>VHKM01000131.1:0-600000 GCA_007210695.1 Neogobius melanostomus | reverse complement strand
AATACTAATATTAAAGTTATTTGTAATTTACAACTTTTTCAAAGACATGTAGTCTGGGAGCGAGCGTGACGGGTTCAACCAATTAGAGAAATGCTGGATATGACGCAGAAGCAAGGGGTTTAGGGATTTTATATATTTGAAATTATTAACAGATGAAAAGCAGAAGAAAACAGTGTATCAGTCGCCGCGCATGCTATCTTTAATGTTTTGGAAGAGTGTGGCGACAACTCCCACCTCTCGATCCGTGAAAATTAAAATTGGGAAATTATTGGCTGTGAGCAGCTGCCCAGACGGTTCTTCTTTTGAACAGAAAGGAGAAACGTCTGGCTGGCCAGGCAAACGCTTCTGTAAAGGGCCTGTCACAATTGGCGCACGGGCACTATCGTTTGCAAATATGAAGGTCGTGCGAACACTCTCTTTTGGCACCTGCACGAGCGACCGCTATTGACTGCATGAAAAGATCTGAATCACTCCATTGGATCATCAGTCGCAGCTGAATGTCATGCATGCACAAAATCCAGTGGAGGTCAATTGCGACTGAATATAGCCGCAGCAGGCCACTACGGTTGCGAAAATGGTGAAAGATAAATCTGTTCATTCGCACAGATGGTGAGAGACTGATGAGCGCCACTATCAGTCTCGTGCGATTCCTGCTATATAGAGGATGCATATCATTTGGAACTCAGGCACAGCAACATGGCAGAAGGAAGGCCACCACAACGTTTGAGATGGACAAGAATTCGACAACAACAATGCCAACTACAGCAACAAGAAGCAGTCATTATTGCCCTACTACTTCCAGAGAGAAACGGGCCAATCAGGAGACGACAACAAAGATGATGGTGGGTCCAGCCGCTCACCATTCGCTTTCTTCCTTGCACCACTTTGGACACTATTCAAATCAACCACATCCAGTCGCAGCCTGTACTCTATTGTGACAGTGACTGCGATTTCTTAAAAGTCTACTTTGCGATCTTTGTGGCTTATGGCAATTTCAATTTTAGCACAGAACAAATGGGGGACAAAATCACTGCGGTCAATGCGCCAATTGTGACAGGCCCTTAAGCTCCAGTCGAGAAGCTTTTAGATTTGGGTAATGCTGAACTGGAGAAAATGTGCTCGGTAAAGGCGGGGGATGAGAGAGGAACATATCATTCCTGTTATTCTGCAAAAATGCTCTACCTAAACTGACAGACAGGAGGATTGACCATAGACCAACTAGGTTGTATTCACAATCAAAATGACTGATATACCCTTTGGGGGGTATTTTATTTTTTCTACATAAAACAAAAACAAAATCTTTTTGAAAAAGAGTTTGTAAAAATACCTCTTGAACTCCTTGAACTGCCTCTTGTAACACACTCCCGTCCAGTCTACATGCGTGAAAACGACTTGCCGTTGCTGTGGCGGTGTGTGCAGCTCAGCCCAATGCCAAGACCTGAGCACTTTACATACTCAAGCAATCAGCGGCCGCTCACTCCAGTTCTGCTCCACCGCCCGGCGCTCCAATTCACGGCACATTCTGCAGTCATTGAAGTAATCAGTTAGCACTCGCAGCCTCCCCGAGCTGCATTTAAACAAAGTGTGCCATTTATACCCAAGGAACACAATCAACATGTTAATGCGGAGCTAATGTGAAGTGTCAAGACTTTTTGGGGATAAAAGATGAGATTGGATTCATCAGAATTCTTCCCCTTCCTCCAAAAAATAAAGAAACCCTAGAGTAATCAAACAACAGCCCTTAAACAAGTGCACTTGTTTGTCCCTTTGTCCCTTCGTCCTAAATTTGGGAAACTTTAAAAGTGTGTTTAAAGGGATTGAATAAAAGGCAAAATCGCAAAGTTGCAGATGACCTTAAGCACTATCTACACTAATGAAGCCCAAGATCCACTGCTCTTCTGTTTGAAAACTGTAAAAACTAGGAGGGCTTAAAGAAGTTACTGCAAGTTAAAATAGTCTTACAAGCCTAAATGTCAATATGTAAGAAAAAATGCACAATTCACTGCATCAAAGTTCTGGAAATCTCTGTTTTCTTGCTTGAGGATTAGAATAGTTAATTATAAAAGCGTTCTCGTGTTTTCATGCCACCACGACAATTAGGCAAGGCATTTCGCACACAACCAGCAGTACTAAAAGAGAGGACAGCAAACTAGAGAGACGTCACAGGCTTTACAAATGCCTCGGAATACCACTCTGGGCAAATTAACCCACTAAGAAACACAGTAGGACTATAATCTGATACACACATGGGTTGAATGGAAAGAGTGAACACTTGGAGACATTGACAAGGAAAAGACAGAAAATAGGTTTCCAAAACAACAAAATGCCAACTCCCCGAATGATGATTGCATTGTCTGGGGTGTTGCTTGAAAAATAGTTTTACAAGGAAAAAATGTACATGGGAACCCTTTTGGTGCCCTGTCTAAAGGCCTTTGATATGTAAGCTTTGTATTCGGTACACTCGCTGAAAGCCGATATTTCACATGCCCCATGATAGGAGATGGGTGCGAGAACAGAGACGCTTGTTCTCGAAATGGCCATCGCCTACAGCAACAACACAGTACCTGGAGTCCGCACCTGCTCATTGGCTCGTCCAAAAAAGAGCTGCCGATACCCAGTGGTTGTGAATGTGACTTTACAAAGATGGCGAGAATAGATTTCAGACCAAACTTCAAATCGGCACCAGCTCCTTTAACTCCGCGCCAATGTGCTTTGTGCCTCATAAAGGAAAGGATAACGTTTTAATCACGTTATCAATTGTAAACAGTTGTGCAAACAATTAAAAGGGGCTAAAAAATATTCAAAATTACTTTATGATTTTGTTTTAGCTTTTTCCTAAGTTACAATGTTGTCATGCTGTTAAATCATGCCTACCGTCGCTGCCACTGTGGGCCGACCTGACCTGGAGGTCGGGGAAACCATAGCACCCAGAAGAAACCTGGCTGGCAGTCTTCACTGCTCCTCTGATCCTCTGAAATGGTGCACAGTCTCCTGGGTGTGCCCCTGTTTCAGAGCGTGGTGTCCTGCACTGGTCAGCTCCACCACCTCCTCCTTCCTCTTCCTCCTGCGCAGCTCCCTCCGCGCCACAACAGTCTTTCAACAATCTTCTGGGAAGAGCTCAGCACAGTGCTCAAGTTGTGAAAAAGCATAATACATCTGCTTTAAATTGAATTTCATGTAGTTAAATGAGAAGCCTGCTCATGTATAAACATTTTACTGTTTGCAGAAAATGGAATACCAACATGAAGGCATTTCATGACGTTGCATACTTCATTTTTAGATGTTCATGTATTAGCGTTGTTATTCAGCTTTTTGGTCAATTCTACGTTTAAGCACGTACAGTGAATCACAGTTTTATTTTTGCTACTTACTTCTTCATGTCATTTTAAGTTCCAACCATAACTTTTTCCTCACCCACTGAGATAATTGATTTTTTTCCCTTGAATTTATGCCAAATCACTGCCCTCCGGTAGTAGATTCGGGGTTGCATTATGACTGAGAGCTTGGGTGCAAAACTATTCGAAGCACGTTCTACTGTAGGGTCTTACTCCACAATTACCATCACACTGCCATTAGACATAAAAGCTCCCCAAATCACAGCTGAGTAGCCCGACCACCTTCAGCTCCTCCAGTTTAGAGGGGCCTTCACACTGAGGCTTTCTGCGGCACACACACAAAAAAAGTGATGTTTTATTCAGATTTCAGGCTGGAGTCAAATCAGGATCCCTTCACTTCCGTGTGCGGTAGAGAGATAGCCTCAGATTGATGTACAATCAAGGCAGAAGGAGGGCCTCGGGATGGAGAGTACAGAGGAAATCATTTCTCCCCTCGGTCCTGCCTCATCCTCCTGCTCTCTGCTTCACTCCTGGTGCTCCACAAAATCACTGATGTTCTGTCGTCAGTCTGTCTCTCCTTACACCCCGGCCTGACACCCAGCCACTCTGCCGAAGATGGCTCAGCACCACTTAAGTTGCTGGGGGAAAGGACATCTACAGAGTGTCGAATACTAGAGCCAGGGAAATCGAGGGAAAGTTGGACATCAAATTTGAACAAAAGTTTCCAAGCTCTGACATTAGGAAGTGGAAGTGGATTTCTGACACCATACCTCATTTTTTTAACCCAAGTGTTAGAAAAAAGAAACAAATAACAAGTTCTAGATTATAAATTCCAGTGAGCCTGCCAGTCATATGACTATTTTTATTCACTTTCTCCATCCATGTTGCCTATCGTAGCCCCAGACGCTCGTACACAAGTCTTCCTGAAATAACCCATCATCTCATCCCCACACCACCAGGGGCGCAAAGGAATACCACATAATCTTTTAAACTGTGTCACACACTTTCAAAGGCCATGATGTAAGCGCTATTGGGCCAAGATGCTTTGAGGCAAAAAATTCTGCTTCAAAAGCCTCCAAGAATCGGCAGCATTTCCCAGGGAATATTTGACTGATCTCGCCTTTCGGTGGTAACGTATTAGGAGATGTTACCGTATTGCTTGCCATTGTACAGTATTCTTTCCACACAAATGATTATGATTTTAATAATTCATCTGGGGACCAATCAACAAACCATGATTGTCCAAAGGTATAGTGAAACAGATGGAGCACAGCGTATGGATGAGGAAACTGTGACGAAACTAATGAATGGTAGAACGTTGAAGGCATCCATAGCGTGTGGATTTAGCATGCTCCATATGTTACGCCCTGGTTAACAATGATGTAGAATGCAGCTCCTTGATCTGGAGTATGTGCCCCCTGCTGGTCAGAATTCATTGGCCTGCTCACCAGGAGCTTTTAGATCTTTCTCCTGACGGCCATATTGAAAATGCATGATCCAGAAGGCAGAGCACATTTGTAATCGTTCATAATACACTGGTTACACAGTTGTCCAATTGATTTTTATATTTTGTTTGGGAAATGAAGTCAATAGTGATGCAGGATGTGGCAACACTGTCAACAACTTTCTGACATAGTTTGGGTTTCCCTCAATGATTGGATTAGTGGCCCTTCCTGAGAAGAAAGGTCTGAAGTTCCTTAAACCCATCTATTTCTAGTTTAGCCTTGGAAAAGTTTCACTAATTACAATAGATTTTGTCTTACAGTGTGACATTTGACTACAAAAGGGAGAAGAACACTCTGACGACAGAGGCGAAACATCCACAACTCAATCAATCCAGTCCAGTGATTGTACTCTGCCTGACCAAAAAAGTAAATGGGTGTTTTTGGCTTGTGTATTTGTAAAAGTACGATGCAAAATGACAACAAAGTGCTATCTCTATCCAACTGATAACCTAAACACCCCAGAATGACCAGATTATTCCATCATTGGATTTCTTCTTATGGCATTGGCATATATTAAAGGATCTGTATCATGCTATTTTAGCCATTCCAAAGTAAAGTATAGGCATGTATATGATATATTGTACCTCTACCACTATGGAGTACTCATTTTTGTGATAAATATAAGTATTTTCTGGAGGTATTTTTCCTACCCGGAAGACAAAACACCCCCTCTCTCAGCTCATACAACTTTAGCAGTAGTAGAAATATATATATATACGGTATATCACAGCAAAAAGTGAAGTTACTTCATGATGCAGTTATAAGGAGTTGACATGTGCAACACAGCTTCATGAATGGCTAACACACATGCTAACACGGGTTTTGATTGACTCACCACTCTGATGTTTCCATAATGGGACTGCGTTGGTTATAAAAGTTAATCCACTTTGATTCTGGCCAAGGTTCACCAAGCATCCATCAGTGACGGTCACAGACAAACACTATTTTGGCTGACAGTCGCTGAATCCCGGAGAGAAATTCCAACTTCTGGCAAGTGGCCTCTTCTTTAGAAAGGTTGAATAAAGTCCTGCACCTCTCGCAGCCAAACGTGCTTTTCTCCGTGACATTATCGTGAGGTAAGAAAAAAAGAACAGATGTCCAGACTTCAGAGTAGGTTAGAAAAAGCTCCTTCTTCACAACCTTCGGTGCAAACATGACATGACATCTGTTCAGACGCTCAGAGGGTGCGTTTGCTTTCACTGCAGGGGCAGCGTCAGGCACTTCCTCTTTTTTTTTTTTTTTTTTGGTTTTTTTTTGTTTCATTATTTCTTTCTTACGACAGAAATAAGAAAAAAGCTGTTTTACAAATTAAAATCAGGCCGTAAGGCATTACATTACAGACGTAGAGCACTTCCGTTCCGCTGTGACGACACAACTGAACAACCTGAACAACTCAGTCGTTTACCAGGAGAGGGCGGAGCAGCTGCTCAGAGAACAGGATTCAGGAGGATTACTTAGAACTGCGTGAATGAAGCCAAAAACCGCTCTGGGGGTGTTTTTTGATAAGGAAATAGCATAACAACATGGCTAAAAGCGCCAAAAAGTCGATTTTGCATGATATAGCTCCTTTAAGAGGACAATGCCAGAATTCATCAGGCTCACATTGTGCAAGAGTGGTCCAGGGAGCATGAGGCACATGGATTAGCCACCGCAGAGTCCAGATCTATTGAGAATCCCCATTGTGAATCTTTTGGATGTGCTGGAGGAGGCTTTCTTCTGATCTTTTGACATTGCAAAAGCTTATTGAAACAAAGCCACAGCAGATGCATGCTGTAATCAAAGCTAAAGGCAATCCAATGAAATATTAGAGCGTATGTGCTTTTTTTTTTGTGGCAACATTTTTCTATTCAGGCAGTGTATTTGAACAACCTGTTCTACCAAGCTCACATTTTTTTGCTATCAAGCATAATAAAGGCCCTTTTAAGCAAGGTTTTATCCATCGAAACGGTAACCGAGTCTCTGAATGTTAAAATAGCCAGTTGCCAGCAAGCCCCCGTTAACACAGAGAACTATTTTAGCTGCAATACTCGTATCTCTCTCACCATACAACAATATCCCTATTTTTCCTAACACTAACACTCACATTGGTAGCTTTATTCTTCAAATGCTCTTCTTTTTTCCCCCCCTTCCCCTGGATGCTCCATCTAGTATCTCACCCCCCCGCCCCGCAGTCTCCCTGTCCCTTGTTCCCAGCGCGTCTTTTCTCTCGCTCTCATAAAATACAATATTTATCTGTGCTTGTTTGAGTTCACTAACCCTTATCATTGGGTGTGCTCCCCTTGGCTCGGAGGTAGATTAGTCTAGGACTCATTGACATTACATTGCTCATGAAATATGCATATCACGATCAAAGGTGACGCCGAGAGAGCGCGCCAGGGAGAGAGAGAGAGAGCGGTGGCATCCTCAGAAGAACTCCCAAACTATGCCTGATGCGCTCCACCAAACTCTCAGCAACACGCATTAGTCTCGACATGGTAATAAATAATACATAAAACTGAAATAATGCGTGCGCTAGGTGGCTGCGTGCGTGGGAGTGAGATTTAAGCTAAATTAGGGGATCACAATTGGATTCCAAATGGATTTTTCTTTGATATGGTGGTGAGATTATTGGCATTGATTGTTTATAACGGAGCTCACCGGGGGGGGTTAGTTGCGGCTATCTTTTTTCCCCAATATGTTTTTGGATCGGGAAGCCTTCCAAGTCTTTCATTTCGCACATCAAAACATCTAGTACAATGAATAAAACATCCACGGGAGAATACTATTAAGGCTTAAACCAATGTGATTACAAGAGGGCGCGTCAATACGCATGGTGCTGAAAATACATAGTTTCGCTCGTACATGTCTTTTCCAAGAGGTATACCTGCATGAGACATCACGCACCGTGTACTAATAATAATAAGAGAGCAGCAAATTAGGTTAATGAATAATATAATCAATAACATCCTGCTTATTCTAAACTGGAGATGGAGTTGAAACGATGTCCAAACATCAACCTGTTCAAATATAAATACAAACAAAAGACTTTTGAAATATATAGAGAGGAAGAAATGCGTTGCCAGTAGGGGGAGCAATAAGATCAATTATGTGTATTTTTCCCTCAATCAATCAAGGAAGACTGTTGCTGCTTGGAACGGTTGTCATTCTATTGCTCAAATTTACAAATTGAGAATTAGGGTTGGCAAGTTATGAATCTGTTGAGAGGGACCCTCCCAACGGGCTCAAAACCTTGTCTTTTAATGCACCACTCAGCATAGGAACATCATCTACGAAATCAGCTGTTGGGGCAGCTGGGTAGGGGTTTGTTGGTGGGGAGCTACTGCCCCCTTTAACTGGCCCACTCTACACTCTGGCTTTTAATGCACCGCACTATGCAGGGCTTACATCATACTTCACACATAACTCAATTAAATAAATAAATAATAATAATAATAATTAAACTCAAATTAAAATTATATTGAGGATGGTAATGACAGCTGGGAAGTAGCAAGATCTCGGAATATAATAAGTATTAATGCTTTTTAATGCATAACACTATGTAGGGCTTTCATAATGAATTATACATGAAAACATAAATACATAGTACATTTAAAAAAAAGAGGAAATTTTACACAAATTGATATTATACTGAGGATGGGACAACTGGGAAGTAGCAAGATCACGAAGTATAATATGTACTGCATAGTAACGTGCCTTTATAACATAAAAATAGTGACTTCCGGTAATGTTACCAAGGTTTGGCATTGGTAACATGCTGAAAAATATTATATTAAGGGTTTCCTTTTGTTACTTGCTTTGTACTAAACAGCGTACATGAAATGAGACCGTGGTGCTTGTTTCTGTTATCTATATGAACATTTCAAATAATGCTTTGTAATTTGGTCTGTGTTAAAAAAGCCGCTTTCAAGTGTAACTGGTTCTCCTTTGACATTGATGGAAATCAAAATATGATACTGCTAATTGTATGATTGATAATGTAATTGCAATAGCATAAAGTTATTATTATAGTTCTGTCATGTAATGTCTTTATGTAAATGCTAAATTGTAAATGTTGTATTGATTTTGGGGGTGGGCGCTTATAAGCTCTTGCTTCAGCCCACTCGTTTTGAGCAGAATGTTTACTGCTCAAATAAACTAATAAACTAAACTAAACTAAACTAAACTAATTCTGCTGTCGTATGTTTACATTTGCTCAGAAAACACTCAAAGAAGGAGATCATTTGTATAATAGTTTTTGGGAGTCTGACCAGTTGTTCAGATATGATGTTTTTGTACGACATACAGGCTTTTAGAAACAAAACAAAAACAGCAAGGTGATTAGCTTCTGCAAAGTCCAACAAAAATATCATAGATTACAGCTTTAAATTGAGCCCTTTTCGAGATCGTAAACTATAAAGCCATGTGAGAGCTCTCAGCTTGTTTGTCATGTTTTAGATGGTTGTCTCATGGAATCAGGGTTTGGTTGTCACATGTGCTATAAATAATGTTTTGCAAACATGTATGAGTTAATTCAGATGAGTGGGTTGAACACTCTTTATCATTTTTTTAAATTTTTATTTAAATTACTTTTCAAGTAGCGCAGTAATGTAACCGGATTACACAGGGTTTATACAGGCAACAGCAAGTCATGTTTTATTTATTTGACCTTTGACCTGAAAAACAACAACAACAAAAGCTACAAAGTCTGTCTGGAACTACTGACATTATTATTGAGCTTTCTTTTTTAAACTAAAGTAACTAGGAATCAGTGATAAGATTACTTTTTAAATACCTTAATCAGAGAAGTAACTGATTACTGTTAGAGTATGAGACTTTAGAGCCATAATCCCACATAGTGATGACTTCACCGCTCAGGGGCCACATCGTTAGAATAGTTTTTCCTGTGTTTAACAGTTGAACTACTATTATTAACTACAAATGAAGAGAAGCCTACTTCAAGTCAAGGCTTTTCTTGTGGGTGGGATTCCTGTGGGATGCTCTGTTAATGAGTAGTTGAGACTAGTGTGACAACCCTTCTGAGATTGACTTTTTGACAAATTTGACAATTGACTAGGGATGTCCCCTCCTGAAACCGCCACCTTAATGTGGTGGAGGGGTTTGAGCACCTGAATTATCCTGGGGGCTCTGTTGTTGGGGGCTTCGTGCCCCTGGTAGAGTCTCCCATGGCAAACAGGTCCTAGGTGACGGGTCAGACAGAGAGCGGTTCAGAAGCCCCTTATGAGAGACCAACAGACCCGGTTAGAACCATGAGGCAACGGACAAGTGGAAGAAGATGCATGGATGGATGGATGGATGGACAAGGGATGTAACGATTCATCGAAAATCGATTTAAAATCGATTTAAACTACTTAAAATGTGAATTGATGTAAAAAAATAAATAAAATAAATAATAAATAATAATTAATAATTCAATGTTATTTAAGCCACCCTCAGCTACTCCATTTAGCCCGACCGGAATAGTTGCATTCTCACATTGTTTTTCTATAAACAGCATGCTAAATTTTTCTCAAGACAAGCTTCAAACCTCCCCCACCTCCCCCAACACACACCACACCATGTAAACACATACACGTGTAGGCATCGAAGCAGCAGCACAGCAAAAGTTAGCGGCTACACAGTCAGAGATTAGCGTTAGCGGCTAATGCAGAGTTTAGCATTATGACCAAAGATTGTAAACTGACAAACATCTGACCGACCTGCTTCTGCCGAAATCCTCATCAAGTGTCCGTTTGTCAAATAATCCAGTATCTACAGGGAGCTGTCATGTCTTTATCCTCTGTATGATTACAAAGGCTGCACCGGGAGGCTGTGAGGCGTTCGAAGGGTTGCAATGTAGTGATGGGTCGGTCGCGACCGAGTCGGTACAAGACTCTCTTAAGTGAACGATGAGAGCCGAGTCTCACCCGTGAGCCTTTTTTTTTTTAAGCTTACATGTTTATCAAGCTCCAGGTGCACCGGTCTGCGCTACACTCACATCAGAGAGAAAAGAGAGAGAGAGAGAGAAAGGGAAAGATAATGGGGTCGGGGAGAGAAAGAGAAAGGTGTTGAAAAACTTGCAGCCGCAGCCCGTATGCGAAGAACGAACCTGCTGTTTACACAAAATTAAGAACTCTACAAACTTACCGGTATACTCATTCATGAATATAATCAGTGCATCTCTAGCTTTAAGTCATTTTTTATTTGAGAACAATCCGACTTATATTTTTGGTTTTATGGTTAGAGTTACACTGGGTTTGTGGAGTGAAAAGTAAACGATGCGATCACACATGATGGGCGGCGATACGTCGCCTTTTGTTGGCCTTTTCCTCAGGTGTATGAGCTCATTAAAACAGCAACAAAAGCAGTACAAGAGAAGTCCTGCTAAAGTTTGGACTTCACTGATGTCTGGAGTCTGTATCGCTCTCTCAGTGTGAGGCTGCAGGAGCTACAGACGGAGCAGGAACAGGGGCGGAGCTACAGGCAGCTGAGGGACTGGGGAGAAACTCTAAGGATTTTAACAGTAAATAAAAAAGTATGTGTGTGAAACTAATACCAGTTTTAAAAGTGTGGACACAGATTAATATAAGCCATATGATAGCAATGAAAAAAAAATCTAATGTTCATTTTCCTTTCTTTCTTGATTATAGGTGTTTTGTGCAGGGTGTACTCAAAGGGCTCATTTAACGAGCCATGAATGAAAATTTCAGCTAATTGTGTCTGAAATTTAAAGTGTATTATGTAAATGATGTGATGGTGAGCCCATCCAAATGATCTGGTTCACCAAAAAGAGCCGAAAATCCCATCACTATTGCGAAGAAAAATACTGCAAAATGTGTTCTAAATGGTAGTATTATGTTCAAATTGCAAAAAAAAAAAGTTTAGTAAATAAATATAAGTCTCAAAATGTTTGCTTTGCTACATATCTCATTTATGCTGAAAAAATATACAAGCACACATGTCAAACTGATTATAGTTCATCTTCATATAGTACAATTTTTTTGTAATGTAAAGTTCTCTGACTGAGACAGTTACAGTTTGTTACAAGGACGAAAATGCAAATGTTAAAACAAAAGAAACATCTATTGGTATGAATGTGTCATGTCATGAATGTGTGTTAAAAAAACAAAACAGAAATATCGAAATTGGCAATCGAATCGAACCGGGGCTTGAGTAAATCGTCTCCTCTATTCTCCCCCACATTTCCAAATCTGAAAAGACCTAATGAAATAATTTGGCTTATGTATCAAACAACCTCTTTTCCAAACAGAATACGAACACTCAAGCACACTATGTCCCTGATAGGAGTACACGATTAAGGTCAATAGAATCCGTCCTTTTGAGAGTGCGGCAATCTGAATAACAGCAACGTTTTTGAGCCCAAGTGGCGGCGGAAAATAGCTAGAGTGAAGCATCGCCTTTGAAAAGAGAGGAGTGTTTTTACGACCTTACAATTATGACTTTTTTTTTGCCTGGAGATTTGATATATTCGGTATGTACATGAAGGATCACTTTAGTTAGCGCTATTCAGACTGGGATAATGTCAAGTAAGTCACTTTGCGAGAGAGATCCTTTTTTTGTGTGTGCGTGTGGTTTCTCTGGCTTTGATTTGAGAGGGGGGAAAAAAAAAAGTTTGTCGCTCTGCCCCACATAGCAAACTGCACCCATCTGTCACAGCAGCAAGATAAACTCAAAGCAAAAGGCAGCTTTCAATAGTTTCCTGGCAATGATATGTGCGCAAACAGACACATCAAACACAAGACATCCCACTTGGAAGTTACTGTGTTGTCATGGCATTTTGGTCAGGAGCACACAGCCGTCTCTCAAAGCACACATCCTTCATGACTGCGGAAATGAGGGCGACATGTGTGGAGGAGGAAGATTGTTGTTTTTTTTGACAGATTGTATTTCGAAATGAAGATTTGAAAAGAGTTTGCTCTTGTTGTTTGTTTGGATCTGGAGCGCATTAACTGATTGCAAAGTGCGGCGTAAGGAGGACGGTGCTTCAAATTTAAACCATGGTCAAGAGCACTTAAGAGAAGATAGTAGAGGTAATGTGTAATCAGTTGTTTTTTCTGAATGAATTTCTGTGACATTTAAAACAGTGTATACTGTATGTGGCAAATTCTTAAAGGAACAGGCCACCGTTTTTTCCATATTGAGATTATGTTCTTACCTGAGCTTAGACAAGTTGATCCGTACCTGTCTGGTCTTTGTGCGTGCACGTGGAAGGGCTTGTTAGCTTCCAACTTCACCCCCGTTTGGAGCTATAGGATATGCTGGGAGAGGCCAAATGCTAACAACATCTTTGGTCTTTTTGCGTGACTGAGCACACGCACAAAGACGAGACAGGTACGCATCAACTCGTCTAAGCTCAGGTAAGAACTGCCTGCTGTTGTTGGCCTGTTCCTTTAGGGATAGGATTAGGGATAATTGATTTCTATTGGTCAGCTGACTACAAATTTTATGTTGCGAGTAGCTCCCAGAGAATTTCAACATTTCTACATTATGCTTGATGAGTTACATTTTTAACACTTTATTTTTGCTCTTGTTCAACTCAGTCTGTGAACATTCACGTAGACATAGTACAGAACAAGAAAGGGGAGTGAAGTCTTTTTTTTTTATCATTGAATATCGCCTTGGTTACAGACTGTTCAGGGTGAATTCTATGTATTAGTCGCAAAGTTATTCCGAAGCATAGGATACTTTCTTCCATTTATGTTTTGTAAAAGTAGCTTAAGAGGTAAAAAAAAAAGTAAAGACCCTTGCTCAAAAGGCTATCATGCGTGCCAGTTTACATTTGAATGAATACATCACATTTGAATGATTGTTGCCTTTTCTGGCAGATGGCTCACTTTCTGTTTTACACGTCATGTACAGAATTTAGGATGTCAGGATGTGCGCTCCAGATTGGTCTTGTATCAATCAATCAATCAAACTTGATTTATAATGCGCTTTTCATATTGAAAGGTATTACAAAGTGGTTTACAGATTACAACATTTGAAACAACACGCCCCGCATCATACATCCATATATATATATATATATATATATATATATATATACACACACATACTGTACACTTACACACATACACATAATATACAATATATCATTAGGACTAAATAAATAGATGTCAGTTAAAAGCTAAGCTAAAAAGGTGGGTCTTGAGCCTGGTCTTAAATACATGAACGTTCTCTGTGGTCCTGAGCTCCTCCGGCAGGTCGTTCCAGAGGCGAGGGCCATAATATTGGAAAGACGCCTCGCCGTGAGTCTTTCTGTTGACTTTAGGAATAACTAGGAGACCCTGCCGGAGGAGCGAAGGGGCCGTGAAGGTTCATAAGGTAAAAGCAGTTCCATTAAGACATTTATAAACCATTAAAAGAACTTTAAAATTGATCCTGAAACACAATGCAGCGACTCTAAAACCGGTGTAATGGGGTCCCGCCTTCTGGTCTTCGTCAGGACACGAAAGCAGGGCATTACAGTAGTCGATACAACTGGTGATAAAAGCATGCATTAGTGTCTCTGTGTTGGCCCGAGACAGAATGGGAGTCTCTGGCTATGTTCTACAAGATTGACCTTGTATGTGCTGACGTAAAGCACCTTGAGGCTTTGTTTTAGGAAAAAGTAACCTATTAAATATCGGTGTGCTTTTGCGAACAAACAGAAGCACATCACACAAAAGAAACTTACAGAAATAAACTTCTGACGGGGGTTTCACGCAAAGATAATCCGTACACGGGGCCATGCATCTGTTTGTGAGACTTTATCTGCACACCAGCCGGGTAAGCCTCCTTCATCCCGCGAGCAGCTGGGAGGGGACCGGCCAGAGCCTGAACCCATTTAGCTTCCAACTGGTATTTGGCTAAAGCAGAAGTCGCGGCACACAAGCGGCAGGACAGTTCTGGTGCAGTTCCGCTGGCTGCGTTATCCACCAACAGAGGTGCTAATTAATGCTAATTGCAGGAGGGGGGTCAATTATACACTCCATGGTGCGCGATTAGGACCACGGTGTTAGCGACCAGCGAATCAAAACAACACCTACCCTCTTCTCCAATGAAACCGGAACACAAAACATCCCGTGTTTAACTAAAGCAGTAACAAGCCGTCCCATTTTCATGCACGGCAGCACAGAATGACCATAATAATTCTACGAGGGAACATCAGAGTTGGAGCTGCGGGCTCTTAATTTAGTAATTACGCCGGGCAAAGACGTTGGCCGAAAAGACTTCCCAGTGTAATGTGAAGAATTTTCACTTAGCCTTGGCTTTGATTTGAATGACCGCATTGGCTCTGTTTGAATGTTAACAAGGCCCTAATCGTTTCTTCCCATTGCCATTTTCTGTGTGACGTTGTTGGCAAAATGGCTGCAGTGATAGAAAAGCGGAGTAATAGACAGTTGACGTGGGTCAGAGAAACTGGTTTGGGACTTTGGGGCTTTCGTATAATGACATGATACTGCAAAAGAGGCTAAATGTTTACCAAAAGTGGTCAGTAGAATTGTGGTAAACACTTGTATCCCTATTCCACTGTCACCACCCTCATGGCACGGGTCAAAGTTAGCCGACATGAACACATTACTGGGCTCTGATTTGCCAGAGAAAAGACAAGCGCCCCCTGAATAGGGTAACTAGCACTGTGACACAAAGGGCCCAATCTTCCGCCAGGTGCAAAGGCCAGCGCTGCACCAAAACTGACGGTCATCTCGCATGGACGCAGCTGGTGCACTATCTGACTGCGCCACTAGCGAGGGGGCGTCGCTTATTAAAAAAGAGACGTTGACTGAGGCGCGGTTTATTACAAACAGCATTGAGCACTGCTCTTCTTTTGCAGCATCATATTCTTTTCCTTGTTTATATTGCGCTGCCTTGTGTTCTTCCTTTAGCATTATAGGCTTTTGTAAGCTCTATCGGGCCAAACTAGAAACCTTATTTATTCCACCGTAAGTTAAACACTGTCCGTGTCCGGTGTCCTGAGAGAAAGAGATATAAAACAGTTGGTCCCACTGTGGTGCCAGTCTGCACTCAGTCATAATTACGTCAACGCGACCCAAACAAAAGCACGTGGTCACCCCCCACTGCCCCAAACCCCACTCCCTCGCCGACCGCGGAGTCTGGCTGGAGGAAAAAGGTTGTTCTACATAACATTGTCATTGGCCATGGTTGTTTTCCAGCCCACGTACAGCCAACTTAATTCGCCAGGTCTGGAGCGGCGAGATGTCACACTCCTCCTAAGCACAAAAGGCTACAGCACTATGATCTATAGCCCAGAAAGTTGGATACTTAAAGGGTCAAATGTGAGGACACATGCGAAGTAACCTACAATGAATATATACATTTTAAAACAAAGACATGGTAAACTTAAATGTACACACCAGCAGTTATAAATACTGTAGCTCTCAGGAAATTCTGTCTTAAAGCTCAGTGATTCCCAACCTTTTTTCTTGAAGGCCCATGTGCGCTGTAGTCAGGCCATGACACCCCTGTCCTAAACCTAAATCTGTACCCCTTTCTCAGTCATATTTGATCAAATATCACTGACACACAGACAAAGCTCCCCCCCTTACAATCCAGGCGCCCCGTAGATGATTTAGCCTATATCCATTCGATTAACTGATTTTTGTAAAGTGTACAGTAACATTTATGTAATTCATTGTCTGTAGTAGTGCATGTCTTGCGTTTCCTTCGTAAGACAGCCCACCACTGCTGTACTCTATAATGGAAACATAAGTACAAGTGTGTCCTGAACTAGGGTTGAAATGAGCTTCCTGGAAAAGCCCTATTTGTGGTTCAGGGTTATCTTGGTTCCAATTAACATGCACATGGATAAACTTAAACAAACAAGCAAAGGCGCTGTTTTGAAGTTTATTCAAAAGATTGTAAATTTGAAACCAAAGGCCCTTTTCTTGGGTAGTTGCAAGGACAATCCACAATTGAACCATTGAGTTTTTGCAGCCCATGGCCATGGATTCCTGGTTTAAATTCAGGTGGAAGGTCTGATTCCCTAGACTTTTCTAACCACAGAAACCTGCACAAAGCCTCCAGCTATAGGTTCTCCAGATCCTGTCTCGATATCTGGAGCCGGGTGCTGAGGCGCTGCACTGCGACGGTTCAAATGCAGAGAAGAAATAAACAGTGAAGTCTACAAAACACAAAAAAAGTAGTTCCACTATCCAAGATTCAAAGTTTGCAAGTTGTGCCAGTCATCAACCAAAACGTGCTGAGGAAATGGAGTGCACCAGCCGCTGCTTCCATATGGACTTTCTGTGGGTCTGTGGTTTGGTCACCGATAGTGACAACACAAGATTGGTAGCACCATTACAGTGATTCTTTTTCCCTGGCATGACACGTAATGGCCCTGAAAGTCTGTGTCCACTCAGCAGCTCCTTTTAAACAGAGCTTCCTTTAATCTCGGATGCTTTTGATTATCCTTTGTTCAGAGGAAAAATCTACCCTACATATATCTGCACCTGATCACACCTTGTACTTTGACTTCCTTTTGTAGTGGTTTTGTACGGAGTTTCCTCGCTGCGGCCTCACAACATCAAAGTGGACCAAATTAGACACATAAACAATGGGCTTGATAGAAGATAATTAAGAAGTTACCGTTAAGGTTATGCTGCGTGAATAAGTTCAATCATAATGAGAGAATAATCATTTCACATAAGCATGAAAAAGTGTTTATTTGGAAAGTCTCTGGGGCCTTTGTTATCATGGGAAATAGGTAAAGACAAAAACAAATTTGCAATGGGCTTTGACTCAAAATAATTGTGCGAATGAAAGCTCCACGCAGGAAAGTGCATTTGCTTGGTTTTGAGTTATATTTAATCTTATACTTTATACTTTGTTACATGTGTATTTTTTTCAACTTACGGTTGATATTCACGCATTTACCAATCAAGCATTCCATTATAACCACCCACATATCAATACAAAGATATACAAGTCAATGTCTTTCAAACTGTGATTTTTATTAGTGTATGGATGTGGATAAAGGTCTATCACTGCCACTGCAATTAATGGCTGCCTGGATGCACAGATAGTCTGGAACTCTGGATGCACTTTAGATTAGAAAGTTTTCGCTGACATCACTGAGAGGGTAACCATGGTGACACACTGTGAACATATAATAGCGACATGACAGCCAGCAGATACAATATTTGATGCTTGCAACTCCCCAGGGTTTCTACAGGTGAATGATGAAATATTTATTAATTTCAGCATTCAATCAAACAGAGTAATTGACGGAAATTGTAATATTAATAACCAAATCGGACACAACGGTAAACATATTGTGTAAAATGTATGCAATACAATAGTGATTTCATTGAGTGGGTTCTGTCTCTAAGGAAAACATATATTTTCTAAGAAATTAGATTTAATGCCAGTTTCAATCAATTGAATGCTTTTAATTACTCTTAACGGAGGCCATACCGCCTTTTCTCTGCCCGATCCCGTCAGACCTCGGAAGCTAAGCAGGGAAGGGCTTGGTCGCTACTTGGATGGGAGACCATCTGGGAACACCCTGGGTGAATGTAGTGTGTGAGTGACTGGTTGGTGGTGGTCGGAGAGGCCGATGGCACAGAATGGTTGCCTCACTTCCGTCATCTATCCCAGGGCTGTGGCTTAAAATAGTAGCTTACCACCACCGAGTATGGAGTGAAAAGCGCTATATAAGACTATTATTATTAAAGCCTTAATTTAACATGCATTATGCAACTTTTTATGTGGAAAAAAGTGTATATTTGCGTGTATCTGACCTTGTGCCTGTATGTGTGTTCAGCATGGCACCTTTACTTTCCATCACAGCAGTCTCTACAACGCTCCACAATCAATTGTTTGGAAGGTTTTCATTGCTGACGGACCCGCTCACCAAAAAACCTACAAAACAATTGATCCTAAAGCATTGTAGAGGCCACTGTGATCGAAAGTAAAGGTGCCATGCTGACCACTCATACAGCCGCTTGGTCATTACAATATGTCCAAATATCAACTTTTTCACATAAAAAGTGCATAATGCACCTTTTATGTGTAATTTCTAAAGCATAACTTTTAATGCTTGCTACAATTTACTAGTGAATTCTGAATAATTACAGGCGGGTCAAATCAACACATCAGCTCAACTGTCAAAAGTCTGGGCCTTGTTTTTACATAAGATGACTTTTGTTTAACATTGCTAAACAGTGCTTCAGACAGCGCAGGAACGTTCACCTGGTGGCCTACCAAGCAAGCTATACTGTTAATTAAACTATAGCTCTTGGCTCAAATTTAAAGCTTTTTTTGGCTCTTGCCCTCCATGAGACATTAAAAAGACAAATAGGATGTCACAAACGCCAATGAGTGGTGATAACTAAAAGACTGATTTGCTGCAAAAGAAAAGGGGCGTGAAAAAACACATTTTCTCTAATGCTGTCAGACTTATTAGGAATGAAGTACTCATATGTTGCAAATACATGTCAGGCCAATGTTGATCTCTCATGGAAACATACTGGCACCATCAAATAATTAAATATACAATTCATAAGACTGGGCAGCGCCGACATATTATCCACATCCATAAATCCAACATGTCGTTCCCACCCTCATTTACATGCAGCCATGTCTGTTTGTAATAGAGGGCATTTTTGGCAGGCAACAGTAATTGCAATTTCACTAACGCAGCCAGGGCCGGCCTTATAAAATGTGGCGCATATCAGCGGGGCAAGGTGATCACCTGGGGGACGCTTTCATTACGTGACAAAAGTGAGGAGATAATTTGATTTGGTGTTTAGTTAGGCAACCTCTGTCAAACCTGCAGCCCATACGCAGCAGTGGGGCACACGGAGATTGACTACAAATGAGAGCGCTGACCTGTCGGGGTTGCACTCTCCCGAAAAACAATTTGTGCCGTCATTTAGCTGTCGACGGGCCTGCAAATTGTGGTCCATGGCAGTGTTTTTGACAAGACGTGGACAAAAATATATATGAAAGTTACTCTGGTTGAGATTTACAAATTCCAAGCACTAACTGTCTGGTTGGCAACAACTGAAATATAGTGAACATGTTCAAGTGCATTTATTCATTATTTTAACAGGATCTGGAGAAACTTTAACAACCTGAACCTACAGATGACAGCTTGATAAAAAAAACAATATGCGATGAAAACTTCAATACAACTTATACAAAATAACGTAAAAAGTGTTCATATATATTTATTTGCCCAGAACAGGGCATGTTAACCTCTTAACCCACACATGAACCGAGCGCATTTACTCCAGTATGTCTTTACCCAGGTCTAAAGCGTCCAAAGAGTGGCAAAAATGACAATAACACAATAAAAAGAGACAAAAACCCGACTGAAAAGTGATGAAAAAGCAACATAAAAGCCACAAAAATAGCGTTGAGAAAGTAACAAAAACACGACAAGAAAACAACAAAAACACGCAAAAAAAAGGATAAAAGAGAGACTAAAACATGACGATAATGCTTTAAAAGTGATAGAAAAACGCGATGACAATGCGACAAAAAAAGTTACGATCAGTTTTGCAGGTTTAGCTTTTAGATGAGCCGTTACACTGGCCCAAAAGCTTTTAGATTTGGGTAAAGCCACACTGGAAAAAATATGCTCGGTTAAAGTGGGGGTAAGAGATTAATGGGCACAGACTGTATGCCATGCCACATTGTTGCTATGGGCTCATTTCCATATGTTGTCCCACTCTCGCACACAAACATTCCTATAATGCTGACTTAGACTATTGTACATGTTTTTAGCCATCATTGAAGACTTTCACTGCCGTGCTCAACCTTTTTATTCGTTAAGAATTATAGGATCGGTTCCTGGACTGTGAGTGTTGTGTATAAAACATGTACAACTGATCAATCCTTGGGAACCTCTGTCCAGATGAGCATCCTTCCTCAAGTATTTGCAAATTAACCATGCTCATTTTTAACCCGGTTTGGAGATTAATGTTTTGACAAGACCAAAGTTACTTGAGACTATTGTGAGCAAAAAAAAACGGTTCCGTATTGACCATTATTCAAATGCAACCATTTCTTTAAGAGTAACATCACCCGGCTCTGGAGTGCCGTGTACGACGCGGAGCTCAGCGCAGAAATGATATCATCAAAAGTCTTTGTTATTTATGAGAACCCTCCGAATCAGATAAACCGGAACAAAAGTCTAATCTTTCAACAAGATTAACAATAGGCAGACAATACTCCAGCACTATTGAATTTAGAACACTGAGGATTCCACCACAACTAATCTTTTTCTCTGGTAAATAAAAGAGAAGAAAAATGGACAATCTATTATTTTAAAATGCCAGTGATTGTTATAAGAACACAAAAGCGCAATTTAAACTGAAGAGCTATCATAGTAATGGAAGCCCTTCTCATTTTAACACTATTATCTTGATGAGTACATTCGTTTTGCTAATATGCAAGGTTAACTTGTGATCTTACAATTTTTTTTTGTTTTTTTCAAGATAAAAGATACAGAGATAAGATTTATTTAAAGAAAAATAAATCCTTTGGGGAGATAAAAATGCATAATCGTTGAAACAAAATCTTTCTGATGCATCATGGGCATGATTCTATGCAACATAATTTAGTGTAACTTCTTTCCAACTGCAGATATTCTAACATTTTGATTATAATAACATATACAGTGCCTTGCGAAAGTACTAATACACCTTGAACTTTTGCACATTTTGCCATGTTTACAGCCCTAAACGTAAATATTTTTTTTTTACTGAAAGTTCACACACAGTAACAGACAACTTGAAGTAAGTATTCATACAGCATGAATTAATACTTGTGGAACTCCCTTTTGCTGCAATAACATCAGCACGTCTTCTGGGTATGACTACAAGGTTTGCACATCTAGAGACTGACATTTTAACCCATTCCTCTTTACAAAACAACTCAAGCTCTGTCAATTAGAAGGAGAGCGTTTGTGAACAGCAGTTTTCAGGTCTTTCCACAGATTTTCAATAGGATTTAGGTCAGGACTTTGACTGGGCCATTCTAACACATTAATATGTTTGTTTTTAAACCATTCCATTGTAGATTTAGCTTTGTGTTTAGGGTCATTGTCCTGCTGGAAGGTGAATCTCCGCTCCAGCCTCATTCTCTTGTTGACTCCAGCAGGTTTCCTCCAAAATGTCTCTGTATTTGGCTCCATCTGAGCCAACTATTCTTACAATCTTCCCAGTCCCCGCTGAGGAAAAGCGTCACCATATTTGACACTGGGGATGGTGCACTCAGGACAATGAGCAGTGTTAGGTTTGCGCCATACATAACGGTTTGCATTTGGTTCAAAAAGTTCAATTTTTGTCTCATCTGACCAAAGCACCTTCTTCCACATGGTAGCTGTGTCCTCCATATGACTTCTAGCAAACTTCAAACAGGATTTCTTACGGCCTCCTTTCAATAATGGCTTTCTTCTTGCCACTCGTCCATGAAGGCAGATTTGTGTAGAGCACGACTTATAGTTGTCCCATGTGTCCGGCTCAGCGGCAGTACGTCGCAGCTCCTCCAGAGTTATCTTGGGGCACTTGGTTACATTTCTGACCAGTGCGCTCCTTGTTCGGTCTGTTAGTTTAGGTGGACGCCGTGTCTTGGTAAGTTCGCAGTGGTGCTATACTCTTTCCATTTCCGAATGATGGATTGAACAGTGCTCGGTGAGATGTTCAAATCTTGGGAAATCTTTGTATAACTTAACGCTGCTTTAAACTTCTCCACAGCTTTATCCCTGACCTCTCTGGTGTGCTCCTTGGCCTTCATGATGTTGTTTAGTGACCAATACACTCTGACCATAGCTCTGAGGCCCTCACAGAACAGCTGTAGTTATACTGAGAGTAGATTACGCACAGATGGCTTCTATTTAACCGTTAGGGCAAGGTGTGAACATTCTGCAGTCATTAGGAATGTTATAAAGGCATTTTCAGAAAAATGCTGTATGAATACTTATGCATGCCCCACTTGTATGTATCTTTTGCTTTCACTTCATAGTTGTCTGTTACTTGTGTGTGAACTTTCAGTAAAAAATTCAAAATAAAATCTTTATGTTTAGGGTTGTAAACATGACAAAATGTGCAAAAGTTCAAGGTGTATCAGTACTTTCGCAAGGCACTGTATAAGCTAACTTTAAAATACCAAATAGATAAAGTACACGTTGCTCCCCAAGACATATAATTTAAATATGTGCTTTCATGGATGGAACAAAACTCTGCTGTAGGGATGAAAGATAAGCACCTTTCCTGGTAGTTTTTCTCCCAGTTATTTAGTCTCAGAAATGTGGTTTGGAGGTCACAGCTCAGGCAAAAGAACTGAAAAATAGAATCTGGGCGACACGGAAAGGTCCATTTATTGGCTCAGCTGTTTAGAGAGTTAAATCATTATGCCTTTACCTGCCCGTCCTGGTTAGCAAAAAAAGAAAGACAATAAGGAAAAACGTCTTTGTAATGTTGTGATGTCACTTTGAAGGTGAGTCTTTCATGTATGTGGGCATAGGGGTCGCAGGTGATTTTGCATTCTTGTTTGATGTGAATCAGTGACATCTTTCAAGGGGAAAAAAGAAATAATGTGGCCACCAGATGCTTTGTTGTTTGGAAAAGCGCTTTCATCTCGACCAAAGTATTTGTTCGGCTTCTCAGAGGTCATGTAAGTTGTTTGTGAACAACACTGGCATAAACACCAGGAAAACTCTTTTGTTCTTTGTCAACGCAGAAAATGTACCAAATAAATCCACAACTATTTTGGGGGTCATTCCCGGTCATCTGAAACCTTAGGGCAACAGGGCTAATGAACAGTTGCAAAATACTATTAGTTTGGTTTGACTTTAAATAAGCTGTTGTAGGTTATACTCAATGTGACATATTTAGAAAAAGTTGTTTCTTTTCTCTGAACTGAAGTGGTTTCCTCTAATGTTATTTTTCACCATAATGCAGTTTCTTACACTGCAAAGTGCAAAAGCAATGTCAATTCAAAACAAAATGTATCGCACATAATTATTCACATACCTGCTGCAAAAAATAACTTAACCATTAGACAGCCTAGTCTTTTCCTCATGTTTTCTCATTTTGTGTTTGTTGGAATGTTTCTTTGCAATATAGCAGTTTTAATTAATCTGTTAGAAATTTTAAAGTTGATCTGCTTAAAGAAAATGTAAAATGCATATGATGAGTTGGACAACAACTGTATCGAGTAGTGCTTAATTTAGTTATTTTACTTTGTTAATTGGTAATGGGCTGGAAAATATTCCATATTTATTCAATATTTCATATTAGATGCTATCATACATGAATAGGAATAGTTTGGGATTGAAAGTTACTAACTGGCCAAAATGTTTGATGTGACTCGCTGGCAGTGTCCAGGGCTGTGCTGGGGCAAAGGGCCGGGCGGTTTCACATGGGACCCCTCGCCTCCGCTTTTCTATTATTTTTAATAGAAATGAACACATTCATGGCCCCCCTGGTCCTGGGGCCTGTTGAAGGCTCAGGCCATGTCTATAGATTTACAGTAGTCTAAAAAGCTGTAAAAGAAAAGTCATGCATGTTTTGGAAATCTTTTTTTCCACTTTTCCCTCTCTTTCCTTTCTCTATGAAATTCATAAAATTGGCAAATCATGAAAACCTGTTATAAGCACTGGACCGGCTGCACTACTGTCAGCGCTGTCATTGTTCATCTATTCTTTCTTACCTCACCAGTGCCTCATTAAAAAATTACACATATCAAATCACCAAATAATCAACCTATTTGCATAAAAGAAGAAAACAACACCTGTTGTGCCATATTTATAAAAATATATTTCACAAAGTAGGAAACAATACAGGGTATCTTAGATTACAGTACAGGGAGTAAATAATTGAACATACACATTTATAAGCATTAAAGCACAGTAAAAATATGATCTGCATGTAGGACTATCCCATTAGTATATTGTTTAGTCTACCGAGAACTGCCATAATACTGGTATCCATACAAACTGCACGCAGCTGGAGTGCCATTGGAATTCTCATTATGTGCAAGAGCTAACGTGCAGAGACAAAACCTACCACCTCATCGAAAGCTAATGACGTTAGCAGTAACGCTATGTACAGTAGTCTTTTTCACTGATATCATACAGTAATGTAAGCACAATATGCAACATGGTCCGATATTGACTGCAAATTTGACGGGGATCCCCTTAAATATTCTTTCCGCTATGCACTGTGCTTAGATGGTCTCTACGTCATAACAGCAAAGAATTCACATCCTGATTGGTAAGACCATCTAAATGATCGGGTTTACTAAGAGCTTTTGCTTGCTTACATATACAGTAGTCTATTGTCAACTGCGATACATGACATGACATGGTGTTTGGAAGTTTTGAACAGTTTGCAAAAGGGTCGAGAGAAAACGGCAGCGCATAAAGCATCTAAAGCACACTCACTTCGAAACTGTCAGCACAGAAAGAAAGAAATGATTGAAAGAACGGATATACAAAAACTCATTGTACAGTAATGAAGAGTCAACACTTGTTCAAAAAAAAACATTAGATTACAATTGTATTTAATGTTGCTTCTGTAAAAAGAAGGCCTCAAAGTTTCTACATTTCTCTTTTTGAAGTTGTCACACCAGTCTCTTATAGGCTAATAACATTGTACAGCCACACCTGGAGCATGTAGATACAAAGTGTAGTATAAAGCAAGCCTTTTGGGGGCTTTTGGACAGTTTATAAATGTGGCCACCAGAGAACATATCAAATAATAGGAAATTCACTTAAAGCCAATACTGCTTTGTCTCTTTTTGCGTCTTTTTTCGAATCGTACATTCATCATGTATTGCTTTTCATTGTCATTTTGCCTCCGCTTGAGCCGTCGGGTGCCCTGGCAGGCGACGCCACAAGGTTCCCATTGCAGCTTCAGTTGTCCAGCTTGTTGTCCGTTTACATGTCCCAAAGAAGCCTGCTAAATCCACAGTTCCTTCCGACTACCAGCGTGACCCGGATGTCTCTCGCCGCTGGCAGCCACAGCAAATGACTAACAACCTCAAAATACTGCTAGAACACTCCACAAAGGAATCTAAGTTCACAAGAATCATACTCCTACTAAAAGACATTGTTTGGTTCGACAATTACAATGCGCTTGACATAGTGGATGACAATTGCTAGACCTCACTCTAAAGAATACAAAAAGAAGGTGGCCTCCCAACTCGGTAACCTTTTTTGTTCTTTTAGTTTATTTTTTTTAATCCAGTTTCTAAAAGCCGGCGTCCCCCCCCCACCCCTTAGCGTTTCAATACACAAGTATGTGGACAAAAAGGAAAACATCTGAAAAGTGTTTCTTTGCTTCGCTTTGCTCATGAAATCAGGCGTCAGGTCTCGCGATCGCTCTCCCCACGGATAAAGCTCCCCAAGTCTTCTGAACCTCGGACCCCACTCCCTCAGATAGTCATAGTTCTGATCCGAGTCCGACGACGCCGTTTCCAACGAACTTAGTGACCCGGCGATGGACCCCCTGCCCTCGTAGCCGTAGATCTGGATGGAGTCGTACGGGGGCGCCGTCGGGTCGTTGTCAGCTTCGTGGAGTCGGACGTTGATGAACTCGTCGACGTCCACGCCGTTGGGGCCGGAGTGCTGTCCCGCCCTTGGCATGAACTGGAGGTCCGGTTTGATTCCTTGCGCGGGAGATAGCCGTTGATGCCGTCCGGATTCTGGAGCGTGGCGATGTCGAAGGCCTCGGTGTCCTCCTCGCCCCCGCCTTCGTCGTCGTAGCGGATGATGTTCTCCCTCACGTCCTCGTCGTCCTTGATAATCAGCGGCTCGTTCTTGTGCCTCCTCAGGGTCACGAATAGCACCACTATTACTGTCAGAGAAGAGGGAGAGAGACAGAGGAAAGTCGAGCTCAAGCTTTTTACAGCGAACCACGTCAATAAAAGTACAACATGCGTGCAGGTCAAGAAGTCAAGTGTTCGTTTAAACCGCTGTTATGCTTCAAAGGATATTAACTTTTACTTGATAGCAAGAACCTTGAACATGAAGTAAACTCGTCAGGCTATTTTATGGGATTTTTGTCCCTTTTTTCACATAAAGAAAAACATGAAAAGGTTCACCTATGGCTTCATGTAGGATAACTCGTTTTCCCTTAAAGAGGGGGTATTGCTTTTTTCAATCACATAGCACCAGTCTATAGCATACTACAATGATGACGTAACCTTCTGTTGGTCTGTATATGCAGTAAATTAAAATAACTGCCTTGAATAAAATTGCTCTCTCAAAATGGCTGTACTGAACGTCTTGAAATAGGCCTCTGTCTCTTTAAGAACTTTCCACACGCCCCTTCAGCACACTGCTGTGGCATTTAAACAACACTACTGTGCGGGGAGGGGCCTCTGCTGAGCTGAGGAGCAGTGGTTGGTGGCTTGGCTGGTGACAAAGGTCCAGAGGCGTCTCCAGGAGGTGGGGGCGTTCCTAGGAGGACTGAGGCATAGCTACACCTAAAATGGCTGCCGTCTAAGTTTTTACTGATTACTCAAAAATATGTGAATGAGCCAAGGCAACACTCCAGGCATGTGTTTAATGAGGGAATGACGTAATAACATGATATAAAGCTTGAAAAAGTCTATTTTACATAATACCCCCCTTTAAAGGAATAGGCCACCGATTTTACATTCTGAGATATGTTCTTGCCTTAGCTCAGATGAGTTGATGCGTACCTGTCTGGTCTTTGTGCGTGCGCTCAGTCACGCACAAAGACCAAAGCTATTGTGTTTGGAGCCATAGAGGAAATGAGGAGAGGCCTCTCCTCATTTCAAGAACATATCTCAGAATGTAAAATCGGTGGCCTATTACTTTAACAGCCTTCACATCACTGACTTTCAAATAGTAAAAAATAAAAATAAATCTAATTTCATGATTATTCTTACAACTTTAAGATCTTGCCTCTTTGCAAAAGGGAATGTCTGGAGTGCTTGGGTAGAGACTCAAGGTGTAGGTCTGGAAAGCTAAAATAATGCTGTTATAGGGTTTACGTTGATTCCAGTGTAATGCAATCGTGTAAGTACATGTTTACTTTTCTCTTTATTTGCTCCCTTGCCGTTTACATTGAACATATTACTTTGTATTAGATTATATTTACCATCTTAGAAGCACTTCAGCTTTATTACAGTACTATAGGAAGTTCATACACTTGTCCAGGTTCAATCTAATTTGCCCCATAGGGAAATTTCTCAGACAATTTGCTGGCGTAATTTAGACCTAATCTGGCCCTTAAACCTAAAATGCCACTCACTTGTTTCACTTGAGCAATCATTCATTGTTGTTGGTATGGTGACCAAAACAAAAACGTTAATAAAACATATTTGAAAGTTCACTTAAACTCACCCAGCAGTAGCGTTATGCAGGCGAGGATGGCGATGAGAGCCCCCATGCTGAGGCCGATGGGCAGAACGTAGGCCTCCACATTGCAGGACTGGACCTCCCCATCTTTGCTGCAGCCACAGACCCGTATGGTGAGCGTGTTGGTGCTGCTCATCGGCGGGTGCCCGTTGTCGGTGACGATGATTGGCAAGAAGTACATCTCCTGCTTTTGCCGTCGGAAGGTGTCATGCTTGGCTAGCACGCTGATTGAATTGTCTGTCAAAGAGAGAGAAAAAGTAAAAAGGGATTTTTAGCAAAGGGTGCGTGAAAGCCTATTGTTATTCACGGTGGCTCTGACTGAGGTTCTATTATTAAATTTCATATCAATCGCCTCAGGTCCTTTTTAGCGTTCTTGGTTTTCCGGCTACAGCGCAAGTCGGATGTCAACCCTTTTTCTCAACAGTTCAATTTGGGAATTCTGACGGAAGGTGAGCCCAGAGTTTGTGGCCCCGTCTTTGAAAACGCAAGGGGACCGCGGCGGGTGACAGAGGCTCAGAGGATGGCGCGTGGTGAGGCAGAGAGGCGCCATATGCTCTTTGATGGCACGTCTGTGAGGCTGTCTGCTCATTAGCCAGCTTATACCATATTATCAAACACTCGCGTCCCCAGAAGAATCCACTCCCGCTGATCGTATGGAAAATGTACAACACTTCTGAAAACACGACCGTAGCGTGCCGAACCGCGCTGGAGTGAGACTGAAGAGTAGCTCTGGCGGATGTGGCGGAAGTGTCGGCGTTGACAGAGCAAACTTAATCAAAGGATGGAATGCGTCGAGATAGAATTAATTCCTTTGCACCATCTGTAATTAATGTGAACATATGCTCGGAATGACTCCTGTATTAGTTCTGTCACAAAGTAGTTCACACTGCCACGGGAGCGCCGACTGGTCTTCTGCAGGTTACATTGTTCAGTGGACAAAACATTTTCTTTGTAAACATTCAAATTTTACAGTGTGTTGAAGTCTTTCAGATTGTTTACTTGCTTTGAATGTGAATGCATGGTCAGCAGTGGCTTAGTCGCAGTATTTGCCCACCAATAATTAGGTTGACAATTTTATCCCAGCTCTGTACAATGCATATTGGTATGGCCTTACCTCCAGTGTACATAGTGTATGAAAAACAGTTTTCATAACAGGGACAAAGTGTGGAAAGTAGATGACGGCGTGGTGTGTCTACATTATAGTATTGTCCGTTGGGTAATTCATAGTAAATATAATGTTATGAGAGAAATCAGCCGTGATTGACTCTGGCAAACCATTCAAAGTATTACATTTGCCAACACTCCTTTCACTATGGTAAATTCATCACAACATAGTGTTAGAATGCCTTTGAGTGCACTCCGGTATTTTTCATCCTAAACCCCTTTGGTTTACTTCTCAAAGTGGAAATTTGTTACTGGTGTGATACAATCCCACACAACTACCGATACAACAGTGAGGAAATAAACCACCAACAAGTTGCGCTTTGATCTTAGTTTTCATCCTGAAATATCATATTCCAGTGAAATAACATGAAACCATCTTTGCTGTCTTAAATTTAAAATTATAACCTGAAATGCTACACATAATGCCTTCAGTTTGTTTCTTCCTCTTGATTATAACCAGGCTTTCCCTCAGCATGCGCGACCCCCTAACCTTTCCGCTGACTAATCCTTTCAATTAAAGTCATCAGCACAAACAAAAGCAGCATGCTCAAACTCACTTGGAGCTTGCACTCTGCACTGTGTACTGAGGGGCGGAGAGGCTCCTGCAGCTGCCAGCTCTGTCTCACACACTCAAGTGTCCCACAAGAGGCTGCAATGGGCCTCTTTCTCCTCACAACAGGCAATGTTCCCTTCAAGTGTCTGTGCTTTATGTGATGTATGCAACACTTATACATGCTCCATTCCCTGTGGACTTGAAATGTTTGTTTATTCTTTGTATTTATAGGAGATGTAACAATCGTAATTACAAATAAGTTGTTTTCTTGCCATTACGTCAAAAGGCCCAGATCAATGGCATGGGCCAAAATGCATATATTGAACTGGTCAGAACTATCCCTGAGTGATAAAAATGACAATATGTTGAACTTGTGCAAGTTTTTGATGGCCTATGTTCTCATAAATATCAAGCATAAACATTGCCAAGACATCTACATACTGTAGTTAACTTCCATATCACACCTCTGGGCTGGCCCCTGCAAATCTGACTTTTATTTGTGGTGATTTGCATTCTGAGTCAGTATACGTCCAGTAGTCTCTTACATTTGCAACAGTGTTACATTATTTTTGATTGGTGTTAGGTTGGTTAACCTAGCAAGAAACACACTATCCACACTACTCTATTATGTTCTTTACTTCACTCATTCATGTTTTTCAAAGCAAACCAAACTGGAAGAGTTCATTTGCAAAAACAAATAAGCGCCATTGAAAAAACTCAACGTATGGTTGAACATTTCTCTTTACGTGGTAGTGTTTTTCATTACCAGATTTGTTTCAGTGCCATAGTTAAATTCACACAACTTTAGTTTCATAAGAGCCATATGATGCGTACAGTAACAAATATCCAAAACGATTTTAGTTTTGCTCCATGGGATTAGGAGTAAAATAGTTTCAATTTACTCCAGTAGCCTAGTAGCACTGTCTGTGTTTGTGCTAATTGGTCAAATATGTAGATGTAGATGGCGAATATTGCACTAACTGTGTTGGTGAGACACACTGCAGCGTGTGCCGTGAAGAGAGGAAAACATAAAAAGGGAAAAAGTAATATAAGCTACATGGGGGCTTTGCTCACACTGCTGAAACATATGTGAGATTTATCAGTTGCATCATCTTAAGGAACTAACAAATCTACTCTCTAAAGACTATGGTTCAGGAGCCAGCACGGAGCATACACTTGTGGCAGAAACTGTAAGCCATTTATTCACCAGCATGAAGTATATTCTGTATTTATGGGCAAGTACAAGCACAAGGCTGTTATTTATTTCACACAGTTGCACTGCCACCCCCACCACCCACCCCCCTCTATTTAATATAACTTCCTGTCACAATATTGGAACACCACTGCTCTTGAAAAAATAAAAATAAATAAATAAGGGTTTCCATTGCTGTAAATATGTTACTCCCGGAGTGTAACAACAGGCCTGCGTCTATTAAAGTCCTGGTTTATGAACTCGCTTGAGCAAAGAGTTCATGCATTGATCTCCTGAGTTTTTTATACCAGTGTGACCGGGACAAAGGCTCCAAATGGGTCGATGGCAATAAACCGTAAAGTGTTGGGTGCACCGGCGTCTGTGAAACCGACATGACAGCTTGTAAATGAGCATCTTTGTAAATGTAGAGCATTTTTGTTCAGTGTTCAATGTTTTATGCGTGTCGCCTCTTTGAAATTGAAATTCAAAGTGATATTGTCCGCTCGAGTCGGAAACTAACTACCCAAAGTTACAGGTTAGATGATTAATGAATGCTGCTTTAGAAAGTCATTACTGCATAATTTCCTTTCCAAACCTAAAACAATGTATCTTCTCTTTTAACTTCGGTAGACAAAAGGTAAAACACGCAAAACACAAACAAAACTTCACCTATAAATAACAAAATGTGCACGCACGATTTGCTCGGAGTCTGTCTTTTTCCCTGAGTTGTACATTCACAGATTTTTGCAAAACTTATGTTCCTGTCAAAGTAGTAGTTGCAGCAAGTTAGCCCGAAGCCAGTGCACCAAAACAGACGGCTTGAACCATATGAAGAGTTTCATCGCCGCGAGCCCAAAACATTATACAGCGTCATCACAGTCTGTTCCGAGCCTGTTATCGAGCCGAGACTAGAGACGTGCGGTGGAATTAAGTCTGAGGGGGGGGGGAGAAGAAAAAAAAAACTGCAAATAAACCAATCAGAGTATTTAGCAAATAAATTTAGCGCCATCTGCCATGCTCGGAACAGCTTCTAGGAACGTCACCCTACATTGAGCTGCAAGACTTGCACGGAAAGCCCATTTGGATCCCATTCATTTAGTTTCCCTCAAAATGCACTGGGGAGTAAAAAACAAAAAGGTGCCAACGTCCAAACCGTTTCACATCTGCTAATTGCGAGCTACACTGATCCAGCAGACGTCAAGTCAAAGACGGGTAGCACGCCGCAGGTTAGAGATTGGAGTGGAACGCCATTGGAGGAATTTAGAGGAACTTCAGTCATTCCAACACGGGCTGCTTTTGTGTGTCAGTTGGAGTCTCACTCCGGTTGGTTTTGGACGGTGGCGCTTCTTTCTCAGAGTGAATTTTAAATGGAGTCGTGTTGTGTGTGGTGATTGGGTTATTTACTCCAGTCATGACAGCCACATGTTGGTGTTAGAAATGAATCCAGTGCTGAGATGAGCGAACTGATACTAAAATATTGATATTTGGATACTGGAACTATTGGAAGTATTTATCCTCACGTAAACGCCAATACTTAAAGGGGGTGTATTATGTAAAATCGACTTTTTTCAAGCTTTATATCATGTTATTATGCCATTCCCTCATTAAACACATGCCTGGAGTGCTGCCTTGGCTCATTCACATATTTTTGAAAAACTCTGATGGCAGCCATTTTAGGTGTAGCTATGCCTCAGTCCTCCTAGGAACGCCCCCACCTCCTGGAGACGCCTCTGGACCTTTCGTCACCAGCCAAGCCACCAACCACTGCTCCTCAGCTCAGCAGAGCCCCCTCCACAGTAGTGTGCTGAAGGGGGCGTGTCGGAAAGCTTCTTAAAGAGACAGAGGCCTATTTCAAGACGTTCAGTACAGCCATTTTGAGAGAGCAATTTTATTCAAGGCAGTTATTTTAATTTACTGCATATACAGACCAACAGAAGGTTACGTCATCATTGTAGTATGCTATAGACTGGTGCTATGTGATTGAAAAAGCATAATACCCCCTCTTTAAATGTATTCATGAATAATACTTTTTTAATCCAATTGATATTATGCTCTATTTATTATGTTATGCTCAGTGATAGGAATGACTTTTCTTTACACTTTTGTCACTGAGTTTGGGCAAGTTTGAGCCTGAGAGATTATGGCTTAGAAAAATGTCTGAAGTTTCAATGCATTTTATTGTAAAACACATCGGTATTGTTATCAGATAGACATCACGATACTACACCTACTATTCACCTTATTCCGGAAGTTCCCGTAAATTGTGCCCGCCCCTTCGCTCGTATTAGATTACATAGGACTGGAAAAGTCAAGAGAAAATCTGTTCCATACGGACACAAAGCTGTTTTAGGCACAAATGAACGTTGGACATTTTACACAAATCAATCTCCCGTACATCAGATTTAAGCAGCGAACATTTTCCCTCATTCTGTGCTTAATGAATGGACTCTAAGTGTCAATACAAGGAAGTGCCAATACTTGGCAAAAAGAGACAAAAGTGGGGGCGGAATAAGGTGAATAGGCTCTGTGCACAGAATGTTTTTGGATAAGTTCCTGTTGGCCAGTGTAGGACGACTTCCTGTCAACGCTTTAACGTAAAAAAAAAAATAATAATATCATGTTTTAGCGACAACTTAATGTTAGCCTTTAGCTTCAAGGCTAAAGCGCCTCATTTTGTTTTCCAAGTTGAGTCATAAGCCACGCCACGCCACGCAAATCCTCATTGGACGACACTCTATATGGAGAGTTGGCTTTTTTAAATTCAGATTTTAGTTTTGTAAATGTTTAGCGTTAGGGCCATAGCACCTTTGCTATGCCTGATCCCGTCAGACCTTAGAAGCTAGCAGAGAAGGGCCTGGTCGGTACTTGGATGGGAGACCGTTTGGGAACACTATGAAGCCTGGCGAATGTAGTGAGTGAGTGAGTGAGTGGTTGGTGGTGGTCGGAGGGGCCGATGGCGCAGACTGGTTGCCTCGCTTCCGTCAGTCTACCCCAGGGCAGCTGTAGCTATACAACAGTAGCTTACCACCACCAAGTATGGAGTGAATGAATAATGCAATGTAATGCATCTTTGAGTGTCCAGAAAAGCGCTATATAAAACCGATGCATTTATTATTATTATTATTATTATTATTATTATTACGATTATTATTATTATTATTATTATTATTAGGTACAGGGTTATGTTTAAAGTTAGGGTTAAGACTAAGGATTTGGTTAAGGTTAGAATAATGCAGGGGTAATGTAAAAAAAATAACATGGTATTAAAGAGAAATACAAACTCAAAACTTCATTCCGAGGACAGATCTCAGACTCCATGTTTGATATTTGAACTGAAAGCCATTTGGTAAATTCGGAAAAACTTCAGTCATTCTTGCCGGTTTGCATCTCGGTGGGATTCCTTACCTTGGTTATTTTTGATGGTGAAATTAGGATTGTTGAGCATTTCGGGAACAAGCCGGTAGTCAAAGTAATGGCCTTGGATCGGATCGTCCTTGTCCACCGCACTGAGGGTCTGGATCACCTGTTATTGAGAACAGACAGGTCGTAAGACACATAAATTCCAGTTGACGCCATTGGAAGAGGCAAGCGTTGTTATTACTCGTTTTGCCGCTGTGGATTGCTTAGCTGCTTGCAACACTCCTGATGAAATACTGCATACGGCCCATCCGTTTCCCGAACGCTGATTATTATCAATGGCGCTCCTGTCTAGCCTGGCACACTTTCGCCCTCCTCGCGCTATCTGTTTATCTGTCACCCAGGGCCTTATCACGCCGCATCTTTATGATCGATTGGGAATTAGAATTCAGTTCCCTGCAGGACGGTTTTTTCCGGCATTTTAATTTCAATGAAGTTCCCCTTTGTACACACTCAGATTTGAATGAGGTCGATTGATGAGTAGAGAGAAAATGCTAAGTACTTGTCCAGGATTTTGGCTTGGGGGGGGGGGAAAGCGCCCTGCCATCTGGATGAACATGAAAAGACGGACTTGACTTATGAGCCACTCTGATCAATTCCGACTGCACTGCGTTCTCCCCTCGCAATGTGTGTCAGGGGAAAGGCTGCGGCGAGGAAGAAAAGGGTACAGAGCACCACGGCTACCTATGTGGGTTTCCCGGTGAAATAAAGAGGCTATAAGTCACGGAAACCAATCATTAAAAGGGAGAAGGGGGAGAGGTAGGGGGGTAAAGTGATAGATGGTCACTTTGATGAATGAGGCGGTCGGGGGTCCTTACCTGTCCGGGTTTGCCATTCTCGCACAGGAAGGCTTCGTATTCGGTGGCGAATTCGGGCGCGTTGTCGTTAATGTCCATGACTCGGATTGCGACGATGGCTCTGGAGATCTGACTGTGGTTTTCTGATTGAATGGGAAAGAAGTAAGAAATACACATGGTTAGAGCGTGCACCACCCCCCACACACACACACACCTGAACCAAGCACATTTTCCCCAGTCTGGCTTTACACAAATCTTAAAGCTTCTTGTAAAAACTAGCAACATAATAGTGACAAAAATGAGAGAAAAAACGGGGATCACCATGCAACAAAAAAGTGAGATAAACGCAACAAAAAAGTGACAAAAACGCGCAAAAAGAGATGAAAATCTGAAGAAAAATGGTGACAAAAAAGGGACAAAAATTGGGCAAAAATCTGAAGAAAATGTGACAAAAATGTGACAAATCTCTGAAAAAAATGTGACAAAAATCTGAGGAAATGTGACAAAATGTGACAAAACTCAAGAAAAAATGTGACAAAAATCTGAGGAAAATGTGACAAAAATGTGACAAAACTCAAGAAAAATGTGACAAAAATCTGAGAAAATGTGACAAAACAGTGACAAAAAAGTGACAAAATGTGATGATAAAGTGACAAATAGGTGACAAATATGTGACAATAATGTGACGAAAATCTGAAGAAAAATGTGACAAAAAATGAAGAAAAGGTGACGAAAATGTGACGCAAATATGATGAAAATGTGACAACAATGTGAAGAAAAGTGACAAAATTTGAAGAAAAGGTGACAAAAATGTGACAAAAATCTGAAGAAAATGTGACAAAACAGTGACAAAAAAGTGACAAAATGTGATGATAAAGTGACAAATAGGTGACAAAAATGTGACGAAAATCTGAAGAAAATGTGACAGAAAACTGAAGAAAAGGTGATGAAAATCTGAAGAAAATGTAACAAAAAAGTGACGAAATGTGATGATAAAGTGACAAATATGTGACTAATATGTGACAAAAATCTGACGAAAATCTGAAGAAAAATGTGACAAAAAAATGAAGAAAAGGTGACGAAAATGTGACGAAAATATGATGAAAATGTGACAACAATGTGAAGAAAGGTGACAAAAATCTGAAGAAAATGTGACAAAATCTGAAGAAAAATCTGACAAAAATCTGAAGAAAAAATGTGACAAAAATCTGAAGAAAATTTGACAAAACAGTGACAAAAAAGTGACAAAATGTGATGATAAAGGGACAAATAGGTGACAAAAATGTGACGAAAATCTGAAGAAAATGTGACAGAAAACTGAAGAAAAGGTGACGAAAATCTGGAGAAAATGTGACGAAAATCTGAAGAAAATGTAACAAAAAAGTGACGAAATGTGATGATAAAGTGACAAATATGTGACAAATATGTGACAAAAATGTGACAACAATGTGAAGAAAATGTGACAAAAAAGTGACAAAAAGTGACAAAATGTGACGATAAAGTTACAAAAATGCCACAAAAGATGAACAGAAAAGTAGCATCAAAGGGACAAAAAAGCAACGAAACAAAATGTCAAAAAAGTGACTACAATGCAACAAAAAACGCAAGGAAAAAGATCCATTTAAATGAGTATTCTAGGTCTAGCTTTCAAATGAGGCATTACACGTAAGCTTTAGATTTGGGTAAAGCTGAACTGAAGAAAATGCACTTGGGCAAGGTGTGGGTTCAGAGCTTAAATGTTATTCATAGGACAGTAACATCTGAGCGATTGAGGCTGCTCACTTCACTACTTCATCACCTAAACAATGCATAACAGTACACTTTAGATTGAATAGGGCGCATACAATAAAACGACTTTAGTTGCTCTATTCCTCTATTCATTTCCAGGGATAACGAGGAGGGGCGCACAATAAGTCACATCAATCTAAATTTCAGCCTCTATCAGTGATGCAAAACAGGATTCCAGGCATCAGACAGGGGAGACAGGCCTATCCAAAGTGCTTTTGAAAATCCCCTGTACACTGTCATCTTTTAAACATGAGTATTAAAGCATGCATATTAATGAAGCGTTGGTAACTCAAGTTTAAAAAGACAATAAAAGGCTATCCAATTAGAAGTAGGCTTTACGGGAATTATTCATCACTGGTAATTGACAGTCCCTTCCGAGAGTAAGCGCTCGTATTTGTGAATCAGTGGTTTTAAATGCCAACTTTTTAAAGCAATTAACCAGTAATATGTCCCTGTGTGGGTATTGTTGCTCTGGTCTGATCTGCGTCTTTAGTTTTTAATTTCAAATTATCCTCCTCTTTTATTATTTACTTAATACAACAGACCGTGAGTGGAACAGTCCTGATGGGCGTCTGATTGATCCTGGATGTGTTTGTGTATGTGCTTTGAAATATCGCTGAACGGACCGGGTTGATCGAGTTGATCTATTTCAGAAGTTTCTTTCTCATCCACATCGCCAAAAGTAAAACAGGTTAACCTCTTAACCCCCACCTGAACCGAGCACATTTTCTCATGTTTGGCTTTACTCAAATCTCAGAGCTTCTTGATAAAAAAAAAGTGTCAAAATAGCGACACAAATGAGACGAAAATGTGACGAAAATGTGTCAAAAATGCGACGAAAACCCAACAAAAAAGTGATGGGAAAAAATGTCAATAGTGATGACAACGCGAGGAAAAAGATCTATTTAGATGACTTTTGTAGGTCTTAGCTTTCGAATGAGGCGTTCAAAAATGGATGAAAAAGAATACGTAGGCTCGTTCTATTAAAATCAAAATCATTATTTCATTCCCTGAATTTACAGACTAAACTAAAGTTATGCAGCTGTCCCCAGGGACCCATGTTGACCAGCCAGGAGGGAGCGAGAGAGAGGGAGGAGGGCCCGTGGATTGGCCTTTTATAAACACAGGAAGTAGGCGTCTCCTTGTTGAAGAACCAATCAGTGCCTTTAGAATACTCTTCTTCTGCGCGATCTGACTCCACATTATAACACACTGCCCCCAGTGGATATCAGATACAACAACGATACAGCAAAATGTCAGCCCCATTCAAATCAACCCCAAAAGCACAGATTACAATCAACACGTCAGTTTCATATAATCATTAAAGCCTATTATGACAAAAACATATATAGAAATATTCAACAGGCGCTACGGAAAAAAAACAAAAACAAGGAGGCATTACTCTGGCCTATAGGCTGTAACCTTATGGATTTGGGTAACGGTAAACCAGTGTTAAGAGGTTAAAGAGCAGGTGGAATTAGCTTTGCAGGTATTTGGTAACAATGTCAAACACATCTTTTATCACTACGCACATTTGTTGGTTAAGAAATGCAAATGGAAAGAAAACAGCAGCGGTTTCACTTCCACATGTGTGTCTGACCAACCTAAGTTACCCGGATACCCTCTTATGGACTCTAAGAGAATACGACTCTCGTTTGCCGTTTTGATAATTGAGTTAATTATCATCTTGTAATGCTGTCACGCGGAGGTGGGGTGAGCCGAGCTTCCGAATTGTCTCTTCAGTTAAATAACAAGCATAAACAGGTCATTTCAAATTACTAGCCCGTGTAATTGAACCACAGAATCAATTGCTAATCACTGTAAAGAGCGGTATAATTTACAATTCTAAGTGCGCGTGGCGCTTACTGTCATGATTGTCCGACGTCGACGACTCCACATACGTTTAGCACACTGCAGATAGAACACCCAGTAACTTCTCCAACGCTTCTTAACCGCTTGACATTGCATTGAACTGACGCGAATTGCCTGCCACTGCGTATTTGTGCCAATACGTCTGCGATCCCTCCTCTTAAGCGCTAGTTTTTTTTTTTTTTGGAGCACATGCGGCTGATAAGAACGTGCCCTGTAGGGACAAAGGGCCAGCAGCTGGTGCCGGAGACAGGTTGAAGAGAGGGGGTAAGCGGAGAGGAGAGGAGAAATTGACAGAGTGAAAGACAGTGATGGATGGATTAGGACACGTGGGGAAAGGGTGAAAAAGAGAGTGACTAGGCCTTGTGTTCTGAGAGTGGCTTTCCCCCATGGCAGTAGACAGGGAACGGAATCTGATTAGTCAGATGTCAACCGGTGCGATGGGGGAAAAAAAAAAAAAAAAAAAAACACGCCTCCATTTTGGGTGGCAAATGGCACCACAACTGTGAGCGTATCTTTTTCCTTTTCACGCCGCAGAAAAAATTCCGTGAAGAAAACTGCCATATTTACTTTGGCAAATTCCTATTAGGTGTTGCCACTATCTCCAACCACAGTTACTTTGCCAGTAGGCATGAAAACACGCTTAAAATATACACGGCCTTAGACGCGCACATGGCTTATCAAATGAGACACATTCAATTCCACCCCTAACCAGTCTGCTATGACGGCGCGGCGGCGGCGCTAGATATGTCTGGGGTAGTACGGGCAAAAACATCCCGTCAATGTTTTCCCCGACAATTAATGTGTTTGCTTTGATTGCAGACATAAAAGGACAGACAGAAAGATGAGGCGTGTAAGCGAGGAGAGGGAGGAAAAGTTACAAGCTGCGTAAAATTCCTTTTTCAATAGCTTTGAGGGGTACATTAAGCTTTATCGCGACATACAGCCCCCTGAAACGATCTGTATGCAAATGGTGCCTTTACGTATGGGCTTGAGCTGTTTTGTGTAGCTCTGCCGGCAAGAATTTTTCAACCTAGTCAGTGGGTTTTGCGCTTCGCAGATGTTCTTTAATCTGTAATGGATGCTGGCACAGGAGCAATCCACTCCGCCGATGTCTTTAAAACTGTTTATTTGATATGTCTTAATGTTCGTGCTCTTTCACAAATTGACTCGCGGGCTGTTTAATTCAATCAAAACTCAGGCAAATTAACGTGCTTAATGCCCCAGTGGATCCGAATGCTAATTGTTTGCGCCGTATACTCTCCAATTCAGAAAGTGCACAGCAGCGGGCCAACACAAAGCAGTGCGTCGCAGGTCAGTGGCTCCGGTGACTTGGTTGTGGCGCTTGCCTTATTGCGGTGTTTAAAAATGATTTGCCGACAAAGGGATGGTAAAATCTAAATCACAAAGTCACAGTGGAGTTTTTAACAGGCTTTATATCATACTTTTTTTCTCTACAGACCTGTACAGCTACTTTACCTGTACCTTTGCATTGGTATTTTTAATGGTGTGATCTATAATGTGTCAAAGAAAACAACCCTAGTTATACTAATGTAGTTATATGCAGTTAGTATACATGACGCTTTCCTTCAGTGACCATAAGAACAGCTTCGGAAATAGGGATGCAAAACTGCGCAAGGGCGATAAAACAAACAGGGTCAGAACGAGTGTCGTTTTAAGGTTTACATTGATTTCTCTGCGTGACGTATATCGGCGCACGGGCTGGCGTTTTTGAGTGTCAAAACGAGAGACGGATTGAATATGCAAGCGAAACACACACATAAAAAAAACAACACACAATTTCAGATATGCTTTTGATGAGGATGTAACATGATGTTGCGTAGACCCTATACAATCTGCGGTGTTTGGAAGTATACTGTAAGGGGCAGGAGTGTGATTACTTACTGACTTCGGTGGCAGTTACTGTGATGTTGTGCCACATGTCGGTCTCACGGTCCAGGGGTTTGGCCAGAGTGATCTTGCCGTCGTCCACGTTGATATTGAACTGCCGCTCCAGGTCTGTGTGCCGGTCAATGAAGTACCTGCAACAAAATAAACAGAATGACCTTTTTCAAACATTTGTCAGATGTATTGGTCTAAAAATATAATAATACACCTGGCAACTAGTTATTTTCAGAAGATGACTCAAGAACCTTCACTGAAGATCTTTTGAGGTAGTTACTTACTTCCTGAAATCTGCCGTTTCATTTCAGTCATATGGGTTAAGATTTAAGGAATTATTGCTATATTCACAAGCCACTGATCAAAGTGGAGAGTTTTACAATTGGACTGGGTTGTTGAGAAGAGGACATTTCCCCTCTCTTTTCTGGGCTTCTCTATATCCATCTGATCAAACTGTTGAAACACCAGCCCCTCAGTCGGGCCCCCTGCAGTCAACATAATGGTTAGTTGTTTCTTGTAGGCTCTCAGTCGCCAGTCAATTGTTCATTTGTCGTAGAGATGTTCAAATATTGAGCTCATTGACTACACTCAAGCCGCACACAGTCCAGTCGAGGATGCAGTATTTTTTTTGCTCAGAACAACGGCAAACAAAACCCAAGCGAGTGACTTCATTTCGCTAAAAGGCGTTTTATCTTTCGCCGAAACTCCAACACACTCAAAGCATTGTTAATGATTCCGCGAAGGGACATTACACCTCCCCACTGCGCATAAATGTCAACACCGCACACTTCTACTTGTCTACCCAACAAGCCGTTAGCTATTTTGTTTACCGGAGCGCTATTTATCAAGAGAGAGCTTTAGATTAATGCACATTTAAGACTGCCCGAGGAATAATTAGGAGCCTCACCTGAGCAGCAGGGGGCATTAAAGTGTTATAAGTTGTGGGGAGGAAAAAAAAGGCTGTTCTGACCACAGTGACACTTCCCCCCGTGCTAAAACAACATTAGTATGGGGATGTCAGGGTAAGGGATGGGCCGCTTTTAACCCCGTTTGGATCTGTCAACCCTCAATGGCTCCCACCGGGTTTGCATTAATGAGTTAGGACAACAGGCTACAACAACAGAGGCGGCGGGGCTAATAGATGAGGCTAACATGAATGGCCGGCGTTTGTAACCTTGTGTTTTCTGCTGTGTTTACCTGAAGACTACGGAAATAGTGGGATTTGGCCATGCAGCAAAGCAATGGAGTTTGTGTAAAGTAAAGACGTAGGAGAGTATGGCGGTATTAAAGACTGACGATATTTTTGATTGATACAAGCGGCATCTTTGGAAGTGCCCATACATACAAACATACAGTGGAAAAGAGAGGGAAAAAATCTCTCATTTCTCCACAATTGCTTTAACAAATGCTCAATTATGAATATATTTTCCTACTAAATAAAGATACAGAGACACGGAGAGGAGCAATGTGATTCGACAACATATACTTAAATGCAGACAATGCTAACTAGGAAGCTACGTTAGCTTCACCCTACATATGCTAACAGTAGCAACACGTACCGTTTTTTTTGCTTCTACTGAACAATTTGCCGTGAAAAAAATTGACCCGATTTCGCTTGATTTTATTTGTGTGTGATAAATATATATATAGTCTGCCAGAAACAGCTGAAAAGACTGAATATTGTGATTCCCGTGAGAGGTTTTCTTGCCCCTCAGTTAGGCCACAGCCCCTTGTATGACACCATTTCAACGCTGTACATTCCATTCATTTCTAACACAAGTTGTGAGCACTTTTTTTTTCTCCCAGTAAACAGTGCCAACACAAGACATACAAAATAATAAATCGGGACCAAAACAAGGTCATCCATTTTGCCGCCCTATAGGAAGATCGAAATTCTTTTAATGTATCAAGTGTAGGTTAGAAGCATACTGTAGGGAAGATATTCAACTTATCCATGGATATGAGGAGGGGAAATAAAACTTTTTTTCCCCTAGCTTTCAGATCACAGTATGGTGTCTGTGGAAGAATGCTAGATGATTTGGTTTGAGAAAAATAATATGTAATGTTATTTCCAATTTGCATACGGCATGCCAATTATGAGCCGTTTTCTTTGCCAGTTTTCGCCTGTCAGCCTCAAGTTAGAAACATCTTAGTGGGGGAGTAATGGAATAATGCCTACACTGCTATGAGGTACTTGTCAAGTTTGTAAAGCAATGTACTATCCAGGCCATTGTTAGTTTAGTTTAGTTTTAAGGAGTAATAAACATGTATCTAACCTCAACTGTGTAAAGTTGTCTATGTGAATTACATATTTGGAATGAGCAATCTGCAATGTTAGACAAGAATGAAACTTTCTTAACTCCTTCACCTTACTGTCTGTCATGGGTAGTAAGATGACCTTGGTAGGAAAACAGCTTCCTTTAAACTCATTCTGTTGAATATCAAAAGAAGGCATTTGCTCAACTTTCTACCAAAAATCTTAAGGAAAAAAAAAATACAGTGGCAAACTTGAAACCGCAGAAAGGACACCCGCAGATCCGAAATTGGAATAGACATAAAAGAGCTTTTTTTTTTTTTCCTCTGATGCCACTCGAAGCTGTGAAATCACTCTTTCATGTTGCAAGATGCTCCGTGCCAAGTCTCGGACAAGCCCACACAAACGGCCTCAAAAAGAGGCTGTCATTGTGGGTCATCTTTGGTTTCACTTCAATTGCCATTAAATGTATCTGTCACCAGCATCCTACAACCCCCAAAAAGTGGAACACAATTATTTTGACGCGTTGCTTCGTGGGATGTTTAGCTCAAGGAGAAAACTGCCCCTATTCCGGTCTTTGCTTCCTGCCTGACGACTATCTGCCTTTATGCTGCATTTTCTTCTTTCAATCCAGCTGGGTCTAAAGCTATTCCTAATCCAATCCCCCATCCAATTTTTTTTGCAGACTCTCATCCAGACACATCCTTGTCCGCCAGACGCCACACCGCTTGCTTCGTCTCCCTTCCCTTTTACTTTTTTTCTCTTTTCTTTTCAATTCGAGGTCTCATAACGTCTCACTGGAAACGCTCTGTCCTATCAGCGCAGACCTGTTGGCAAGAGCCCACTGATATTTAAATGAGGCAAAGTAGCAAAGAAAGGCGGGATGCAGAGGAAGGGAGAGAAATGGGGAAAGGGAACAGAATAGAATGAAGCTTTGGCGCAATTAATGTCATATCATATTTGGTCTCACATAGGGAGTAAATGTCTTTTGATCTCTTTGATGCATCTCAAACTTTATGTACACGACCGCTCAAAGGTTTGGGGGTCACTTAAATGTCCTTATTTTTGAAAGAAAAACACAGATTTTTTAATTGAGGAAAATTAATCAGAAATACAGTTACATTGTTAATGTTGTGAATGCCTATTCTAGCTGGAGACAGGTGATTTGTAATGGAATACCTACATACAGTGGGGAAAAAAGTATTTGGTCAGTTCCCCATAGACTTCAATAGAAAGTCGAATACTTTTTTCCCCACTGTAGGTGTGCAGAGGCGCATTTCTAGCGGTAGTGTATTTACACACCCAATATTAAAAACATATTCAAAGGCATATTGAAGTACTTGCTATTAATATTGCAGGATATTGCATAGTCAGATTTCAAAGGGTACACTTATTTTTATAATTACTATTATTTGTCCTGCACTCACACGCCCCAAAACACTAATTCATTCTAGCCCCAGACGGGACCCTATTGTATATGTTTGATATAAGGGACAACGGTTAGGGGTTCCACACAGTGGAACTAGCACAGTGCTGCCGCTGCACCACTGTGCTATTCATATAACAGGGCAAACATAGTCTTCATTAAGCTCTTAGAAAAAGGACACGCTGTCATTGTGCTTTTATTCTTGATAATTTGATTAATCATATGTATCACCATTATCAGGAAGTATAGGTAGTATTTTTCTTGACAGCAGGGCTGCAAAATGCAATGCTCTTTATTATCTATGGTTACCATACTATTTCCATCCTATAATCATGCTATTAGTGATTAATGCAAACAATACTGAAAACAATGCTATGTTTTATGAATTCATTATGCAGTTTGGTCAATACTGATGCAGCATTTGTAGTTTTACTGAATGCAAACTAACAAACACTGACGTCTAACCATGTGCCGTCAATGAACACAGTAAGTAAGAAAGAAAATCCAAAGGACAACAAACATTCCGAACCTCAAACCCCAACACAAAGTCACGACAACATTTTCTCTGAAGAAGGGTGTTGCTCATGAGAACAGCACGGAATGAAATAAATAAACGTCTGGCCCAGATTCCAATTGTTGGGGAGACGTATCGAGCCGTGACATTTCCATTTTGGAGATGAAATGGTGTAAAATCCTCTAGGACTTCCCCTCCCCGAGCCAACTCCACCCTCAAATGCACCCCTCCTTCTCCCATCTCCCATCTCCCACACCATAACACCCCCCCTCTCCCTGCCCCTGGTCTATGCAGACGTGGAGCACTTTCGAGACAGGCAGACAGCAGCAAACCACCTGGGAGCAGCCCCTCTCCGCTGCAGACGGAGTGGATCCCTGACAGCCTCACGTGGAAAAGAACAAGGGAGACTGAGCCTGAAAATGTTCTGCCACCTGTCACTCAAGTTGACAACCTGATGTGCAGAGAATTAAAAGCAAATAATGAAAAAAAAAAAAGGAAAAGTTTTTAAAAATCCGAAGCGGGGCATGTGCTCAGTATGTCGTGCGTGCAAGTCTGCGTTGTGTCAATAATGTCTTTAACGGGGAGAGCGATATATTAGAATATTGTTGTAGGTTACATCCATTATATTTAAGTTCCATAAAACAAAGAAATGAAAAATTAGTACATTGTGGGATAGCGTTTATACATACATAAATATCAGTCAATTTACTTCTCTTTCTTTCGTGCATCACCTCTATTTGTGCATTTCATTTTATACTTTATAGATATTTTAGTTCTTTTTGCGATTGCATTTGAGATACTTTTGGGGGCTTTTGTTTGCAGGGATAATCTGTAGCTACATTCTCAGTCAGTCATTACCGGTCAAAACTTTGGAAACACTTTTTTTATGTATTGGTTTTTCTTTTATTTCAAGACTGTTAGCATTGCAGATTGTCATTGAAGACATATGGAGTTATGTTTTACACAAAAAAATGGTTTAATAAATTCTTAAAAATAACCGCCTTTTGCTTTGATTACTGCTTTGTACACGTTTGACATTGACATTTCTCAATGGGCTTCACGATGTCTCCAGAAATGTATTTCACTTCACAGGATTGTTGAAAACTAGCCTGGCAAGATCAGAATGATACTCCTCTGTATTTTGTTTATACAGTATAGAGGGATATCAGTCTGGGACCCACACCATTGTTGGTGGCAGTAGAAAACTCAAACGAGCCTGCACAATCGGATTTGTTTATTTGCGGGTTGTTCTCGAGCCGCGTCACACACGGGACGTGGAAGTCCTCTCAAAAAACAAATCTACATCGACAGTAGGGTTTGTGATTCATAGTCTTGTGCGAATTTAATGCAAAACCGCTAATGACACCGCATCAACAGCAGACACCTGCTCTTCGCTGACTGGTTTACTCCACTTCCTGTTGATTGGTATGTTCAGCTTGGGAAATGGAGTTGATGCTACGGTCACCTGACTCAATCGCTGGTACAGTCTGGTTTCCAGGCAAGTTGAAAACCACTTCAGGTGACGACCTTATGAAGCTCACTGATAAAATGCCGAGAATTTAAAATATAAAACATATATTGAGTTATTTCACCGTATTTTGTTTTGTACATAATCCCATGTTTTTCTCAATAGTTTAATGCCTTCAATGAGTTGTTGAAAATAAAGAAAAGCTGATGCATAAAAAGTGTTTTCAAACTTTCGACTGGTACTGTACATCTAAGCAAAACGTTATGGATATGAGTAATATAATTTTGTGAGAGATATGCCCAACATTGACCCTAGATATTGTATCAAACCAAAAGCCTTACTGTATGTTTAGCTTCTGAAAAGGTTAACACCAACTCTTTATCGTTAGCTTCATCCACATATGTTTATCATGTCGATTGGTCTGTCCCCAGTTTGTGTAAAACTTATGACTTTATTGCTGCCAAAAATGCTCACTGCAATCCACATAATGCAGACAGACATAATCAGGAGTAATCTTTGGCAATTAGCTAATCAAAAGGCAGGATTTTGACAGCGGCATCCGAACGCGACTATATGGAAGCGCAATCAGCAGCATTGGCATTGTTGTCTGCTCGCTTACTGCTCCGCTGTGCATCTCGTCTCTGCTTCTCAACGCGTTTCTTAGATCAGCTGTCAATCACTGCGCTGTGGCCCTGACATTCTCCGTTAGACAGTCTGTAGGTGGTAATCATCATTCTCTTTAGCACTTGAAGCTATTACTTCTTACAATAATTTTATTTTCTGACTTCCGATAATATTTTTATGCTCTAAAGCAAGTTCTCCAGGCTGATGAGAAAGAGACCAAGCCATGCAAGGTTAGATCCATTTAAAAGGCATAGCGAGGTTTGCATACTTGTGTTTTGCCATGAAAGCAAAGTACTATGTTTAGTGTTATACTGCCAGGACAAATCAAGGGTTCTCGGTGTTATATACTCTCTTTCATAATGAGATTCCATTGTCTGGTGCTCGCTGTATGTTTCTTTAGATAAGAAAGGCCATGAACACATTTGGGCCACTTGATGCACTTGTTATATGGCATAAGAGACATAAAACATACGTGCATTGAACAAGGGCGTGTCCACTTCTGCATTTGCATCCAACATTGACATACTGCCCTCTTTTGGCTAGTGCTGGTAGCACACCCTGCGAACATCATACAGACTCATGATGATGCGGATAAATCAAGTGGACCGAGTCTGGCTGACCAGCTAATGTGAACATGCCCTAAGAAAAGCTGTTCATGACTGATGAGTTTTCCTTACGACAGTGGTTCCCAAAGTGGGGGTTGGGACCCCTTGGGGGTTCGCGAGGCCTTGGATGGGGGTCCCCAGATGATTTCAAGATGAAACAAAAAGATAATAATACTTATTTAAGTGTATTTTGAGTGTACAACAGCCTATAATTTGTAATCCATTCAATTCATGAATAATTCAATCAAAATAAACCGTTTAATCTTAACTTGATTTTAATATGTTTTTCTGCCCTCCGGGTGCTAAGGTTTCCCCAACCTCTGGGTCATGTTTGCCCAGTTGCAGCAGCTCAGGACTAACACCTGAACACTATTTCATTGTACGCTTGTACAAAGACAAATAAAGCACTTACTTACTTACTTAAAGTAGCATAGAAGGCAATACATTTATACAATGGGAGTCCCGAGTTGTTTATGTGTCAATTTTTGGGTTCCCAGCCAAAAAAGTTTGGGAACCCCTGCCTTACGACAAAGCTTGGCTATTTGCTCCGGGACGTTAAACAAGTAAAGTAAAACAATGTTGCCACATCACAAAATCAACTACACCGTCGTAAAACTCAAAACCTAAACAAACAAGACGTTGATGCCAAACATGCTTCCAATCATCAGCCATGGATGATGCTATGTGTTATAAAATATAAAGCAAAAGGAGGACAGAACATACAGCGAACTAGTCAGTGTTAAAGTACAAAGGTTGGATGTTGTGAGGAATGAGTCATGTTCAGCCCATAACAGTAATGCTAGACATTTTGCACATTATGGACACAGTACGATTACTAATATTGCCCATGCTTTTTGAAAGGAATGCATGGGTCATTGAAGGACAACAAAAATACCTGTGTGAGATTTTGCAAGCCTGGCTTACGTCTGGAGAACATCTAAACACTTCAGGCTTTTTTTCTGACAAGGCCATAGAGCAATTTTAGAACTTATTAATGTCAGTGGTGCATGACGACCATTGCTTTATGCCCGAGCCTTTGGTCTTAAAGCTGGATAATACTAAGACACAACATATTTTCTTATTCATTTTAACATGACTGTCTGGCAATAAAAAAAATGTTTAAAAAACGCCAACCATTGATATTAAAGGCATGATACCATTTCTTTTTGTTTATAAACAATGGAAGAGAGAACTCATAGGCTGTTCTAAATTGTCAGCTGTGGTGACAGACATTTTTCACATCCTATTTCTTCACAAGGATAGGTTTATGAACATTCTTCACATCTTTCAGGGAGCAATACTGTCTTGTTAATGTAGACTAGCTGCTATGATAAAACTCATTATGTTACCAGCGTTTAACAACCCACAAAATGTGCTTTTACACAGTATTGGAGGAATAAAATTTTAACAGCAAAATGATAACACTTACATGGATTGTTACGGGAAAAAAATAGTAAATTTTTGGTAACACTTTATAAGGTTACATGAAGTCATGCATGAATAACATGAAATAATGCATGAAATAATGCATGATTTCATGATATATTTATGCATGACGATATCAAGACTCATCATAAGTTAACATGACTTCATGTTCTTTCATAGATGACTTCATGCATGAGTTCATTAAGTAACTGCTGTAATGAATTCATGAGAAAATCTTGTTAATATATTATGATCTTAGAATCATGATGAATTCACGAAAACATTGATTTCCCCCCAAAAAACATTAAATTGTAATTAATAAGTTTATGCATGAATATCATGATTCATCATGATTTTTAAGAAAATGTGTTTGCAAGTTTTACCTTCATACAATATTTACAGCTGTAATTAAGTCATCATTAGCTAATCCTTAGTTCATTCATAAATTCATGATGATTGCGTCCCCTATACTAAAGTGATGCACTGTTATGCTTTGGACAATCAAGGTGTTTATTGGACAAAACAAATTACATTTGCTTACTATTACTTACATAATGCATTGTGGACAGTTCTTTATTTTCCAAAGCACAAAAGTGCATCACTTTAGTATAGGGGATGCACTCATCATGAATTTATGAACGAACTAACAATTAGCTAATGATGAGTTAATTACAGCAGTAAGTGGTAGATTAAGGTATATCTTGCAAACTAATGTTCTTAAAAATTATGATGAATCATGATATTCATGCATAAACTTCATAATTACGATTAGTTAATGTTTATGTTTAAACATCTAAATGTTTTAGTGAATTCCTCATGATTCTAAGATCATGATATAAGATTTTTTCATGCATTCATTACAGTAGATACTTAATTAATTCATGCATGAAGTCATCTACGAAAGAACATGTTAACTCATGATGAGTCACGATATTGTCATGCATGAATACATCATGAAATCATGCATTAGTTCATGCATCATTTTATGTTATTCACGCATGACTTCATGTAAGCTTATTATAAAGTGTTACCCAATTTTTTTACTTAATACAATATTCATGAATGACTATCCTATCCTGCTGTTAGTAGAAGGCAGTGGGACTGAAAATAAGCAGTTAAAAGGATTTCTAAATAAATACAGTAGCTGCTCATTCTTATCAAGGCTAGCTTTTAGGCAATTTGACCTCAAATTACAACCATTACAAATCACATGCAAGAAAGACACTTCACATTTCAGTCAGTGCACATAACAGTTCCATTATGATTTTTAACATTCTCACTTTGAACGCTTACAGTTTATGGAGCTTACTTGCTGATTTCTAGTGAGGACTTACTTGCAAAAGTGTTCCCAGCATCCCACATTCCCTCCCAATTGCTCCACAGAATTGCTTATTGTTTACAAAGTGCTTAGTTTCGATTCGATGCATTTAGCACAGCGCAGTGTTCTTGCAGTTGGAAGTTATTGGGCTAAACATTTTCTGTGCACCCAGGGGAGAGCTGTGACTTTGCTGATTTGTCAGTGTGGCCTTAAGAGTAAGCAGCGCTGCCTATAGCATACCACTGCATGTGTTTGTGTTTTGTCTTGTTTTTTTGTATGCTGTATCTGCTGAGTATTCTATGTGTGAATGGGAGCATCTGGCTGAATGGATACCGTGCACACAGAAGTAGCAGAGGTGAAAAGTACACCCGTATTTTTTCAATGTTCTATTGTTTTCCAGGGAGAGAAAAGGGTGTGTGACATTACTGTTTGTTATTAGGTCACTTAGTCCACAGGGAGGATCACAGTATATGAGTAATATAGCTCTTTGTGCTGGCTAGTGTTTCAGAGGAACATAGAGTATGTGTCTGTAGGACATAAGGTTTGCTGCTCCAAGAATGTTGCATAGTGATTAGTTTAGTTTAGTTTATTAATTTATTTCAACAGGGACAATGTGCAAATACGAATGCAAATTAATTAAAGATGCTTTGCACCAGATTTAGCTTGAGCTAGTTTCCATCTGCAGTCCCTGAGCAGGTGAGTCACAACATGTACAATATAAAATATATTTAACCACTCAAATACAAATATTCATTCATACATTCACCCGTTACATCCATCAGTCCACATAAAATCATGCTAAAATTACTACATAAAACATCACTAACGGTCATATTTACATTTACAGTTATCAGTGCTGACATGACTGGTTTACCAACAGCACTTTGATGCCTTTGAATGAGAAGGATGTCTGCGCAAAGGCTGAGCTACGTTTAGGCAGTCTACAGTCATTACGACTTGTGGACCTGGAGCTCCTAGTCATCTGCTCAGAACAGAGCTGGACAAATGTTTTCAGCGGTGGAGGTGCAGTATTATTCAAAATTTTAAAAACTAATCGCACATTTGCGTACACAATTAAATTATCAAACTTAAACATGCTGTATTTTCTAAGGATCAGACAGTGATGGTATCTCAGTGGCTTTTTGTCTAGCACTTTAATAGCTTGATTATATAGAGATTTTAGAGGTTTTATTGTTGTGTCACTCATCTGTGACCAACAAGAATACAGTAATTAATATGTGGATTATCATTGCCTCCAAATAAATTTTTGCCGCATCATGAGTCAGTGTATTCCTAATATGTTTAAAAACAGACAAACTGTATTTTACTGTGTTGCCAATTTTCTTAACATGTTTTTTAAAACTAAACGTTGAATCCAACCAAGGCCTAGATATTTAAATTCCTTCACTACTTTTATTTGACTCTGGTTTACATAAATGCTGCCATTTATCAGCATTTTTAGCGAAAGGAGAGGGGAAAGTATTTTTGAGGATCAGTACTTTACTTGAGAAGCATTTTTTTCTTTTTCTTATGCCTTTCACTCCAATAAATTTGAAAGATACATACTTCCATTCCACTCCGAAGTAAATAAAATAATTATAATTGGCGGCATGTTTTGTCCCATTTAAAAGCCTTATTATGCGCACTCCAGAGCAGTAGGTGGCAGTGTGCAGATGAATTACCAATGCCAATGACTCACCACAAGGAGGAGGATTTGTCCCCACAGTGTTGCCATACAGGTGGGGAATTTGGGTGTGATCCTCATGCTTTTGAAGCCACACAATTATTTCACACAACACTTCATCGATACAAATTTCTACTCCATTCCATTTTGTAAGCCCGGAATTGTTCCATTTCCTTTGAAAACCAAGTTAACTTTTTCCCGCAGAAGCAGAGCTAGGCCACCACTGACCACATGAGCATAGGTCAAACAAGCTTTATATACACTGAATCTGGACAGTACTGGATCCAATTTATAGCATATACCGGTAAGTGATAAATGGATTGTTTTTCTAACAATAATTATTAAAACAGCAAAAATGTCCTTGTTCTTGGCTACTGATTGGCCCAAATGAGACCACTTTTACAGTACAACAAGAAGCTCACCTATATCAATACATAACAGACTTTAATAAAATAATCGTATTGATTAATTTTAAAAAGCTTATGTTCTCACCAAGGTTGTTTACATCGGCAGATACTTGAAAAAAAAAAAATCAAGTTTTCAAGCGCTGATGCTGTAAACCGCAATTGCCGTAATCACCGTGCTGTATACAGTGTACTCTCCCACTGCCATTTTCTATTATTAAACTAAAATGCACCTCGCCATTTCAGTCCATACCAGTGCACCTTATGGTGACTGCCAGATGTCACATTGCTTTTTATTTGTGGTCAGTCAGGTAGAAAACCACAGAGTACATGGCGCAGAGAGGGGGAGAGAGGAGAGGAGAGTGGAGTGCGCGGGGGAGACATTTTCACGGAGTGCACCTGAAAATACTTGTTGGTTGGATGCATTAAGTACAGCTGAGGGCTTGTTTGTGTCCTCAGCGCTAAAAGGACATGGCAGCCAGGGCCGATTCTCGCTATTGGCAGAGTCTACGCAGACAGCCGAGGGGCCCCAAGTTGAATGGCAGGAATCAGCAGGAGATATGTACAAAAGTTTGCTTTATATAGTCCAAGGTTGGTTCTTCTAAATATTAGATTGGCGATGTTACGATAGAAATTTAACTATTTTATTTCGAGCTTTTTTTGTTATTATAAAGATCCTTTCTGGATTTGTCGTTAATGCATGTTTTTCTTACAAGGGCTGAGGTTTGCAAGGGGACCACACCAGTATCTCATAACAACTATATCAATAACATGAAAGTTATTGCTATAGTGTGAAGTGTGATATTTGACAGAGATCCTAGACACATGGTTAATTAAAGGCCTGTTTTTTGTTTAGTTTTTTTAAATTATTATTATTACAAAGAGATAACCACGGAATTAAAATGTTAGTTTTGGTCCAAACTCATTCCTAACTTTCCGAACATGTTTGTAGTGTTTCCTCACAGGGACGAGTTCATAAGCATGTTAACTTAAAGGGTCACTTTTCAGGGTCATTTTCACAAAAATAAAAGGACACTAGCCTGCAAGTTCATGACATGTATAGAAATGCTTTATAATTAGATTAGAGGACAAAACTAATTTTGTTTCACTACTGGAACAAAAAAACAAAAACAGTATAGTGCCTTTAAGAGGAAGGGGGTCAGGATCCCTAACACGTAAATATGTCAAATAATCGTTCAGATCTGTGGGTCGTAAGTCTTTCACAGGGAACATTTCTCAAGAATAGAATTTGATTTGTTCTCACATAAGACAAAAGACCAGCACAAAAAGCCAATGACTAAAAACACCAACAACATCATACTGTTTGTTAATAATGCAATTCCTTTCTGTGGCTGTTATGTGTTGGTTCCAGCTGTGTCCGGCACAAGGGACAAAATCATTTTTTTGAACGAATGTTGCCTTTGTAGCCAGTGAAACTCTGTCTCGCCTCTCGGAGTTTAAATATTTAACTACTGGGGAAAACACACGCACAATGTAAGTTTGTTAAACTGTGCTGAGTTGTTTTGACCAAGATTTCTTCTTCGTCTTCTTCTAAAACCTATTTGAGTGGGCATATTTAAGCTTTGTTTTCTGTGGAGACACATGCCAAACATTGCACGTGTAGTGAATTTGATAAGATGCTTTTGTCATAAACAGCCAGAAAATAGCTGTTTATGTAACTAACTTGGTCTTGACAACCTATGCAACTTGCCACGCATGTAATATGTATGTATGTATGTTATGTAAAATATAATATATTATAATTATTAAAGCATTTGTAAATACACATTTTATCATTTCCAAAATCATTTATAAGCAGCTTAACAGTGATTGCCTTATTGTTCAGTCACAGGGACAGTTTCTTCTTAGCTCCCCCCCATTGTGGTGGCGATGTTGTGGAGCAGTGGCGTGGAGGGGGTGGGGGGATGTAGTGTGAGCAAGCTCGATAGGTGAGAGATGGTCGGTAAGATAGAGACAGAGTGCGATTGTAATCACAGCAGGTCAACTCAAGAGCTCATCCGCACTAATGCTGTGCCACTTTCACCATAAGACACCCAGTATCCAGTAATATAATAATATATATATAATATATTATAACAGACACTTTCAGTATTTGTTTTTTTTTTTTCCTGATTCTTTGTCTCTTGGCAGATTTGGACACAAAGGACAAAAGGGATTTCATGTAGAGAATTCTTGGATGGAGAACAAGTAATATTACCTTGTCACCGAAAATGAGATGCAGCGGCGCAAAAGTCTGTTCTCATTTCCATGGCAACATTTGATCAAAGGATAGGTGCGTTTACTTTCTTTGAAGGGTGTTTTATTAATTTTTTACTGTCTTGGTATGACTTTGTTTGTGATCCAAGAATTACAAGAAAGTAATTGCAGAGAAAATGCGAAAGTGAAAAGTGAAAAATACCCTGCCAGACCTAAAAGATAAAGGCTCCACCTGGATTTAACAAACTGCTATGACCTGGTGTTGGTCAGGTCTAAAGGGTTCAGCAACATGTGCCCAAAAATGAGATCAGCTGACTATCTGAACTTCCTGAATGACCATCAATGAACTTCTCCAATGCTATTCCAAGATCTTATAACCCCATTGATAATCTTTGGGATGTGCTGGAGAAGGCTTTGCTCAGGGGTCTCACTCTCCCGTCATCAACATAAGATCTAGGAGAAAAATGAATGCAACACTGGATCTTTAGACATTGCAGACGCTCATTGAAACAATGCCACAGCGAACGCATTATGTAATCAAAGCTAAAGGCGATGTTAAAGGCGGTGTCTGTAAGCAGAAGTGCTACATTCAAAAGAAAAGATAGGATTTAACGTTCAACATTAGTGAATAAACGTTCAACATTAGAGCAAGGGGGGGGGAATAAAAGCCCAACATATTGTCTCTGGTCTTCAGAAACCCCAAAACGAACTTCAAAAATCACTGGAGCTGCATGGGATCGAAGTCAAACAGCTATGCTTTACCACTAAGCCACTGCTGCCCATTACTTCACCAGTGTACTGTAGATTTAAAAGTGGTTGCCCATGAATTACATCATAGTTACACAGTCAAATCATGTTTTACAGCCTGTATCTTGCATGTGCATTGCTAAACCCATAAATTGTCTTTTGTCTATGGGGAGATTTATTATTAACACCAGCTGATCTTGAAAGAGGCCTTCTCCAGCTATGGCCCTCTGTCAGTCTTTTTATCTGTCGGGATTAAAATCTCACAAGCAGTAATCATTTTATCAGCCCGGAGCTCGCCGTGCTGCAGGGCTTGAAGTAAAATCAAATGCTCTTTCGGGTGTGGGTAATGCATCATATTAGGCCCGCTACGACAATGGCTTCTCTCATCTTTCCTCCCACAAAAGAAAACACTTGGCATCTCTGATAGATCATGGTCATCTCCGGCACTACAGCGGAGAGAGGCACGCCCGCTTAAAGTTCAAAGCAAATTGCATGTTTGAGGTGAAGCAATTTGTCGTGACAACGTATGCGCTGGCGAAGACCGCGCGCAATCTGCGAAACAATATGTTGATCATCGGAGTTGGCAGCGCAGCAATGCAACTTCTGCTATCAGTGGGATTGTTCAAAGGAATCAAAATTGAAAGTTTGAGAATTAGCTTTGTGAAATTGCTAACCGCACCACAAAGCACCGTTATAAGCGCTGGCCAACAGAGGGGATTTTTTTTCTTTATTTTTTGACAGTGAGAGAAAACCCACGGGCAACAATCCGTTTGGAGAATAACAACCTCTCCACAAAATTGGTTATTAAAAGTATAATGAAACCATGAGTAAAATCTAGCCAAAAGCGAAGCTAAAAACAGACGAGTAAAGAGGTTTTAAGAGTCAAATGACCGGCTGCGGTTTGTGGTGTTGAGAGTTTGAAAGTTAATATGTCTATTATGCGCAGTTCAGGTCAGGTCAGGTCAGGTCAGGTCAGCAAAAGCCTGTAATTTTACACGTTACATTACACTCATTCATAATGTAGGGTTCTAATTTATGGCACATACAATATTGCACCGTCTGGATTCAGATTCAAAATGACGTGATAACATTTTCATTATTCCCAATAATCCCAAATGGTTTATAATGAATCACACAGCGTGATTGAGAAGTACATTTCCGCACTGCAACCCATATGCAGTTATTTCCCTGAAATTATAAAAGAAAAATTTTAACAATGCTGTGAGTACCTGATTTTCCCCGCACAAACTTTGACATTTTTTTTATTTAGCCCAAACTCATTTCTAGCTCTCACAATCCCTCCTGCATGTCCGAATTGTTCAAGACAATTGTTTATATGCACGTTTCAAGTGTACAGCTTTGAGCAGTGGAAAAGAAGGGGGGACCACCCCTAAAAAAAAATACCACCAATTTAGATTCTACTTCTATCTTCTATCGCTCAATAAATAAATAGGTTTACAAGATCTGTTTTTTGTTTTTGCTGTGTTTACAACACAGCAAAAAAAGGAGGAGGGTGGAAAAGACAAATGTACTTTTCAACAACAAAAAGTCAGGTACCCCAGCTTTAAAGTTGATTTTCAAAAGTAATTAGAAATTACCATTGAAAAAATCAGCATAATAAACTTGGAGTAACCGGTTGGCATTGTGTGAAAATTATTTTCAATTGTTTCAATCAGGACTGCATGAGGATAAATGCGATTTTATTAACAATATTGCAATATTTTACTGAAGCTTTTCAACATAGAAAGCTCCATTAAACTTTCACTAACTTATTTTTGCTCCAATTGTGTCAAAACTAGACAAAGTCTAGACCAAAATAAGTCCTCGATTATCGAAGACTTCAACTACTGAGTACATAAGATGACTCAAGTACCTTCATTGAAGATGGACAACTCCTGTACGACTGAGAGCTTACACAGTCAAGCCCTTGATTAGAACTTTTGCAAATTTGTAGGTTAACCATGGCTTTTTATTTTTGCTGTGTTGGCAAAGATTACATCACAGTCAGATGGAGGGCATCAGTGACTTTGTGCTATATAGTAGTTAAGTAAAGAAAGACATAAATGTCCAGTCCACGTCAATGCCAGATGCACGCTTAGATTCAGCAATTGCTCATGGACAACACTCACAAAAAAAAAAAACAGTCGACTGACCAAATGATGGACCCTACATCCTCCTCACAGAGAGGACATAACCCAGACCAATTTCAACATACAAGTAATTTGATAATTGAATTTTATTTTTATTTTTTTACCATTTATGCCCTTGCAATGTGACTTTCTAACTTAAAAACATTGGTGCAAGAAACAAGGACAGTGAGGGACAGGCAAAACATGTCATTATACATAAAACAGACTCTCCTTTCACACAGGGGACGGACACCATGCAACCTCAGTGCTTCCTTCCTCCTGGCAGTCTCATCACTAAACATGAGGATGCACCCAAAAATAAAATAGATATAAAAAAATCAAAATGAACTGGCCGCACCACTGCCTGAGCCAATCTAGCAAACCCACTGCTGCAATTACACAAAACCTGTTGAGTGTTGTCCCTGGAATGCGGTCACCAAGTCACTGGAGACTTAATGAAATGCCAAGATGGAGGTAGAGAAATTGCCTGTATAACCTATCTTCAAGGTGTCCTTCTGGTATTTTCCAGAATATAAGTCACACCGACGCTACGATATATCACTGGACAGTCACATGCAGGGAGTGGGATACATATACATATAGTTTCCCCTTTTCTTTACTAGTACTTTCTTTAAAAACTAAACTAAGATGTTAATATGCATCAATATCTTAAGATAAACTTATTTTTTGTTGCTCTCATTTGTTCATTGCCTTAGAACTAACGGCTGGAACAAGTGAACATTGCGAACACTCTACTGAGCAAATCTATAATACAGTATAACAGAGAACGACATGAATTTGACTTCAACTTTAGATTTGGGGATTGTGTTGTCACATAGCTCTGTACGTTCAATTCATATCCAATACTCCAAGATCCATGCTCACTCTGGAAGATTTTTCCAATAATGTTTCATTTATTGTACTTCATTTCGAACACTCTAAATTGTAATAGTAGAAGTTGTCAATTGGACTTCAAAACTCCTGGATGATTGAGAGCTTGTGTAAACAGAGCTGAGGACTATGTGTTCAAGGACCGACAATTAGGGATGGGTATCGTTAAGGATTTATCGATACCACTACTCTTATCGATACTCCTTATCGATCCGGTACTTTAACGGTACTCTTATCGGTGCTTTAACAGAAAAATATATATTGGTAGATTGAGACTACTGTATACGTAGGCATTAATCCTTGGTCTATATTATTTATTTATTACTCTACATTTCATTTCCACTTTGCGCATACACTTAATATATGGGAGTTAAAATACTTCACTTACGTTGCTATTTAAAAAAAAATCATTATTATTATCTAGTTAATCAAGGCTGTTGGTTAGATTTGGCTGTAGCTCTGGGGACTGAGTCCAAATGAAAACTTAGCGCAGTAAAATAATGAACTGTTTTCTGCCTCTCAGCTTGTGTCCAGTGGGGTCGACACTGGCTCGCGCTGACGTGCACGTGGGAGCGCGCACGCATGTACACGTACAAGCCACTGTGTACGCCGTTTGTGGAAAAATAGACTCCACCCGAAACTCGAGTTTGGGTATTTGTGAAAGAAGAAAGAAGCTGCACACGGCTGCAGAGGGGAGACAGGGCAGTGGCAGAGCGCAGGGGTGGACACCCTGCACTTTCGTGTGGGGTAGCGGGGATGAACAGATCCGATGCAGCGAACGCATCCATGAGGGCGGAGTGATTATTTGAGCGCAGCAGCCCCGTTAAGAAGACCGTTAAGACTGGAGCTTATCGGTCCACACGTGAGTCCCGGGGCCGTTATCCATCCCTACCGACAATACTAGTCATCAAAAGAACCAAACAACAGAAGCAGATACCCTTTTAATTTTCAATGAAGGTTCTTGAGTCATCTTCTGTACTAAGTCGTCAGCGTACAGATAAAGACCACAGGGAGGAGTCCAGCCTGGCTCAGTCCCTCCTCTCTATTAACGGCGACCCTCACCTGTTGGTAAACATCTTTGTAGTTGTGAGTCTTTGTAGTTCTAAGTCCTTGCGACCTCACACCTGAGTTTCAGTCTGAACGGCCTTAATCTCAGCTGATCACTGCTAAATAACCTTAGTGTCACTGACGAAGCCTTTTGGATGAGAGGCGAAACGTTCGACACTTGAACTACAGAGTATAGAAGATGACTCAAGAACCTTCATTGAGGATGGACAACTCCTGTATGACTGAGAACCTACACAGACACCTTTGATTACTTATAAACCTTGTATTGTCTCTATGCACTGTCCTGTAGGTGCAGTGTTGTACCTGACAGAGCTGCCGGAAGAGTCGGGGTCCCTGGCTGTTACCGATCCAATCACGGTGTTGATGGGTGCGTTCTCGTTGACCTCCAGCCGGTACATGGGTTTGGAGAACACAGGCGGCTCGTCTGCGTCCACCACCACGATTTTCACCGTAGCCGTGTCTTTGTACGGCATGTCACCGCTCGGGACGGGCGGACGTTAGTGGCCTCTACTTTCAGAATGTAGGCGTGTTTGGTCTCGTAATCCAGCGGCTGTGAGGGAAAAGAAGAGAAAGCGTTCAGATAATGCAGCACTATGCTCATAACAGCGGCAGGAAGTTGGTTGCGATGGGGCCATGGCAATCCCTGAACAAATTAAAAACATGACACAATTACGCTGCGCTTCGGAATGGACATAATGGATTCCACGGTGCGGCTGATCAGTTTGTGTTCCCACGTTCCTGGCCATATGCAACTATGACTTAAGAGCAACTAAACTAAGCTTAAAGGGGGGGTATTATGTCAAATCGACTTTTTCAAGCTTTATATCATGTTATTATGTCATTCCCTCATTAAACACATGCCTGGAGTGTTGCCTTGGCTCATTCACATATTTTTGAGTAATCAGTAAAAACTTAGACGGCAGCCATTTTAGGTGTAGCCAAGCCTCAGTCCTCTTAGGAACGCCCCACCTCCTGGAGACGCCTCTGGACCTTTTGTCACCAGCCAAGCCACCAACCACTGCTCCTCAGCTCAGCAGAGCCCCCTCCCCGCACAGTGTTGTTGTTTAGATGCCACATCAGTGTGCTGAAGGGGGCGTGTCGGAAAGCTTCTTAAAGAGACAGAGGCCTATTTCAAGACGTTCAGTACAGCCATTTTGAGAGAGCAATTTTATTTAAGGCAGTTATTTTAATTTACTGCATATACAGACCAACAGAAGGTTATGTCATCATTGTAGTATGCTATAGACTGGTGCTATGTGATTGAAAAAAGCATAATACCCCTCTTTAAATGGACAACGTTAAATGTTCCCTTTAACATGGACAACATGGACAACGTTAAATGTTCCATTGCCAAGTCAAGACACGAAGACGCTGCACTAAAATAGGAATCTGACATTATCCATAGCACCGAACTCTCAATAATGCATATTAAGAGAAACATTACTGCAAGTAACTTTGAGAAAGGCTGTTGCAAAGTCACATTTTATTTGATCAACAAACGCTGATAAATCTAATTTGTTGTTGAGCAGCATGCCATTTTTCAATATCTTTCATCTGAAGAGTGCCCAGATCTGACTTTGAATGCTCTTTGTGACAGCTGATTATTAAAGCCTTCATCCTGGCATCACACGGAGATTACAACTCAAATTAGAGACCTTCTTTTTTCCAAGACTGTCAACAAAAGCTGCAACTTTCCAAAGAAAAAATCGTAACGTCTAATATACACGCTGTCATTCCGAAGCCGACGTGTCTGTGTAATCACTGTTTACAACTCTCGCGCCCCGTAATTCATTCACCCAAGGCTCCGAGTTAATATTTAAAGATAAAGACAAGTTACAATATTAGATGTGGGCCTCCCCAGACTGTCACAATTCCTCGTCGAATCACCTCTGCTCGTTTCATCCTGCCAGAATAATGGGATCAAGTCACTTTCACACTCCATAACCGGGATTTATAGGGAAATCAAAAGTAGGGCCTTGGTGCTCGGGGCGATCGGAGGTGGCTGGGGGAAGAGTGGAAAGCGCCAGAGCAGCGACAGATGAAGGGAAAGGTTAGCGAGGAGAACGAGGAGGTGAGAGGGGGGGTGTCCCATTGTGGGGTGCATTAACTGCCAGAGGCCAGAGCAGCGGCTGGGGCACGCGGCAGACCGTCTGAATCCCATGAAACGTCTTCAAAGCCCACTCTGAGAAATTAGAACACTTCCCTGTCCCCTGCCGTCTCCGCCACCTTCTCTTCTCACTGTCTCACTTTGGGCCGTCTGTGCTGAGAAAGCACACAGGCTGGCCGCGGATAGAGCCAGTGGATTCGACTTTCATGTGGTAGAGGGGAATGGACACTATGGCAAAGTTTAAGACGTATATTTGAAGGAAGAAAAGATCAGAAGGTTCAAATATACTCATAGAAAAAGTTATGTTCAAACCGCTATGTTGATGCATATGTATTGTCGTTAAAATGTATAAGGTCTGAGAGCGCGGCAAGGGCTTCCTGGGCCAAGATTGACGGACACATGGCTGCTATTTTTCAACCAGAACACACAATCACACAGCACATTCACATAGGCGAGGTGGGTGAATTGTTTCACCCAAGGACACACCAACTATATGCACCGTTTGTGGGATCAAACCATCTGAAAATGAATTTTAACCCACTGTACCTTCCAATTACAAGACACCGCTCTACTACCTGAACCACTGTGTCAGTTTAGGTGCAAGGCTAACACTTAGAGATGCACACTAATGGACAACCACTCTAGCTCACATCTTCTCACTCAGACACGATTAAAGAATCAACAGAGGGTCGACTGGTGCGGAAGGTTAAGTGAGTGTCTTTATGGTTGGAGGGCTGGTAGATCGCGTTTAACATAACTGAGGAATACTATCATTGTGTCCTAGGGCAAGACACTTAACCCAGATTGTCATCTCCTGTCAAATCATTGACAGTTTTTTCTATGTTACAAAGACTACTGGAACTATCAGCCTATCCTTTTCTGTATTGCTATTGGGCACTATTGGCTCAGTAGAGCTTTCACCCAAATAATCTGTGCCTTCTGTGCCTTGTAGTCATCACTGACTACTCACTCACCCCTCCCCCAAACCTATGGCAGTGATTCTCAAACTGTGATATGTATACCAGTGGTGGGCTTTTTCAGGTTATATAATTATTACTTCATGTTACTTATTTCAAATTAAAATATAGGCCCACAAGGGTAGACTTACAGATTGTCACTTTGATATTGCGTTTAAGATAGTGTTTAGACGTGGTTTACGCATTGTTTCTACAACATTTTGTCCAATTTAGTTCTGTTTCGACCCTTTTCCTGATTTGATCTGGATCTAGGCTTGGTGGTACTTTGAAGGTCAAATATTTAATGAGATGGCACTTGGTGTGAAAACCAACTTTGAGAACCAGGACTGACCCAACCAAAGTTGGCCCAACCCTGCTAAGCTTCTGAAATGGACCATAGATTGCTCAAGGCAATTCTATGGTAAAGCATGAACTCTTTAAATTGCATTATTGATATTCTCAAAAAATACTTTTCTGTCAGGGCATCCTTTAGGAGATAAAGTACCAAATGTTTACAAAAAAGAACTATAAACTAAACTATTGGCTGAATTAGGGCATGACAGAAGTAGCTCAAATGGCTAATCTTTAAAAACGTATGTTGCAACATATAGTACATTTTACAGTTTTCCTCTTAAAATGTCAGTAGTATGATAATACACATCAAACCAGTATTTGCACCTGATATTGACATGAATAAGTATAACATGGAGCATTCTGCCACTGATGCATTGACTAATTGCCGGTGTGTGTCTCATCATTATTGAAGCGGTAATTCCACTTGACAAGGTGTGCAGAGGACTCTTATTTGTTTGCAGCGTCCTAACATGGCGGAGGAAGGTGAGGGGAGGCCACTAACTGTTGATAGCAAATTTAATTACGCTACTTCCACTTGAGTGCTTTGGGGGGAGAAAAAAATGCTCTCCAAACATTCATCCCTTCTTGGGCTTTGATTACTTACAATGTCAATTAAATATACATACAATTGTAAATTAATATGACATCTTTTGCCGCGCTGCATCTCTTAAATAATGAATGTTTTTTGTATAGAATTTCATGGTGAACCGTAGGAATGATTAATTCAACGAGGGCACACATGAGCTTTGAGTAATCTAGGGACAGCCACTTTGATATGTATTAGTATGCATGATGTAGCGGTGTGCATGCAGCGACTGTTGATTAATATAAGATTCATGAGGAAAAAGCGGAGCCATGCAGTAGCATCCCGGGCTGTTTTCCATCTGATAGATCAACCATGGGCTTGAACTGTTATGTGCTATTAATATATTTAGCATGTGATATACAGTAAAGAGGATTATGGCGTTAACCCCATCATTCCACTTAAATTAAGTGTGTCTGCCCCCCCCCCAAGTATAATTATTTTGAAGGCACAGCAATTATCGGTAAACCAATCCTATGGCATAATAAGCTGTTTAATAAAAGGGCCTGTACCCATTTTTATTTTTTACACATAGTACAGTGAAATCTATTTTATCTATAGGAAAAGATAGACATGTGTAAATGTAATTACAGAGTATTATAAACTATTCTCTTAATAAACACAAACGTATCTACCAAAGGACTAGCTGTTGCAAACATTACCTTTGCTTTGCCCCTTAAATGATGTGAAACATGCTTATAAACTCATCTCTGTGAAGAATTGAAAATCCAGGTTCAGCCTATCAAGGATTTTTCCTTGTCTTAAAAGTCCATACTATGTGGAAAAACCTCAAGTTAGTACCTTGGGACCAGGTATGGGCAAACTTTTTTGATGCAAGGTCCACATAGGTTTTCCTGAACTTGCCAAAAGAGTTGGATCAGTTGTGGTTTGGGGCGCTTAAAACATGTACAACCCTCAACAGGCTGTAATTCTTTATGTCAGTGAAAACAGTGGTGTTGTTCACCCTTTTTACCATTGCACATAGGGCTTGTTTTTGTTTTTTCGGGATTTGCCGGAAAACAGCTTCAATCTAATCTGACTTGAGACTTTGAGAGACTTTGAGCCTTGAAATAATCAGACAATAAAATCTACAGATGCAATTCCAATTCCCTTATGACACCAGGGTATAGATGTGTGATGTCATAGCATAGCAACAGCGTGACAACAGAGAATCCTAATGGGTGGCAAGTCTACAATCTTGCCAGTACAGAATGTTAAGGGTTCTGTTTAGCATGTGCATATCTCTCCCTAAAAGCTCTTGATATCCTTAAATCTCAGGAGGTGAAAACTATTCTACTAACTTCTGATATGAGAGTGTATTTCGGATCAGCATGTCCACCACCTGCTCCCCAGGCGTCTTGTCTCTCCCATCGCGTCCGTCATGTCCAAGCCACAATCCCGCGGGGTCATTGTTCGACCCTCTCCCGCTCTGCAGCACATCAGTATGTACACAGAGGCCATTTAGAGACTTCAAAGTTCAGCGCCGGCTTCGGGGTTGAAAAGCTCAGCACCGCGCTAACATCCCTCGACAGGGCTGGGGGCTGCCAGATAAAACGCTTAGAGCCCAAACACCACACAATCCCTGCCCCTCTCTGCGCTTCTCCAGCCACACTTAGATCAATACGTTCTAACCTTGGTGCAAAGGATCTTTCATAATTTGGATTCCATGTCAGGTGGTGGTTTATAGACTCATACAACAACCCTAATTTAACCATATCTCTGTACCTAGCCTTATTTAAACCCAACCATATTCAGAACTAAAATGCTAACACCTGTGTGCTAACCTAATCATAATTTCAACACTCAAATTGCACATCTTTGCCCGTTTAAAAGCTGATGCTGTTTTGTAGCTTGACTGACTTGACTTAACTGCACTTTTCAGTAAAGGTCCTAGTGCCTTCTGGATACACATGTTGTATCATTTAATGTTGATGTTTTTCTTATGTCTGCCAAGTGTTGTTGTAAGTTCACTAGAAATAAACTTTGATTGATTGATTTTCTAGACACATACATTATTATAAAAGGTTCTATGTCATGCTTTCTTCAGGCTTTGTAAACTAATTTAGAATACCTTTATGTAATAACCTTTGAGTGCGGAAGTGGGAATGTACTGAATCTGAAAGTTGCACTATTGACTATTCTATGCCTACTGATGGTTGATGCTCTGAATACGGTTTTGTTTTTATTATTACAATACAGTAAACTACTAAATCTGTAAGACTCTAACTATAATATCAATTGCGTGTCGGGGGGGGGGGGGGGGGGGGGACACGCAATTGATATTATAGATAGAGTCTTACAGATTTAGTAGTTTACTGTATTGTAAACTACAATACAGTAAACTACTTTATTGTAGTTTACTGTATTGTAAACTACAATACAGTAATTACTGTAAGACAATACAGTAATTACTGTCTTATTACTGTATTGTAATAAGACCGTAAACTACACACCCTGTCCTCATCGACAGCCATACTCAACTGTCGATGAGGACAGGGTGTGTCCAGGGACACGAGCTGAGCTGAAGAGTCCTCACTTTATTCTGCAGTCGGTCGCTGTGTAAAACATTGGAAAGCAGCACTGACTTTGGTCTATTTGAGAAAGCGGCGTCTGGAGGGATGTAAAACACAAGGCTGGGAGCTTTACAGCAAATTGTTTTCTAGTCATAGCAGATTGAAAACATTCCCTTTCATCTCATAATACTGGGTTTGAGTCGATACCTCGCTTTACCCCTTCGCTGTTCTGTTAACATGCTCAATTTGCTATTAATCATTTTACAAGACTCGAGGCATTGGTTTATGCCTACGCTATAAAACTGATGGGCAATATATCAGGAGATGAAGTACCAGGATGTAATAGATTAGATGCACTAATATGCTGCCTGTATTTTGATGGTAAGAGGAGGCTTTTGTTTGGGCTCAAAATGACTGATCTCATTGTGTTTTGTCATGAGAATTATCACAGTTTTTACTTTATTTGCTATGACCCTTCTGAATGTCTATCTAAATGTAGCCTGATGCCCATTGAAGAAAACATAGCTTATAAAATAGAGTAAATATGATACACAATATGAGGAAGGATACACTCTGCACCAGACAGTCAGGCGACGCAGGGCGGCAAAAGCCAAGCAGACTTTGAAAAAAAACACAAAATTATCCATTTGCAGAGGTTACCTGAAAGACTAACATTTCCTTTGTCAACACTCTGAGATCGTCTGCCTTTGTGTTTTAGTTTGCTTTGGCGCCTGGGCAAATTGCATGGCCTCGGATCGCCTTAGCGCTCGCGCACTCCACCTCCCACGCACTTCATTGTTCACATTTTGACAAAGTCGCGCCGCGCGTCCTTGGGGTAATGTCATTTTACATCACAACACGACGCCGTTCGTGCCTTTGAGTGATGTATAGCTTTTCTGTCCTGACACTGAGCTGAACCATGACTCAAGAGTGGAGAACAGCCATCCATCAATCCACAGTGTGATTCAATATATGCAAACATCTATAGACTCATATGGAATACATGCATACATAAACACTCGCATGCTTGGGTGTGTTTGTTACAGTTTGTTCAAATATCACTCACGTCTCTCAGGGCTATCCTTGAGAATAAGAGATATGGCCTGGGCATGCCGTCATAAAGCACTGTAATGTGCAAATTGCGCATGCTCTGATGTAAAGAGAATAGAAAGGGTCAAGTGGAGCGACTAACTGTTTGCAAGGAAAGTACCAGACAATTCAAGCCATGCATTGAATAAGTTGGATATTTGCATATGATGGAGTAGCAATTCTGGATGACTCAGTGTGCACTGGGGAAAGAAGCAGCGCTATGTCGAGCAAAATAAACAAAAACGCGCAACCAGCACAAAGGGTGGTTGATTTATCACAAAGGCTATGTGTGAACATAGTATTTCAAATAAACTGACTTCAGCCACTCATATCCATGTGAGATGAATAGAATAGAAAAAACTTGTCTACCTTGCACAATGATAGCTGGAATTTGTGAGCAAGCCAAAGGCAAATTTGTGCTATCATTGTGCATGGTAGACAATAAAGTTTTTCAATTCAATTCAATTCAATTCAATTCTATTCTATTCTATGCATAAACATGGATGAATTTGGATTACAAACAAATGAAACAAAAAAAAAGTGCTGTTGGAGTAGGTTTGAGATGTAAACGTTCATCAATGCCGTGAATCTTGACATTTAGAATTCATAATTTATATGGGTTTTATTGTTTGTTAAAGGCCCCATGCCTCAAACCCTTTCCTTCTGTAGGGTAACATTATTTTTGCCCCATAAAAGTATATTGTAAAAGTAGTAATTTGTGGAGGAAAATACGCTTGATGCGTAAAGTTTGTGTAAAATGTGACAAAAAGAGAATTATCTATTTCGTCACATTCTGACAAAATGGGTAAACAATTGTTGTGTATATGTGTATATGAATGAGCAAACAGGACACATGTATGTATACAGTACATGCCAGGCTAACGGACACATTTTAGTCTGTTACAGTTATATCACAGGAGACAAAACAGGTAAGGTCTCTTGCCCACAGACAGTGTCCACTAAGCCGGCTTATAGGGAGCTGACGTGAAATCATATTTGGATTGTTGGGCAAACAAAAATGTGTTTGTTTTGTTTATTGTATCCAACTGGAGAGCACAACTAAGCCAGTGAAAGAAGAAAGAATCAAATCAATAAATGAATATGAATGCTTTGGACCTTATTTGAGCCCAAGTTTCCAAATAGCATTTTCTACAGAAGATCCTAATTTGTATTGTTCATTTGTATTGTTTAAAGCATTGCTGCATGTAAGTTTAGCAGAATGAGCAATCACAATATCACACTCTACGAAAGAAGTTCAGTAATGAAATTTATCTTTTGAGCACTTTTCACATTACACTGCTCCATTATGCACTAATGTGTTTGGCTGTGGATGAGACCCTATTCACTTTGTGACAGAAGTGTAGCTAGCGCGTTTCCTGAGGCCCGTGCACCTGGGGAATATCTCCATGAACCCATTCAGAGCGCTTTCTTCCTCTTTGCTTAAAAATTACTGCCAACGTACCCTTGAGCAAACCAATTAACCAACAACTGCTCCTGTGAAGTGGCTTTGGGGAAACTCGAACAAAGCAAGATGGAAATGTGAAAGAATGAGAGAGAACTAGAGGCGACTGGAGACCTGGTCCATCTGCTCAAACGGTGATGAAAATGTAGCTGTCTGCGGATCGGAGCATCGGCACTGAGAGATGAGACCATTTACAACCTGCTTTATATCTTTCGCTGTGCGCACTATGCAAACCCACAGTATCTATTAACTCGAATTATAGCTTATATTTACTGTTAGCAATCGGGAAGTTGAAGCTTTAAATCCAAGCCTGTACTATTTAAACAGGCATCCAGTGCATATTCCATCTATTCGGTTAATTCATTCATACTGTATAGTACTTTTATTTTCTCCAATATCATGAAGCCTGTCTCACCTAATAGACAGCGATCATGGCTAGTGAACTCCATACCATTAACTATATTTTATCACTCCACTGGCACATGGTCAGTGTCGTAGATCCCATTGCATTCCAGTAACGTGTGGGTCTGTGAATCTATAGTTACGTTAAATTCTATTATAAATGATTTAATCTGCTTTAAAACACCTAGGGTTGTCTCTAGCCAGTTTGGAGCCCAAGGCAAGATCGAGCTTTGGCGGCCCCCTAACCCATCTGTGGTATAACTGTCAAGGTTCATTTAGTCAGACACTAAGATTAGAGATGTTGAAATCTTTTACCTTCACATGTATCAGCCACCATCTGCAGGCCGTCCTCAGAAGTATGGGCCTGCAGATGGCGGCTGAAATGTTTCTAATCCGAGTGTCTGACTAAATGAACCTTGAAAGTTATACTAGTAACACAAGCAGACACAATGAACGTGGCTACGACTATGTGGTGGTAACGGGTGAGAGATGGGAAGAACTAGATCATTTTGGGATCTTCAGTTCTAGCAGTAAAATCACTATACTGTACATTGAACTGTATTGCTCAAATAAATGAAACAATTAATAACCCTCCCTCCAGTAAATGGAACCGTCAGCAATCACCTTCGTCGCCTACGCCCATTACCCTGGGTCAGTCGTCAAAAATGTTTTAATCACTTGTTCCAGGAAGGAATGTGAAATTTGTTATTGAATAATCTTTTGAAAAACACGGTAGCAGATGGCAATGGTTGAGTATATCAATTAGCAAATGTAAAAAAAAGGAAAAAAAAACCCAGAATGTCTGGCAAACTGGCGTAGTAGCTCGGTTTTGTTCGAATCTTACCTTCCTGAGCCGTAAAATCCCCTCTTGCGTCTGAGCATCCGTGACGATCTCAAACATGCCCAGTCCGTCTCCGTCGATGATGTTGTAGGTGGATCGGGCGTTCTCACCGATGTCCCTGTCATTCGCCTTCACGTTGCCTCCGGTCTTCCCCATCGGGAGGTCCTCCGGAATCACAAACTCGTATAAGCCTGCGAGAGACACATCATTCTTACTTTCTCCGCAGCCATCCCGAGGCGAGAAATGCACTTCTAAATGGTGTGTTTGATGCGCTGTGAAATAATATTTACCTCTCTAAATGAGAACAAATCGAGTTTCATTCTTTGGGTAATTGGTTCTATTCTTCAATCAAAAGGTTGCGTTCATCTCAAAATCATAACACTCCAAAGAGCCACAGATGAATACTGAAATGGAGGGCTGCTTTACAGCGGTTACATTCCACATGTTTTCACTTCTTTTAGGGTGCTGTAATTGCACAGCCTATCTACAGTACATGCAACGCCCTAGTATCAACCATAGACATATTATTAATAGACCGTTAATACTCAATCCTCCCCGTTTACCACAATGACCACGTTCGAGGAGGAATTCATGGCGGATTTACAGACTCCTCCTCCCCAGCTCTGACTAAGTATGTTCCTAATAAGGGCATAAGGGCGGGATCTTCACTGTAGACTCGGCCCTTGTGTGACGTGTAGCTCGCGCAGCTCCAATGCTAACAGTCCGACCCTCATTAAAATAAACTAAAATGTATCCTACCATAACCAGCCCGGTGCCTCTGATTGTGTCTAACCCAGCGTAATCACAGGAGGAATATCTAGCTGTAGACAGTTCCACAAAATTAGGCACCGGGCATTAAAGTTGTTTTTAACGTGTCTAAAGTGCAATGAATTCCAATGGGAGACTAGTGGCTATATGGCGGTACTACAGCAATGGCGGCCTCCAGTGTCGTCGTCGCAAAGCAGAGCAGCCAGCGGCCTTTGGTATCAACCAGTGACTATGTCATTTCAGTATTTCAGGTTTCGGGCCAATTTGGTTTCTCACAACATTCACTTTCCCTTAGAAACAATTATGGCACTTGCTCAACGTTTCTCCAACAATTTAAATTGGAAATTGTTACCTCAAGGGTCATTTTCTCTGAAATAATATTTCTCAGAACATCATCTCTATTGCATTATAGACAATAAACCTCAAATGTTCCGGTCTTGCTGCAAACAATATTTTAAACATTTAAACCTGGCGCTAAACATCATTCCTATTTCGTCACCACAAATATAGGCATTTTTGGCCTCTTTTTTTTTCAATCAGCAGTGAGGAACAATTAGGAAGACTTTGGAGATTTCTTTCAAATGCCATTCCTCACCCATAACTCTCTTGTAGGAGCCAAAATGTACCTTTCTTCCAGCCATTAGAAGAAGAAGAAGAAGAAGAAGATCTTTATTTTATATAGCGCCTTTCACAGACATGGTCACAAAGCGCTTTACATGAGAGCATTTTACATTCACTGCACACTCGGTGGTGGTAAGCTACATTAGCTTCCCCTGGGGGAAAACCTTCAACTTCAATAAGTTTAAGGATTTTTTTTGTTTGTTTTTTCAGATGTTAACGAAAAACACACACGTTTAAACCTGGCTCTAAACATCATGCCTATTCTGTCACCACAAATATTGGCAATTTTGGCCAATATTAAGGAAGACGATCATGCATTGGAGATTTCTTTCAAATACCATTCTTCACCCCTAAACTCAATCGTTTTGCCGTAACGCCAACCAAACCTATGGGTTTCGCACTCCAACTTACTTTTGGAGAACTTTGGCGGGTTGTCATTGATGTCGGTGAGGGTAACGGTGACGGTGGTGGTCCCGGACAGGCCGCCCATGTGTCCCCCCATGTCCTTGGCCTGGATCACCACGAGGTACTCCTCTCTCATCTCCCGGTCCATCTCGTGGAGGGCAATTTTTATGGTCGCTGGGAGGGGGGGGGGGAGGAAACAGTTCGTAACACATTAATGCAATTATAAACATGACTGATAGACTCTGCGTAGATGCTTAATGGCGCGCATGCAAATAAGAGGCACAGGCGAGCGTGCAGTACTCTGTAACCTTCATGGCCACCTTCCTCGCTGTATTTTAGATTGCAACAAGGATCCCATACAAAGCAGAGATGAAGAACGCTTCCAAACCACAATACCACAAGGTTTACTGTTTCTAACTTGACTTGTGGTGAAGATAAGTATGTGTATACCGTTCTGATTATCTTCATTCATTCTAAGTTGAGATAACATCACAACTTTATTACAAATTATTATGTCCTGAATAGTTGCCTGGTTTGGTCTGACCTTGATAGATATATTTCTCTAGTTTTGTTGTTACTATTTGCTACACTCCATAGAAAGCAGAAGTAAAGAATCTCACGCAGTTTTCAATTCAGAAAACCCATATACGTCGAGTAGAGAGATCGCAGGTCTCCACAACTGAGACGTGTTAGAAATCAGCTGTGTTTGTTTCCCGATGCACTGTTCCGCCAGCCCCGAAAGTCATTTGTATTCTGATTGAGTGTGAATTATGCTGTCTGTCTTGTATAATCTTGAATATTGTATGCAGAACGGACCTTATTGACTCTGCCATGGCTCTGCATATCAAAAAGGCTCAGCGGCAGCATATAGGGATAATCCACTCAGGAAACAGAGGCCCGCAGGATCATCAAATGAATATAAAACCCCTCATAAAAGGCAGGCTTTGGCATGACACCCCGCCTTGGTCCTGAGCCGCCGCCGCAGACAATGGGAATACGCGGGGCTGTGATGAAAAGCATAGGAGGGGTTAGCATGCTGTCTCGCTGCGCTTTTGCTTATTCCTGAAGCGTTATTTTCCTCAGAGATGTAGCACAATTTCAGGGTCACTGTGGTGTTTGAAGGTCATGAGCCGAGCCGAGCCGACGAGACGCGCAAACAGAGAATGCAAAACACATGATCTCGTAACTTAACCTTATTACTGATACCAAGACTATGGCAGGCGGGATATAAACTGCCTTGACATGGAAATATACTTGTTTTTATGTCAGTATGGGTCAAAATGGCTGTTTTTGCCCTCATTATTGTATAAGCTGTTGTACATTTCTACATATGTAACACAACAGTCAACATATTATGTGTTTGAGAGGTTTGACACCCAAAGGACAAAAAAACCCAAAAACACGGTACCAGCCAAAAAGCCATATACCTCTTTGACTAACACATTATGTTGTAGCGTCGTATGTTTCCTTTACAACAGTAAACCTGTCTTCCATTTTGGTAATAACATCCTCCTAACAGAGGAATGAGAGGCATAAGGGGACATTTACAAACAGTCAAAAGTTTAAAAACGTTTCATTAATATGTGTTCATTAATATGTGTTCAATTATGTTTTAAAGGGGGGTATTATGTAAAATGACTTTTTCAAGCTTTATATCATGTTATTATGTCATTCCCTCATTAAACACATGCCTGGAGTGTTGCCTTGGCTCATTCACATATTTTTGAGTAATCAGTAAAAACTTAGACGGCAGCCATTTTAGGTGTAGCTATGCCTCAGTCCTCCTAGGAACGCCCCCACCTCCTGGAGACGCCTCTGGACCTTTCGTCACCAGCCAAGCCACCAACCACTGCTCCTCAGCTCAGCAGAGCCCCCTCCCCGCACAGTGTTGTTGTTTAGATGCCACAGCAGTGTGCTGAAGGGGGCGTGTCGGAAAGCTTCTTAAAGAGACAGAGGCCTATTTCAAGACGTTCAGTACAGCCATTTTGAGAGAGCAATTTTCTTCAAGGCAGTTATTTTAATTTACTGCATATACAGACCAACAGAAGGTTACGTCATCATTGTAGTATGCTATAGACTGGTGCTATGTGATTGAAAAAAGCAGAATACCCCCTCTTTAAACAAATAAAGTGAAAAAGATTCTTCAAAATAGCCGCCTCTTGCTTTGAGTTCAAAAGTGTTTCCAAACTTATAACACATTTACTTCCAAAGGCGCATCGAGTTGCCTTGCCTTTCTCTAAAAAAAAAAATATTGCATACAATATTGCATTTTCAAAAGATGCAGTCCACTGTGTACATTATGAACGGCTAAAAATATGAACTGCTAAACCAATGTGAGAATCTGAGACATTTAAGAACATGCTGACGGGTCTAAACTATAAGGTTAACAGGTTATATACACTATAAATCTATTTTGGAGACAGATATATGTTATCTTTTCAGAGGACATTATCTTATCAAAATAACTGCATTGTTTGCCCTTTACAAAGTGCAACTATGAATGCAGCTTTGGTTTGCTTGTGACAAGCTAGAACACTCTAAGAGGATAAAACACTAAGATCATTTTCCGTCTAACTTTTATGAATTCAATAATAACTCCCGAGTGGTCCACATCTTATAAGTGGTTGCGCTATGATTGAAGAATAAACTCAACCCCTTTGACGTTTTTATTAATCCACGTGCGACGTTCTTTTTCGGCACCTTCCGTTCCCCCAAAACAAATGCATACAAATGAGCGGCACAAAACAAACTCCAGCCGCCTTGCAACACGCTGATCCGCGCTGATCATCGTTAATTATTCAAATTCATTCCTAATCAGTGAAAAAGAGAGGATAGACAAACACTCATTTCCATAGATATTCTTCTCCCCCCACCGACCATTAACCAAGTGATGAGCCGGGGGGCGTGATGTTTGTTTATTTACTCATCCAGTCTTTCTCATTTGAGCCTTGTTGTAAGCGTCAACCGCGCTCTAATAGTCGTCTCCCCCCCTTACCTTTCATTTGTCATTAACATTCATTAAAACACCTGCCTCACTTGAATGGACCATCTGCAATGTCGACGTAGCCGCTATGCTAATCCGGAAATGGTTCGCTCCGTGCTTTCCTTCCACGACCACGACGCTAACGCCAGCCCGAGTGCGGCACGTCGGCGCGAGCATTCCTGCCTAATTATGTGCATAATTTTTTTGTGTTTTTTTTTTTTGTTGCGACTGCTTTCTCTCGGCTGCCGCTTGTTTATTGTGTGCTGTTTTCCAAATTGCGCGCGAGTCGATTTCCATCTCATTTCTTATTAATGTCGTTTCACCATTATTTAATCATATTGCTTACAGACACGTGTTAAAAAGGCGAGCCGCGAAAGCAATTAAAGATCCAATCTGGAGCGCGTTTGCAGATTAACTTTATGCATGGCGACACCGCGGCGGAGTTAGCCTCGCCAAAAAAAAAGAGGAACTGGCTACTGACTTTTATTACTCCTTTAGATTTATAATTGCGTGATGGTACACGCCGGCAAATGGCTAGTGGCCCGTTTAGCGTTTACAGCGGCCAGTCAGCTGGCAAAGACGAGAGGACGCGCTGATGCGAGGCACATGAATCATATCATTTCAGGGCTCTAATGATGAATTTCATGCTGCCTATTGTTGCGTTGTGTACCGTATCGCTGATCATCAGTTGACCTAGAGAAACCGGGACACAGAGAAAAGAGAGGCTTTGTTTGTCTCGATGCAACCTGGTGATAAAAACGCCTTGTTCGCTTTCATATAAGTTTGCTGTAAATACCCCATGGAGCTGTACTTACAACAGAGGTCAGACAGATCATAATCACATCTGTGTTTTGTTGTGTCTCCGTGCAAGACGAGAACTGAAGCCTGCTCAAGATATTCAATCTAGTGCTCAATGTTTCCTCACCATCATTGGTATATTGTCCATTACCATTGTTGGCATTGTTCATTCTCCTTAAATAACTGAATCTCTGACTGGGGAACTGGGGGTGGGATTAAATAAGTTATCTTCTTCCCACTCCCTTTCAGGTAGAAATGGATCGTCATGTTTACATACTGTATATTCCTTTTTTGCACAAATGACTTAACTATATTTTGTCTACCTTGTATTTTCTGTGCCATTGCCTGAAAAATAATAATAATAATTAATATTAATAATAAACATGTATTAAACATGTAATTGCAGCATGATCAACATAACTAATCTGTTTGTTTGTTTGTTTGATCGATCATTCAAAACCATACCGTACTTTCTAAATCATCCCTAAGAGAGCATTATTTTTTAGACAAGAAGTTATACAAGCAGTAATGTGGTGGAAGGAATTGTCTGAGTAGCAGCAAACTTTGTGGTATTGGCACCAAAGCAGGGGTTGTAGAAGCAGTGTAATTGTATTAGTTCTTCTGATGGTTCAGAAGTCTCTTTGTGGTCGACCTGCCAACGCAGAATGAAGGCCCTTGAGATCAGCCAGCTCTGGTCTAGTAATTCACAGTAACTAAATGTGGCGAAGCTTCATATTCTTTCAGGACTTTGTAATTGTTGAACTCACTTCCTGAAAACTTTTTTTTCTTTTTCTTTTTCTTTTTTTCCCCAAAGTTAAAAAAGCCTACCCTATGTGGTATGCATGCTTTGGAGCTAGCATATCAGCAGCTGTCACTTTCAGATTTTTAGGCCAAATGATGCAATACCCAGATACAGTATGATTCCTCCTTCTGGGCTACCTGCCTAGAAACTTGTGCTTGTCTGTCCACCATCTAGCACAGATATGGGCAAACTTTTTGATGCAGGGGCCACTTTGGGTTTTTGAACTTGCCAAGAGGGCCAGACCAGGGCTAGAACGGGATGGTTTTAAGCAAGTACAATTCTCAAATAGGGGGTCAGCCCTATGTTCCCCGGTACCTATGTTCCCCAGTCCATAGAAGTGGGGGAACATCGATATATTAAGATTAGGCACCAGCCCACTATCCTTAAGGTTAGTGGCTAGGGCAGGGTCAGGGTTAAGCTGATTGATATATGTATGACGTTTCACTATAACCAACTCACCTATAAAAAATGAAAAAAATATGATTGGTTGATGTACCAACTCACCTTACGAAAAAATAAATAAAAACACACCTGGGGAACTTAGGACCCGGGTAACATAGGTACGCACCCCTCAAATAGACTGTAATTGCCCAAACAAATTTTATAAAGCAACAAATAGCTGCAGTTACTGTATGTGTTATCTTTTTCATGTTAATGAAAACATAGGTATTTCCCCAGTTTTAGGCAATGCATATTGGGCTTTGTCATCTTTTGCCCACCCCTGATCTGGCAGGTTAGCCAGGTAGCTGGCTAACAACACTCTGCTGGAATCGACACTGTAATACCCTTGGGCTAGGAGCTTAAAGCTAATTTAAGACCAATACTGCTTATGGTGGTAGCAGTCATAATAACAGCAGGGCTAGATCCAAAATAGTCGTGTAAGTTACTGTAGCTCTTAAATATACTGTTCGTAGCCAGTCATTGCATTTTTCCAAACAATTTTATCGAACAGCTAACAACAGTATTTGTACTTATACCAGAGTACAGACTTAGTAAATGTGTGCTCATCTCACTCCTGTTCTCCTCTGCGCATCAGTTGTGTGGCTGCGCTGTTTTTTTTTTACACATTAACACAATGCAGCCGTATCATTTTGCGCTTTAATTAAGGCTACACACTCATCACTGTACTCACATTCGCCTCAGTAATATACATTCTTGCCCCAGCGCACAGTTTACGTTTGTAAACAGCAGCGTGCGTATGCAGTTGGGAGCAGGCCTGGGAGCCACAGTGATGAGGCGCATCATGCAGCGATAATCTCCATCCATTTCAGCAAACAGACGGCCTGAGCCTCCTGCAGTCCTGTTACGGCGTTATGAAACTATATTGTCAGCTCGGCTTTTAATGAGCGCTTTACTGATGCTTCTGCTCGACTTGCGTGGAAGGAAATGATAATGGGCACATGCAAATGCGAGTCGCTCAGTGAGGAGACACGGCTTAAACATATCGCAGATTGTAAACTTTAACTAACATTATTTTATCATCAAGAAATGACTAAAGGGGCAAATAGTTTAGTTCAGTCCGATGATAATGGGTCATATCAGTGTTAGCCAAAGAGTTTGTAACTCTTAACATTGGGGTCGTTTTGCATTTTAACCTCTTACCCCCACCTGAGCCGAGCACATTTTTTCCAGTTTGGCTTTATCCAAATTGAAAAAGCTTTAAAAAAAAAAAAAAAGCATTAAAATAGCGACGAAAACGCAACAAAAAGTGAGAACAACTTGACAAAAACGCATCAAAAAATTGACAAAACGCAACAAAAAAGTGTCATGAAAATGTGACAAAAGAGCGACAAAAAACATGCTGGAAAAGCAATAAAATGTGGCGAAAACATGTAGGTCTTAGCTTTCAAATGAGGCATGAGGCACTGTTGCTCTTCAGTCAAGGAACTTTTAGATTTGGGTAAAGCCGACCAGGAGAAAATGCGCTCGGTTCAGGCGGAGGGTAAGAGGTTGATTATCATCCCCTAGAATCAAAAGGCTCAATCTGATGTTTTTTGTTGACATTTAGTTAATCACATTTGTGTTACTGAGCCCATCCAGTACACTATGTCAAAGTTCAGCAGATTTTGGTGCATTTTTTGAGGTTTTCATGAGCAAAAACATTTCCATGTCCATTCATTCTATGTATTATATTCATATTCAGCCATTGCTAGTACCAGCAGTAATAATGTAGCACTACTGCACGCCCACATTTGAAAGCAATCATGACTAAAACCGATCTTTTGCACACACAAAAAAAAAAATCAGTCAAATGGAAAAACACCTCAGTAACTTTACGATAAACCACAGCTTTTTACGGTATGGACATAGGTCTTCTAATAACAGTAAATGCTGCTATTTAAAACACTTTATTCTGCGCTGCTTGGCTATAGTTTGTGCAGCAAAGTTCCTCTGTGGCCCATTGTAATGTAAATGACCGTAGGCTGGGTCAAACGAGCGATCAGTGATAGGCCTGTACTTAACCTCTGATGACTTTGCGCTCATTTATCAGGTCTGAGCAGGTAATGAAGTCGGACAGCTTTTAAAACAGAGCGAGGTCCCAGGCTGGAGTGTCCTGCCCTGTCCGCGGGAAGAAAAGGACCTATTTGAGTAATCCTTAGATACAATCGCGGCCGCGCTCTGAAAGTCATTACCGCGTCTACTGTTCTGGCGCTCATTTATTACATTTAGTCATACACTGTGTCCTCCATTGACGAGGAACAGACAAAGGCTTTGCACATTGTATTAATAGCTTTCATTAAATTTAATAGAGCACCACTTCGATCTCGGCTGGATCTTGGTCAGGCTTTGTGAGGTAAACAATGAGCAAGTGAGGAGATTAGCAATTTCCAGTGATTGTCTGAACGGCTTTCTTTTGCTGACTCTTTCCTTTTTTTGTGTGCAAAATACAGTGGGAACACTAGACTTCTGCATACTGTATTTGAATGCTTTATGTGTCACAGTGTCAAGTGCACTCAACAAATCTCCAAAGCAACATAATTTGAGCGGTGAATAAGCACTTCTCACTCAGTTGGTGCCCAGAGCATGCGTTCTGGGAGTAAAAATAGAAATAAAAGTGGTTAGGAGTAGTGTGTACCAGAGTTGGGGTCCACAGAGAAGTAAGGCTGGCCCTCCAGGATGCTGTAGACCAGTTTGGCACTGTTGCCATAGCCTGAGTCGTCGGCGTCTGTGGCAGTCACCTGGGTTACTGGAGTTCCTGTAAGGGAGGGAGGAAAATTAATCACTATTAGAAGCCATGTACACAATCTATAGGCTTTGGGTTTGTTTGTTTGTTTTTTTTAAAGGATTTTGACATGTAAACTTCACCGGACGGGAGGGTTCAGGGCGAAAGGGGGTGAAAGCGACGCCTAGCTTTCCGTGTTCAACGATAAGATGTGAAAACCTGTATTTGTCCCAAAATGGGGGGAAATACTGTTGCAACAGTTATAGTAGTAGCCGTAGATCGAGTTGAATAGTAATTAAGTAAACAATAAATAGTATGAAAAATGTGGAATTACAAACCAATGTATCTCAAACAAAAAGACTTTGGAAACTTGAACCAGCAACCGTATGATTCTCAGATGAATGCTTCAAACTTCTTTACCCAGCGAGCTATTTTTACGCAAAAAGCCTCTAGTAGTAGCCATGATGATATTTTAAAGAAAATTACATGAGTTTTGTCTGTTCTTTACTTTATTGACCCAAATGTTTACAGATTATGTTCAGCATGTTCAGAGCAAAATGAAAATGTCTAAAAAGTCATCAAGCGCATGTAGAAATGTAGAGAGCTACCAAGAGAGGGCTGGTGAGCTCTACTGTAGCTCCCGAGCAACCGTTTGGAGATCCCTGGCCTAAGTTCTGAGAGCCAACCATTACAATGGCAAGCCTCTGGCACGTAATGCACTTTGAGCATTGATTCTCTTCTCTGTACGTGTCTTTTAATGTATTCATATCAGGAATCTAGCTGATTTTTCAACCAGTCACTTCTAACAGTGCCTTACGAAAGTACTAATACACCTTGAACTTTTGCACATTTTGTCATGTTTACAACCCTAAACATAAAGATTTTATTTTGAATTTTTTACTGAAAGTCACACACAAGTAACAGACAACTGTGAAGTGAAAGCAAAATGAGCATAAGTATTCATACAGCTAACTTAATACTTTGTGGTACCCCCTTTGCCGGTGGTATGATTCTACAAGATTTGCACATCTAGAGACTGACATTTTAGCCCATTCCTCTTTACAAACAACTCAAACTCTGTCAAATTAGAAGGAGAGCGTTTGTGAACAGCAGTTTTCAGGTCTTTCCACAGATTTTCAATAGGATTTAGGTCAGGACTTTGACTGGGCCATTCTAACACATGAACATGTTTTTTTTTAAACCATTCCATTGTAGATTTAGCTTTGTGTTTAGGGTCATTGACCTGCTGGAAGGTGAATCTCCGCCCCAGCCTCAATTCTCTTCCTGACTCCAGCAGGTTTTCCTCCAAAATGTCCCTGTATTTGGCTCCATCCATCTTCCCAACTATTCTTACAATCTTCCCAGTCCCCGCTGAGGAAAAGCAGCCCCATAGCATGATGCTCCCCCCATCATATTTGACACTGGGGATGGTGCACTCAGGACGGTGAGAAGTGTTAGGTTTGCGCCATACATAACGGTTTGCATTTGGTTCAAAAAGTTTAATTTTTGTCTCATCTGACCAAAGCACCTTCTTCCACATGGTAACTGTGTCCTCCATATGACTTCTAGCAAACTTCAAACGGGATTTCTTATGGCCTCCTTTCAATAATGGCTTTCTTCTTGCCACTCGTCCATGAAGGCCAGATTTGTGTAGAGTACGACTTATAGTTGTCCCACATACAGATTCCCCCAGCTCAGTGGCAGTACTCGCAGCTCCCAGATTATCTTGGGGCACTTAGTTGCATTTCTTACCAGTGCTCTCCTTGTTCGGTCTGTTAGTTATGTAGGTGGACGCCCGTGTCTTGGTAAATTCGCAGTGGTGCTATAACTCTTTCCATTTCCGAATGATGGATTGAACAGTGCTCCGTGAGATGTTCAACTCTTGGGAAATCTTTGTATAACTTAACGCCGCTTTAAACTTCTCCACAACTTTATCCCTGACCTCTCTGGTGTGCTCCTTGGCCTTCATGATGTTGTTTAGTGACCAATACACTCTGACCATAGCTCTGAAGTCCTCACAGAACAGCTGGGATTATACTGAGAGTAGATTACACACAGGTGGCCTCTATTTAATGGTTAGGGCAAGGTGTGAACATTCTGCAGTCATTAGGAATGTTATAAAGGAATTTAATGCACTCCGAAAATGCTGTATGAATACTTATGCACGCCCCACTTTTCACTTTTCTATTTTTTGAAAAATAACAGAATCATGTATCATTTTGCTTTCACTTCACAGTTGTCTGTTACTTGTGTGTGAACTTTCAGTAAAAAAATCTAAATAAAATCTTTATGTTTATGGTTGTAAACATGACAAAATGTGCAAAAGTTCAAGGTGTATTAGTACTTTCGCAAGGCCTGTATGTCCTGTGGTTTATTCAGAGTAATCAACATTTAGCCATTCAGAGTAATTGTCAAAGTAACATTTGGAAGCTAAAAAGAGAGCATTCATGTCGGCTCACAATCAGACTGAACCCACAACTTTATTGCTCTTTAACAAAATAAAGAAGGAAATTGTTCACTTGGATAATGCAGTTTCTCAGCAAGTATTGGTGACTCCGAGAGCGGTCTGTTTAATGTCCAGGAACTGTCTAAATGACTTGAAGGATAAATGTTGCATAATATCATCTTGGTTCATACCGGTCCATTTTTCTATGCATATTGTACACGCAAATTGTCAATTGTTGTTCCTTTCTTTACAATAAATAATCAGTGTAGGTCAAGGGCTGGACTTGTTAGTCTGTATACAACATGCCTCATTATCAGCGTATTGTTTACGGGAATGTTACCAGGTAACAAATAGATGCTTTTAGTCCCTTGATGTCTCGCGATTCAAAGACTCCCTTTAATGAAATTATCTGAAAGCCTCGCTCTGGCTTTTAAAGACTTGAAATGAGTCTTATGACTTTAACTAAATACAAGCCGAGCCACAAAAGAAACATTAACGTAACCTCTCACCAATGTATTTTTAAAACACAATATCTGTATTCATTTAGTATCCGCGCAATTAGCCATTAGCTTCCGTTCCAACAATACACAATTGTAGCGCAAATTACTTTTATAATTAAACAACTTTTTTTCTTTTTTTCCGCAGAATATGCAGTCTTTGGCCCTCATCTATACAGCAACTCAAGCCAAGTGCTCAAGGCGAATACATTAGCGACAATTCAATCTGCTGCTCCATTATGAGGTATCGGGAAAGAAGTGCAACAAAAAAGACTATTAACACAATTAAACTCATTCATTTTAATTCACAGTGACCTAACTTCCATCAGTCTGGAGGAAAAGAGGGAGGGGAGTGTGTGGGGGAGAGGGGACATGCTGACAGGGAGTAACACGCTGGCACCGCGCTACAGATGGTATGGTAATTGTTTCCGTGAAAGATGTTTAGAGGTGTTCCGACAACAAAGGAAGATGTCCCTGGCCACGGACGCTACAGGTCCTGCCACAGGCCAAAAACAGTTTCACATCAAACGCCTTGTAAAAAAATTAAAAACTATATTAAAAATAAAAAATAACAGAGTGCCAAGTCACCACTTTGGCTGGGGTGCGAGATGAGTCAAAACACAGGCATAAAAATGCTACGCCAGATGCGGGTTAGACAAAGTTTATAATGTGCATCTGTATTCGGAGAGTGGTGGACTAGCAAGTTCTGAAGTAAACCCCCAAAGGCCCGCTGACCAAACTGCTGATATATCTAACAAAAGATTTATAGTCGGAGAACACTCCTGGAATACAGAGTGTGTGGTTACCGCGGAATAGCGGGAGGTGTGGGAGAAAATATTGATGCGTTAATACACTCCTCCTACAGTTTATTAAAATATGCACCTACTGTAAATATCTTTATCAGGGCTTCATGACTCTGCGTGCTGGGGAATATTGAATACATGGCTACAAAGTGGAATCATTTGCAACAAAGTGAGTCCCAGGGAGAAATCGTTCTTTTAGGCTGTTTCTTTTCGCAAGGACCTCATCAAATCAACCTGCATTTAAGAGTTTGATTACATCTATAAACGTTCATAATCGGTTCATGCCAATCTATACTACAAAATCAGCACCATTTTGAAGCTATGACTTTTAAATGGAGAAATCTAGCTCTAAATAGTATTTTTTGTGATCAACTTTTTATTAGGATTTTTCTTTAAGTTTGGGAGTGTATACATTGTTATTGTTAAGAATAAACATACATTTTAACAGTATATTCATAAAAACAACAGAAACATGTGTATGTGAATACACTCACCAATAAATCCCCCCACCCCACCCACACCCTCCCTCGCTCCAGGACATACACCACCCAAACCCCAAGCCACCCCAGCCCAGACCCCCAAACCACCCCCCACCCCAGCCAACCAAGAAGCCCGCCCCCCTCCCATCCCATGGCAACACGTACATATTGAAAAAACACCATATATGCATGTATATATACTATATAAACCTATATATTACTACACACATACCCATACACGTGCCCGGCAGCCATATAGTATATAATAATCATAGATAATACAGATACTATTACATTACAGATAATCAATAATTATTGTCAACATTATTACCATGCCCACTGTTGGCATGATAAGAAATGTTTCAATGTTGCTATTACGTTATCCCAGCTTTGGACATTCTTAATTTTAGCTCCATGCATTGTTGAGACCCATTGCTCTAGCATTGCTATATCCAGGAAATCCAGGAGCCACTTTTGTTGATTCACCTGCCATGGGGTCTTCCATCTGCACGCTAGAAGACATTTTGCAGCTGTTAGACCAACCAGTATTCGTTGCTCTGGGAATGTGAGTTTCAAAGTGGAACTATCATTAAGAAGCAACATTTCTGGCAAGCATGGTATTGGTTTAGATAAATATTTGAGAGAGTGTGTTGATACTCCCTGCCACAAAGAATTAGAATTTGGGCATTCCCGTACTAGATGGAAAAATGATCCAGCTGCATTACTATCACATAGCGTGCCGTTAGGTGAAGGAAGGGCTCCTATTTTATGTAGAATGTAGGGTGTAATAGGTTTTATGTATACAGTTTAATGAATGCCTGGTGATTTGGATTTCTTGAAGAAAGTTTTATATTTTGAAAAATCGTTTTCCAGTCTAATTTTGAGCAATCATAGTCTGTTTCCCACAGCTTAATAACTCGCGCCGAAAGATCTTGGGCTTCCTGTATAAGGGCATAAATTCTAGAAACAACTTTTATTCGCTCTATATAGTTTGAAGTTGGAAGACTCTGGTCAGTGAATTACCGGACCTGAAGGCTCATCAAAGTAACTAATTACTCAGTATTTTAGGCATTATACCGTCTAATATTGCAGTCTTTGGCATAAGATGTCATATTGTGCATTGTTGTCTTGTGTTGTAGTCGTTTTGATTACATTAGCCACGAGGTTTAATAGGTAGGTGTTTCTCACTTGACAGGTGGAAGTGATTTACTTCTCCACTATTATCACTATAAGGACAACTCCAACGAAGGAGCGAGTCTTTCTCATAGAAACAAAATGGATTTTGTATAGTATTATACGTGCAGTTGTTTTAATAATGCATTAGTTAAAGCTGCTCCTTTACAGCTGTGACCTCTCTCACCACCATCAGTTACACCAATACAAGCAAAGTCGTTGGCGTGTGCTGCTCAAAATGACATCATCAATGATAAGGGACCAGCCTCTTGTCTAGTGCTTACCGTAAGAGTTGTAGCACATGCTGTGGGGAGGCTGTAAAATGTCAGGGTTTTTATACCTCGTTTCCACCTCCTCCCATCTGTCTTTCATTTGAGCCATCTACAAAAGTGCACTCTTTCTCCCATTTGAACCATCAACCTCTTCAGCCTCCACCTCAAACCATCTGTGAGCAGGCCTTCAAATTATAACATGTAACAATATCAGAAATGAGACTGAATGAAGCCAAATTATTGTTACCACTCTTTTAGATGATGCAATATCCATATCACACAAATATATTGCAAAATCACTGATGTCTGACTGAGATTTGCACATTATTCATACACAACCAAAAGTGCAAAAGTTCATTATTCATTTTGCATATCGTAGGCCTGATCGTAAGTCATTATTACAACAGTATTTCAGACATTTATCCCTTTGTGACTTTGCCTCAATTTCGTAGCATACTGTGACACCCACCCGCCTCGGCGCGCCAGCATGTGGTTCGTGCCCATGTTTGTAACAATTTGTTTCAGTAATCTAACCCTCTTGTTACGCTGTCATCTGCACACACAACATGTCGATGCGTGATTAATAGTCATGGCTACATCCGCGCCCGGCCACAGCAAAACACAGCGAAAGGCCACAACGAAAGTTCCAAAGTGGAGTAGCACTTTCGCAGTTTGCAACCCAATTATTTCGCAGTGAGAGACTTTCAAGTGGTCCTGGGGGAGGCAGAGGTGTTCCAGTAATTCATCGTCTTACGATGACCTGCGCCGGGATGTTACCTTGTAAATTTCACACCGCCTTCTGCTCTATTTGAGTGCTATTTGCGCTTCCTACTGTAGATCACGGAAGATCAATACGCTCTCTTCACTTCTGTATTTCTACTCGCTGAGGAGGCATAATAAAATCAACAAAAGGGAAGTCATAATGTTAACAGGATGACAGCAGCTGAATGCGTCCGATAACTGGTTCTCATGTTACCCACTAGTGTTAAGCATTAAATTAACCATGCCACTATGTTTCGATAGCTATTAGCTGGAAGTGCAGGGTTGGAAAATATGATGTGTCATGAAATGAACACAATGCTGTCAAGTAGTTATTAGGTATCTGCGTTAAATCATAGAAATCTAATCACGAATTATCGACCATTTAACCTGCATATGTATGACCAGGAAAGCCCACTAAATGCAGGATCTCGTTTATAGGAGGAGTCCTGGCTAGAACTGGGTACCGTTAAACAATATACCACTATGGTGTCAGAAAAAAACAGTTTAGGTACTACTAGGTATCGGGGGAAATGGTATCAAAACAGGTACCGCAAAAAATAAAACTTTGATGCCTGTTGGGTCCAGGGACAGCACCAAAGAAATACAGTAGCCTATATCTGGATGTTTCAGCTCAAATAAATGATACAACTTTAAAATAAATAGTATTTCATGGAATAAATTATTATGGAATAATACATTATTGTCTGTTTTAAATAATCTTTGCATAGACATCCAAAAGTATTCAAATATTGGTATTGTAAACCAAGTTTCCTTAAAGTACTGGTTGAGACCCATAACCCAGCCTTAGTCCTGGCTCCTGAGAGGACCCTATTGTAGATGCTTTTGATGTAAAGCCTATGCAGAACAGGGGGAACATGCAAACTTCACCCTGGCCACGATTTAATCCCAGATGATCTTCCTGTGCCCCACATGCCGTCCAGTTCCAAGACTCAATGGTTTTCAACTTGTACTAAGATGTAATGTTATAGTGGGACAACAATAACATGGAATATTGGTAGAATCTACACACAAATTAATCAAATGAAAAAAGTCCAGAGTCGGGGGGCAAAGCTCTCGATTTACCGATCGATCTACGTTCCCACCCTCACCTATGGTCATGATCTGGGTAATGACTGAAAGGACAAGATCGCGAATACAAGCGGCCGAAATGAGTTTCCTTCGCAGGGTGGCTGGACGCACCCTCCGAGATCGGGTGAGGAGCTCAGTTACCGGGAGCAGCTCGGAGTAGAGTCGCTGCTCCTTCACGTCGAAAGGAGCCAGCTGAGGTGGCTAGGGCATCTGTTTCGGATGCCTCCTAGTCGCCTCCCTCGGAAGGTGCTTCAGGCATGTCCTATTGGGAGGAGGCCACGTGGAAGGCCCAGGACACACAGCTGGAGGAGGTGTGCGTGGATCGGGAAGTCTGGGCATCTCTGCTCAGACTCCTGCCCCCGCGACCCGACCCCGGATAAAGCGGAAGAAAATGGATGGATAGATGGAAAATGGACAAAGACGATGCACTTTAGACATTTCTTTCTCTGTCTGGGATATTTGTAATTCAATAGAGCGATCGTCCCAATGGGCAGTATCTCTGTTGGTAGCGTGCCCATGGGCAGAACACCTCATCCACCTCGCCTCCAGTGTCTGCATACACTGTAAAAAGAATTCCCTGCAGAGGAAGACAAGTGCTACATCATTCCATGAATTTTTCTTTTACTGAATAAAAGCTTTGTAGTCGTCCCTGTGTAAACACTGTATATGTTTCACACACACACACACACACACACACACACACACACACACACACACACACACAAAAGAAGATATATAAAATAAACACATACACAAACAGGTTAATATAGACTCTAGAAATGACATTACTAATTTCCTGTCATATCCCTGTGCAGTAAAACAAATCAGCACTCATGCAGCATAGCAAATTATACCCTGTGTGCCACGGAGGTGTTTGCCAATTGTCAAATGAATGAAATGAAAGACAGCTAAGGAAATTGCACCTCCCTTTCCCCAGATACAGCTCTCCCTATCTTCTTTAAAGTTAAATTACTCACACAGAGAGAAGAGGGCTGGTATCTACAAACTCATATAATTATGAAAAGTACAGTTTGAGCTCTAAAAGGTATTCACAAACATGTTAAAAAATCAGGTTGAAGCTTTGGAGCATGTAATAGCTTAACCTGCCACAGGGGCAACAGTGTCCTCAATAATAACAATAATAATAAAATAATAATAATAATGATAAAGGATGGATTAAGAAAGCCACTTTTTGGTTGTGTTCGAATCAATGCAGATTAGCTCATCCTCTGCTTCAGTGATGCACCAGAGTTTCCAAGACAGTAGGGAAATAGCAGCAGCTCTGGGCAAAAGAATAGATACACATGCGCCTTTGTGAAAGGGATATTGTACTTGGCTTTTATTTGAAGCCGGTAGCATTGGCAATTACAATAATAGCAGCACCTATAAACATCCAGCATATGGGAAGGACTGAAAAACAAAGGACGTGTTAGAAGGAAATCACTATGGTCTGCTGAGAAGAATGACAGTATAGAATGGAGCTGGCGGTGATTTGCGCTTATGAGCTATGCATTATAGTGATGACGGAAAGCTGTTCGACGGGAAATGATGCTTCCCCATTTTCATTTCTCATTAAGTGTTCTTAGGTAACACTTGCCAGACCAAATATGAGGCATATTAGTAAGTTATATGGAACAGTAACAATGCTAATAATAAGCTAAATGTTGACCACAAATTTAAACACTACTACCTGTGTGTTTCTGCATTTATTTTATTCATTATCACATAATGCTTATTTTCCTTCTGTTAAGTGGAGTAAATAATGATTTTCTTATATCTATGTTTAATTGTAATGCATAAAATACTAAGTGTCTTTTGTTATATTAAGAGACATCACTTTACCTAAACACTAAAGGGTCATATTTTTCTTCTTTTTTTCTTCTTTTTTTTTAGCTTTTACCCATGTTCGAACACTGTTCAATTGTCAGAATGGATTTTCTGGATTTCATAGCATTACAATGAATGTGTTCTTTGTAACGCTATGAAATCCAGAAAAATCCCCCAAAAACTTTTATCCCAATAAAAGTTTTGTGATAATAAAATAATAATCCATCACTATTCCAGTTCTGTGCTTAAAATGTGTCCAACACGGCACCAGCACTTTGCAACCATGCCGTTGACTTAAAGGGAAATCTTGTTTTCTATTGTTTTATAATGTAAAACAGAGACCGCTCCAGGCCAATTCTTTAAGCCTCAACAATACGTAATATATTCACTCTGACACAGCTGTGTATACCACTGTTTCAACGTTTGGAAATCAAATACATATTAAATACAGATTTGTACTTTACTTACTGTATGTCACAGATTTTTAGGCCTATAGCTTTTGACTGCCAAAGAAGATATCAATGTGTGAGATCCACATGCCACTAGAATATGCAGATTCATTAACCGAATATCCTCCTTTGCTCCCTGCAGTGGTCCACCAGCGACATGCTTGAGTATGTGCAAAAATACAGCATTAATTTAATAGCTGTTTTCCCACAAGCATTAATCACTTCCCCACGTCTGCACAATTTAATACCGCACCAATCATTTCAACACAAATCATATCCACAGACATCCATTAGTGCATATATTTATGACGTTTAGATCAGACTTTATGGCTGATCCTTCGAAGGACATTTACAGGCCCACGTCATGCTAAACTGACTTTGTTGTCCATGCGACGTGCTTCATGTCATAGCCTGTCTACACATGTGTTGTAACATTCCTAATTATACTGCAACAAATAAAGTGCTCCTTTGTGTTTACAGTACAAATTGTATACACCTTTCTTTGCAGTGCTAAAATTGCCTTCACTAAAAAGCAAGCCTTGCTAAGAGCTAATGGCTGTTGTTTTTAGCTTTACTCATGTACTTACATCCTTCACTGGTGTTTTTGTATGCACTAATAATCAGGCTGGATTATTTGTCTGATAGATATAATACTATTTTGTTTAAAGATAGATTTACATTTTAAACTCGCCCTAATTCCAGTTTATAAATCCGCTTTTGGTTTGCGCCATGTTTAGTTTGAGGGACCTCTCCAGGCAGCAGTGGAAATAGTGTGTCTTATGAGAAAAATACAAGCTATAATTTTTTTTACGGCATACTAATGGCATACTGACAAATGGATGGCGCCATGATGAACGCAGTTTGAGCGATTGATTTATGGATTTTGATGCAGATGCACAATCCAGGAATATTTCAAGATGTGTTTTGACGAGGAACGTTCTAACATTGTTAAAATATGCGTGTACGAACCTTTAAAACATGAAAATTCAGTGCTTAAAGTTCCAAATTTAGTGTATAATCCAAAAGGGTTTAAACTGGGAATGAATACATGCAGCTCTAGCTTTTCTTTCTATCAACAGACACAAATAATAGGCCTCACACTTCCTATTTGCTCTGTACACTGGCTCGCTGATAGGAAATCAATGGGGATCTTTGTTGAGGCGGAGAGGGGGATGAATTGGGGGACGCGGCCCAATGCGAAGCACAATGGCTCTGGAAGGACACTGCGGCTTAAATCCGCACTACATTATCCAGTTTCATATGCATGGCCTGCTTATTTCCCTTAAAAGTATTGTGCACATAATCAAATAGCGGAAGGTCGGGGAGGCACACACTTATCCAGCACGGCAGGGACGGAAATGAAGTTGCAAATTAAACGCATTGCGAGTCAGCGGCTGTGACATGCAAACTCACTGTCTTCTCCGCAGTCAGATGGGTTCGAAGCGGTCCATGGCCAAATCATACACGGCAAATGAAAATATTATTGAGCAAACAGTGGACAAAATGGAATATTTGATTTAGCCTGATGAAGGGATCAAAGGAAGACAAACTCAATATAGCTGCATTGTTTTTTTTGGAGAGACAAAGTACTTTTTTTGAGGACTGTGCAGAATAGTTAAGGTCTCAGAGGACGGACTAAACTTGAAGGGAGAGGATGAGAGGGAGAGTGCAAATGTGCTGTACCAACACATGCAAAATAAGTGAGTTCTGAGAGATCAAAAAGCCAAGCAGCTCTGTGCATGCAAAAAATAAGTCCAGCCACTTGAATGTATGCATACATTCAAGGGCTGGACTTATTTTTTTAGTAGTAGTAGTAGTAGTAGTAGTAGTAGTAGTAGTAGTAGTAGTAGTAGTAGTAATCCAATTCCCCCCTTGTATTATATTGGGATAACAGACATTTCAGAAAAAAAGAGATTGCAGTGTGACATGTGCAGCTTATTATGAAGTAGTATCAGTGCTAAAACAATTAGTTTAGTGGTGACTATTACTGGAAACTTTACTGCGTCCAAAGTCTATCAAGCAACTGAGCGTGCAAAATATTGGCCCGTTTAAACAAAATATATATATATATATTGCAGATAAATAAACAATGAAACAACAGGTAAAAAAATCTAATGAAACTATGGATTTAAAAGAGAGAGTTCCGGTATAAAGAAAAGTCTTCAACCTGATAGTCGTCTTCATTTTGTTGCTTAATGGCGACAGCACTCAACACTAGGGTGCATTACCGCCACCAATATGCTGTAGTGTGGGCCAGAGTATCTATCACCCTGATAGTAGTAGATTCATTATCAAATATTGAAATCCAGTCATTTAAATGACTGACCAGTGATACTAAATAATCTTGTATAAAGGAAATGTGTTTTCATTTTGAGCAAAGCTGGTGTAATGCCTGTGGATGAACAAACCATTATCAGTTTCAACAATTTGCTTTTGTCGACTTTTTAATATAATTGTGAGGCCACAAGAGATGAGTAATTAGATAATTTTCACTGAATAAGCAAGACTGATACTCTCCCAACCACCCACTGTCTGTTACAGGGCACAAAACACATTAGTACAGTAACTCTTACTATTTCTGGCAATAATTGGAGTGGTTTCACAATACAGCTGTTATTACTTTTTTTTTCGTCCCCGGAATGTTGACTAAAGCTTTTACACAAGCAACCATGGCCACAGTGTATCCCTGCAGACAGCATCAAAAGAAAGTAGATTCCTCAAACTTGTAATCGCTCTAAGAACATCTCACAGAGTTTAAACTTTTGGAAGGACTTTTCTATATCCTTCAGTACACCAGGCGCGGCACTGGGCGAGCATCTCAGCTCTGTTTAGCTAGGGTCGGCACACTAGCGTGAAGGCGAGAAGACTGGCAGCATTCATATGTATGTAGGCACTGGGCCATGGAGACGGGATATCAGGGAGTCATGGTGAGAGCTGTGTGCTGAGCTGAGGTGTATGGGGCCAACCGTGCCCTGCTGTGTGTCCTACCCAGCTAAAACAATAGACTTTATGTCTGACTGGCTTTACACTGCAGGAGGCCAAAGGCAGGAGAACGAGGACAAGCGGAGAGCCCGGGTATCCACACAAAATGAGGGAGCGCGAACGGGGCGCAGAAACAGTGGTTATATTACTGCTACATTATGGTTTCGCCAAAGAGCTATTGGAAATGACTGAGCTCCTGAATACAAATGGAAATGAATAAAAAAAAAAAGGATTGAGTTCTAACAAAGCTCTGGGATTCACATTGAAAGCATGCACATAATAATGTGAGGCTAGAAAGAAAGCGACTGAGCATGAGGGGTCTGTAATTTTATGGTGAACATGGTGTTTTGAGAAATGTTAAGGAAATATTGTGGAACAGTGGCATACTGTATGAAAATTATATCAAGCAGGGATCTCCAGCCTTTAATACCCAGTGAGCTATTTTTACATATCAAAAACGTCGGAGAGCAACTTAGCTTCGAAGACATGCGAGTTCATCTTGAAGAATTAGTAGCTAAGATAATATTTTAAAAGAAAGTTACTTGAGTTTTGTGTGCACTTTACTTTATTGACCCAAATGTTTACAGATTGTGTTCAGCATGCTAAAAGCAAAAAAAAAAAAAAAAAAAATGTTAGTCATCAAGCCAGAGGGTGTAACATTGTTCACAACAGATAGAAAAATGTGTTTATTTCATAAGGTGCTTTCTCGGCAAACAAAAGAACTTCAAAACCATGCTTTCACTGGAAGTGGGCCTGTCACGCCGCAGACCGGACGCGTAACTTTGCTGGGAGCGGATCATCACCAGTTCGTTTCCATGGAGATATTGCCACTTTGCGTTCGCTAGTCCTGAGCCAAACATCATGAGGTCCTGTTCCAAGTTTATTTTGACAACCCATTGTGAAAATAGCGTTGTTGGTGTCCAGTGGAGCATTAAATATAGCCTAAGCACCTTTGGAAGAGCTGCTTTTGTTCCTGTTTTCAGCTTCACAGCAGTTTGTTTGCTCCTGTGACGTAGAAAAATACTATAACCTGGGATTTTTCACAATGTGGCTACAAGCGTAGGACTGATGTTTTTTTTATATATCATCATAGTCCGCCTCTAAGATGGAGCATGCGTTTTAGTCCTGATTGCAGTCGCAGGCCAGGCTTAATCGACTGTGCTACATTAGTAAGTAGGTGACTATTAACCGGAATCCACGTAAACTCCCAATGAAAAGGTAATGAATGCATGCCATACCCGCGCCCCGCGTGGTTGAGACTCCTTGTCCCACACAGGCTTCTTTTCTAGGTCAGAGAGATGTTGTGTCAAAGGGTTTCTCTCGAAAAAATGTCTGGTCTGCAGGGCTGAACTGTCCCCTGATAGTGCCTCTGCGGTGACAGCAAAGTGATTATGTATTGATCTCGATCGCGTAGACACCGGTGTAGCCCTGTTCCGTCTGTGGGCTGAGAGGATAATAGCTCATGATCAGACCAGCAGACTGACTGACAGCCCATCTCTCCAGGCCGGCGCCGCTGGCTTTATTTTTGGACAGTAACACCTATTTTGATTGAAATGCATGCGGCGGGTATACGGGGGAATAATACGGGAATTAAGAGGCGATCATAGCGAACACGGGGAAAATACAAGAAAATCTCCTGATAACATGGGAACAGTTGTGCCGAGGTTGGGGAACAAGCGTGTCACGATGGTGGCCTTTCATGTGCCCGTTCTCTCAGAGGAGTAGATGACACACTTGGAGCGCAGCCAGTTGGTTGCACTACAGTAGCAATAGTCTGTTTTGTATAGCACGGATAGACGGATGTAGGGTTTTTCGGGAAAGAGCCATCGCTATATCAGGGCATGCTTTCATGCCAGTTCGCCACAAGCCTTCCAAGATAACCCGCAAGTTAGGTCATTTCCTATTTTGATCTGACTAAGTGAACGAAATATAGAACTTGAAACAAAAAGGCGTCAGATGTTTGTCCGTGTAGCCACAAAGCTATACACTAAGAAGTATATGGCATAGTATCAAGAAGAAGATTTTCTAGTTGAGAAGAAGACACAATAGGTAAAAGTGGGTACACTGGCACGAAGCTGGTCTCATCTCGCATTCGTTCATAAGCAAAACATGGACAAGCTATCTAGTTCTGTATAAAAAAGGAAAATATATATATATATTTATATATACACTCAACAAAAATATAAACGCAACACCTTTGTTTCTGCTCCCATTTTTCATGAGATGGACTTAAAGATCTAAAATTCATTCCAGATACACAATATTACCATTTCTCTCAAACATTGTTCACAAATCAGTCTAAATGTGGGATAGTGAGCAATTCTGCTTTGCTGAGATAATCCATCCCACCTCACAGGTGTGCCACATCAAGATGCTGATCTGACATCATGATTAGTGCACAGGTGTACCTTATACTGCCCACAATAAAAGGCCATCCTGAAATGTGCAGTTTTTTGCTTTATTTGGGGTCTGGGGACTCAGAACCAGTCAGTATCTGGTGTGACCACCATTTGCCTCATGCAGTGCAACACATCTTCTTCGCATAGAGTTTATCAGATTGTCAATTGTGGCCTGTGGAATGTTGGTCCACTCCTCTTCAATGGCTGTGCGAAGTTGCTGGATATTAGTGGGAACTGGTACACGCTGTCGTATTCGCCGGTCAAGCACATCCCAAACATGCTCAATGGGTGACATGTCCGGTGAGTATGCTGGCCATGAAAGAGGTGCTGAAACATGAGGTGATGTTCATGGATGTATGGCACAACAATGGGCCTCAGGATCTCATCACGGTATCTCTGTGCATTCAAAATGCCATCAATAAAATGCACCTGTGTTCTTCGTCCATAACAGATGCCTGCCCATACCATAACCCCACCACCACCATGGGCCACTCGATCCACAACATTGACATCAGCAAAGCGCTCACCCACACGACGCCACACACGCTGTCTGCCATCTGCCCTGAACAATGTAAACCGAGATTCATCCGTGAAGAGAACACCTCTCCAACGTGCCAGACGCCATCGAATGTGAGCATTTGCCCACTCAAGTCTGTTACGGCGACGAGCTGGAGTCAGGTCAAGACCCCGATGAGGACGACGAGCATGCAGTTGAGCTTCCCTGAGACGGTTTCTGACAGTTTGTGCAGAAATTGTTTGGTTATGCAAACCAATTGTTTCAGCAGCTGTCTGAGTGGCTGGTCTCAGACGATCTTGGAGGTGAACCTGCTGGATGTGGAGGTCCTGGGCTGGTGTGGTTACACGTGGTCTGCGGTTGTGAGGCCGGTTGGATGTACTGCCATATTCTCTGAAACGCCTTTGGAGACGGCTTATGGTGGAGAAATGAACATTCAATGCACGAGCAACAGATCTGGTTGACATTCCTGCTGTCAGCATGCCAAGTGCACGCTCCCTCAATGCTTGTGGCATCTGTGGCATTTTGCTGTGAGACAAAACTGCACATTTCAGGGTGGCCTTTTATTGTGGGCAGTATAAGGTACACCTGTGCACTAATCATGATGTCAGATCAGCATCTTGATGTGGCACACCTGTGAGGTGGGATGGATTATCTCAGCAAAGCAGAAGTGCTAACTATCACACATTTAGACTGATTTGTGAACAATGTTTGTGAGAAATGGTAATATTGTGTATCTGGAATGAATTTTAGATCTTTAAGTCCATCTCATGAAAAATGGGAGCAGAAACAAAGGTGTTGCATTTATATTTTTGTTGAGTGTATATTAGGTATATTTACTGAATCCTAATGGTTGACCATAGCTTAGAACCATTTGCAATACACTGAATCCAGGCTCAAAGTAGACCAAGATCTAACAAAAACTGATAACACTAACTAGATCTTCGAAACAAATACTGATAACACTAACTAGATCTTCAAAACACAACACTGATAACACTAACTAGATCTTCAAAACACAACACTGATAACACTAACTAGATCTTCAAAACAAACACTGATAACACTAACTAGATCTTCAAAACACAACACTGATAACACCAACTAGGACTGTTAAATGTAAATACAACATTTGTCTATAGGGATTCCAGTAATGATAAGTTGTGTTAATTAGTTTTGAACGTTTTCTACGTGTTATTGTTGACATTTGATTAAGAACCTTATCAAATGCATCAACTAAGACCAGTCAAAACTATGGAAGATAGCTGTAACAAATCAGCGGACCAACTATATCATGGCATTCTTCCATATTCCCGTCGAGAAGATGACACACTTGGAGTCGGGCCCAGTCCATATAGATATAATAGAAGTCGCCGGTTCCCAATTCTTTACCCACAGATGGATTTTTATAGCAACTCTACAGATGGGCATTAGACAAACCCTAAAACAAATAAGCACGCACATAATCAAGCTGTATATGCAAACTCCGTCTTTGCCAGCACTGCCTTATACACCAACCACCCACCTCTTCTTTCGTGTCTATTTCCTCGCATTTGATATATAGCAAGTACTAAAATGCGCGTCCTCTTTACTACCACTGTAAGGTTGCCTATAAGCATCTCAGATTACAGGGGAGCGCTATGAATAATTGCAAGGTAGGGTAAAAAAAATAAAAAGCGTGGTCGCGTTTAGGCTATCAGTCTTCATGCACACAACTAATGTGTACAACGCAAAAGTGTGCGTTTCAGCAGCAGCAGGAAGCGGCACAGGAAAGGGCTAAATGAATGAGGAATACCCAGCGGAGGGTGTGAAGATCAGGATGTATGTGTTTATTCTATGCTTAGTGTTTTAGACCCTGCCCAAAGCCTAATGTACTGATGTTTGGATTCTACTCATCCATTAGTGATGCAGTGTACTGCCAGTAGAATGCTGATGATGGTTTAGTGTGCATTGGATGAACAGGACATTATGCTTGAATCTAAGTTTCATAATGTGCTGTGTCCACTTCCTTGATATGATTTGAAGCATAGGTGGTCAGAGTTAGGGCTGCATGCAAGGAGAACAAATGCAATTTTCAAAACTGTCTTGAATGTTATGAAAAAATGGTGATTGTTTTTTGTTCTTGAAATTGTGTCAAAACAAGACATGAAGAAATACCAATTAGGATCAAAACAAGGCTAAAGGGTGATAGGATAATCCGCTTTATATTAAGGAGCGCTTGTTAAGTATTCATAAGTGTTAGTAATTAATAGGCCAATAATAACATGCTATTATTACTAAATGCTAAAAGCAGCTTATTATATTATTATCTATTACCATCTAGTAGGCCATTAATATCATAGTCGCCGATCTGGGTGCTGCGGGGCACAAGCACCACCCAAATCTTTGGGCACCTAGGTGAATTTGCCCTGATTACAAAAGGATTTAAATAAATATAACCAGTAAATCAAAATAGACGTCACTCCCTTTTCGCCTTACATGTGTGCGAGTTGGCCCATTACATTAAAGAGGCACTGAGAGCACCTTATTCATTAGCACGAATTTGTAAAATCAGTTCTGACCCCATCTTTTTTTGTTCAGTTTGCTCTCGGCGCCGACTGGGAAAAACATAAATCGGCGCTGATTAATAATATGCTCATAAAGATATCAATACTATTATCAACTACCATGGTAATAGGCCATAAATGATAATCCTAACCTTAACCCTAATGATAATTAAAATTAAAATCTTCTCAATACTTATATAGATATAGATATAGATATAGAGCAGAGGAAAGCCGAGGTGGTTGACATAGCAATACCAAGCGACTTCAACATCAGGAAAAGGAACACGAGAAACTAGAGAAATACCAGGGGCTCAGAGAAGAGCTAGAGAAGGCCTGGAGAGTGAAGGCATTAGTGGTGCCTGTGGTCGTTGGGGCACTCGGGGCAGTGACCCCAAACTGGAGGAGTGGCTCCAGCAGATCCCAGGAAATACATCAGACATCTCGGTCCAGAAAAGTGCAGTTCTAGGAACAGCAAAGATACTGCGCAGAGCCCTCAAACTCCCAGGCCTCTGGTAGAGGACCCAAGCTTGGAGGATAAAGAGACCGCCCGCGGAGGGTGAGGAAGAGTTTTTTTTTTTTTTATAAAATAAAATAATATATTTCATAAAAAATATAGACAAATCTCAGCGAAATGAAAGACCTCAGCGATTTTGCGATTTACTATTGCAGCTCCTCGGGATATTACTATTGCCTCACTCATCGCGATTACAACAATTTGCCATACTCCCATTATAGTCCATGGAGTTACTAGAGTTGATAAATGGAGTTAATAAAGAAATGACTTCTTCTGGTAAAACCAAAAAAAATGGCTGCCAATCTGCGCCAACCACCCACTTACACAACACATTCTAATGACAGCACTGCCAGGCCCACTGTATAATAGAAAATAAGTTGTGCCAAGTCTTTGTTTATTAAACCTTGGGAATGACAACTATTTGTTTACCCCTGTTGTAATGAAGGTTGAAAAAAATACACTACCAAGTACTAGATGAGCCTGTACAAGGACAGGAGGAAACTTAAGATAGGATATGGTTGTCAGCATCCAAGAAATTGTTCCCCAGAGTCGGTGATGGATAGGGGACGCTGCACTTTTGAGGGACCGTCACAGTAACATTGTCTCCACCGTCGCACCATTAAGAGAGCGTTTTAGGCTAGGCACGCTATTTGTACCCGCACAAATGTGTGTCAACCTTATATAAAGGCGCCCTCTTTGACAACGACAGCATCAACAAAATAATTAAGAAGGTCTTTTGTACAGCGCTAGATGTATGCTGCCATTTCAGAGGCTTGTGTCATTGATTTACTTTAATTAGTTCATGGGTATACAGCGGCTAACATGCAGATGGAGCGCGGGACATTGCGAGCTGGAGGACGGTGGGAATTGGGCACTTCACATGTGTAATTGCTCCCAAGGCGTTTGGTGGTAACTGCGTATAAGGGAAAGTGTATTGTCTAATGAACAACTTTATCACGGCTAAATGAACAAAACGTTGGCTAATTTGTGAACTCTGCCACAGGGGCAAGAGCATTTAATGTGAATCATGCTTGCATGAGGAAAATGGAAAACAAAAAGATAAAACTAATGCAATGCCTGTATAGGTGTGCTGTAATGGTAGAAGCTAGACTTTTAGTGAGTTTGGGTTCTCTTGCCAGTCTCCCATCTTCTAGATTTCAGCAAGATATTCTGCTACTTTATATTTTTATGGATGAGGAGCTATTTTCTTCTTGTAAGAACCAAATAAAACAATCTTTTATGGAGTAAATTAAAGGCCGTATAACTTTACTCATTCCCTTTTTCTTTGTAAGAAGACGAAAATAAATTAATAAATCAGGTTATTATCAGGCTTATGATCAATCAGGATAAGGCAAATTACTGAAGCGCGAGCTGAAGTTGGACTGAAGCGTTATTAAACCAGGTCAAGACTAGAACTCGGTGGAGCCTTCTGAAACAGATTACGGTACTAGTGTTTCCAAAGTGAATAGCACGTGCAAAAGTGGATCCACAGCAGACTCGTTTATGCATCATTGTCTTATTTACATATCAGATTCGGGACCCTACTGTAATACAACAACATCGCATGGTAAATGAACATGCCAGCAAAATAGTATATTTAATTTTTCAGCTTCCACCCGCTATTTAGCAGCTCTCAATAAATGGTGTTGGTGGCAAAAGAAAAAGAAATCAACATAAAATATATATTTTGGTCGGACCCAGAGAGCATGCATATCAATGTCAGCGCTAGTAACACAAAATGAATGGTTTCTGACCTAACCTGCCTTTTTAGCCTGGACCAATCACAGAAGAAGTAAAAAAAGGAGTATGTTCAGGAACATATCATAATTGTAAGTTAGACCTAATATAGTATTAAATACATTCCAAGCCAAGACAAAATACTAGTTTTAAATGAAAAGAGTTTATAAGCAGGTTGTGGGTCAAAGCACAACTCCTATCACCACTGTCATATTCTCCCAGATATATATTTTTTCAGATGGGAGAATAATGATTAGATTTCATGTTCATTTCTGTTTCCGGTGCGTGTTGGTCTCCACCAGGGCTGCCCTATGTCACCGGTTCTGTTCATTACCTTTATGGACAGAATTTCTAGGCGCAGCCAGGGGCCGGAGGGTGTCCGGTTTGGGAACCTCAGGATCTCATCTCTGCTGTTTGCAGATGTTGTTGTTCTGTTGGCTTCATCAAATCAGGACCTCCAGCGCGCACTGGGGCGGTTTGCAGCCGAGTGTGAAGCGGCCGGGATGAGGATCACCTCCTCCAAATCTGAGGCCATGGTTCTCCACCGGAAAAAGGTGGCTTCCCCGCTTCAGGTCGGTGGAGAGTCCTTACCTCAAGTGGAGGACTTCAAGTATCTCGGGGTCTTGTTCACGAGTGAGGGACGGATGGAGCGTGAGATCGATAGACGGATCGGTGCAGCGTCAGCAGTGATGCGGTCGCTGTATCGGACTGTTGTGGTGAAGAGGGAGTTGAGTCGGGGGCAAAGCTCTCGATTTACCGATCGATCTACGTTCCCACCCTCACCTATGGTCATGAGATCCATGAGATCCTTTCAGAAAACATCTTTTGGTCAGTTGATCTTTTTAGTGAGGGTGGCTTACACCGAGAATACTGTTCCAACTAACATCAGGAACATTACAACACTGAGAACCTTGACTAGATTGATTTTTTACCATTAGTGTTTATCGTTTTGTATTGTCTTATTTGTCTGTGTCGCTTTGTTTATGATGCTGCTAACTGTTATTTTGTGTTAATTTTCTAATGTCTAATGTCTAACTATTGTTGTTGTGTGGTCTTTCTCTGAACATCAACCTGCTCTGGGACTACAGATGAAAATTAGCCAAATGTTGTGGCTAATTCTGGCATATTTACATGTGGACTTTATGGACTCATGTTAATTAATATGCCCTGTCCCACTTAAATAAATAAATGTTGCCTTTACCACTAAAGAAGCTTGTGTACAAAACAGTGGAACCAGTACCACACTTGTGAACCACTAAGAATGTAGTTCTACTTCAATCCATAAACTAATCACTATGTGTGCTTTCTGTTTTTCTCTCCATGAGCATCCTTTATATTGTAAAGTCTTTGAGCCAGCTGCTGATACATGTTTACAACTTGACTACAAGGAGAGATCAATATGGGCTAATATAATTAGCATCCATCCAGATCAGTGAGCAATGTGTGAAACTCAACTAGCCTTCTGGGAAAGTGTAGAGTAATAATCGCAAAGAGAACAATAATCCATGTTCCTCGAATAATGCCAACATAGCAGGCGGGTATCTTCGTGAAATCAAATAATGGAAACAAAAAGTGCCAGGGTTCTGCACAGCCACTCACAACCAAGTTGACAAAGTTCATCGATACTCAACAGTAAAATATAGAATGAGTTTTCGCTCTTAATTGTTGCAAACTGCTCTGTCTGCCAACTTCAAAATGATTGCAGGGTTTTTTTTTTTTGTGAGTTGAGACTGCATTATTGATTACACACTTAGCAGCATTTGCATGTGTCGGGCTTTAAATAGAAATCGTTTCACTTTGTCAAGAGGCAGAAGGCATTTCTGACTTTGGACATGCACAGTGCCACGCAAACCTCTGGGGCGCCTAAAAAGATTGCTGTTGTGCAACGATTTGATATGGCTGAGTTGTAGTGTGTAGTATTGAATAAGTGTGACGTTTTTGGGTTGAATTGGCCGCACTTTATCGCCCAGTAAGAGCATGGGAATAGTTTGGTAATGGAAGGGAATTTGTATGGTAACTGTTGTTGCTGCCCTGTTTCCATTTTGTTACCATAAAACAGTCATGTTCAACTCTTGTCATTCAGAACTAACTTCTCTCACTTGTAATTATGAGCTATACCTAAGATGAGAGCATCGCCGCCTAATTTGGCCGAAGATGGTGCTGTTTCTCAATCCTCTGTGTGATTTTCATTAGTTATTTTTTATGTCTTCCAACGCCACTGTGTTGTTTAGTAGGGGCGGACCACGCGTTTCTCTGATTGGTTAATCTAGCTCTTACTGTAATTATGCCCGAAACAAACGAACAAAAAGTGGTAAGGTCAGATCTCAGAAATCAGAAAGGTACAGTAAGTCCCAAAACATCTTGCAAAGAGCCCCGATAGAATTAGAACAGCCATTTTGTAGGCTAGTATTTTCCCCACTCAAAAGCTCTTTCTCGGGGTTTTTGCGCACCACAAGTGTCCTCACAAATCAGGTAAGTGGCACTGTTGTCAAGAGCAGAAAAAAGATAACAGCATAAAAACCACAAAAATAGCCAAAGCAAGCAGAATGGAAATAGCGCTTTGGAGCAAGAATGATGGAAGTCATTTGCGGTGTGGGAGAATGCAGATAGGAGGACTAAATTTGAGGCTCGAGACAAAAGACAAGACTATAGCCATGGTAAAGTGCATATATATATCCGGCTTATAACCACACAAATCACACCAAATGGGCCGATGCGTATACCGGAATGTGCTAAAACAACTGCAAGTAACTTTTCATGACTTGCACTTTCTCAAGGTCTTCGCATGGCTCCACTGCAGCAAACAGAACTGTTGTCAAAGTGTTGTTTTTTTTTGCCGTAGTTTTGACATTTAGCAAATCTCATAACTCACAAGTCACAAACAGTCTGCGAGTCTCGGTGGCCAAACTTGGAAGAAATTCTAATAAGACATGAACATATTAAAAAGAAGTTCAGATGTTGGATGGCATTTAGTGATAAACTTTATTTTATGTTAGTGACGGAATGCAGGGAGTAGGCAATGTTAGGCTTGTGGGCTAAATCCAACCCCCATATTTATTTATTTTTACATAAAACATGACTCCCATCTAGGAGTAGAAGATAGATCAGGGGTGGGCAATTAATTTTCACTTTTTTTTTTTTTTACATACTCAGGAATTTATGCTCTACAAGTCGTGGGCTGGATTGAATCATCTCGGCCGGGTTTGCCCAGGTCTGAGATGGATGGATGGATGGATGGATGGATGGATGGATGGATGGATGGATGGATGGATGGATGGATGGATGGATGGATGGATGGATGGATGGATGGATGGATGGATGGATGGATGGATGGATGGATGGATGGATGGATGGATGGACAGCTCACACTTTTGGCTTTGTGAACTTTTGTTAGAAAAGGAAAGGCACTAGTCTGCAATATATGTGAATGAATGAAAGAGCCATGTGAACCCTATTATTATTATTTATTCAATAAGTACAAAAATAAAAAAAGTATATGAACCCACTTTAGTTTTTCTTATTGTTTCTCAATCTATTCCTTACAGGTTTCCAAGCAAAACAACTTCATCCACACCACAATTGTACCACAAGAGTTCCTGGTCACAGAGACCCTCTCCCTCTGACTCACAATCAGACTAAGTTCATCCGAATCTACCAGCACTGGCACTTTTAGCAGCAAACACCTTGTAAACTAATGCAGTCTGTCATTTCCCAGCCTACATCTGATCCTCAAGGGTTAAATCTCCATTTCTTCTCCCCTTCTCCAGCGGAATGTGGAAACCTACTCTGTCTACGTGACTGGTGACTTAATGTGTCCGTCAGCGGCTGAGATGGCTGCTATGCTCCTGCCTGACAAGCAATCCATCACATGGGAACATACAGACCGAAAGCTGTGCTGCCACATAAAACGTCCAGCTACACAGGCCTACACGGTGACATGGCTCCTGTTGGTATCCCGGACCTTTACTCACTAGTTGTTAGAAAGAACAGAGCTGACAAAGAGCCCTGCCTAAGATTGGGTGGCCAAAAGCAGGAGAGGAGGAGGATTGTTTGTTCCATCCCAGTAAGAAAAGACGTTTGGTAGTCATTGTACATAAGATACCACTATTTACTATTTTGTTTTCTCACATTTCCTGCCTATTTGCACACCCGGAGTGTTTCTAAGAGCTGAATGCAACAAGTACATTTCTCCATTGTGAGATCAATAAAGGCTATCTTATCTTATCTTAAAAGGGGGGTATTATGTAAAATCGACTTTTTCAAGCTTTATATCATGTTATTATGTCATTCCTCATTAAACACATGCCTGGAGTGTTGCCTTGGCTCATTCACATATTTTTGAGTAATCAGTAAAAACTTAGACGGCAGCCATTTTAGGTGTAGCTATGCCTCAGTCCTCCTAGGAACGCCCCCACCTCCTGGAGACGCCTCTGGACCTTTCGTCACCAGCCAAGCCACCAACCACTGCTCCTCAGCTCAGCAGAGCCCCCTCCCCGCACAGTGTTGTTGTTTAGATGCCACAGCAGTGTGCTGAAGGGGGCGTGTCGGAAAGCTTCTTAAAGAGACAGAGGCCTATTTCAAGACTTTCAGTACAGCCATTTTGAGAGAGCAATTTTATTCAAGGCAGTTATTTTAATTTACTGCATATACAGACCAACAGAAGGTTACGTCATCATTGTAGTATGCTATAGACTGGTGCTATGTGATTGAAAAAAGCATAATACCCCTCTTTAAAGTAAGAAGCATTAAGTCTTCTCAAGTTAAATGGCCCGAGTTGAGTTCAAGTGCTCAAGTCCAAGTCAAGTTACAAGTCCATTGTAGTCAAGTCAAGTACAGTGTCTAATTAGAGATTCAAGTATAACTCGACTCAAAGTACCGCCACTGGGATCACTGGAATTACGACTACCTACTACATGTGTATCCAACTGCATTTAATCTGTAGAATCTGCTCCATCCACAAGAACTCAAACTTTTATCGACCGGCCTGATCGTTCAAAAACTGAAAAGAAAAGCCCATGCAGACTCCAAAAAACCTTCCACAGCCAAGCAAATGTTCCGAAAGTGGGTGGCCTGCGGAAAGAATGGGAAAAGCGCACGTAGGGAGGGAGGCGGGCGGCTAAAAAGCGGAGCGCCAGAAAATGTGAAATGTGGATTTACACCTCTGGTAATCCTTGGTTTGTTTACACTCCCACAAGTGAAGAAGTGAAATTTGAAAGGGCTATCTCGGCTGCGTGCAGGGGAGCAGATTCACCCAATTACACAGCAGCCTCTGGTGTGACATGGTAAACCCACCGCAGTGCTGAGGGTGTTCGTGCGCGGACGCCGGGCTGTGACTTCGTGAGCTAAAACCACAGACTGGCCTAATCCATACTGCACTCTGCAGAACAATACTCTGCCTGCCCCCCCAGTGAACTGATGCACAGCAGTGAGAGACAGGGGTAGGTTAGTCGGTAGGTAGATACAGAGATAGAGGTGAAGTTTGAGAGGGAAAGAGAAAAATAATGATTTGTTGTTTTGAAGCGTAGTGACAAGAAAAAGATGGTGATGATTGAATTTCCTGCTTTCACACCTCACTCTTATTCTACACTGAAAGGTGTTGGAACAAATCAAGGGGAATCTATTTAATTATGAGAGAAAAACAACAGGAGAAAAAAGTTATGAAATGTCTAAAACTCGGAACAAGACGAAAGACAGAATTGATTTATTTCTATTATTAAACGCTAAATTGTACACAAGTAGCGAGACAGTGCATCGCTCAAAAACGTATCTCTGCTTTTGATCGGTAGAGGAATTGAAGACAGCTTTTCTGCTTTTCGCCAGTGAAGGCAGATGAATTGAAAACTGATCGGAATTGTTTTGTTCACGTGGTCGCCGCGTTAAAGGGATACTTCGGGATTTTTGACATAGGGCTTCATTTCCTAGTTATCCAGAGTGTTGTTGATGTCTGGAGATATTTTTTTCTTAAATTCATGCAGTTCTTATATTTGAAGAGTCTAGTTGCGCTAGGCTAGGGCAAGGCTAAAGCATTTCTATGGTAAAGTCTAGCCTGCATTAAAAAACAGTCTGGCGCACTCCACAGTGCACCTGAGGTAAATCACTTATAACACCAGACTAACCATATAAATGTCTGTGTCGATAGAATAATTTTAACCATTTTGCGTTTAAAATAACTTATATTTGAGCGGCATTAGCTTCGTGGCTGTAAGCTAACGCAGCGGCGGAGTGATCTGCGAGAAAATAGTCCCTCAAAATGCGGTAATTCATGTGATACAAGGTCAGTTATATTTCAAAAATTATTCTATTAACACAGACATTTATATGGTTAGTCTGGTGTTATAAGTGATTTACCTCAGGTGCACTGTGGAGTGAATCAGACTGTCTTTTAATGCAGGCTAGACTTTACCATAGAAATGCTTTAGCCTTGCTCTAGCCTAGCGCAACTAGACTCTTCAAATATAAGAACTGCATGAATTTAAGAAAAAATATCTCCAGACATCAACAACACTCTGGATAACTAGGAAATGAGGCCCAATGTCAAAAATCCCGAAGTATTCCTTTAATGCCTTCAGAGAGGAGACTGCGTAATGCACGGGCCAGGTCCAGTCGACCTGGCCGTGCATTACAGTTTCATACAACAGGCCATCAGGAAGCTGAGCTCCCTGCCTTCCCTGCGCTCCAAACCCCCCACCCCCCCACCCCCCCAACCACCCCCCCCCCCACCTCCCTCCTCCCTCCCTCCCCCCGCGTTCCACAATCAAGGATGAGAGAAATATAATTTCAGATCATGCAGGTCTTCAGGTTGGTGGAGAGTCCTTGCCTCAAGTGGAGGAGTTCAAGTATCTCTGGGTCGTGTTCACTCGTGAGGGACGGGTGGAGCGTGGGATCGATAGACGGATCGGTGCGGCGTCAGCAGTGATGCGGTCCCTGTATCGGACTGTTGTGGTGAAGAGGGAGCTGAGTCGGGGGGCAAAGCTCTCGATTTTCCGATCGATCTACGTTCCCACCCTCACCTATGGTCATGAGATCTGGGTAATGACCGAAAGGACAAGATCGCGAATACAAGCGGCCGAAATGAGTTTCCTTCGCAGGGTGGCTGGGCGCACCCTTCAAGATCGGGTGAGGAGCTCAGTTACCCGGGAGGAGCTCGGAGTAGAGTCGCTGCTCCTTCACGTCGAAAGGAGTCAGCTAAGGTGGCTAGGAAGAAAATGGATGGATGGATGGATCATTCACAAATGATCTGACCAATAAAAATCTTTGAATCTTTGAACGCCACATTTATGAAGTGTTTTTTGCCACTTTTTTATTGTGTTTGTGTCACTTTTTAGTTGTGTTTTAGCCGCTTGTTTATTGTGTTATTTTGACACAGCCTGAGATTTTGGCATTTTATCAGATTTTAAACATTTCGGACTACAACTCAGACATGTTTTTGATGCATCACGATTGATTGTAACATGGTAAAGCGCTCGAAAAAGTTGATTTTGTCTAATAGCACGTTGTTTACGTTGTTTCCAACTAAAGAAAGGGAGCAAGTCCAGTTTAAATTCCAAGTTGTGGTCCAAAATCATCATCCACCTGACGCACTCCTAGCATCCAGAGTCTGAACTTTTGTAGAAAATCACGCAGTCTTGTTCCCCCCCCCCTGTGTAGTCCGTGACCTTGGTGTATCGCTATTGTAAACCACAATAACATAAAACCAGACTGCTTCAAATCAAATGAGATGGATGGCAGCGACCGCAAAAAGAAAGAGAAAAAAAGAGAAAGATCAAAACTGAATTACAAGTGCCGGGCCATAAATTCTGAAGGCAAAATAAAAGGCGTGTTAGCGTTGCAGCCGACTCTCTCCGTTTGAACTCTCACAGCATCAGACAGCTGAGGCGTGGCAGGCGGCGTACCAGCCCGGCGCGCTCTGCACTTAATAGGGACAGACATCAAGAGGAGGGCCCCTGTTCGGCGGTACAGCGGTATGACCGTAGATTTCGTCTTATCCGTTTTCTGTTTTTTTTCCTGTGACCTTGCAGCTGTTACAGACTTTTATGCCTCTCCCCCTTTTTATTCTCCCGCCGTGATTGGATGGGCCTCTCCAGTCTCAAACCCTGCCACCTTGATGAATGTCTTCCCCTCCCATCCACGTTACACTGACCAATCCCCTCTTCCCCCGCGCCGCACTCTACACTCAGCATGAATCTTCAATGCGCTCACTTGCAGGGATGAGCTCACCCACACATACACACACAAAAAAAAAGAAAAGCAGGGTAAAAGATGCAATGTATCTTCTACACAACTAAAAGAACAATGTCAAGATCTCAGCTTGACCAGGAATTTTACACTGTAGAAGAGATTTTCAAAGGCGTCAGCTCCCTCTTCTCATCTCAGAGGCAAAACGTCCTCATTTGGAAAAACCCGGTCCATTTCTCAAGTTTAAAAACATCTACTAAAATGTCAAGACTAGCTGAAAGTAAAGTGCGTGTTATTGTCACTACACTATGAGTCAGATGGAGGTTCAGTGCTGCGTCTGTGCTTGTTGTCACCGCCTGACCAAAATAAAAATAAAAAGTTTGCCACAATAAAAAGTTGTACCGTGTACCGTTGTTTCTATCGGCTTCTGCGATGTCGTTAGTAATTCATTTTTCACCAAGATCTTGCATTGCTGATGGGAAAGTGCGACCACTGTGCAAAGCCTTCTCCAGCACATCCCAAAGATTATCAATGGGGGTTTAGATCTGGACTCTGTGGTGGCCAAAACTACTACTACTCTTTCACAATGTGAGCCCGATGAATCCTGGTATTGTCATCTTTGATATTCCCTTGGCATCAGGGAGGAAGAAATCCATTGATGGAATAACCTGGTCATTCAGGATGTTCAGGTAGTCAGCTGATCTTATTTTTATTATTAGTGATTAGGGGTGGGCCATATTGTATCGTATATCGTTATTACGATATCATTTTTGATAGTGTTGTAATTTTTTATATCGCTGTCGACACAATATAATTTATGTTACGCTCAGCTCCATCAGAGCAGCATAAACACTGACTGTGTAGGACACGGGGCAGGTGCTTAAAATGTAAAATGAAATGAAGGATGTAAATGGCTTGATTGGGCCTATTAATCTTCCAAATAGGTGTAAGGCTGGAATTTTGAAGTAATTTGTCCATTGTCACTTATATCATATCGTTATCGTGATAGAGATTTTAGGCTATATCGCCCCGCCCTATTAGTGATGCTGAAAACAGACCTGACCAACTGCAGCAACCCCCGATCAGGATGGTTAGTTAAAGCTAAGCAAGTTATAAACCAGCGGACAAATACTGTATACCACAAAGAGGAATCGTACCGGAAAACGTCTTGCTTTGAAAATAGACTTAACTTAAAGGGACACTGCGTAACATTTTGGACTATATAGTTGCCATCAATAAGAAACATGCAGCTAATGACCAGCTGGACACAGAATATGCTCTTACTGCAGTGGGTAATCAAAGAATGGATCTGGATGAGACCCTAACCTGTTTAAATCTCAAATCCTGCTGCCTTTAGTCGACATCTCCATGGCAACAAGCTAGAGACGTACCCACTCCCAGTAAAGTTACAGTCATGTCTTTGGAGAGCTGAGCCGCTCACAGCAAAGGCACATGTGTGTTTGTACATTTAAGAGGTATTTTTCAATGATGTCATAAAATAAATGCTTGTATTTCAATTTTATTTATTGGGTGAAATTCTACGCGGTGTGGCTTTAAAGTGCCACACAGCGACTTGATTTTAGAATATTAATCTGGTATTTATTTCTGTATACTCTACAGAGATTCTATCATTTTAGTAGTCTTAGATTACGGAAATGTATTATACTGTGAAAAAAAACGGTTCTTCTTTGTGCATCTTTTTTTAATGAGGCAGGTGCACTGAGAGACGGCACATGCTCTGCTGGCCAAATGTCGACACAAGATGAGAAACTGTGGAACTTACAATTAAAAAAAGGGGAAAAAGAAATAGTTATAGTAAATACTTAAAGTGGACAGCAACACATGTCAACAAATATATAGCAATTTGCAAGTTTAAAATCATTCATCTGTACAGATCAAAACACATATCTCAATTCAGGTTAGTTTCCATTTTTGCATACTAAACTCCACTTTAAACGTGATCATTACATCTTGCAATGGGAGGCAATTGCCGCTTTTAATTTTGGGGAGTGCAAGCTGGGCGCCTGCAGGGGCCAAACAGCATAGGCTTGCTACCTCAGACAATTAATAATGCAGGCATAGGGACTTGAGAGTACACAGGATCCTGCTCCTGCTGCTGCTCAGCCCTTTGCAAAATCACCTGAAGCGCTGCAAGAGTCCTAAGTCTCGGGCCGTGAGCGCCAACAAATTCACACATGCAAAAAACAAAACAAAAAAGTAGCTCCGGAAGTTATTGCTTTTGGAAGATGTGGAAATGAGAAACCACACGACAAAGAGAAGAGAGCCTGGTAAGATGCAAAGGACACAGTGGGATGAATATCGAGCTAAAGTGCTTGAGAAAAGACCAACACAACAATAAATATCCACATCCCTGCTTTAATAATTGATACTGGTGTGGCATGGAGACAAACTGAAAATGCATATGAAAAAAAAAAAAGCATCTTGGCTTTTGGTGCACAGGCTCACAGTGAAGTGCAATGATATTAAAATAAATGTGTCTTCTAATGTAGTCGTTATATATTAAAAGATGTAATCAAGTTAACAGTTACAGTGTTTCAATACAAATATACTGTTGACTGAAGCATTGATCTCAAGGCAGACTATCAGACTATTCATTAACTCTATTCCATCGTGTCTATTTGTGTGTGTTGCATGCCCTTCCTGTAGCTACAATTCAGAGGTAATTTGAACCTCAGCTGATTTGTCTATACCACCAAAAGCGCAAAGAAATGGCACTTGTAACCCGTAACTGTAGCTCACTTAATGTATGATGATCAAACTATAGACGTGTATTCCAACATTGTATAACAATGGGGAAGCAATTACATGGACAAATGAACATTTCAGTCATTAGGAAATCCTTTTGGCAATGGCGTTTTGATATACTGCAGTTTCAGAGATGATTAAGGAAAGCATAATTGCCAGTATGCCCGAAATGTGTTGATGTACAGACACATTAAAGCAAAGTTTCCACTTCCATTACAACAGCTTATGTCGCAACAATCATTTGTGAGTTTACGCTGTACTAATCAGGTCTCATTTTCGCATGCACCATTGCGTCTGTATATTTATGTAAGACATTTTTCTGGAAATGTCAGCTGTACATAATGTCATTTACATACACGATGAGTCTTCCAAGATTTAGCCTTTGGGGAAGTAGCTCCCTATAGCTTTCATAGCACTGTATAATAGTGTGTAATAGTTTTGTGAAATCTACTAAATTATTCATTTAGGAAGCGTTGAAATTGTTTATGGACAGGGCAGTCCCATTTTACAAAACTTTTTTTGTATAATATACATAATGTTTTGCAAATAAATAAATATAATTATACAATTATGATTATTTTATGATCATTATCATTTTATTATCATTCGAGCCAACGTTTCACTCACCATCTAGGAAGCTTCTTCATGGCTGATGGGAAGTGAAATGTCAGCTTCTCATTTAAAGTCGTTTAAGTCCAATCGTTTGTTTTAAAGTGAGTACGTCTGTAAAACTGCATTATTAATATATCTGTTCAGGGAAACCATGGACCGTACCAAAACCTGGCCCTGGAGCCTGATCTTGGACACGTCTTGTTATGCACAAAAACAATTCAACATCATTGGATTAGGTTAATAACATGAGCCTTGTTATCAAATAAACCAGATTAAAATGGGTGACAAACAGCAGACTCGGATCGCCGTGCTTTGTCATTTAAATGTCACAATATGGCAGCCTGAGCCGGACTGCTAAATGTCGCTACACGGCAGGATGTAGCTCCGGGTTGTATAAGCAGGTCGTGCAAATTGCCAGTGTTGTTTCCCTCAGAAAGACTATGTCCTTTTAGCAGATATGAGTAAGTACTTTCGATACGGGAGGTGAGAACTGCGGCCTTTCTCCTATGTGATGTTATTGCTCTGGTGTTAAGAGGACCTCCCACTCACCAAGCGCCACATTGGGCACATTCACAGCAGAGAGGGACATCACACTGACAATGGCACATACACGAGGATCTGGGATGGCATTTTCGATGCGCGTCAAGACGTGAACATTGGGAGCTAGTGTAATTTTGAAGAATTGGCACTCGTGAAGACTGCACTGTGTGTAAGATCATGCAGTGACTCCAGAGTGAGGGTGAATAATGAAAAGAAGTTATTAGTTTTGTTTAAATCGTTCTTGTGTCTGTTGTTTTTTAACACAATGTCTCTCCATAGTTGCAGATATCCTTACAAGATACTGTATATAAAAACTTTTGTGTGACTTTTATTATGATGAATTATATGGATTACTTTGTGTACAATTTGCCAATGAGCCGAAAGGCAATACCTACCCAGTCTACGTTCCTACACTCATGCATGGTCCAATACATTTCCTCCACAAGGTGGCTTGACCCACCATGTGAGATAGGGAGAGGAGCTCAGTCACCCTCTGAGGAGCTCGGGGTAAAGCTGCTCCTCCTCCTCATAAAGAGGAGCCAGTTAAGGTGGCTCAAACGTCTGTTGTTGATGCCTCTATGCGGAGGTGTTGTGGACATGTCCCACAGGGAGGAGGCCCCTGTGAACCACTAGGACATGCTGCAGTGATTATCTCTGGCCGGGGAAGGCCGTGGAATCCCCTGAAAGACCTGGAGGAAGTGTCTGTGGACAGAAAAGGCTGGGCTACGTCTGCTGCCTCAGTGACTTGGATCTGGATAAGCAATAAAAATGGTGCACCATCTGAGCTCTACAAATAAATGTTCCTTGCCTAAGACCAGTGTTTCTACACCAGAGAGAGAGACCGACAGAGAGATGCAGTGGCCTGAGCTCTCTTTTTGATTTCTGCATAAAACTACTGTATACTACAATGTAAACATAGACATACTGCATGGAATGTATTGAATGACACTAGCCCTGTGTGCCATGTACATGAATGTGTAGAAGAGGGAGTACATGACTACTCCAGCCTAGACACCTTCAGTACAACCTTCTCTGGTACAATGAAGCTGATCGTAAAGTTTACTCATCTCCCATGCAAAGGATGTGTCACTGCAGGACCACACAAATGACACTAAGTCTCATGTTGTCAGGCACACACCTGTTGCACAAACACATGTCATGCTCCTTGCCACACAGTAATTACACTTGAAAGCATCCATTTCAATCCACGTCACGCAGCCGACACACCATCATCATTACCATTATCACCTGAGAGCATCGAAATGGTTTGTGTACAAAAACAATTCTAATTCTTTGCCTTTGGTTGTGTATGGTCTTTCTAAACCAGTAAATATCAGTAAATAAAATGCAATTTGATTAGGAGTTATTATGAAACATGAATTAGTCCTAGTAAAACTGTGGATGCACCATTGTCAATAATGTTAGAATCTGTTGCCCTTCCTCGTACACCATCTTATTTGATTCATGGTAGTAGGAACCTCCCCATACATAGTGAGCTCCCATGGCATCAGTAGTGCATGTTGCAGGGCCTATCCGCAGGGACAGTGGAGTGCTTTCTGAGGTCCAATGACTCAGGCAGATATACAGTGCGGCATGGAAGCACCGGAAAGCACTTGTGTGGAATTACTGTACACTCAGTGAAACAATAACCCACTCAGGGTCAGGGAGGGCGCAGTGTCTTGTACCAGCACACCCGGGTCAGGAGTCCACAAGAGAGAACCAGCCGCGGTAAATCACTGCCATTATTACCGTGCTACTGACTTCAAGCGTGTGAGCAACAAGCTACTTCAGTTATTTATAGTTGCGGCATGCGTGAAGTTTCCAACAGGACAAAGATGCTGATGGTGCAGATCGGCAGCCTTGCTTCTACCCCAGGGCAACAATGGCTTCTTGCATAGATTACTAACAGTTCAGAATGAAGGTGCAAAGCATGAAAATCAGGGCTGAAATGTAATTGAAATCGACGTCACAACTTTGGTCAATCTCAAATACCTCCACAGAGTTCCTATCGTCTCATCTATACAATTTCTGAGAAACGATCAGCCCCTGGAGTACAATGGATGATTTTTGCGTTCTAAATGGCCCCAGACTGGAAAGAAAGTGTGTTCTTGTGTACCTTCATTTATAATCTGAAAACAAATTGAATTTAAAATTAAGATGAATAGATATGAGGGGAAAAAATGACCTAGCCTTACATGAAATGGTCCTATTTTTTCCATTTTCCTCGTGTTAAAATCTCCCAGTGTTGACCCTCTCGCGTGAAATCCATTTAATAACATCCACTTAGCGATGTCGCACATGGGGTGGCATTTGTGTGACAGGCTGTGCCATTACTGTGCCTCCCTTCATCACACAACACAACTACCCACACAACACCACCATTTTACGCACACACACACACACACACACTTCCTCTCATTTACTTTCCCTTTCATGAGCCCTGTTTGTTATTTACCGCATGAATTTTGGCCTCCTCTTTTTAAGCATTGACTTGTTTGAGGAACGGCGGCGTGGCGGAGAAAGAGAAGGTTGCTTTTTGTCTGCTTTCAATGAGGCTCTTTTGCAATTCAGCGGGACGAGGCGGCAGCCAGGGCCGAGCCTCACGCACGACCAATCTTATGCAGATCACATTGAAGGGCTTCATTACGTAGAAGCCAGTCACCTTTTTTTGTTCTCCCTCAGGGAAAGGATGAGAGAGGAAATGAGCGCATAGAGAGTAAGGATGAAGTATAGAGGTTGTGAGATAAAAGCCAATTAAAAAAAACTGATATTCGTTACAATGTAGGTAACTGAAGTATTCAAACTCAAGCAAAAGCATTGTTATTGGGGAAGACGATGAACATTATTCGCTGTTAAGTAAATTTAAGCACCATAATTGCACCATGCAGATACTTGCATGAGGATGCAAACGTTTAAGCACCCGGGCTAATGATTTTTCCATACGACAAAGTGTGTTACAAAGACTACTTGCATTGTTGGTAATAAGGGATCTAACCATCAAACTTCAAGACACTGTGTGAATATCTGTGTGTCCTTTTAATTCCATACAAGATAATACCACTGTGAGCTATCAAGCATGCTTTAAGTGCATATGGCAGTTTTTAATCCTTTCATAATTATGACTTAGTTGGATAACATCTGTTGTAAGTAACAATCATAGTGTATTTCAGTGAAGCAGCAATTTAATGAAGAACAGTTATTTTTATTACATTTTAATGTCATCTCATTTGTTGGCATGGCAACCGTTTAAAAATGTTAAAGTAAAAGTACACTTTTAAAAGTGAAACAATAAAGATGCTGTATACTTTAAAGGTCAGATCTAACTAATAATGAAGTATATTGTGGTTGTTACTATTACACTATTGCAGTTGTTATTGCCATTGTTATTGCTATTGCTGTTGTGTTGTTATCATCACTATTTAAACTTTAAATGTAACAGTCTAGGATTAATACCTAACAATCTGTGGATTATTCTTAGAATCCAACTCAATCGATTCAGACAACAGTACTGCTATTGATGCTGATGGTAATATAAAGGAAATAAACTCTTAGAAGTAAAACATGCACATATCTATGTACTCCGCATTCAACATAACCCATAGTATAGGGCAGACATGTGGGGGCCGGCAGCTCGAGGAAACTCTCTTCTGGCAGCAGACTCCTAAAATTGTCTCTTTTAATGCATAGTATAGGACACTTAACAAATGATGGTCCGGTTGCTCTGGGGCTGCTCCCCTCTGGCAGCTGGTCCAGTCACAGAAAAGAAGAAAAAGAAAGAAAAGCCCCGAATCCCTTTTAACACATATCAGTAAGACCATTCTTGTTATCATGAACATCAATCAGTCTGCGATTACTGTACCTTTCATGAATAAATGTGGAGTATTTTATGTATCATTCAAACACTTTGATACAGAGTAATTTTATATGGGTTGTAATGGTGATGGTGAACAACGATAATGCCAACATGGTAATGAATTCTGTATGGGAGACAGAAATAATACACTGGTTGTAGCGTGTGAGATACTGTGAATGTTGAGCGTGTGAGATACTGTGAATGTTGACCTGGTATAATGCAGTGTCGCATTTGTTAATATGTAACCAACTCGGTTGATAGTTGTTTTGTAAAATGGTAAGAAATATGCACTGTTGTCAGTTATTGTTATAGTTATTGTTATTGAAGTTTATGAACAGGGGTGGGAGTCAATAAGCTTGTCTTCTTCCCACTCCTTTTCGAGCTGTAATGTAAATTATTTTTTCTTTTTTCTTTTATTATGTATATATATATTTCTGTTTTTTCTTTTCTTCTTTAGCTCGAAATAAAATATTCAAATCAAAATCAAGATCACAAAAATTGTCAAACTAACAAAAAACAGGTACTTAAAAAAAAACGTTTTGCTAAATCTTAAGTATAATTGTGTTAACTGTTTAGGCAAAAGTTGTGTCTGATGTGTTATGTAAGGGATAATGTATAGAACGCCGGTCATTATCGGGAAAATAAGTACCGACAGGGCGAACTGGACTCCGACGCTCAGCGGAGGGGTCTTGTTTCGCCCTGAAGGTACTTATTTTCCCGATAATGACCGGCGTTCTATACATTATCCCACTTATTATACGGCTGTTTGCCAACTGTACACACACAAATAAACTTCATACACTTTTATGAAGGCAGAAAGGTTTATTTAATGATTTCCGCGGCAAATAGTTCCAAAAGTTTGCGCGTTGCTTGGCAACGTTGATTCCAGGCAGTGTGGCGAGGCTAGTAGCAGCACGGCTAGCTACTTATTGCTAGCCTAGCTACTTAGTTTAAGGTGCAGTTGGAGAGGAGGAATGGTGGTGAATCTCTGGGTAAGTTGAAAGTCGAACTCCCGTTAACTTCACAAGCGATTCCCCCAACTTCTCTCGCAGGGACGGGGACAGAGATAGTGTCCGCCTGTCCGCTACTACTACTCGCGGAGTGATATGAAAGACCTGTATTACAAGCACAAACTCCGTTGCCATTGGCAGCGGTCATTATTTTTTTCAGAAGTCTTCTATCAAAAAATAATGACCGGTAGAACGCTGGGAAATCACATTCAAATCAATGGAGCGTTCTACTTGCATTGTGAAGGGCCGTATAATAAATGCACTTTAAATTATGAGAAAGCTGCTTGTTGCAAACCAATACAACTTATAGTACTGCCGTTTTTGTTTGTTTTGTATTATTTTTTATAGTCCAGTTCATATGTGTACATCTCTTTAACACACGAGTCCTTACCCTAGACCAGAGGTCACTAAACGCGACCTCGTCCGGATCCGGACCCACGCGCCAGCCATTCCGGACCTTGGATCCGAACTTTGGACCCGACCTGAATCCCCTCAGACGAGCAGCTGCGTATGCGCTCTCTCTCCCTCTCTCGCTCTCCTCCCTCTCCTCTCTGACTGCACCAGAGCGGTAAACTACAGCCCAGACGAACAGAAAGAGAAAGTCTACATCTTAGCTTCATGATACTTTTTAAATTTTTAGAAACGGTTTCGGAATGACTGAAATATGGCTTGCTAAAACAAAGCGGAGGACGCCCTAATTAAATATGCACGCGCGATCGTAATGCGTAAATAGCGCGGTTGTTTCCCGAGCAGGTCTGAACCAGGACTAAACCTGGACTAAGCCAGGACTAAACCTGGACTAAACAGGGCTCAGTGTGTTGAACTGAGCAAAGAAACCATCACTGTCATATATTATGTGCACATTGTGTATAATAGGCTACAGTAGCCTATGCATTCTGCTATTTAGGAGCCAAAACGTATTTTTAGAGCAAAAAAACAATAACAAGATTAAATTGATTGCATTATTTTCAAATCACAGAAATAGTTTTAAAAAAGGCGTATAAATCCTGATATAACCGTGAATTAACCCCGTATGTTCCGGACCTTTGCTTGACCTTTTTTTTCATTTCGGACCTTGGTGAAATTTAATTCGTGACCCCTGCCCTAGACCATAGACCGTTAAAAAGAATAGACAGCTCCTCCTCACTCCTCCCCATTTACACAATGACCACGTTCGAGGGGAAATCATGGCGGATTTACAGACTCTCCTCCCCAGCTCTGACAAGGCATGTTCCTAATAAGGCATAAAGGCGGGATCTCACTGTAGACTCGGTCCTTGCATGACGTGTAGCTCGCGCAGCTCCAATGCCAACAGTCCGACCTCCGTTAAGTAGGAGATTAAAAAATATTTTTTTTCGAAAGCCAGCCTGGTTTCTTTTTTGTAAGTAACCAGCGTTATGTCAGGAGGAATATGTAGCCATAGAAAGTGTTAAAAAAATTGAAACCAGGCATTAAAGTTGTTTTTAACGTGTCTAAAGTCCAATGCTTTTCAATGGGGGCCTAGCGATGATATGGAGGTACTACAGCAATGGCGGAGCAATGGCGGCCTCCAGTGTTGCGGTCATAAAGCAGAGCAGCTAGCGGCCATTGCCCTAGACTCTAGCGTAAGGACTCATGTCCTCCCCTAAGGACGCCTACCCTAGGGTAAGGGTAGTACCCTAGCCTAGACTCTAGGGTGAGGGCCAGTAATGCGGGGTACGGTTACCCGCGGTTACGAGTCATTCAAAATATTATTTATGATATCCGGGTCGCGGTCAGTCGGGTCGTTTTAAAATAAAGACGTCAATTAAACCTTTGTAATTTATATAGTACTAGTACTAATAAATGTTAGGTTAGGAAGCGGGTCGGGTACAATATTTTCTTTTCTTTTTTGCGGTCCGAGTTGCTGGCGGATTAGTTGAAAACGTCGGTCGGGAGCGGGTTGTTTATACATTGACCCGCACATCACTGGTAAGGGCCCTAGAGGGAAGCCTATTATACATGTTTTGGTGATAAGAGAAACTAAAGCACCTCAAGGACAGCTACAGACGCGGGGAGTACCTGCAAAGGTCAACCTGGTCGGGCACTTGAACATGAATCATAATAGTTTTTATTGCCATTGTCAGTGAACAGGTCCACAAACTAGGAATTTTCTTTGGTGCAATCGTGCAACATAAAACATAAAACGTAAGACTTGACCACATCCCTGTGAGTTGAGAGCCCAACCAGCTACATTGTTCTGTACAATAACTTTTATCCGACCAGGTTATATTTAACAACAATATTCTGAATTAGGACCCGAAATATAGAAAGTAGAAAGGCATCTTAAATCATTTCTTTTTTTAGGGTGTTTACATCAAAACTCTTGGCCAGGCAGCAGCCCATTTAGCTCCACCACCATGTATTACTTCCATTGTTTGAGTCCCCACTGAGATAACAAGGTAATCTCAATGGGGTATACGATAAGCTAAGGGAGGTGGTCATGTGATGCAGTTTCCTCTACAAAAAGACTGCCCTAGAGGCTGTACAGTGTTTGAATTACAGCAGCCCACACACTGACTGATGATATTACATTCACAATTCAAGGGCCTATCGGACAAAAAAATAACATTTGAAGTATTTGTTATTTTTGTGTGGGATGGTTACCAGATGTGAGCGCTAGCCCTATGTGTATTCAGCATTATGTTTATTTCTGAAACTGCGCAGCATATGCTCCACTATGGGAATTGGTGACTTGTCCTGTTTCTCATATAGATGCTGTGTAATGGCTAACACAGAAACAAAGAGATGCTGAATTAGCAATGGGTCTCACTCTTCCAAACCGGGAGTATAGCTGCGGGCCATTGTTAGGAAAAGTGGCCCGAGCGAATTCCCTAGGTTACAGTATGGACAGGTGACGAGTGTGGCCAGCACCAAACAGAGGTGAGTAACAACAACCAGGCCATTACTCCAACGCGAACTTGGAAAGGCTGTTGCCAAATGAGGTGAGATGGATCTCGGTAGTTTGTTATTTACAGAGAAACCTTGGCGTGTCAGCTGAATCCTGCCCTATCCCTCTTTAGCATGACCACGGGAAAGGGCATGCTGGCATTGGAGGAGCTGGCAGTTGGGCAGACCTTAGAGAGAGGAGGGCCTGGCTAGGATGAGTGCCCTAACCCTTTATCCATCCATCCATCCACCCTCCCTTCCCCGCTCCATCTACTGGTCCATCTCCGCCTCCCAGCCCAAGAGCCCACTCGTCAGATGTGCCCCCGGACCAAGCACTGGCCCCGCTCAAGCCCAGCTGCCCACCATGTTAAAGGGCCAGGAGCCCCCTGCCACTCAGCCCATCTGCCAGGCTGCCGACCGGAGTCTAGGATCAGAGAAGCTAGAGCACACAAACACCAGACTGCTGCCTCTTCCCTCTCTCTCGGCCGCGCTCAAAGCTCAGCAGAGGAATAAAGGATGCGCTAAAAATGTGCTTCTTTCAGCTATGTGGGCTACTGTGACCCTGACGCATTGCCTCGGTTTTCTCAAGTTAAACTGCACTTAATAGAGACAGACAGACAGACAGAGACTTTCCTACGTCAAAGACACTCAAGCCTTTCCTGCAAGATCATCAGCGCAGTGCAATCATATTTTTAGGCGTATCAAGTAAGATGATTTTTTTATAGAACATCTGGCCCTAGTCGAGCATGAAATGTTCTCAAAATAGTTCTGCATTCCCTGTATTGATCAGAAAGACGGCTACGTGTTGAGAAGCATGTGAAGAGGCGTGCAAAGAGATATCCACACCAAGCTAGAAATAGTCTTTAATGAAAGGGGCCTGTTAAACATTATCAAATGCATCACCACATACCTGGACATACTTTGATAGACTTTGTACAGCTAATGTAACAGCACCATCCGTCAAGTGCCATATTATGTTACAATTCCACTACGTAAGTGTCAGGTTTTCTACATGTTACCCTCCTACCGCCCGGCTCATTATCCATACGTCGCCCCTTGATCAAGTCCTACTCATTTATCGTCCAAATATGAGATGACAAGCCTTTACTTACTTTCCTAGCTCGCCCGTTAGTGATGGGAGCATAATCAGAAGAATCATTAAGAGCCCTCGCATGGACGCCTTCGCACCCTCAGTCCGGCGACCAGCCCGCGCCCATAACAAGTCTGAAAATGCAAATCAAGTCCAGGTAATCTATTCACGTCACTTCTGCTTCATGTCTCCGCGCCAATTTGGCCCGTCTTGACACATTTGGGGAAGATACAGGCTTCAAAACAGGTATTCACTTTGCAGGGCGCGTGGGGAGGCGGTGGATACTGAAGCCCTTGATAGTGGTGGTCAATCTGTCAACGAGTGGGGTTATTAATCGGTTTGATGAAGAAGCGTTCACACAGAAGGACACACCTCTACTATGAGATCATTTATACGACGTGTTATACAAGAGCAGCAGTGGGAAAAAAACAAAACTGTAGAAAGATATGATGTACAGCCAAACATGCTGATCTGTGCGGTAAAAAGTTTGATGATGGTGTCTACACTGTAAATTTATAGAGAGAGATTTCACAAAAATGTCCTTATGACGTCTATCAGACTGTGGGCTGGCTTTTTGAGTGTGGAAGATTTTTGATGAGGATATAGGTTAAAAGCTCAAAAGATTTTGCACGGTATAGGCCCTTCCAATTTACATTTGGAAGCCAGACTTATAACACGCAATGCACCCTAGAATAAAATAACGCAGGCTACTGTCATGCCAAACAGTTTTCATGCAGTTTCACTTGTGTCTGCTGTCTTGCTGTCTGGTCAGTGTACATCTATGAAAAAAACTGCATGCAAACTAGAGAGAAAAAATGCAGACGAACTTGAGAAGAAAAAAAGTCATGAACGCCCCATCTCTAATTGTCACCTGCAGTCCATGAAAGTGAAGGGAGGATCGAGAAGTGACATCGACCCCTGTTAATTACCTGAAGCTAAGCAGGGTTTTGAACATCCAAGTACATCACAGCCCCCTTGTTAGCGGCAGAAAGTGTGGCACAGGCTCATAATTCTAACATATGGTGGGAATCTGCACAGGGGGGAATTTGTCAGCTTGTTCTGGCCTTAAAGCTGGCGACCCTATTAACAAGGAAAGGCATCGACTAATCCAGGGAGATGTGTGCAAAGGTGCAAATGAACCACTGTGGCAAGAGGACCCAGTCGTTAGAGGCTTTACAATGGTATATTATTGCTTGATTTTACAAACCCACATGTTGTTAAAAGCACTCTTGAGGGCATCGTCTATTGCGTGTTGTGGGATGCTGTGTAAGAGCAAAGATAATGTGCGTTAAATATGATGACATCAAAGACTCGTTGGCATTATGCAGTAAGTTATATAATTTTTTTAAACTGTTTTGTAAACCACTTGTCTCTCACACATGGTTTGCCCTTGGACCTACACTCTGCTCAGATATTCCAGATTTCTCTCATGGCCTTTTGAAAGATGTCTCAGTGAATTGGACTAGACACTTGGGAACAGGCTGACCTTAACCCAAGACCACTCAAATTTAATCTGTTCAGTTTCTCTGGTTGGGATAATAAATTGTTTCTGGCCACAGCTGGCACCAGGCCATTAAAATGATCATCCTTTAATTGTGGAAGAGGCCACACGGGGGAAATAGGATTTCTTCACTTGCCTTTTAAAGGAGACACAGTATGCAAAATGTACTTTTTGGAGCTTTAAACCATGTTACATTTCTTGCTTTATCAACAATAGAATTTAACTTCATTCGTGTAGTTTTGAGTAATCCTGTTCACATTGTTTGTTTTTCTGCTGCTGCTGAAGCACCCCGATCAGAATTGCCTGGTTATGTTACGTCATAGCACTGTCTTATACATTTTTAAAGCTCACAATCCAACATTGTATTTGTCCTGAGCAGTTCTGTGCTCAAAGTGTATTCATCACGGCCCCTTATATGCTGTTTGCTGAAACTGAAAGCACGGAACTAACTGTGTAAAACAATCTTTCATTGGCAGAATGCTTATATACAGTGCCTTGCAAAGTACTAATACCCTTGAACTTTTGCACATTTTGTCATGTTTACAACCCTAAAGTAAAGATTTTATTTTGAATGTTTGACTGAAAGTTCACACACAAGTAACAGACAACTGTGAAGTGAAAGCAAAATGATACATGATTCTGTTATTTTACAAAAAATAGAAAAGTGAAAAGTGGGGCGTGCATAAGTATTCATACAACATTTTCTGAGTGCATTAAATTGCCTTTATAACATTCCTAATGACTGCAGAATGTTCACACTTTGCCCTAACCATTAAATAGAGGCCATCTGTGCGTAATCTACTCTCAGTATAATTACAGCTGTTCTGTGAGGGCCTCAGAGCTATGGTCAGAGGGTAATGGTCACTAAACAACATCATGAAGGCCAAGGAGCACACCAGAGAGGTCAGAGATAAAGCTGTGGAGAAGTTTAAAGCAGCGTTAAGTTATACAAAGATTTCTCAAGATTTGAACATCTCACGGAGCACTGTTCAATCCATCATTCAGAAATGGAAAGAGTATAGCACCACTACGAACTTACCAAGACACGGCGTCCACCTAAACTAACAGACAGAACAAGGAGAGCACTGGTCAGAAATGCAACCAAGTGCCCAAGATAACTCTGGAGGAGCTGCGACGTACTGCCGCTGAGCTGGGGGAATCTGTACATGGGACAACTATAAGTCGTACTCTACACAAATCTGGCCTTCATGGACGAGTGGCAAGAAGAAAGCCATTATTGAAAGGAGGCCATAAGAAATCCCGTTTGAAGTTTGCTAGAAGTCAGGGACACAGCTACCATGTGGAAGAAGGTGCTTTGGTCAGATGAGACAAAAAATTAACTTTTTGGCCCAAATGCAAAACGTTATGTAAGGACAAACTAACACTGCTCATCGTCCTGAGTGCATCATCCCCAGTGTCAAATATGGTGGGGGAGCATTTGCTATGGGGCTGCTTTTCCTCAGCGGGGACTGGGAAGATTTTAAGAATAGTTGGGAAGATGGATGGAGCCAATACAGGGACATTTTGGAGGAAAACCTGCTGGAGTCAGCAAGAGAATTGAGGCTGGGGCGGAGATTCACCTTCCAGCAGGACAATAAACACAAAGCTAAATCTACAATGGAATGGTTTAAAAACAAACATATTAATGTGTTAGAATGGCCCAGTCAAAGTCCTGACCTAAATCCTATTGAAAATCTGTGGAAAGACCTGAAAACTGCTGTTCACAAACGCTCTCCTTCTAATTTGACAGAGCTTGAGTTGTTTTGTAAAGAGGAATGGGCTAAAATGTCAGTCTCTAGATGTGCAAACCTTGTAGTCATACCCGAGAAGACTTGCTGCTGTTATTGCAGCAAAAGGGGGTTCCACAAAGTATTAATCATGCTGTATGAATACTTAGGCACGCCCCACTTTTCACTTTTCTATTTTTTGAAAATAACAGAATCATGTATCATTTTGCTTTCACTTCACAGTTGTCTGTTACTTGTCTGTTACTTGTTTCAGTAAAAAAATTCAAAATAAAATCTTTATGTTTAGGGTTGTAAACATGACAAAATGTGTAAAAGTTCAAGGTGTATTAGTACTTTCGCAAGGCACTGTATAATAAGTAGTCAAAATGTCTTCCACCCACAATCCTCTTCCACACTCTCTGTCTTTGATGCGACATATACTTCCCGTACATACTCTCCATTCCCATTGGCACTCCCCCCACCCTCCACTGCCCTCTCTCCTCTCCCTCCTCTTTGTCGCCGTAATTTGACAGACTATCTGGCGAACAATTAAGACGGCGGACACCTCCATTCTCATCCATTCAGTGAAATGAAAGTCACAGAAAAGTCACGAGGAGCCACACGTCTTATCCGACTGGGTCCTTTTAAAGCCAGAACAAAAGGTCTTTCTCCTTCATATCCCATTAACCTCGCTGCTCCTCGCGCACAGGAAACATGGCGACCCCCACGGCCCATGTCACATATCTCATCCGGCTCTGGCAATATGCACTTCGGACGGTGGGGGCGGAGGGTCGGCTTCGTCTGCTGCTGATAAAAGGTGTTTGTTGGTAGTTGTTGTCAGATTTGGTCATGGGGGAGAGAGCGCTGTGAGTAAGGTTTGCAGTGAGCAGTTACATTGGGTAAACAATGGAGCAGCAGGTCTTTGTAAAGGCAAATTGAAATTGAGTTTCAACCAAGCCCAGAACAAAGACGACTTTAGGGAGACTGTTTTAGTGTAAAGAAGACATTGGGGGGTTATGCCAGTCCTGACTGCTACTTTCAGGAGGAACCTGAGTCTTCAATCGTACGTGTCACCAAGCTTAAAGGGGGGGTATTATGTAAAATCGACTTTTTCAAGCTTTATATCATGTTATTATGTCATTCCCTCATTAAACACATGCCTGGAGTGTTGCCTTGACTCATTCACATATTTTTGAGTAATCAGTAAAAACTTAGACGGCAGCCATTTTAGGTGTAGCTATGCCTCAGTCCTCCTAGGAACGCCCCCTCCTCCTGGAGACGCCTCTGGACCTTTGTCACCAGCCAAGCCACCAACCACTGCTCCTCAGCTCAGCAGAGCCCCCTCCCCGCACAGTAGTGTTGTTTAGATGCCACAGCAGTGTGCTGAAGGGGGCGTGTCGGAAAGCTTCTTAAAGAGACAGAGGCCTATTTCAAGACGTTCAGTACAGCCATTTTGAGAGAGCAATTTTATTCAAGGCAGTTATTTTAATTTACTGCATATACAGACCAACAGAAGGTTACGTCATCATTGTAGTATGCTATAGACTGGTGCTATGTGATTGAAAAAAGCATAATACCCCCTCTTTAAATTTGACTAAAGACTGTCATTGTTTTGACCCAAAAGTAAGTAAAAGACAGTCACTCTATAATCTGGAGTCACTGATGCTCCTTTGCTCACCGCCGAGAAAAAAAACAATTACAAAAAAAAGACGGAAAAAGCTCTTTCAAACCAACAACTGCGGCTCCGTGAATGTTTAATTAATCAGTGGTGACAAAAGGGAACAACAATCAACAAAGAGACGCCGATTTTCATATCTTATGCATTATTCCCACCAGCGAGCGGCGGAGTGTTGTCAACTGCCGCTTTGCACGTCTCGCCTCGCGCTATGGCTGTCCCCGTTACGAGAAAAACCCTTTGAGAGCCACTGTACATTTCACATGAGAACCAAAACAATGTGGCACAGGGGTAGAAGAGCAGGGTTCAGACAAAAGAGCTCACAGTAGTGTCATGTTTACATGGATATTTTTCACATCCTGTTTTGTTCTCTTTTGCTCTCAACACATTAATAATCAGCACTATAGTGATAATGAGAAAGAGGAAAGGGAGACGTAAGTCGAACAGCAAACGAGTGTTCACAAAGGGGTTGGTAAATCAAGGTAAACATTTTACCTTGCTTTATCAACCCCTTTGTGAACACTCGCATTTAATGCATGTAGTATCTGGAATGAGAGATAAATGTTTAACTTCATGGTCTTTTGTTACAAGGTGGTGATGGAGCTCGGCGGTCAGGCCCACTCCATAAAGTGGCCAAAGCTCCATAAATAAATGTTTCGTTTTCTTTTGTGTGAGGTGACAGAATGATGAAAGATTGATATTTCTTTCATTTCACGTTTTTGTGCCAAGGTCAGTATAGTTAGCCTTTCTCGTGCATTTAAACGCTTAAATGCACTACAGTAGTGGAACAAATGTTTTTGTCCAAGTTCAATGCTTAGTAAAGTCAGACATGTGTGGGAAGAACACTGTGCAGCTAACTATAAAGCATTTGTGTCAATGTTATGAAGTTGCTGGCTAGTTTTATCAAAATCTTTGTGAAAGTGACCCTGAAAAGTGGAAGTTGTGAAATAAACTATGCCTATAAACTAGTTCCAGTGAAGAATAGGAATGCCACAAATATGTTAGGAAAGTTAGGAATGAGTTTGGACCACAACTAACAATTAAATTAAGTGGCTTCCTCTTTCATTGGTTTTAATCCAAAATCAGGTATAGGGCCTTTAAGTTTAGAATTTTTCGAAAATTTGAATGTGCATTTTCCTTAGACAGCCTTGTCGATGTGGGAGCTTACTCTCAAAAAATAAGAATGAAAGGAATAGGAGTGAGAGTTTGGAAGTTACATAATATTTGTATTATTATTATTATTATTTATACTTTGAGTTTTAGCTATTTCATGAATGATCATGGCTGTGGTTGATATTTGCCTTGATTACAGGTGATGAGAAGAGGGACACAAGGGACATTATGAGCATCATTAGCAGATTGATAATATTGCGATTCATGGTTAATGGTTAATTTATACAGCGCATGTCCACCTACATTAGGCACTGAAAGCACTTTACATCAAGGAACCACTCACCCATTCACACTCTCAGTCTTACACCAGTATACGGCACGGAGGCGTGGTGGATGAAGTGTCTTGCCCAAGGACACAACGACAGCGTGCACCTGCCGGAGCCGGGTTACAAACGCCAACCTTCCTGTTATAACACGAACCGTTCTACCACCTGAGCTGCTGTCGCCCCCATAATAATGATGTTAATGGCTAACATTTATATTGTGCTTTAGTAACCTGAGCTGACAGACGTCTCAAACTAAACCACTATTGTCATTATTCATTCATTCAACACTTAGTGGTGGTAAGCTGCTGGGGCTGACTGACAGAAGGTAGGCAGTCAATCTCTGCCATCAATCCCTCCAACCACTACCGGCCACCCACTCATACTCCACATTCACACTTGCCCAGTCAGAGCCTTGATCTGAACATCCAACCTTTGCATCTGTGGACCGGCTGAGCATGCACTGTCGTCCCCTGAGACACCGTTGTGTTACTGGTTGAATGTGACACAGATCATTGGGCAAAACTGAGTTTATTTTTACATAATGTTAACCACAATGACAAAAAATAAAAAAAAAAGGTTTGTGCTATAGCTCTTCTCTAGAGTAAACTAGCCTTTGATGAACTAATAGAAAAGTGACCATCCTGCAATGTTACATCGTGTATTTGGATTGAATGACAAAAATGCCACTTCTGTCAATTTAAGGGTAATGCAGTTGTGTTGTGTTTAATCATTAGAAAATGTAATTTATCTGGAATTGGGACCTGCACAATGACTGGAGTCTTGCCTACCAGACCACTTCACAAATTTTTTTTTTTGCATACAATGAATATTGTTTAGATTTCATTACACTATCCCATTTGCTCTGACCTTGCATTGCCTGATCTGTATTTGCTACTGCTTGAGCTGGCAATGAATTGTGTTATCCAAATGTGTTTGTCCAATTAAATGAACTTTGTGTTACTGCTCCTTCATTAAAACTGAATGTCCATATATGCATTTAAAGAACACAATTATACTGGGGCAGAGGCAATTATAAGAATTCCCCCACTTCACTTGCATATAACTACACATAATGAAAACCATATTACAACTTAAACACTCTCACATAGTCTCCAGCAGTTCCTTCCACAGACTATTGTTTATATAGTGAAAACCACCCATACTTCACACGTCTGATATAGAGGCTGCACCCCGCAGATGGGATTCTCTGAACAGATTCCGATACATACCTAGCACCATCTGCCCTTGCTTGTTATGTCAACTTTATGACAGGAAACAAGAGGAATCTCGATGAGAAAACACAATAACAAGTGCGTACCGCCCAGTAACAGACCTCGGTGCACTCGTTCCACCGCTCGGGTGTCAAAAAGCCTTAAAGACGGCCTGTGATCTCCCTTCTACAGCTGATAGAAACGTTTTCCGCCCTGACTCGGCACTCTAGGGGTCAGCGCAGAGGATTTGCTGGAACTATCCAACGCCGCCGCTGCCAATCCGACGCGGGCGATACATTTGATTCCTCTAATCATCGCGCGGCGCCCATTGAAATGCATAGACAGATCAAGAATGCGAATATATGAATACATTTGCATAAAGGGAGCATGGGAATTGTTTGCAGTGGCGCATCGCTTTTGTGAGAAACTGCATAGCTGCCGGCAATTAGAATCAGTTCAGAGTTGTCGCATATTGTAACCGTGTATTGATAACAGTCACCCTTATGCGCTTTTACTTAGCACTCCCTACTCCCTGCTATGATTGCATGAAGACATCTAAATCCTCAAATCATAACTATTCATGTCCAGGCTTTGCATTTGCGAAAAAAGCTTTTGTCTCAGTACAGCGAATGGAAATTCTACCTCTGCGTCCACCGATTTCTTTTATCGACCTTTTTATTCCAAGCTTTTTTATACTCTTGACCTATGCGGAGATCAGTTATTTTTTTCCACTTGTGCCACAAAAGTGAGAAGCGCGGCGGCGTATGCTAATGCAGATGTAGCTTTTGCCGGATATGTAAAAACGGCACTTTTAATGCGCTATGGAAGGAGTTTTAAATCGTCCCCGGCTGCGGAGAATTCAATTTGCCCATTTCCTGATGAGGGGGAACTATTTTGCTCACTCAATATGTTGTTTTGAGCCAGGTTGCGCGTGTTGTTAGTACTTCTCCTTTTGTGTGGGCTGATTTTGGCGGCTGGGAATGCAAATCAGGCTTTTCGGCGGAGTGTGTATTGACACCGGGAGCCGGGGGTTGTGCAGTTGGGTGAAGCTCTCTCGCAATTTTTATTTGATTTATCATCCTTGTGTTTCCCGAGCATGTAAATAGGCGCCCTCATTTCCGCTCCGTTCCTATTCGCTCATTATTTTTGATAATAGCCCATTAGAGATCTTCTGAAATCCCGCGCTCTGATTAGACCGCGCAGAGTGGCGGGGGTAGGAGTACGGAGTAGTGATGGACGATACCACACTTTTAGGATTCAATACAGGACTGATTGGGGATTTTTTTTTTTTTTTTTTTTTGGGAGGGAAATTTAATAGGCTGCTTTTGTATTGACAAATGTAATTATGTAAACGATCACAGATGGAGGTGGATGGAGTTAGTCACTGTTCTTACGAAGAAACAAATCCAAACAAAACCCACAAATGCTGAATCATTTCTGTTGGTATTCTACAAAATCACTATAGTGTGGCTAAGGTCTCTAGTTGATATGGTAAGAAATGCTCACTGCAATAGATGTAAAAGCAAGTTGGATACACTTGGCCATATACAAGACTAGTATAATACTGCTCACTGAAATTGTGAGACGGCCTTGTAAACTCATCCCTGTGAAGAACTGGCTTGTAAAAAATGTGTTCGGGTATTAACCTTGGAGGGATTTTCATTGTACGAATCTTTTTTTTTTTTTTTTTGCTGGTTAAAGCTCTGGTAAGCAAATTATTTAGCACATTTACCTCCAGCGCTAACCAGGCAGTCAGAGGCTAAATTAGTGCAGTGTTAGCATTGGCGGCCCACCCTGTTCATGTCTCAACCTTGTCTCGCTATGAACGCCGGCTACTCAATTACCTCCAACTTTCACAGTTTGATTCAGGTAGTACAGTTTTAATGCAGGTCTATTATAAAACATTCATGGGCATCGTGCCGTCACCCTGAAGTGTGAACTCTCAGAATAGTTAGCACTATCAATACACAGCAAAGCTTCCATTTCGTACGTAAAACGATCTGTGGGTTCCTGGCGTAGTTACTGTCACTGCATTTATGTTTATAATGTCCAGCGTTCGTTATCGAAAGTTACCACCAGAGGGCGTTGGAAAGTTTACCCAAACGGGAGATGAAGAGCTGGGACTAAAACAATATGGCGCCACCCGCGATGTTTTTTACACCGCACTTACTGAAGTATAGTCAAGAAATTAGGTAATACCGTGTGGGTTTGGTTTGTAAATGGTACAAATCACTTTTTTTTTGACGTTTGATTTGTTCTGCTTCACCTGTGTGGAGTAGTGTCCCCAGCGGTTGGCTTATGTACTGTTACGATGCTATGAATCCGGATAAACAAAGCTATTGACGGAGCAGACAGACAGAAAGCCATGTGTATCCATATGCATATGCAACAGAGAACATAAATGAGCCTTAAATGTATCCATGAACCGTGATAACTTTGAAACGTTTTCTTATTTTATTTTTATTTTTTATTGCAAATTGAATTGACAATGTGTCTTAATCAAAAGGCAATACACATGACTGCTGTGTAGGAACATCTAAGCAGCACGAAAAATAGAAAAATAAATAATAAATAAACAAATTAAACATTTGAATTACAATAACAAAAGGGCATCAGCTCATTATATACAGACAATTTTTCACATAGTTTTAAGGCACCTTTACACTCTAGAATGTTAAGAGACTTATATAAGGACATCAATTCATTTTTAAAAGGAACAAAATTGGGGTTTACATTCAGGAATCTACATTTATGTACATAAAATGTACGCAAAATTATCAAATTATTATACATATTGATAACTTTGAAACTGCAATCTAGGCTTTAGAGCAATGATTCTGCACCTTGTGGACTGGGATCTATAAGTGGGTGGCGGCATCATTTTGAGAGGGTTGCAACGACTTTTCCTAAAATCAATATTGAGAAATTGTTTTCACAGTTTTTCATAGTCCGCCTTCTGATTAATGCTTGTAGCAACCAATCCCTGTGATGAAATGTTGCTTTGGCGAATACATATCCTACTAAAACAGGGCCAAACTGCTAATTATTCTGTATGTTGAAGCTACTATTTGCATTCTGGTCGCATCTTGATATATTAAAAGTGGTTCACCCCGGGTTTAGAGTTTTTTGTGCCATCAAGTGTATGCGTGTTTCTATAACAACACAGGCAAAGGAGCGACTTACCCACTGCGGACATCTCAGGCACAGAGGCGCGGTAAGGGCCCTCGATGAACTGCGGGGGATTGTCGTTTATGTCCTGCACTTTGATGATGAAGCCCGACGGCGGTTCCAGCGGCTCGTCCGTGTCGGCGTTGACGACCTGCGCCGTGAGCGTGTACTCCGCCTTCTCCTCGCGGTCCAGCCTCTTCATGGCGTGGATGTCGCCCGTGTTCTCGTTGATGGCGAAAATGGTGCCCGCGCCCTCTCCCGCCAGGACGTACTTGATGTTCTTGCTGCCAACGTCCAAGTCTGTGTGCAGCTGCATTGGGAAAAGAAAAAGAGAAAAGTTGTTGAGGAGATGCATCTTTTTTTTTTTTTGTGTGTATACTCATCGAAGAGTGAGTACATCACGCTATGAGGTGATCTGCAGGAGAGGGAGATTGGCACCTGCTGTGGATTTCACTCATAAATGCTTTACAGAACAGGCTGTTCCGTACGATTTGGATTTTAAATAATCTTGCTTAAGGCTGCATTTTTTTTTTTTTTTACTTCTTCTTACTGCATATGTGCCCACTGCTCCTGAACAGATGCCATAGTTGGTAACACAGATTTTTCTTTTCAAAAAGTGGTTGGAGAATCTGATTGAAGACCCCATGTCCAAAAACAGAAAGTCTATGCATCAACGTCAAGTTTAAAAGCTGCCCCTATGTATCATCAGATTACATTCGGATGCAAATACAGAGTTTTAAATTGTGTATTGTGATAAAAGTTACAAGTTATGTATCTATTTAAAACCAAATATGCATATGTATCAAGTGTCCTCATTTGCCACTGTGGCCTTTTCTAACTTTAACTTTGTTCCACACTTTGGGGTCTTCCTACGTACATCAAGGTGCATAAGTGTACACTATATCTGTAATGTGTCTGAAACAGGATCCTAAATGCATCTCAGCGTAGCCCATCCTTTGCTAAATGAGGCCCATTGGGGACAATATCTTCATAAGTAGCACAGGAAATGGACCTTAGCCTACATTGCTTCTTGTTATACATCACGAGTGCTCCGTACAGATGCACTTTGTGGTGGATATTGCTCCCCGTAGTATGAAATTTACCAAGCCAAGTGGAGCAGAAATGCAACAATGTGCTTTTGGAAACATGAGAAAACAGAAAAGCATCAGTATTTATTAAAAATTCAAGGGCAACTCGGCACTTCATGATTCATGCTCACAAATAACTAAGCCCAAAGTTACTGGACGATGCCGCGTGTTTCTCATTATTTTGTGCAATTATACTTTCATTATTCCACTAAAGCTGCATGACATGCAACACCGAGTGATTAGCTGCAACAAAACAACATTGTGCTGCATAGTTGAACCCATGAAAAGGACAATTGCACACATGGAGAACAGGATAAAAAAAACAATTCAAAGATAAACCTCCACCGTGATGCTGCTTCTTAGTTTACAATCACTTATGAGCATTGTCACGGGTCATATGGGAGTCATCAAAATATGTTTTCTGTAAATAAGAAAGGTATGTATTCGTCAATGGGTATGGTTACTAGGGGTGGGCCATATCGTATCGCATATCGTTATTGCGATATAATTTTTTGATAAATAAATAAATAAAACATTTTTATATCATTGTGGACACGATATAATTTATGTTAGGCTCAGCTCCATTCAAAGAAAAAATAATAAAATATCACTGAATTACTCTTCCCAATAGGCGTAAGGCTGGGATTTTGTAGTAATTTGTCACTTATATCGTCAAATATATTTTTATTGCGATATTTCTTTTTTATATCATGATATAGATTTTAGGCCCCTCCTGGAACCGCCACCTTAATGTGGTGGAGGGGTTTGAGCACTCCAATGATCCTGGGAGCTCTGTTGTCGGGGGCTTTCCGGCCCTGGTAGGGTCTCCCATGGAAAACAGGTCCTTTTTGACGGGTCAGACAAAGAGCGGTTATGAAGCCCCTTATGAGAGACCAACAGGCCCGGGTTGAAACCATGAGGACATCCTACCATGGACCAAACACCTGGAGGAGGAGCCATAGGGGCTGGTGCAATGTACAACCCGGCAACGGAAAAGTGGAAGAAAATGAATGGATGGATTTAGGCCATATCGCCCTGCTCTAATGGTTACCTCTAGAAATTGTCATTTTTCGGCTAAGCTTTTTGCAGCATGAACCATGATATATTCAGCCAAAGTCCCCCGCAAAAAGGTGGTTTAGGGATGAGGAACAACAGACTGGAGAGTTAAAAATGTCTGAAACTTATTGTTATTCCGAGATCTTCCATTATACTTTTTATTTTTAAAACATGTCTGCAAGTTATAATGGCACGTGGACCGGCCGCAGTGTAAACGCTTATATTTTGAGCGGTTAGATGCCCGACCTCTAAGCCCTCCCGCAATGTTACATTATAATCCAGCCTTTCCGCACATGCTGTCTCTGAGGTGTAGTTTGCAGACACTGACAAAGCACATTCACTTAAATTGTCACACCTTGCACTTTTGTTTTCCTAATTGTGCTATCATTTCACATGAATGATGTAGCTCATTAACACAAATGCCTGGCAACATCCCGCATGCTGTGAGACCCCTTAAATGAGCGCAAATTAATGATCTTCTGTCATTGTTTTTTTGTTGTTTTTTTGTCCTATGCATGTGACTTTCCGTGTATGACTATATGCCCGCGGCTAGACCAGACATGTCACAGTATACATCTCAATGTGTTTCGTACACAGGGGGCAAATTGGCTACTGTGTTTGTGCGGATTTGATTTGGGTAAGGCCATTAATCACCCGTATGTTAAGCGGCGTACTAACAATTCAGACTTGCAGCAGCTTGAGAACAGTGTTGTTTTCTTTTTCCAAGGCTGGTGTCAGGTGAGGTCGCACAGGCACACCCCCCACGAGCGTCAGAAAGTAGTGTTTGTTTTAAGACTTGCCAAGGTCACAAACGCACAGTCAGGCGGAAAACTTTAGGAGAGTCAAAGCCTAAACGGAAAGAAAGAGAGAAAACTAAAGTTAAAATGCCGCAAATGGGCAGTGCATTTTCTGCTGCAAACCTGTTGTAGGTTTTGTATTATTATTTTTCTTTACTTTGTGGTACCATAGGGTTCTTCTGCTTGATAGTTTGTTTTATGGAAATACAAAACAAGAACAGGCTTCTTTTTCCTTTTTTTTTTTTTTTTTTATCTTGCCGCTTTGTTCAGCCAGGATGGACATTTTAATTGTACCTGGAACATTTTGTAAGAGCGTGTATTATGAAAAAAACCAACTCACCGGGCTTTTTATCATTTTAGAACTGAACTCAATAAAAGCAACGCCAGTGCCATTACGGCTTATTAGGTGAATGATTTTAAATGGTAAAATGTGTCCTTGCCCTCAGTCAGACAAGTTCTAGTAGTAAAATATTATTACCTTCCAGTTCAGTCGATGAGCGATACACAATGAGGGAGCAAATAGAGCTCGTTCCCGTTCATCTAAAAAAAACACTTTCTCTGTCAGCCTTGGGTGTTTGTCATGAGAATGTCTCGGCTTGGCTGCGTCTCACATCTCACCTTTGACCATTTCTATTAAAACTGTCAGACTGAGGAAAGTAGGAAGCAGATATCACTCTCCAACAACTAAAGTCAGTAACCATTTCTGATTCCAATCTGTAACCACAGCATAAGCACAGCACAGTAAAGAGCATTACCGTTTGAACAATTCAAAGCATCCTTGTGTAAAAGTTACTGAGGCCAGAAGTTTATGCTTTTACGTAGGGTTGTGACATTTTTTGTCATATCGAAATTTGAAAATACAATATTAAAGTGGGCTGTCACAATACACTGAATCATGCAGTCAGATAACTCCAGAGAGATGGATCTTCAAGCCAACATTTTATGACTAAACAAGTCACTTTCTCTGGAGCTTAAGCGGTTAAATCGAAGGAGGAAAAATGAATCCTTAATTCATTCATATTGAATTGGAAATTACATCAATCCTCTGTTTTCTAGGTCGTATATTCTTTTTGATTTTAACATATTGAATTTTACATATTGAATTAAAACCAAATGTGGTTGCAGCAATAGACTAAAAATGTATAAGAAAGAGCCGTGGTCGATTGCTCTGATTAAACACATTCAACCTGAAGAAATCAGCATTTAAACTCTTAATAAAAAATCTTAATCATAAATCATTTTCTTAGTCCCTCTTAGTCCCTCTTTGTGATTCTATTAGTGCGTATTGCGCCTCCGGGTCGGAGGCGCAATACACACTAATAGAATCACAAAGAAGAGGCTAACTGGCTAACGCAAAAAGCTAACTGCGGGCTAGCGCCACTTTAGCAGGATTTACAGCCAAGTTTGATTTAAAATAATATATAATCCCCATTGTGTCATTGAGTTGTGGCACAATGTAATATACTCTCTCCCGTAGTCTTTTCTGTCAGCGTAGTATTTACTCTCACGGACTATTAATGAGCAAAAAAAAAAAAACATGCAACATGCTACGACACTTGCAGTGGCGTTTAATGCTCTAGGGCATGAGTTACTTAGTACTGCTTTAAATATGACAATACTGATAGCATTAAATATACTGCATTTTCCGACAAGAATGAATAACAGACTCATGATTGCGCAATTCCAGGCCTAAAGGGTTTAAATGGGCTACATTAGGCCCCAGATTTAAAATAAGTAACACAAGCATAATTGTCATGTAAATCTATCAAATACTGACTGATCAAAATCAGAACTTCGCATTAAACTTTTCATTCCTTGTGGCAGGGTGATACCATTTGAATTAACTCAGAGGGGTGTTAAAATGGAACATTCCTCCGCTTCAGTTCAAGTTGAAAGGCATTAGCGTTCAATGTAGAAAAGTGGACAAGTAAAATATATACTGTATATGTTTACCTACATAACTTGGTGCTGACTGAGTAGTTGTATCAGGCTCAGACTGTGTGTGCAGTGGCCCATGTGAAAAGACAAATTGTTAGAGTGGTATTTGAACCTGCAATCTTCAGTTCATGAGGCCAACACTCTATAGTTGAGCTACAACTCCGTACTCCGCTCATAAGCTTTTTGCTTCAGCCCACTCCTTTTGAGCAGAATGTATACAGCTCAAATAAACAAATAAGCCCTATGACTTATGGATCGGTCTAAATCATTAAATTATCGAGCCGAAATTAGGTCCCAGCACGCCCCTGACTAATACTATTACTGTTATTAATGTTATGATGTCTACAACTCAGACACAGTCCAAGCAGTCAATTTTGTCGCAATTTATAGTGGCACCCGTGGGAACTTCCGGAATCAGGTGAATAGAGAGAGAGAGAAAAAAAAGAAAGTTAATTTAAAATCACACGCCTGAACTTTAACCATCTGCTCCTCTTAACCATCGCCTCTAAACGCCCGCGTCGCCCACTTTGCCGACAGCCTTCGCACACAAGCGGCCATCGCAGAGTACAATTACCACCGGGGCGAGCGAGAAAAGTCTGTCACAGGTCCCTGCCATTAAAGTGAGTTGCCCGGGCAACGGAAACAACCACCAACAATCAGTGACATTGACTGTGGCATTGAGGAAACAAGTCAATAAAGGACTCCATAATTTTGCGCTACGGCCACACGCTAAACAACAAGAGTTTATTGGGAGCGTTGGCTGAAGGCTGTTTGAAGCGCAATTGTACTTCTCTTTGTGTTAAAAACACAAAATGTCTGGTTTTGCATAAAGGTAGCAAAGTATATTGATTCTAGCGATGAAGGTACAGTACAAGAGAGTGGTAACAATGGTGCGTTAAATGCTACTTCAAGGTAATATGTGTAAACTAATAAAACTGAGCTGAAAGTAAGGCATAGAACATACAGTATAAGGATTTGACTCTTGCTTTCATTTTATGCATACAAATTATGACAAAATTCATTATATTTTCAGCTCCAAAATCTAAATAATGAATAGAGCCAGGTTTAATTGTTTTAATTTAGTTTTTATGATGGTTACACAGATCCTATTTTTCAGAGCGGACTTGGATATCTTGTTAATTTTTGGTTTATTTATAAGTAAAAAATAAAATTAAAAATCAGCAAAACAAAAATCCAATTTCACCTTGTTTTGCGGTTCAAAGCTCAGTAAATCAGGCTACAAATTAGATATTAAAAAGTCCCTCTGAATAAACCTTCGAAATATTATTAAGGCTTGGAGGTTTGGAGGTTTGGAGGCTGCAGGCGCTATTAAAGTGGAGATATTGTCGCAAGGGTGTTTAGAAAATCTGATTTTGAGAAACGGGTCCTAAAGTTTTGCAACGTCCACGCATGCAGCTGTATATTTGCGTCTGTATATTGTGTTGTAGAAAAGGAAATTACCACATTCGGAGTACAGCGTTATCTCGTTTGTATTTTGTGCTACACGTGGATACCAAACAGGTCAACAGGTTAACATGCGTCCATGTGAAAGACAAGGGATCGCCGCACATCTCTGGCTTGCTAGTGGACAAATTGGATTTTTTTTTTTTTTTTTTTTTTTTTTACCTGATATCAAAACTAAGATGTTAATGAAGAAACTAGCTGTCTGCACATAGAAAAATCTTGGCCTTTATGTCGCACCATTAGGGATAGAGTTGAGTCACTGCATCAAAAAAACAAAAACAAAATATCTACTCTGAAACCTACTCTAATCAAGTTAGATGGCCTAATTGTTCTGCTATGATCTTGTTTACCATGAATTAGCATCAGCTTGTTGAGTTGCAATGGAGTTCAGGAAGGAACGTTGTAAATATAATTACTGTACATTATGAGGTACTAGCTAACACTTTCCATAGAGTTACACGGCCAAAACCTCTTATATTAACCTCTTAACCCTCACCTTAACCGAGCGCATTTTCTCCAGTTCAGCTTTACTCAAATCTAAAAGCTCCTCGACTGGAGCTCACAGCCTACAGAAGAGTTTTTGTGTTTTTGTTGTTGTGCATAAGTAATTTTTTCATCGCTTTTTTGCTGTTTTTTTTCATCTTTTTTGGTTGTGTTGTATTTTCCAGCGCGTTTTTGTCGCTATTTTGCCACATCTTTGTCACATTAAGGAAGCGTTTTTGTTGTGTTTTCGTCACTTTTCCATCTACTTTTAGTCACTTTTTTGTGGCTTTTTTTTGTGTGTCACTCTTTAGGTGTTTTTGTCGCCTCTTTATTGTGTCATTGTTGTGCATGTTTTGTTGCTCTTTTGCCACTCGTTTTGCTTTTAGATTTGGGTAATGCCAAAATCGTGCTTGGTGATGGCTCTATACGTTTGTTAAGTGGTGACGTCACAGCTCTGCTTCCGGGTCCGCAGATGTGCGAGAAACTACAAAAAACTCTTTAATACCGCAATCAATATTTCTGAAATTCAACAGAGAGTTACTGAACATACTTATTTATCAGGCCCATTAGCCAAAAATGCTGTACCTACTGCTATAAAAGTAATATTTACCAAAATCGCTACATCCGGGTTAGCGTAGAAAAATGCTAACGGCGCAGCAGCTCCGCTAAACCCGGAAGTAGCGACTTTAGTATATATTACTTTTTTAGCAGTAGGTGCGGCATTTTTGGCTAATGAGTCTGAGAAATAAGTAGCTTCAGTAACTCTCTGTTGAGTTTCAGAAATATTGATGGATGTTTTTAAGTGTTTTTTTCCCTAGCCTGTCTGCTAGGACCCGGAAGCGGAAGTAGTGACATCACACTTAACAAACGTATACCATTTCTTGTCTGGTAAAGTGTTTTTACTAAAGCCAATAGGTGGCGTTCACGATTTAGAATGTTATGACGTCATAATGTCAGCTGGAGGGCAGGGGCCAAATCTCCAAAACGAAAAATTTACAAATGATTTTCCTCATCAGGACAGCGATTGGATTCAGAAACCTGACATATTATTTTTATGTCTGAAGGTCCTTTCTATCGGTCAACATCACGCTCATGTTTTCGAATACTGTCTCCACTTTTGAACGCCTTTCATAAAAAATAATTGGACGTTAGTTCATATGTGCTGACAGAGGAGACAAGGAACTTTGAAACAGTTTTTGATTCATGTGGATTCTCCCAGTAATGACTGATATCTGCAGGTTACCATAGTTACCGCCATGGAATTTTCAGATGCCCTCCACCTCAATTTAAACTATGGGCTCTTTAGAGTGTTGTGATGTCATGTGAACGCAGCCTATTGCAGTGGCTCAAGAGTTTGAGAATATCAGATCAAGGACCTTTGCTGCTGTTTTGAAGGCAGTAAAGAATAAACCAAAAATGTTAGCAGCACTTGAAAGCTTTTTGTTTTGTGCTTCTCATTTGCAACTACTCGACGCTGTCTTCAAGACAACCCAGAGGAATACACTATAGAATCACAAACACTCAATAAGCCAAGAGAAATGCTTGCTGCAATTTCTCCTATCAATAATTAATTATCACTTGGAAGATCTCGTAGCCACTCATAAATTATACAAAATATACAGTGCAGCCTTTGTTTTATCCCCCAACATTGCAATAGCTACTTCTAAGTCCAGGAATCCAAAACGCTATGGGCATACTTTCTTAACTACGCCGTGTGCCCCTCAAAAGTTCTAAACCTAAACTTGCCTTCTGTAAAAACACTGTGTCCATATCCAACATTTTCACTGGTTTAACCTCTTAAAGGAATAGGCCACCGTTTTTCCATACTGAGATATGTTCTTACCTGAGCTTAGACGAGTTCATCTGTACCTGTCTGGTCTGCACGTGTGCCTTCCGTAACGTAAACACAGCACAGACGGCGTTAGCATTTAGCCTCTCTCTTCTCCTCTATAGCTCCAAACGAGGTGAAGATAGAAGCTACCAAACTCTTCCACGTTTTCCCTATTTAAATATGGTTACGTGAAGTGTTACACCGTAAAGTATAATTACACAAAATTAAACAATGTGGATTTTCTAAGCGGATAAAATTGGGAACTATATTGTAAGGCGTAATAATACCAGGAGTAATTCGGCATCCACACAGTAAAGTGAAGATATCACCTCACGGATGTCGATTTACTCCTGGTATTATTACGCCGTACAATATAGTTCCCAATTTTATCCGCTTAGAAAATCAACATTGTTTAATTTTGTGTAATTATACTTTATAGTGTAACAATTCACGTAACCATATTTAAATAGGGAAAACGTGGAAGAGTTTGGTAGCTTCTATCTTCACCTCGTTTGGAGCTATAGAGGAAAGAGAGAGGCTAAATGCTAACGCCGTCTGTGCTGTGTTTACGTTACAGAAGGCACACGTGCAGACCAGACAGGTACAGATGAACTCGTCTAAGCTCAGGTAAGAACATATCTCAGTATGTAAAAACGGTGGCCTATTCTTTAACCCCCACCTGAACCGAGCACATTTCTTTAGTTTGGCTTTACTCAATTGAAAAGCTTCTTGAAAAAAGCATCCTGTTGTTCATTATTGTTATGTTGATTTTAAATGTACCTTGGGCTTTTATGGAAGTGTGTGTGTGTGCATGTTTTTGAGCCCGTCAGAGACGAATTTCTGTCACTTTCGGGGACAGACAATAAAGTCTATCTTATCTTATCAAAAGTAGAGACGAAAATGACTACTAAAGAGTGATGAAAACGCCACCAAAAAAGTGACAAAAATGCATTGAAAGCTGATGAAAACACGACCAAAAAGCAACGAAAAGAAGCGATGCAAAAGCAAGAAAAGACAACAAAAACTATGAAAACACAACAAAAAAGGCAACAAAACATGACAAAAAGTTAGGATCAGATATGCAAGTCTTAGCTTTCAAATGAGGCGTTACACTGGCCTATAGACATTGAAAAGTTTTTAGATTTGGGTAAAGCCAAACTGAAGAAAATGTGCTCGGGGTGGGGGTTAAGGGGTTAAGAGTGGGGGTTAAGAGGTTAAAAGTAATGTAAGGATATACGAACCACATTACTAAGCCAGTTCCATCCATGTAATAGATATTTCTTGTACTCGCACATGTAGCTTATAATGGAAAACTAACAAAGAAAGGAAGACAAACTCTATGTCAGATTATGAGAATCCATAAAAAAAGGCCCTTGCATCATCACATGTTGCATTATCGAGCAGTTGCCACATGCTTTACAATAGCCCCGGTTTGTCCTTGAAAGGGGGCCTGCGTTACACAGAGCATTTGCTGCCAGGCAGAACGCGATGTGTCTGTCGCTCAATGTAGTCCCGCACTTCCTTATTATATATTTTTGGTCCCGCTGCAGTGATGAAGAAATCCAAGGCTGCCTGACGGAATATATTTGCAGATTCTTTACAGCTCTCTCTCTCTCTCTCTCGCTCTAGCCATGCACTCGCGCACTGCCATTTGCCAACCACATCTCCCAATCAGGCCTGCGCAGGACTGCTTACCCTGTCAGGAAATGTGCCAAGCGGAGCAGAAGAGTTCTCCTTTTCTTATTCTTTTTCCCCTTTTTCCACCCTGCAATCACTTGAACAATCACCGCGTGGTAATGAGGAAGGAATCTACGGCTCCCACCTCTCCCCAAGTTCTACTGTACTCTACTCTCTATCTCTCAGTCTACATAAGTGAGGGGAGACACTGCATCAGAATTTGACACCGATTTGATACTTTTGCTGTAACTCATGGCATTAATATAAGGGGAACAGGTAATTTTGAGTGTCAATATTGGATTTAGCCCCTCCTCGAACCTTAACGTGGTGGAGGGGTTTGAGCGCCCGAATGATCCTGGGAGCTCTGTTGTCAGGGGCTTCGTGCCCCTAGTAGGGTCTCCCATGGCAAACGGGTCCTTGGTGACGGGTCAGACAAAGAGCGGTTCAGAAGCCCTTATGAGAGACCAACAGGCCCGGTTAATCGTGAGGCTGTCCTCCCGTGGACCCACCACCTGCAGGAGGAGCCATAGGGGGTGGTGCAAGTGGAAGAAGATGGATGGATGGAATATTGGATTTATCGATAGAAGCAGTTTAAAATTGTGTTGATTAAGGTTTGTTTTTTTTATTCAGAGAGGATCTAAGATATCCTATAGAGGTCGACCTATATGGGTTTTTTTAAGGCCAATGCCAATTTTGGGGATTTTTGTTGGCCGATGCCGATGAGCACGGCTGATATTGTTGTCAATTTTGTATGATGCTTCTAAAATGTGTCAGTGTTGAATTGTGACAGCAGGGGGCATATTATTAGGGGCATAGGGCTGATTTATTTATGTTTAGTAGGTACCTCAGAGGGAGCTTGTTTGAAAGACAAAATCAGCAGATTCCAAAAAAAAAATCCCAAAAACGTAAGTCTCTATCTCGTATCGTTCCAAATTATAAGCAAGTCTACAACATAAAATATGTAATACAGTATACGATCCAAGGTGTACAAACTTGTGACCGATTTTCCTCACGATGTTTCTCATCTCCCCTGAGATGTTGGCCTTTTAATGGCATTTCAACCAGAAAAGCCTCACAGAGACAGAATGCGTTAGGAAAGTTTTATTGAACGTGAATCATGATTTTGGGCTCAGACCCTGGCGGAAGATTGCAGTAATGATATGGAATATATGGCGTTGATGGATGATAGCCAGAATCTTCCTCTGGAGCCCGGACACTCTTGGTGGTAGGATGAGACCCAAGGTGGCCAGTTGACGATGAGCAGAGCCGAGGAGAGACCAGGCAGTGGAGGGGTGGAGGAGGAGGAGGGTCGCAGCACAGCTGGGAAATGGCCGACCAGGGAGCTTAGAAAGGGATCCTGGGTGATGGATGGCTGAAGCAAGAATAAGCAGCTGCGGTGACTGGCTGACGCGAAGGTGCGGCTTGAGCTGGGGCCGTGATTGAACGATTGGTAAAGGCTGCCGTTGATGAGGCGATGAATGAAGGCTCAGGTACGTCTTCCAGGTTGAATTTGCACTGAAGCTTCATTAGCTCGATAGCAGAAACTTAAAAATACCCAAATATCGCCTCGTTATTTGGTCTGGCCGATATATATCAGTTGACCTCTACTTTTTAGTATTGAGTAAACTGGTTATTCCGGAAATAATCTGTAAAATCAGTTTTGTTTTGTCTTTTTGTAACGGGTCAATAAATCAAACAAGGGATTGGATACCAACAAATTATTCAGTAAAAGAAAAAAAAAACTTACAAACTGCAGAGTATGTCTTTGCTACTTTAAGTCAGAGTTATTCCGCTAAGACTGTAAAAATAATAATATTATTGAGTACCGTTTATTCAGTGAAACATTATTGCATTATATTGTTTGCAGGTGAACGCTCGCATGTTGACTGGCCAATGTAATAATTGGGGGTGAAATGTCTCCCATGAAGTGCAGGTCTACAGAGGGAGCTGATGATTTCACTGTTCATCAGACCAAGCGCTACCGCCGCGACGTGCGCTCCTCCTCTGCATGTTCCGGCAGAGCGAGGCGAGGAGCGAGGGGAGGAGAAGAGAGGCTGTCACTGTGATGTTGGCTGTCGGGAGATGTCTGAGGGAACGCACCGCGCGCTGTACGTCAAACTGCTCAACCAAATTCTACCTCAGCTACTTCTGTGAGAGGGTCGGGGTTATTTATGGATTTTTTGTATCAGCAGAGCAGTCCTTCATGCATCACTTTAAAACTACTACAGTATAGGGTTAGGATTTTTTTTTTCCACTTTTGAAATATGTCAAACGGTTTCATCAAGACGTAACTCCGGGTAGAACTTGTGAGTACATGTTTTCAACTTGCTTACTCAACACAGGACGCTAAGCCGATAGCAGTTCAATCCACAAGTTTAAGCCTGTTCATTAATCATTGTCCAGTATAGGGCTTCATCTCACTCCAGTGTGCGGAATAAAATCTTTAGCTTTACAAAGTTACAATATTCAAATGAAGTACATGGAAAACAAGGCGAGTTTTTAATTAGCTTACGAGTTGTTACGACTTAAACTTTCCACCTAAACAGCTGTTGCAATTAGTCCAGAACTTTGCAGTTGCATAAAAATTGTTATTCTTGTTTTGCATTTACTGTATATGAAAATGCACGTTTTGGTTTCACTCCGCATCGCTTTTTCTAATGTAACCTTTTGGCTTCACTTTTTGGCAATTTGAAAGCAAAAACTAGGTAAGTAGATAAGTAGATAATAATAGGTAAGTAATGTATTTTTGAGAATAACAAATGAAACAATTAAAAAAGCATGATTCATTTGTACACCAATGAAACGTGATATTCCTCATAACATACTGTGCCATAGGCAGATATTACTGTAGTTATTTATAGTATATAAATAGCACCTTATTTATTCAGCACCTTATAATTAAGTTAATTGATGTTTAATTGTTATTAATATTTATTTTGTATTTATGTATTTTACCTCTCGATCTTATTTTAGTGATCCTATTATTCAATTTTACTTTTTATTTACTTAAACAATTTTTACGCTCTCCCAGTTTCCTCTGGAGGAGCCCTCTGCCTCGGGAGTGGGGATGGCTGTGGCTGCTGGGGTGCTGTCCTGTGGGTGTCTGGATGGAGGTGTGGTGTTTCTACCGCGCCTTCTCCGGGCACCCTGTGTTGGTGCCCTGTGGCTGCAGCCGAGGTGCGGCTCCCGATGCAGACGGCTCCTTGGATGGTGTTTCCCTACCTGGTTTATCTGTACCCAGCCTTACCTCAGCCTTATGTCCATTGCGTCCATTGTTTTACCTTGAGTGTGTGTGTTGTGCTTGTGTGGTGTGTCTCTGGGAAGGTGGGTGGGGAGAGAGTGAATACGACAATGTGTTTGTATTTGTGGGAGGAGGTGGGTGTGAGAGAATGTTTTTAAATCTGTAAAGTACTTTGTGTTACATGAAATGTATGAAAAGCGCTATATAAATAAAGATTGATTGATTGATTGATATGCAGTAGATGGTCATGTACTGATGTACAGCGGCTGAAACAAGACCACTGTACATGCGTAACTGAGTGCCATATAACGCATTGGAATGTTGACTCTAAATGTCATGTCATATGCGCCGCTGGTGCACTGAAGCTAATGCGCCTGCTTAGCTGCATCTACTCCACCGGATCGACTTCCAGACTGTGGGAAATGTCATGTTCACCATTAAATATGCAGCAGATGCATGTTGTTATGCAAAATGTATGGGGACCCAAGGCCAAGCTCTACACACTGGTTTACATAGCACCTTTGGTAACGGCCAGCTGACTTTGTTTTTTTCTAGTTCAGATTCTTCTAATGTCCCACTTCTTTTCCCAGGCCCAGTGACCTACTCTGAATCTAAAGAATTAATCCACAGTGCTGTGCGCCGTACAGCGACGAGGGATCAAGAGGCAGTAAATGATTGCCAAAACTGGTAAAATTAGAGCTACACTTTTCTTTCCCATCTGTATCGCCTCAGGCGCTGCAGCCTAAATGGTTACTGGAGATAGATTCTGCTCAAACATGTCTGGAAACTAATTGTAGCTTTGTCCCATTTGTTTGATTTTGGCACTGTTAATTACACGTACATGAATAATCTGTAATTCTAAATATTGCAATAACATTTTGAATGTAAGGAACAGATGGCGCCATGCATGATATATGATACACTTAGCTATTCTTGGGAACATTTCCCCCAGTCTGTCGCATTGCACGTAGTGTTTTATCAAATCGGACAGAAAGTTTCCCTTCTGCTGTGAGCCACAACAGGCTTTATTAGGCACAGCCATATATGTAACATTAGTGATGTTGGAAAAAAAAAACGGAAATGAAGACATTTATTCTGCGGCACAGTGCAGCCAGAATATTTCACATCCTTCCATTTTTCACAACACAAATGAGGTTAAATTTAGTTATGTCTTTGTATTATTTCTGCTGGCTCCAAAACTCATTCCAGTTCTTTTACATTATTTCGTCTTGGTAATTTATCACGATCTTCTGGCGTACAGGGGCAAAGATTTTCATATTTTAAATTCTATTTTAGAAGTTTGGTTGGTAAAACTGGCACAACCATACATCTTGATGTTCTCACATTTTCAGCCAATTTACCATTTCAATCTTTTTTGCGTTATATGAACCAAAAAGCAATATCGGTATCCTTTTGACAATGACATACTGTTGGGATAAAACTGCCATGTGAAAATGTAGGCACGTGACTGCCGTGGGTGACCACAATTTGACTGTTGAAGTGGTGCGAGCACTCAGTATCATTAGCAATTTTTGACTTCATTTTAATGTGAGATCATTTTAGTGATGCATTTAAGTGAAGTGGTTTTCTGGTTCAGACATGATTTAGACACAATTCTGTCCACTTAAGGTCTATTTCCTTCCCCCCCCTAGAATACAGGCCTGCACAAAAGCTGCAGTAATTGCAATCAACTGGCCGTTCACCTGTGTTTATCACTTGTACAAAGTAATACTTGTTTTCACTATAGACATATATAAACTCTCACCTGGAAACGATACACAATAAGCTGTTTTACTTTCATACTGAGCAGATGTTTCTCTATAGTTTAATTTGGAAATTGTATTTTAAGGCCATTTCCTTAAAATGAAATGTTCTCTTATTGGGGCGACAACCCATGTTCAAGACCGTCTCTCCACTCCATAATGGTCTGGGGAAATCACTCAGAGAACCAGGGTTACAATGTAACCCAAACGTTAACTGTTAGTCCCATCAACTAAGCTTTCAAGTCCAAAAACAAAAGAACAGGACAGCATAAATGTTCAGAATTGTTTACAGATTTTAATTTTTAGTTCACTCAAACACAAAATCAGATTTTAAAATCCCTGAAAAAAACTCATCTTATCTAATACATCGACAATATAAAGTCATCATTTAAAACCCGGCTCAGCACTATATATGCATTGAGAGTAAAAAGTGTGTGAACCCTTTGGAATTCCGGTCCACTTTATTTTACACTACCTTGATACATTGTACCAAACTAAATTTAGTACATTGTAATCTGCTTTGTAACTATCTGTAATAACTTGTACCTATGTGGTACATTCATAATGGAATAATGTGTATGAGTACTTTGCAGGTACATAATGTAATAAGACATATGACCTTTAGGTTTAGGGCTTAAGGTCAGGGTTAGAGTGAGGGTCTTATGTCTTATTACATTATGTACCTCCAAAGTACTAATACACATTATTCCACTGTGTATGTAACACATAGGTACAAGTTATAACACATTGTTACACTTCACATTACATTGTACTAAATTTGGCAGGTACAATGTATCAAAATATGGCAAATATTAATGCAAATAAATTTTAACTGCTTCAATTTTTTTTTTTTATGACACCGCATGAGCCACTGCTGACTGTCACTCGAACGGGAGCGCATCACGTGACCGGGCGTTTACAGGAGAAATAGCACTTGTTGGCTTGTTTTGCTACTGCACCTATTATGACAGCTTTGTAATCGCTTATGGACTTATCAGGAAATGAGGAGCAGAAACTTCCCCAAGGCTTTACTTTTACCACGTCATGGACAACTCTGTTTGTCAGACAAAACAAAATTTGGAACAAAAGTGAAGCAGCCATTACCTGACACTACAAAGCTGCTCTCCTCAGGTTAATAAGTTGCTGTCGCCTTGTTATTGCAGCTGGGCTTTGCTGCTTGCTGCTGCATTATTTTCATCATGCTTGAGCACTGCTGCTAATGATACGGTTACCCCATAAAACTGAACATTCAACAAAATATAGCCTACTTTGAGAGACATGTACGGATAAGAATGCACTTTATGTTGTAAGTCAACAATGTAAGGAAATAAAAGTGCGGTTTCTAACCCGACCCGCCCGCACCTGGAGTTTGCCGTATATTTGAGGCACTAGCCATAACATCTAAACATTCACAGGAGACATTCAAAAGGGTTCACATACTTTTTCCTCCCACTGTATATACTCTACATGTTTTTCTATTCACCTGTTGCATCTCATCTTAATCAGAAATCTACTTCAAGAAATACATATATCCCGTTTCTTCCCAACCCTGGCTGTTTGGACCTTTCAATCCTGGCAGCAGCACATTACGCCATATGGAGAATAACTCACAGTCACCGCAGATACCTTTACAACAAGGGGCTAACACTATTAGGTTAAGCCAGCCATGAAAAGCCTTTTTTTTTTTCCCAGTGTAAGCTGCACGGGAGAATGGATTTTAGGTTAATCATAGCAAGGTGCAATGTCAGTGGAGAGAATGGTAAATGTAGGAATAAAAACTCTTGTGCATATATAATGCTCGCAGGCAAAACGGACCACACTGAACCCTGTTGTGTGTGCGCAAACGATCTTTCAATATGGATTTTTCCCAGCAGTTTCCCATTACAGTCAGTTGTTAGAACACGAAAACATTAGACAGTGCGCTTATTGGTTTCGGGGGCAATGCGAGAAAGCAGAATAAGTAGTTGCTGGTAAGTTGAAGGCGTTTGTCGAAGTCAAAAGCAGTTCTGCGTGCATTCGGTGAAATAGAGGGATTTTAGTGCATCTCGTTTACTGTACGGTGCTTGCGGATGTAAATGTGAATATAAAGCAACTCGGTGACTTGTGTGTGGGCTATTTTTCACACATTGGATACATAGATTTGCAGCTCCAGAACGCAGCTCACGTCAATCATCGGTGTCTGCAATGTATGAATGCGTTTCTTTTAAATGGTAGCAGAATGCGTTGCCTGTTGGTGTCAAGCTTGTGCTTTTTTACAAGGATAGACGCAGCACATGAAATAGTTCAGAGATCCTTATATACGCTTTTTCAGTGGATTTGTCTCTGCTTAGGCCTTTTATCTGTAGAGTACTGCCGACAGGTTTGTGTTTATTAGGTTTAGGCTTAATGAACACGCTCAGTTCAGGGACGTTATTTTTCGCTAAATACATTTATAGGAAAAAAAGGCGCTCTAAACAAATATGCACCGCACGAGGAAGTCCTTATTTCTGGCTTTTATTTAGATGGCCAGCCAACATGTTTCGACCAACCGGTCTTCATCCAGGCTTAATATAAAATGAACAGGTTTGGGTGTGGCCCATAAAAGCAGCCACGCCCAATCAGTGTGCCACACAATACAGGCGTGTGAGGATCTACACAGCAAAACTACAATGCAAAACGTACTACAAGAACTTGCTGGCCTGCCAGACACTCCTCCTTCTGTTCAAAAGAAGAACCGTCTGGGCGGCTGCTCGCAGCCAATCATTTCACGATTTTACCCACATCGGTCCAATCACGCACCAAGAACGGAAGCCGTCACCTGTCACCACCACGCACTCTTCCAAAACATTAAAGATGGCGGCCGATACACTGTTTTCTTCGGCTCTTTTGTCTGTTTTAAATCATTTGGAAAATATGAAATCCCTAAAACGGAGCAAGAAACAGCGTTCGAAGCGTTCTCGTAAAAAAGGACGTTTTTGGAAAGCTTCCTGCCGCTTGTTACTGCAACGTATCTAGCGTTGCTCTAATTGGTTGATGCCGTCTGTCAATCACGCCCACCGGGAAATTGTTGAGATCACGCTCGCTCCCAGACTATATGTCTTTGAAAAATCTATGAAAAGGCATGTCGTTTGGCAGGCCAGGCAAACAAGAAACAAGATAAATCAATGTCCTCATTCAGACCTGGATGTTTGCTTTCAATTTATGAATCCAGAAAGCTCTCTTTGATTGAGTTTTATCAACCTATCGCCGGCCCTTGCCAGTTTAACATGTTCAATACCTTCAAATAGAGGCCAACCGATATGTTTTTTTCTAAGGCCGATGCCGATATGCTCGGCCGATATTTTTGGCCAATTTTTCCAAATGTAAAAACAAAACAAATTCTTGGCCGCTCCAGCACTGGGCGATTTTATTTTATTACTTTAGGTGATCCAATCATAGTTTCTGTCCCAGCTTTGATTAGTTGTCGTTAGCATTAGCATATTGTTACTAGCCGCGGCATTTTGCGTGGCGATCAAAATACAATAGTGGAGGTTAAAACTAACTCAGCGATTGAATTCTCCAGATTCTGCACTTCAAAATGACATGCAGCATGTCCATATTGACGGAGGTTTATCTTGTGATTAACAAACTTGAAGCTAACCAATTTTCATTGCGATGTTTCTCGACTCCCTGAGGCCTAGGGAGTTGTGGGAGGACTCATTTCAAAGCACTGACTTTGCTCTTTCCAGTGCAAAAAACGGGAAGTCTCGTAAATAACGTTTTTTTTCGGCGCTAGATTGGCCAATAGTCGATATTGTAAAATCCCAAAATATCGGCTGGATATATCGGTCGGCCGATATATCGGTCGGCCTTCTACCTTCAATTCACAGCAAAGAGTCATTGGCAATATGTTGTTGATTGAAATGCCTTGCCATTGGGTAGTCCTGATTGTTAAATCTAATCGCATGTTTGTGTTCTGACAGGCGATCCCGCAGACGCCTTTTTGTACGGCCAACATAGAAAAAACCTTCGGGGAAAGCGCAAGAGAGGCGGTAAATGTGTAGATAAACTCCAAAAGTTATATGCATTTGCTTTTGTTTGATTGTTCAGTAACTTGTTGAAAGGTGTTGCTCAAAAATAAGTCAGTTTCTTCCTTTCTTTTGAGTGGCATTGCATGGTCACAACCTAGATCTCTTCACTTATCTTATTAATAAACAACAACGGAATATTATTCCATTTTACATGTCCATGTTGCCGTGGCTACTGCCTTTTAGCTGCACTGTTGGCAGAAAGTTTGTTTTTAATCACCGTAACTTGCTAGTATTACAGTAAACCTCAAAACACCCTGGCTATTACACCAATAATTACAAAACGTCTTCATAACAGCTTTTCTGTGCCAAGCAGTGAGGGTAAATAGAAACAGAAGATGCTTTCAACAATAGAGACTCAAATCCAAGCAGAAAATGGTGTACATGAGCTGATCTCGTCGGGCTGTCGTGCAGATGCAGGTTTGTAGCATTAACCTGCGCCATAAAAAAAAAAAAAAAACATATTGGGCCATGCAGTAAGTGGGGTGGGTGCATAGAGGGGGGGGGGCAAAACAAGCCTAATCAAGGATCACAACAGTTTTCTTTCTCGCGTTCATCGCCGGCGCGGCTGACCTAATCAAATCAAGGAATGAGATTGATTTCACGAGGTGCCCGTGGATGCTGTGGCAAGTCTAATTCGATGCCGCAGCTCTCCCCTCCGCCGCGACGCGCGTTTTTCTCAGCCCAGATGGTGCCGCTCGACTTTGTAATTCATATTTCAACATTTTTACACAGCCCTCCCTCCCCCCTCCCTCCCTCCCTGCATCGCGCCACTCACTTCCTCCTCTGAGTTAAACCACTAACTAAATGAATGCTGGTGTGTGGATAAGTATCACAAACTCATCTGTCAAGCAGGCGACGCTGTGATCTTGTTAAATGTCACAAACAACACTTTTGCTTTTGCGAAGTTGCTTGAAGTAAGTGCGGCTGGAGCAGAGGAAGGGAAAAGTCTTGTCTCAGCGAAACTCAAATGACAATTCAAATGGGTAGCAGGCAACATGTCGCGAGTGGAATTAAATGTATTTTGTGCCATATGGGAGACCGGTCGACTGAGTCTATTTGTAATGTTAAGAATAATCTATATTGGAAACTCCGCAGGGAACATGAGACGCGTTTCATTTTGAATTAAATTGCAATATGCATCATGCAGCAATATTGAAGAGAGGAAGTGAGATAATATAGTACGGGGGTGTTGCTTTATGCTATGCTTTTGTAGTTATAATCATGAGCTGAATTAACCTCATCCCACAGAATATTCTGTTGTCACCACTGATAATAAAACAGAATCTCAAAAAAACGTTTCCTTATTACTTACACTTATTACCTGTGTCTTCCAGTCTATGCTCATGTATTTCTAATAACCTATATTGTGTAGTTTTGATGGGAAAAACCTGTGGTAAGTGCTAATCATAGAGTTACATCAATGAAGTGGGAATTCGTTGAAAAAGCGGCAATTTCTTTATACTAGGGACATAATTAGAGGGAGAGTTCCGTGTAACAAGGACAGATCTGAGACTTGATAATGGCCCCACACAGCACAGTATGGTTTAATGGCAACTGTAAGATAGGTACTGTAGTAGTTAGGGGTGGGCCATATCATATCGCATATCGTTATCGTGATATATTTTTTGATATCGTTGTAATTTTTATATCGTTGTTGACACAATATATTTTATGCTCAGCTCCATCAGAGCAGCATAAACACTGACTGTAGAACACAGGGACAGGTGATTAAAAAGTAAAATTAAATGAAGATGTAAGCTTCTTGAGTAGATCATATTGCAAGGAAATTAGTTGTCATTTAAAAAAAATATATATCACTGAATTAATCTTCCCAATAGGCGTAAGGCTGAGATTTTAAAGAAATGTGTCCATTGTCAATTATATCGTCAAATATATCGTTATCGTGATATTTCTTTTTTATATCATGATATAGATTTGAGGCCATATCGCCCTGCCCTAGTAGTAGTTGTAGTAGTACGTAGTTTGCATTGACCCACCACAGGAAGCTACTTGTATCCTCGCAACCCATCGATTTAGGATTAATTATGTATGATTATTTTAACAGTTTTTAGTTGCAGGAAGAAACCAAGAGTGCCCAAAAGAACCCCAGTCTCATCGCCTCTTGATGAAAATGAGAAGATAATTCAAAAGTGTAAGCAGGCCTCATGTTGCGAGCCGAATTAAATCCATTCTGCGCAATATGGGCGAACAATCTCCAAAATCAATTACAGCGAGATTACTTTTTTTCTTCTTTTTTTTTTACAATAATCAATATTATAAACTCCCTGGGGAACATCAGTGGCATTTCTCTTAGATTCAAATTACAATCAGCATGTTTTCAAGAGGCGTCCCATGTACAATATATATATACATACACGCCCACACACACACACACACGTGCGCACATTTCCATAATTGGAAGACATGCCGTGCCACTGCCATTCTTTTGGGTTTGCAGCTGTGGAAAATGCAGATGTGCTCGGCAGTGCCTGTACCAACTGTCAGAGTCATTGTTCTCATTGTGAGGAGCCTTGCAAATTAGTCGGTCTCAATGCCAACTGCCACCGCCAAGGAACAACCATGCATTGCTGCTATTGGGATTCCTGCAGGTATACTCCGCTTTCTTCTACATGCCCTGACAGCTTTGGATTTTCTTTTCTTTTTGGCTAGGGGCTCTGCTGGAGTAGTTTCTGAAGTACAGCGCCATCTTAATGGGCCTATATCGTGCTAAATCAACTTTTTTGGGAGATTATAGTGTTAATGATGTTCCCCTGAGTTTTATAGCCTAAATACTCAAACTCAAAAGAAGTGTTCCCTCTGCTGGTGTTTGGCATAACTGCACATAACTGCAATTGTAAAAGTAGGTAAGGAATCTCAAACAGTTGTATATTCAGTTTGTGTTTTAATTCTGTGAAAAACAGTTTGAATGCAAATGGTTTCTATCCAGCAAAGCCAATCAATGTCTGGGTACACGTTCACGACATGAAGAGAGTTTACGAGGATGAATGACAATGATTTCATTTTGAAGAGCAATCAATATGTTCTGTATGCAGTAATTGTGACGCCGCTGTCCTTCTGTGCATCTTCATTTAAAGATATTCAGTGTTTTGTTTTTTTCCCCCGCAACGAGCAAGTCTCAGTGGGCGAGGGCTTACTACCGAAGAAACCGCATCTGCACAGACGCAAGAACAAAAGGCTCTTTAAATGAGTGTTTCATGGGCTATATTAATAATCATCTGTGCCTTCTCCTTGGAGAGGGACGGTGATATTGAGTATCATTAGACATGCAAATAACAGTGCAGTGTGTTTTTTTGCTATCCCTGGGATTAGAAGGGGAGAAGATGGAAAAAGAGAAATAAGTGGCCTGACTGTGGCAGGAACAATTGGTGTTGGAGTAAGGGGTTTGGCGAGAGGTTTGGAAATGTTTGAGGGGGGTAAAGGTACAGTGTATTCCTTAAAGGCACACTACGTGACATACTGGATTCTACTGTTGCCAATAGAAAACATGCTCCTAATGACCAGCTCGACATAGAAAATGCTATAACTGCAGCGTGTAATCAAAGAATGGATTTGGAAGAGCACCTAATAGATGGCTCCCTTTAGTCATCATCTCCATGGAGACGAGCTGGAAACGTCCCCGTTCCCAGCAAAGTACAATGACGCATTCGGAAAATTTAAACAGGATGAGGCGTTCGCTCCAACATTGCCAATGCTGACGTTGATATTACTTTTTATAGTCTGTTCTAATTTTTATTTTATTTTAATTTTCTTATTGTTTATAATTTTGCCCCTTAACGCTTTTTGTTTTTACTCTTTGTACATAAGATACCTCTATTTACTATTTGACTGTTTGCACATTTCCTCTCTATTTTGTTTTCTTGAGAGCCGAATGTAATAAGTGAATTTCTCTTCATTGTGAGATCAATAAAGGATTATCTTAGATGGACGCTTTCTTCAAAAGTTTCAACTTTTGCTCATGTCAGAACACAGAAAGTGTATGGAAAAGCAGTTTAATTAATACTAATTATACTTCATTATAATAGTCAGAAATACAGTGATATTTCAGCACTAGTTTTATGTGAGACATTAGCAACAGAGCAGTAAAGCTTATTCGTATAAGTATATTTGGGACAACATATTATGCCAAATAATGAAATCTATTGAAACTTTACATTTGTAACATGTCACGTAGGGGCACAGCCATCATGTTACGCAGTGTGGGTTTAAAAATGAATAAAGCAAATGATGATTTTCTACCATGTTTTTTTTTTTTTTTTTGCCATTCAACGAAATGTCCCCATCCGTACATGTCGCTCTTTCAAAAAGAAGTCACATACAGTACGTATATTGTAGCTTAACACATTTTCGTAAGGCTGTAGAGCATATGGCCAGATCTTGGAAAGGAAGACAGTTATTTATTCCGCCTTGTGTAAACTTTCTCTTGGGATCCACTGGCGGTGCTGATTGTTGAAAGCTCAAAAGTTTAAAAAAAGTCTATTTTGCCTAACATAGGCTGGGTAGGCCCTTTATATCCCCTGCACTGCTTGTTGAAAACATTGTTTAAAGCGTCAGATCACCTTGAAGTGGACGGGAGCTACAAAAGTGCAAGCGCTCCATGTTTGTGTCATGATGCCTGTGTGCCACCGCATCGCACTGTCTTGTCTGCCAGAGTGTGAGAACAAAGGGACAAGGAGCTGGGAACAGGAACTAACCACTAAAAAGGCACAATCCTCCGCGCCGCCTCGTACTGTAGACAGAGCTGACATGTTCTTTTTATCAGCCACTTCAACCGCAACCGGCTGACCAGAAACTACACGCCACGCACCAAGAGAGGGGAGGCAGAGAATCCTCCACTATTAGAGAAATATCCAAGACTCTCTTTCCCTTACATAACCGTCTCCTCTGGCTGAAACCTGACCACTTCTACATCCCTTCACACCGGTATGAACATGCTAATACAAGCATGTGCAACAGCGAAGAGAGACGATACCGGCGTCCTTATGGAATACAGCGCTGTAGATGAAATACAGCTAAATATTATCATAGTCCAAAGTAAAAGTCACTTAGTCTTCCCTCTGGAGCCGGGGAGAAAGGAGTGGGCACAGAAATTGCTTCTTATAACCCATTTCCCTAATTCCCTTGTTACCTACACTTCATTTGGTGAGATATCTTCATCTTTTGCACAGCCTGCTGTGTTGTCCCAAAACAAAGACACCACAGCCGTAAAAATCCATCTCTGTCGGTAAAAGGTTAGAGCAGAAAGAGGAGTGAGGAAAACAGGTTAGGCCCAAAGGGGCGAGAGGGATCCTGCAGCTGGATGGGAGCAGGAAACAAAATGGATGTGGATATTCAAATTAATGCACATGAGGATACAATAGCGAAACGTATCTGTGACACAACAAGTGTTGTTGACTCATATTAGAAGACCGCATCATGATATATCATTAGATTTATAAGTTTGTTATTTGATACTTTACGCAACTGTTTCACAAAGCCCTGTAAAGGCAACTCCTGTTCTGATATTGGGCTATACAAAACTAGCCTGGCATCCAGAATGATACCCACTGTATATTTTATACAGAGGGTATCATTGTTGGCTGTTAGGCCGAGCTCAAACAGAACCGTGCAATCAGATTTGTACAGTATATTTGCGGTCACGTGTTGTTCGCGAGCTGCGTCACACACGGGACACAGCAGTCCCCTCAATAGCGACTTAGGGAGAGCCGAGAGCTTTTTTTCTAATCAGCGGTAAAGGACCAAAAGCACATCGGCAGTAGGTGAGTTTTGTGATTCATAATGCTGTTTGAATGTTAAAGGGGGGGGTATTATGTAAAATCGACTTTTTCAAGCTTTATATCATGTTATTATGTCATTCCCTCATTAAACACATGCCTGGAGTGTTGCCTTGGCTCATTCACATATTTTTGAGTAATCAGTAAAAAGTTAGACGGCAGCCATTTTAGGTGTAGCTATGCCTCAGTCCTCCTAGGAACGCCCCCACCTCCTGGAGACACCTCTGGACCTTTTGTCACCAGCCAAGCCACCAACCACTGCTCCTCAGCTCAGCAGAGCCCCCTCCCTGCACAGTAGTGTTGTTTAGATGCCACAGCAGTGTGCTGAAGGGGGCGTGTCAGAAAGCTTCTTAAAGAAACAGAGGCCTATTTCAAGACGTTCAGTACAGCCATTTTGAGAGAGCAATTTTATTCAAGGCAGTTATTTTAATTTACTGCATATACAGACCAACAGAAGGTTACGTCATCATTGTAGTATGCTATAGACTGGTGCTATGTGATTGAAAAAAGCATAATACCCCTCTTTAATGCAAAACCGCTAATAACGCCGCTGACTACCCTTCGCTGGTTGGTTTGCTCCCTGCTTGCTTGCGTATGTTCCGCAGTAGAAATAAAGTTGATGCGGAGTCTTACCAGACTCAATCACTGGTACAGCAGTGAGTCTGGATTATACCAGGCAAATACAAAACAACAAGATTGACTGATTGACTGAAGAACTATTACGTGCTTTAGTTGTCATACATTGTTATTTTTCTATAACAGAGCAACAGGAGGAAATCTGCAGACACAGGGAGAGCATGAAAACATCAAAGGCTGCGTCCGGTCTGGAAATCAAACTGAGAACCTTATTGCTGTGAGGGGAGCGATTTCTCCACTGCATAGTCATGCAGCCAAGGGAGCACAAGGATTTTAATCTTGTCCTGGGAATTATATTATTACCCATAGTAACTTGAATGAGGAAAGTACAACTCATGTTACCATAAACCATACATTTGAATATGTTTTATCACAAGCAAATATCCAGTATATTATAACTCACGCAGAGCCTTCAGTATCGCAGCTGACCCAATGCACTCATCACACAGTTTCTTCAGTGTGCCTACACGGAGAACACTGCAGAGTCTCAAAGCCAGGTCAAGCCAAATGAAGAACTGCTTCAACTATCAGGCTATAAGGAAGCTGAACTCTCTCCCTTCCCTGCTATCCCTCCCTCCGCTTCCAAGTCCTGCTATGAGAAGCTGTGGTATTTTTTACAAGGCAACTAATTAGGCAATTTAAGAAAAGTCTGCATCTCCAGTAGACCACTTTGCTTTACTTTTTTTGTTTTGTCTTTGCCAATGTTGAAACTGATATATGAAACTGAATAATATAATATATATAATATATATATTTCTTTGGCAAATTATGCAGTCAATACACCGCACAGTTCTGCATCATAAAAGTGTAATAAAACATATAATTTCATGTTGGCTGCACTGAAATGAAGAAAAGGATCACAGAGCACATAGGACTCTGTACCATTGCAATACAAGCCTTATGATTACCCAAACAATATTGTGAGATTTTTTTCTAACTGCCAGTTCCCGTTTGTCATTAGCATCACAGAAGACATAGTACGAATCTCGACAAACTGTACCACTATCACAGGAACTGGAAAAAGCTCAATGTGACAATGGCACAAATCTTCGTCACCACCATTCACCTATCCCATAGCCTACTCACTGTGTCTTTTTTTTTTTCTGCTGGAATGGCTCGTTGGTAATGTCAACAGAGATTTCACGCCACAGTGCCGGTGCATCAGCCTGGCTCGCTTTCTCCCTACCTGTGATTTACATCAGAGGCAAGAGGGCTCATGGGGATTTTCTGTGCCAAAGCCAGCCCGAGAAAGAGGGGGGATAGATAGCAGAGTGAGAGAAAGAGAGAGAGGCTGGTGATGGTGGTGGGAGGGAATAGAGGAGCGTAGATTTGAAGTCACAACCCCGGGGCGTGACTGACTGAGCCCGTTTAACAATGGCAGACCGAGGATGTTTTTACAAGACGAGCCGCATGACTCTATTCACGCTCCGCTCCTAAATGTCACCATAAACCCGGGCAGCAGACGGCTTTGATTTAAGAGGACCACACGGCGCATTGTAGACTTGTGTACCGTAGGTATTATTAGCTCACAGTGAATAAAATAGAGGTAGTGTTACATAGGAGAGGCGACTTAGATTTAGGTCATTCCACTGGTTTGTGTTCATGTGTTTTTATCTCGGAAAGTCGTGAGTTTTGATGCTATCAAATACAATAATAGGTCTTTAGTGATTTAGCGTTTGACTGCACTAACCATTTAGAATTGGTGTTAGCTTCTTATAAGCTGTAGGCCACTTTTGACAAGTGACTATTTTAGGTCATTTATGCACACTTACATATAGCCTCCCTGCTGCACATGTAACTTTGTTTACAGATTATTAGTATTATTTATTTATTTTTACCTTTTTTTTAGGGCAAGGAACCAAATATGGTAACTTTGCTCGCACTGATTTCTGCATGATATTGAAAAAATTAGAAAAACGTTAAAACAGAACTTAACTTGTTTTATGTCCCCCAACAACACTCTTAATATGAAATTATTCACTTCAAAGTATTTCAATGAGTGCCCTAATGAATCACTGACGATATCAGGCAATTCTCTCAGATACGGTAGTCCAAGGTGACGGCAGACTATAAACTCATGAGCTTAGCAATGTTTAACCAAAAAGACTCACATTTGAAGAATAAATAATCATATCAGCTGATTTACATAGTTTAAGTAGGGAGGTTAGATAGCATGTGTTCTTTTTCTTGAGCATTTTTTTATGTGGAAAAACTCAAAAAAGTTCCCCCAAGTTTTCAAGGATTACATGATCATCACAATAGTACAGCAGCAGTCATAGCAACAGCCAGACTACTCGCTTACACATGTATAGTGTAAAAAGGTGTGATTTCTTTGAGTTCCCAATAGGCAATCACGCGATTGTCAAGCATATTAACCAATCGAAGGAAAGCAAGCAGCAGGCTAAGTGTTTTGTAAATAAGGAAGTTAGTGTTTTATGATGGCATCGGCCAGAATAGAAGGGTTGAGACAAATATCTCAAAAATGTAAGGACACAAGGAGTCATTAGCTTCTCTGTTCAGATTTTTAATCTTAAGAGAATTCCAACAGGGCAACACAAATGTGCAACGGCAGTTTCAGTGTCCTTGCACGATTGGAACGGAACAAAATACTCTTAGAGAAGATGAAGCATCAACTTCTACTTCTTCTGAGAGTAACAAAATGGACCATTCAACACCGTCAAAAACACGAAGACAGTGAAGATTTGTTGTTAGCCCTCACTCTCTATCACACGACAAAACATTTTGTAGGTATAGTCTGGTTAAGTAACGTTAAGTTTTGATTTTTTATTCTGTCTTGCTGTCATGACAACTTGGTCTGTGATTGGATCAATACAAAAACTTTTAGAGATACGATTGGCTGTTCGCAGAGTGGCTGGCCAGTCATAGCAACAGCAGTCACACTAGCACAGGAACACAGCAGTAGTAATAGCATATTGCACCAAGGAATAAAAATACTGCCAATAGTGCTAAAACAGTGATTGTGTAGTGAGTGCAGTGGTTTAGTTGTTTTGTTACAACTCATTTCAAGTGGCTTGCGTTGTGATTCACGCATCCACTTTCATAACTGACTTACACTTTCTACAATCAACCACACAACAAATTCTGTGTCCCCATCAGGGAATACAATAATGGGCATTGTTATTTTTGGCCTCAGAGAACCTGCATCCTTGTCTGGCTCCTGTAACTGTCACTGCAAAAGTCATTTGAATCCCCGAATGCTTACATCTGTTCATCCACTGACAATCCGCAGTCTGTAATCCATTTATTAGCCCTAGTCCTAACAGCGTGTTTGGCCTCAGAGCAGCAGACGCGCGTCCGGGTCCGTGTCATGTCCAGGGCTAACGAGTTGGGACGTCACCGAGCTACAACATGCCATTTGTCTCCCATAATAAGACGTGAGATCTAGCAGTCGTTTGAGGGAAGTCAGTGTCTCCACACGGCCTCTATTCCTGGAAACATGGACTCGGAGACACTTGCCAGGAAGCCCTTATGCCCAAATGTGAGCGGCCAAATGTCTTTATTCGTGACCGGGCTGTCTGGGGAGGGGTGGTGATGGATACAGGCATCTTCCTAGTGTGAAATGCAGCTTTGGTACCATTTGATGACGCTATGTCTGTGCTATTTTTGGTATCAAACATCTAAATAAGCCTTTCCTCCTATTTTGTTTTCATATTCTCGCTGGCAGTTTGTGTGAATACGGCAAATCACTTCCATCCATGTTTGTACAGATTTGCGTCACACCAACAGTCACGTGATTGAATGTAAAGTCAGGAAACAAAAGTAACTCGTTGCCAGGGAAAGTTACTATGTGTGTTACTGTTGAACAAAAAGTTGCTATATGTCAAAAAATTTAGATTTTTTTTTTGAGCAGTTTTCACAAGTCAGTTGAAATGAGTAGAACTGACAGGTGTTTGTACATAACTTTCGAGGCATTATCTTTGTAAGAAAAGTAAACAGTGCACCATATGAAGTGCATTTAAATTTAGCAAATTAAATCAACTCTCTCAACCTGGGACAACTGCTCAAGTAAACAACTTGTACTTCCAAGTGCTTTGGTCACAAAAAAAGTAAAACTTTTATTTTATTTTATCGACATATTAGTAGCCTAACAACGATTTTTTTCAGAGTGGATTTTGGATATCTTGTTTAGTTTTTCAATAAATTAATAATTAGTTTAACAAATCTGTAAAAACTCAAATTCCGCCTTGTTTTTTGGGGTTCAAAGCTGAATAAATCAGGCTTGGAATTAGATATTAAAAAATCCCTCTGAAAAAGTCTTGTTAGGTCCAAGACTGGAAAGGTGCATGAGTGGGGCAAAACCCTCATTTAGAGAAAACCAGCCCTGAAGTTTTGTAACAAGTGCGCATGGGCGACACTCTTCCGTATTGGGTGACTCACAGCAGGAAAAATACCATATTTGGATTATAGCGTCATTACAGGCACCCTTCGCAGGACACGTGGATGTAAAATCTGTCAATATTTGTGAATAAATACCCGTGGGAAAGCCGGTGTGACAGATCAACGTAGGGATCAGGTCAACATAGGGAAACAAAGCGGAAGTACCAACCCCTATTAATTTTTTTTTTTTAAACTGGGCACCAAATTACAGTAATATAACGACTTGTGTAAAGGCAATGTCTCGTCATTTCCTCATAACCACCCAAACAGCTAGGCACCGATTTAAGTTCTTCCCAGTTTAAAAAAAAAAATTAATAGGGGTCGGAATTGAACTGACAATCTCATGGATGGGAGTCCAGTGCTCTACCTATGGAGCTACACGGGCGAGAGAAATTTGTGCTGCAGAACATCCATAGGCTATGTTATGCACCGCTCTTTTGTAGAAAACTGAGAAGCGCCTTTTCAAGTCAGGCAATATTTATTGAATCATTTTGTAATTAGGTCAAATTCGCCTGGGTTGCCAACGATTTGAGCGTGGAGAAACTCTAAACAGCTAGGTCCTTTGTTCATCATCGGTGTGAAGTGGATGATGCCTTGGTCTAAGAACCACACGCAGAGTTACTCCGATGGGTTGATTCCAACGGAATTATTCTTTGAATTCCTGGTTTGGTGCGCGGTGCGTGGCGCGTCTCGGCTACGCGTCCGCGTCGTGCACTTCCGCTTTGTTTTCCCTACGTTGACCTGATCCCTACGTTGATCTGTCACACTTCCGGATTATCTCCGCCTCACTCACGGACAAGACACCATAAAATAAGCATCATAAGTAAGTTTTGTCATTTTTATACTCTGACATGAAAACAAAGATGTAAAGGGAGGAAACTAGATATAAAACTCCACTTCGACCACTGCATGAAAAATCAATACTTTGACCTGCCTTGTCTCGCCTTAACCCGGCTCCTCACAAGCTGTGAGCCAGGGGTGCGTTCAGATTACACAGTTTATTCAATCAATGCATAGTAACACACCACATTTTACGTCCAGTAACGTTAACAGCGTTGTAACGACTGGAAAAGTAATTTGTTAGATTACCCGTTACTGAAAAAATAACGCCGTTACCTAATGACGTTATTCCAAACAATGTTTGTACCAAACTGAAACATTTTAACGATACAGTTTCAAAGTTGAGTCAGTGTTTGCCACATAACCAGCATTTTATAATGTAGAAAGTATAAGATAGTAATGAAGGCATGTTATTGTGAAATATTACCGAAAACATTATTATGCCCTCTTTAAGGTCTTGCCAAAATCAGTTGTGAAAAATGAATTGTTGTTGTTGGTTAAGAGCATCCATAACAGTTCGCGGTGCGCAAGCCTTTTGAGGAAGCGTTGCTTTGTGTGCACCAGCGGCCTATTATAACTGACTCGGAGATGGATGCCGCCTGTCACACCTGTCTGCCTCTGCTCCTGCCTGATGCCACGGGGTCACGGGGAGAGCGCCCAAACACTCATCAATCTCCACCATTGTCCGGCGCTCTTTCAGCTCTGGCAAATCTTCTTCCAATATCCATTTAGCGTCTGAGGATCCGCACAAAAAAATGCTTACAAGCACACAAACACCACGACTCAACCTATTGACCTGCTCTGGCAGCGCAGGCACAGACGAGGAAAGAATGAGCGTAATAGGATCATGAGCGATCGCCAAGAAATGCTTCTCCGTGTCCGAATAGGCAAACGTGACTCATCTTCACAAAGCTAACCTCTGTGTTGCTGAAAATGTGGCTTACGGGATTTAGCGGTGTAAAAAAAGACACAAAACAAAGCAAAAGCAAACTTTTAGGTGACCTGACACAACTCTTGGCTCCTGTGGTAAATTGCATAATGTGTTCTAAGCTCATACAAATATATACAAAAAGCTCCATGGTATTCAATTATAATTTGTTCATTTGTTCACATTCTTTAGGGTAAAATAGAAAAATGTATCTTGACGATGTTGGTGGCACGGTAGCATGGTGGATAGCCCTTTTGCAACATTCAGGAAGTTTGAATTTGATTGCAGAGTTAGCACGATTTCTGGTCTCTTTCAACGTGTGCAAAAAAAAATCTGGAGAAGGGTCCAATAGGAAGAAGTGCAGAGGACAAAAGTGTTTCAGTAGCATAACAATACAAAGGCTTTTAAGCTACTTTTGGACACCTGAATACTCGCAGGACTTTTGATAGTATATAGTAGTTAGTAGTTAGTAAAAGAAAAGAAAAACAACAAACAACAACTCCTATGCTACAGAGATTAAAGAAGTGAAATAGAAATCGTAACAATTATGGAACAATGACAATGAGAATCAAAACAACTTTAGCGTGAGATTTGGTTTACCCCCAACAAGGAATGCACCATACCGATACCCATATCGGGCCAATACCACATGCTTGTACTCATTAATGTGGTCCCGATACCAGAAACCGATACCACTTGATGTGCTCCTACGGGACGCAGCTCTCAGCTGAGAGAAAAGAGCAACAAACTGGAGAATGCTTTAGTAGAAATACAATAATCCACATAGAGCTGACTTTATTACAGACTACACTCCCTAAATCAGAGTCTGCGCTGGATTTAACCAGAGCTAAATGTTGTTAGTTCTGCAACGTGGAGTCTGCAGTGTTTCCAAGATGCAGGCCAATGTTGCTAACTAGCCGCTAGCTAGCCGCTAACAGCTCTGGCGATTCTTAAGACGCTTTAAGCCAGGGGCTTAATTCATCTGTCAAACTAACCCAGCGACCAAAAAGGCCTGCGAAAATTCAAAGCAAAGAGATACAGCATGTCCATATTGAGCAAATTGAGTTGCAGCAAAACAATCAAAATGCTGTATGCTACTGGCTAAGTTGCTACACAGGAAAATCCACACGGAGCTGAGGTAAAGATGAAAAGAGACCATTTAGCTGCTGTAATAAGTAACCATCTCAATACCATTGTTAAATAGCCTAAAATAGTGGGGGGAAAAGTGAATAAAGCACAGGCGCGTTTGGACATGGACATGTCTATGATGGACGGTGCAATAAAAATTAAAAATGATATTCAATGAAAAATGAAATGGCATATGTTCAATTCTGATATAACTTCTCTTAAAATGTAGCCTACTTTACTCAAGGAAATATAAATGAGTAAATGAACTAATTACTAACCAATCTGCTGTGAAAAAGTCAGACTATAAACCATCTATTCACTCAAAAAGTATATTGAAGAAAATGCCTTGTACTCGTATCGGTATTCGGTATCGGCAAGTACTTCAAAGTTTTTAGAGGTTTTAGAAAAAGTGGTATTGGTGCATCCCTACCCCCAACAGTCCAGCCTAGAATTTAGATGTACAGATAAAAGTGCTTCTTCAGTCACTTGTCTAACGTTCTTCAACTTAGACATGCAGGAATTATGAGCAATCCCTTAAGAGATATCCTGCGTGGGGATGACATTGTTATTAGGCCGGCTGTAAAAGAAATTCAATTTGGTGCATTCCCATAGGCTTCCATCAAGTGTGAGGGGATGAGCATTGTATTCCCTACATCCTCGCTATTTCATATACTCCTGAACAGGGCGGCCAAATGGAAGGAAGAACCACTGAAACACAAGGCCAGATCTACCAAACAAAACCAGCAGAATGACATGGGTGAACACTTCCAGGTGAAATTTGGAGCAATGTGAATGAGAGGGGCCTGGCTCAAAATAACAGCCATTGTTATGTTCTCAAACACATATTTTCCTTTATGTGTATGCACCAAATCCCATAAAAAAATAAAAAAATAAAAAAGTCCTGGCTCCAAACCATACTGTGAAGCCAGAAAAGTAATTTTCATCATTTTGGCTGTTGCCGTTCCCCTGACAGTTAAGCAGTGTTTGACTATCCAATCCGGTAATAGGAGGAAGGGGGATGGAGATGAAAATTGACATGTAAAATTGATTCAAGTTGGCATTATTTTCTTTCTTTCCGTCACAAATCCTTCTCGAGACTGCAATGGGTATAAATATTAATATGGCGAAATAGCAAAATATGCGATAATGTATTTTTTATGCAAGAGCTCTTCCAAAGCCCAGAAGCTCATTGTGTGTTGTTTACGCTGGTCAACCCGCATTGCACTTGGTCACGCTGTCAGATGCAGAAAAAGGGATGTTTGTTATGACTCAGGACACGTCTCGTATTTTTTAAGTTATTTATCTGAGCGTAGTTACTGGCGGCGCTAAAAGGCTCCGCAAAATAATGTGTGAAAATTCGACTTTGCTGTTTTTGTCCCTCGAGCTGTGTAGTTTGCTCCTGCTCCTTCGCACCCTTCAGCTCTGCCTTCACTCATCCGACCTCACCCCCAATCTCTTTCCTGCTCGCTCTCTTTTTTTCTCGAGGCCCCCAGAGGGTTGTAAATAATGTACACAAACATAACAGGGCCGTGTTGTTTACATGGGAAGAAGAAGTTCAGTGGGAGAAGGAAGAGAGAAAAGAAAGAGAAAGAAAGACGAAATCTGGGGTGAGAAATTATCACAGTGTGAGGTTCCATTTGTGCGTGCTAGTTAATTGTGGAAGTTTGGAGAACTTCTGGGGTGTTATGCCGTCAGTCAAACGGCTTGGGACTTGGGATTTTAGCCCAGCGATCCTGAATCAAGACTATATTCGCATGAGCAATAAAAATATACTTTGTTCTTAAATGGACATATCATGCACAATCCTTAAACCATGTTTTGAGTATTAGAATTCGAAGTATTTCACTACATTCATGCAGTTTTGAGTAATCTTTGGGCAAAGCTGTTAAATAGAGTTGTTTCTTCTTCTCCTTCAATGTCAGCGTTCTGTTCAGTACTTCTTGGACACAAGTGTGTCATTGTTAAAACCCAAAATTGTACTTCACATTTTTTAAACATTACATCAGTTCTGAGCCTTTCTGTAAAGGGTTGTTACGTCCCTGGCTCAAGAGCCACAGCAAAAAGGAGGAGCAGGACGCAGCGGAAAAGGTTTTAGCTCTAACATAGAGCATTTATTGTAAAAATTCACAAACAATAATTGCCCTTGTTTGGCATCTCCGAGGCCAGGTGGATCAGAGCCAGAAAGGAGCCACCGTGTAGTGGGGATTGGGAAGGGGCGGTCCTTTCGAAGGCGGCTACAGGATGCACCGGGTCCTGGCACATTGGGAGTAACCTCAAAATATAAGAACACATTAGTATAGACAAAACCAGACAGCACCCCCAAGTGAGGGGTCGTCACAGGGTGTCTGTCAGGTTATGCTGACAGACACCCTGTGACGACCAGCTCTAGCGACTGAATTTCATTGTTACTATTTAATTCTTACCGGAACATCATTTAAAATGATAAAACGTAAAATACCAATGCTGAGGCACCCGCAACAATGTTTTAAAGTCTATTTTTAAGCCCTTAATGCATCATATGTCCACTTTAAAGATGTATCTAAGATTTGAACAAAGTCAGAACAGCAAAACGCTGGTGAACATGCTTCCCCAATACATAGGAAAAGGTTTTCTATTCGTCATCTGCACTGGGCTGTTTTCGGATTAATTTGAATATTTATTGATTGATTGATTGAGCTGTTTAGTTGAGCTGTTTATATTCTTATTCTTACAGCAGTTAAACATTTCATCATAATAAGGCTCAAAATATGATGCAGGTCAGATTGAGGAGCTTTCCTCATTATGTCAGTGCTGGAGTAATCGGTCAAAATCTGCCCACAGAACTTGAACCAGAATTGGATAATTTCCCAATATGTATGTTTTTTTTATGTTTAATCTTGCTTATGCTGAGCGGGGGATGGGAGTGGATGGTGGATGGTAAATAACATGAGGCAACCTGATCAATTCAAACCAATAGGCCATTCGAATATACAACATGTAACCCTGTGACTCAAGAGATCAAAAAGCAACAATTGTCTGCAGTCCATGCATTCAGACCTGTTCGTATTCATGCCTTCTCCATACCTATTATGTTGTTTGTTTTTTTGTTTTTTGTGTTCCTTTCTCTCTTGCACATTTGTCGTCATCACTTCCCTCTATAACACTTCAATAACAGCCCACAGTGGGGTCCCAGGTGCACTGCCTCCATGTCACTGCACATCTTCTATCACTCGGCAGCAAAAATACCCAAACAGGGGGGAGGGGGGAGAAATATATAAAGTTCAAGGCGCAACATGTTCTTTGGCCTTCATCCTTGACAAATGTCCCCTCTTCAAACTCTCATATTGTGTCACTTTCCACAAAGCTTAACGGTCTCTTTCTCCGGCTATAAAAATATCTTTCCAAGGTCCAAAAAAAAAGAGAGAAAATAAAGCGCGCATCACAGCACAAGTTCCTTTTTTTTTGTGACTTTGGGGACGTTTTGTACATGGATGCATCAGCTCAGTGGATTCCCTGGACTCGTATCATAGAGAGAGCTGAGATTCATTACCAACCCGGGCCTTCACTCATGGTTGCACACTGTATGCTCGGCTTGGCTGGCCCCCCCTCGGACCCCCGCGCTGCTCCGTAGACGCGCCTTTATTTATTTATCCAGCCTCGGAATGGAACTTTAAAGACGCCTCGGTTAAACGCGCTCAAGGTCGGATTTAAATGTGTTTTGGACCGTTCTTGAGATATCCTTCAACAGAATACAGTTAGCGACGGTTCATTGCTGAATCTATTTACTATGGCCGCCTCGTGAAGCCGTTATCACATTTTCGATTTTCTTGTGACAAAGAGTTAGAAGGCAGTGTGGCCTATTTGAGCCAATCCCAAGCATGGCTGAAATAAACCTACATGGACGGGTTTCAGTCACAGGACCTTTTCCCTAATTGGACGCCATTCTTTCGCCGTCCAATCCAAACATCTAGCCTTGGATATGTGTTAGAGGTCAGAGCTGAGCTGTTACTGTAGTATTTCCTCAGTGTTCATCGATGTGAGCCACACATGTGTTTAACGTGTTGAAGCCATTGACAGTTGATTGAATCAACTGGTTGACAGGTGCTAACCGGTAGAATGCTAACATCTTGAGCAGCTTAAACACTGACTCAGAAAGATTTTCTGTTTCCTCTAAAGCAGATCTTTAGTAAATCCTGCTGTAGCTCGACAGAGCTGCTACGTCTGTGCCACATTTGTTAGTTATATCACATAAACGTGCGTCTCTGGGGCAGTGTTTTACTGTTATCTTCATGAGCAATGATTACGAGTACATACAAATGCCACTGTCAATCAGTTGTCTTTCATTTTCATCCTGAGTAGAGGTATTGTTACATGTTGTAGTATTGCATAATGCTACTTCGGTATTCAAAATGGCCGCCGGAACTATGCGTGATGTCATTGGAAACGCATGTATAGGTTTTTATCGTTTGAAACCCGTGGATAGCGCTGCTGTCCTTGCTGTCCTGAGGCTCCAGCAAGGACTGGACGATAGCTCCAAAGCCGTATCTATAGAATCAACTCTTATCTATAGCCTGTCAGTCAAAGGAAGTTGGCTCCATCTATTATTTGGATTTGGTGGCCATAAATAAAAGGCAATTTTGGTAATTTTACACAAAGTAAGGCCTTATTTCAACATGGAATATTCATTGCAATATTTTTTTTTTAAATATTATACTTATGTGAGTAAAAAATTAAACAAGCAGCAAAAGTTTCAAATTGATATTACTAATTTATGTTTACTTTCCTATTCATTTGCGGTGTCTCGTTGGAAAATGAAAACAATTAAAAAGATACAAATAATGAATCTGCAGTTCTCACAATCCTCTTTAATTAAATCCCACCGTTAGTTAAGAAAATATTTGCTTCCAAACACAAATTGCAAATGCTTTCTGTCTTATTTGACATTGTGGCCCAGACGGCTGTGTACTTGCCGTCAGCTTTCACTGAAACATATTTCTAGATTATGTTCTGGCTGCTCTCATGAATACATGTGGCAAATATTTTGTCAGCCTGACAGTTTGTCATATAAATGCATGAGCAGACTCAAAGTAGAAGGCTGACATGTGTGGCAATTACATACATTTGCTTTGATGGTCCATGAAGGAGGTGGTTAAATTATTTCAGTCGACTAATTGGCTGGTTAGCTTTGAGTAAAGCGCACACAGCAACTTTATACTGTGTAAAACTCTTCACACTTTTAAATAAGGTCTGTATGATCCATTATACTGGGTTAAGAAACACCTTAGCTTTGTTTTTGTTTTTTAAAAGCAATGTTGCACTGCTGTATTAACAACTCATACTTTGCAGTTCAGGTCATTTGAGCAGATGAGGAGCACTTCTTGGCGCCACCTTATGACATCAGATGATGAAACAAAGCGTGTGAATAATTTGATACGAAGTGGAAAATGTGGGATTATTCAAACATGCATGTATTAAACAAAGTACAACTCCAGATTTGTTTTCTTGTGGAAACAACATTGTAATATAGATTTAAAGCAAAAGAAACAAGGAATCTGCTGTCAATTCGTATTCATTTATTTTTCGCTTTTACTTCATCTATTATGCATTTTTTTCCACATTGCTTTACAGTAAGTGTAATAGTATACTCCACCCTCCACCACAATAACCTCAGTGCAAATTTCCACATACGGTTTTATTCACCGGCACTTGCTAAATAACTTAGAAATAACTTATTTAGCAAGAAGACCTTTTCAAAGAAGATGTCACACCTATAACTACAATAAGAAGCAGATGTACCAGGCTTATATTTCTCAGGTGAAGGGTTAAAACATGCTCGTTTGCATAAAGCCGACCATTTTGTTCAGGAACAGCAGGTCTAAGGCTACGGCGTGGCGTCCCTTCACAGTTACACAGAGAGAGAAACATGAGAAGACACTTGTGCAGCCCCATATAACACTATTCCACCCACTCCCATGTACGCAAGAGGGCTAGTTCTGCCCTCCACCCTCTGTCTCTCTCACCCAGACGCTGAACTGTCACACCCCGTGCCCACCTCACACTCGATGGCCCGGCCTGAATGCCACTAACTACGTCTCGGTCTGTGCAACACCTCACACTGATGACTCACACTCGCAAACAGCCGTGACGTTAGATGTGCAATCATTACGTGGCCACTCACAACCAAGCCCAATCTCCTGCCTGGGAATGATGATGATGATGATGATGATAGCTGCTTTGCATTGTGAATTAAAAAGAAAAGAATTAATCACCATACAATGTAATAGAAGGAAACCAATCACCTAATTTTTATAAGTGATAAATAGAGAAGGAGTTTCATTACAATTGCTGCGGAAGAATTGAGTCAAGGCAGAGCAAGACATTTCAATATTTGATGAAACACCCTTTTCGTATGTAAATATGTTTCATCGAAAGGTTCTCAGATAGTTTTCACTTTACGCGGTCCCGGTACACAATCCTCATCATATTTATCTACTTTATTATAAGCTTGTTCACACTGTTTATTTGGAATAGAGAAGTATTTACTTGACAGTAAAGCTTTTAGGCTCAATTGAAAAAGCAATTGGAAAACTATAGGGTTATCACGTCTGTCTATGTAGAATTTAGGGCCGGGACTTTTGTCAATCAATTCCGATTAATTAATTACAAAAGGTTTAGTGCGATTAAATATATTAATCTAAATTAATCGCACTTAACTATAGGGCACCGACACTTTCTTAGTTTCCTTTTTCTGCAAGGCAAAGGGACGAATACGGCGTAAAGCCAAAAACAATTTTACAGTTAAACTTGTTCATTCGCACAGTTAAGCCTTGTTTGTTTGTTTGTTTGTTTGAGTTTTTATTTCGAGCTAAGGCACAAAATCCAAAAAAAAACAGAAAAATATATAAACAATAAAGAAAAAATAATAATATACATTCTAACTCGAAAAGGAGTGGGAAGAAGACAAGCTTATTGACTCTCACCCCTGTTCATAACTTAAATAACAATAACTAACAACACTGCATATTTCTTACCATCTTACAAGACAACTATCAACCGAGTTGGTTACATTTCAACAGATGCCATACTGCATTATACCAGGTCAACACTCACAGTATGTCACACGCTACAACCATTGTATTATTTCAGTTTCCATACCGAATTCATTACCGTGTTGGCATTATCGTTATTCATCATCACCATTACAACCATATAGCATTACTCTGTATCAAATGTTGATACATAACATACTCCACATTTATTCATGAAAGGTACATTAATCGCAGACCGATTGATGCTCATAATAACAAGAATGATCTTAATGATGTGTGTTACAAGGGATTCCTTTGTTTTAGTTTTTTTGTTTGTTTGTTTTTTCTCTGTGACTGGACCTGCTGCCAGAGGGAGCGGCCCCCGAGTAACGGAGCCTTAAAGCAGTACTAAGTAACTCTTGCCCCTAGAGGCCATAAGCGCAACTGCAGGTGTCTTAGCAAGTTAACGATTTTTAACTTATTAAAATGTCTTGGAGAGTAAATACTACGCTGACAGAAAAGGTTAAGGGAGAGCGGGGTTGTGCATCAGTTATACAATGGGAATATTTGTTTTCACTCAAACTGGGCTGTAAATACTGTTTAAAGTGGCGCTATCCCGCAGTTAGCTTTGCCCGTTAGCCTGTTAGCTTCTTCTCCGTGATTCTATTAGTGTGTATTGCTTGCTCCGCCCCGGTGGCAGTCAAGTTGCAAGCATGGTTTTCTGGCCAGAGACACCAGGGGGAGATGAAAGACCCCCCCCCAATCATCCCATTAACACAAAGGATTTATTAAGGTAAACACGTTACTTAGTACTGCTTTAACATAAACTTATTTAAAGCCACCCCGCGTAAGATTTTACCCAATAAATAAAATTGAAATACAAGTATTTATTTCATGACAGATATTTTCATAATTGAACAAACATGAGCCTTTGCTATGAGCTGTCCTCTCCTAAGACATGACTGTAACTTTACTGGGAATGGGTACGTCTCCAGCTCGTCTCCATGGAGACATTGACTAAAGTCAGCAGAATTTAAGATTTAAATAGGTTAAACTGATATTGTCTTTGAAGTGTTTGAACACATGTAGCAAATACAAAGAAGCATCAAAATATACCTCTGAAAATACATTTAAAAAAAAAACCTTAATTAATTACAAAGGCCATAATTAACTCGATTAAAAATTGTGATCAAGTCCCACAAACCGAACTGAATAAAGTGTAAACAAATACAGAGACATATACATCACAAACAACAAAGGGTCGGTGAGCTGCGGTCGCACCTATCAATCCCAAATCCGAAAACACATTTTTATTTCTGACCATTTTCGATTTCCTCTCTCCGTGCGGCCGCTCTTCACCATCCCACAATGTCTTCGCCTGCTCTCCGGGTCACATCACTGGAGCTTTTGACTCTCCAAACTGCAGTTTATTCTATCTGTAAAACTTCTGTCAAATGATTATTTTATAAAAGTCCCGCGAAGCTGTCGAGAAACTTTCTGCCAACCGGCACGCTTTTGACCTTGTGTGGCTATAGCAGTGGTTTTTCTGAAGTATAAATAAACTAGCAATGACTGGGGAACGCTGTGAAGTGAGTGAGACAAAGGGGCTTAGGATGCACGAGCAGCTCCCTCTACCAGTAAGTCGTATTAGGGCACCGCTGCACTGCACACTATCATAAGCAGTCCATTTGCCCGGCTTCTTTCTCTGCCCCTGGTGGTATGGCAAAACAAAAAATGTATATATACACCCAAAAAAAAAAAAAAAATCCTCCCTCAAGCTAGCACCGAGAACAGAAGGGAATTGGAATATGTCACACAGAGAATACAAGCTTTAGCCGGGCCAAAGCAGGAAATCAGAATTTGCCACCACATTTATTTGCTCACATTTCTGGAGGCGCACTGGCTTGTTTGTTTGTCGGAATTCCAGAGGCTAAAGTGTGCTGAAATGAAGCCCGTGAGAAATATCTCTCCACAGGCAAGGACAGTGGCATTGTGTGAGCATAATGTGACACATAGTAGGAATTTGAAACGCATGTTTAGATACAGATGTAACAACATAAAACGGGGTGGAAAGATTGTCAAGACCACGATTTATTATTTACTCGCTCACTCATTATTTTTTATGAAGTTCGGACAAAATGTTGAAAAACCTGCCTTTTTAGGGGGAACTAGCAAACGTTGGCCGTTGGCGTTAAAGGCACACTGCGTAGAAAAGTGAGGGAAAAAGAATGATTTGGATGTGGACTGCACCTATTTACATTATTTGGCTGCCTTGGCGACGAGCTGGAGACGTACCCACTCCCAGTAACGTTACAGTCTCTCACAGCTGACACATGTTTATTGTTCATATTTAAACATATATTTCAACAATAAAATGTGTGTAATAAAAGTAAATGCTGGTATTTTATTTATTTATATTGGGGTAAATCTCAAGAGGCTTATTGGTATGAAACTATCCAGGAATCTTACTGTTGACAAATATTTATTGGAATTGCATGTTGTGTGAATGAAAAGAAAAGAAAAGAAAGAAATGATTTAAGCGCTACACTTTTTGGACGTATATTATGCAAAAGCAGTTTAAATTAGGCTACATAGGATACAGATAGAAAATATATTAGTGCAGTGAACAAGGACAATCATCTTTTGCATTTGTATGGGCATTAGAACAAGCACGCAACAGCCTTTACTCATATCAATACTTCCAGATTAGAGTTCATTTACAAAACCGCATTAATGCTACGGGTAAAACTTTATGCCCTTTTTAAAATCCGACATAAATCTCCCCTTCCCTAACCGCACTTTTCAATTTGCGGAACGCGCGCAATAGGACGGGGGGAGAAAGGGGGGGGTTAAAAAGCCTCTTCCACTCTAACATCTTCTCTACTTTATTACCAGTCTTCAGGGAGAATGGCCGCAGCGTCGCAGCCCGGCTATCTGTTTACATTTTCTTTACAAGACTATATTGGAATTATAATTGTGTTGTATGGCACCTTCTTTTGGAGGCTTGCTCTGTTTAAAGGTCCTGTGGAGCCGCGGAGATGAAGAAAAATGGAGCCCTTTTGAGGGATTCGATTACCCGGGAAGAAAATGCAGCTGCACACTGGCCTTGTTTTTTTTTTTTTTTTTTTTTCCTCTCTCTCTCTTTCTGCTACTTCTCTATTCTCTGTTTTCCTCCAGGTGCCAATCTCCCGGGATGCTCAATATTAGAGCTAGAGGCGCGCTGACGCAAACACAGTGCCATCCACGCCCCGGCGAATGTTCCTCTGTACGATTACACACACTTTAATCTGGAGGAATTGGGATAATTAAAATGGATCGAGGTTTTTCTGGAGCTGACCGCAGAGATACCTATTGCTTCACTGACTTTCGATTTGTTCCAAGGTTAACAGAGGTCAGACTAGACAGGGCGATGCATTTGGTGTTGTGTAGACCTGCAGTTGCCATAGAGCTTACAAAGTCTGTGTTTAAAGTGGATTTTTTTTTTTTTCCTTTTCACTTTAAAGGAATCCTTGGACACAGCAAGTGTAAATGTAACCATGAGGGCTTTTTTGTAGGTTTTCTCAATACAACCTGCTGTATATGGGGGAAAAACACTGTCACACTGTAGTTATTCATGCAAACAGCATAAATTTTCCATCACAATGTAGATGACGCCGGATTTCCACAGCTCTGAGTCTGTACTTGTATTTTTAATAATGTTTGGAATTTGTTAAAATGCAGAGGCAGACACCAAGGAGAGAGCGCCTCACCCATTCGCCGGTGACACCAGTCAATATTTTTAATTTCATTATCCTTATTAGCGTCGGTTTACTGTTACTTTTCTACCATCGTTTCTTCCAATTTCATACAACAATTTCCTGTGTACATCACCCTGTCAATAAGTAATTACTTGCTTGGTGAATAGCTTTGCGTAATGTTCATCGGAGGGGAGAAGATCCATATCGGTTGTTCATTAGCATAATGCAAATGAATCCACAAAGGAGGGAGATAAAACATGTTTGCCGCCGCAGTTGGATACCAGAGCCACTGCTGGAGAAACATAAGTGTCTGTGGCGCGCACAGGCTTAAAGGTCTCCATTTTGGAGTGGCGAGCGGAATACTAAATCCCATCCAAACGCTGAAATGATGTCAATTTTTGGCTGGTATTTTCACTTTGTCAGATGCGATTTCCACTCTGCTGCAAACGAAATGTTCCCAGTGTTTGTCAAGTGCGACGGACGTTGGGAGCAGTTGTCCATTTGTTGCAACTGAAACGCATTAGCCGAAGATGCGCTCCTCGCCACCCATTAAGACCTCCCCAGATAGAGGAACACTATTTTAGCCTCCTATTTACTTAATATGCAGGATCCGGCCCCGTCTATTTGCCTCTAATCAACTGATAAGACGAAAGGCCTTTTCTCCATCCCCCGGAGGATGAAAACCAAACTCCTAATGGTCATTAGTAGCAATTATGTCCCGTAACTGGCGCATCCTCTACGCTTTTGCTGCGCTGGCTGCCCGGGCTTGTGTGGGATCCGATGTGGATATGCGAGCGACTCCTTACAGCTCTCCAGAATGCACTTCCTTTCAGCTAACCGCGGCCGTCGCACTGGTGATGGATATCTTCGGTTTCCTGTGTGTTGTGATTTCGACGAGCGATAAGTTGCCATCATCTGAGCTTAACAGGCCTCCACTACGGCACGTGTTAATGCACCTCTGGTCCATTATCCCGACAGATTCATTTACATGGAACTTTGACTCCGTAGTAATTGCGGCGTGGTCAAAGGCATCTTAAAGGGGGGGGTATTATGTAAAATTGAAGCTTTATATCATGTTATTATGTCATTCCCTCATTAAACACATGCCTGGAGTGTTGCCTTGGCTCATTCACATATTTTGAGTAATCAGTAAAAACTTAGGTGTAGCTATGCCTCAGTCCTCCTAGGAACGCCCCCACCTCCTGGAGCGCCTCTGGACCTTTCGTCACCAGCCAAGCCACCAACCACTGCTCCTCAGCTCAGCAGAGCCCCTCCCCGCACAGTAGTGTTGTTTAGATGCCACAGCAGTGTGCTGAAGGGGGCGTGTCGGAAAGCTTCTTAAAGAGACAGAGGCCTATTTCAAGACGTTCAGTACAGCCATTTTGAGAGAGCAATTTTATTCAAGGCAGTTATTTTATTTACTGCATATACAGACCAACAGAAGGTTACGTCATCATTGTAGTATGCTATAGACTGGTGCTATGTGATTGAAAAAAGCATAATACCCCCTCTTTAAGGACACTTGGAGGAGCCGGCGTCCGTCTCAGCATGCAGCACCAACTTACAATTAGCCAACTCAGCTGCTTTGCTACAAGAACCAGGAGTCTCGTGTGATTTTATGCAAAAGATCAAACGGCCCCTGCCCTAATCCCCCCGAGTTGAACCCGAGAGTGTGATCCTTATCGACAAACGCCGGGTGCAGCGCATTACGCATGCAATACAGACCTTTTTCCTGGCGCACTCCACCGACGCAACAAAGCCCAGGACCTTGCTTGGGGATTTGCATTGTAAATGTTAGCGCATGTATTGTGTGCTTGACATACGTGACGGTAATTCGGCGGCCAATCTGATTGGTATTTGTGAAGGTAATACGCTGCACTCAGGTATTCGCCGATAAGTCCCTCCATCTGCCTCTTAGCTGCGCACATGATCCTTTTAGGAATCCCCCGAGATGGCAGAAAAGAGCTTGTGTGGATGAAAAACTGGATAAGGCATAGGATATTATGGATATTATGGCAATTGTCGGACTAAACAGACATAATATTGATGCGAGTGACATTGCAGCCTCTATGTTCGGTCTCTATCAGATGGCGCAGCACGCATGTCGGGGAGGAGAAGTAGATTGGGGGGAGGAATCAGCTGTGTAAACAGGACACAAACAGCTCTGTCGGTGACAAGCCTGGGCTATTGTCAGAAAACTAATAAAGTGCGTTGGCGCAGTGCAGTAATTACACATCCCGGGATATCAGCAAGTGTTTAGAGAAACACTAGCCATCAACAGAGAAGAAAAGGTCATCAAGACAGATATGGCATTAGCATTTTGACGGCGCTGAAAGCCCGCATTGATTCACGTTCGCCGAGCGAGACGGTGTGCGCAGGTAAACACAGACCAAAGGACCGCAATATCATGTTTTTTCTTTATCCGGCCGCTGAGTGACAGCTAGTAAAGTGTTTGTGGTTGCGTTGTGAACACTGTCAAATCATTACCAAGAACTTTTGCGGCGTTGGGTTTCCGCTGTTTACCCGTAGACGGCGACGTGTGTCAAATTGGTGAGTCATGAGGTATATTTAGCTATGACAACATGCTCTTACTCCCCATTAAAACGTAATTGTTCAGTATTTATAGCAGCAGCACTGTGGTTAGAGCGCTCTCCCTGAATGGTGGCGGATTAGCTTACAGGAGTGGAGTTTGCTTTGTGCGTTTCTCTGTGCGTTTGGATTGCCTTTTTGCTAATTTGCTGGGGGGGGAATGTAAATCGAGGCAAACTGTCTGAACTGTTGAATGTACAGTTGGTAAAATATCCGCAGAAAGACACAGATCAAAATGGCACATCTTTTGATTTTTGACATTGGCAAGGATCTCTATCTGAAAAGAGTGCAGTTTTCAAATATCGTCGACTCTACTGGGTTGTTTGGGTTGAGGACAATGGTCATTTGGTACGACTAGGAAGCACACAAGCTGGTGGCCTATTTACATTGGACTGCCTTAGCCACACCTAATTATTCTTGACACTGAGCAAGTTTTAGTAAAACAGCCATTGTTCTGAGCAAGGGGCGATGCTCGTGGTTGTTGTCACTTCAGTCTCCAACCAATGCATTCAAGGAAGGCCTTTGTCTTCTTTCTTCCTCTTCCAAACTGATCAAATTTGGGCATTACTGTCAACAAAGGTGTAGTTAGTTGCTTAAACTGGACATGGATAGCTATGTAATTTTCTTGCAGCGCAGTGTATCATTCTTACTCTACAGAACATTTGGATGATTCTAATCAAATATTTGCCAGGATCCCCAAGTTACCAGCCCCTATTTGAGAACCATAAATCCCTTCACCACCAACAATGGAGCAGCTGCTGTTGGAGTTAGGGCTAAATGAGGAGCCGTGTTCGACCGTCCAGATTGAGGCTACAGTGTATTTGGGTTGGCCTAAAGCTCGTGTTCCCTCGATGACAAACAAACCGAGATCCGCACGGCCATTAAAAAAAAGTGCTGCCTCACCACAGCTGCGCCGGGACTTCATCAGCTAACAGCTACATGCCGCTCCATGACGCAGATAAAGCATGCAAACGCACATAAAAGGGCGCCGTGCCATTTGGCAGAGTGCAGTACTGCAGAAGCTGAGGAGAGTCCTCTCAAGGGACTAACTGGGGTTTCCCTCCAAGACACATGAAACTTTAACGTCCTTTTGCTGTTTGTACAGTTGGATACTGAAATGCTGGCACTGCTGCTGTTAAAGATTATCGCTTATGCTGCTTGTTTACTTCAAATTATTTATTTTGTGTTGCAATTGGCAGGGTTCCATGCCAGCAACTTTTGGCCCTAGACAGCATTGGTATTAGTTAGGTGGCTGAAACAAGACAGGACAAGTTCATTTTGACAGAACATACACAAATAATATACTTGGTGCTTTACAGAAGAAGAAGAAGAAGCAGCAGCAAAGAGTGCATATAAAATACTTCATCATCATTTTTATGCACAGGTAAATGTAACCTGTTGAGTAGACATCTGTTAAAGATTACTGAATCCCTTTATTGTAATACACAACATAAAAAGCAGATCCACATTGATCCCAGGTTAAAGCACTCGCACATCACGAGTAGAAGACATACAGTAGAAGAAGAATATTATATATTGCACCTACTCGGCTGTTATTTAGTCGTGACTCTTTGCACCACCGGGAGAACACTCTTGAGTTTCTTTGAGGTTCTCTGGGCTTTTGACAGATATGGCACTAACAGCATATGGCCAGTGCAGTTTCCTGAGCACTGGACTAATATTGTACAGCACGTTAAGAGAGGCCAGTGTGCAGGCTGTTACAGTAGTCTAATGAGTAAGTCCGGTTTAGACACTGTACCGAGGTTTAGCTCACCAAGATCAAACCTGTTCAGCATCTGAGAGAATTACCACCACTAAACTAATTTTGATGCTTTGGGTGAAACTGATCCAACTCCACTGTTCTCATTGATATACTGTGGATAAAAATCATTAATAACTCCTGCTTTTTTGTTTTCTCGTACGTTAAAGCTATTAATGTGCATGTGCTAATTGCATTTGTTTAATAAAGAGCAAAACTGTGATTGGCCTAGCTAGCCCCTCTGGAACACCTGCATTTACCTTTGATTCTGGCGATGCTGTTTGAGATTATAAAAAGCTGCAGATCTTATTGATATAATGCGGCTGTTTTAGTTCAGGTCTGAATCCATGATCACACCGGATTTCTAACACCAATAAACAAAGAGGAAATGAAGAGTTTCCCTTTCACATTACCGTGTTTTTGTGGCACTGACATTGCCAATATGTCATTGACAATAAATGCTACAGCCTGCAAGACCATCTCATTGCATCTCCACATTACAAAATAATAAACTATATCATCTTCTTTGGTTCCCATTCACTTAGCCAATTACAGACGATATTATAGATAAACCCTGTGTGAGCCAAAGATGAGCGTGTTTATTCCAATTTTGCCATTGCAGCCATGCACGGTAAGTGAAGTGTAATGTCCAAATTAGCCTTGGGTGTGAAGTTCGGTGTGAATGTGCTCACGTTATGCCTGTGATAGATTGGCAGGCTGAGAGACCGTAACCTTTCGAGTGCCAAGCGCACGCTGCGATGGGCCCCGAGCGCAGGAAGTGGAGGGGCAGCAAAGGGCAGCGGGGATTCATATATTAAAATAACAGTAATATATTAATGTTCGCTAGGATTATTTTGAGTTTAACAAAAGGCAAGAATATGTCCTATCCGATGAATTTAAATACCGCACTCAAGCTCCAAGGGAACGTGATTTGTTCTGGTTTTTGTGTCGGTCCCAAATTTAAAAGAAAGTAAGTGGTTGTACTAAAAAAAAAAAAAAAAAGAACAACAACAACAAAAAACACTGTATCACTATGACAGATTGTTTCCTATTGTGAGTTTGAAAAGAGGTAAAAATGACTTGAGCAATTTGGCCAATTTTAACACATTTTCCATCTGTTATTACAAAAAGCCAATGCATTATTTCAATGCTTTTTTTTTTTCATCAGTAATTTTAAGAAAACCCATGAGTGACTTTTTGGCAACTGAAGTAGTTAGGAAAATCCAACTAGTTCACCCATCATAATGTCTGCTTATAGACCAAAGGATGGGTCAAAGAAAGCAAATTAATACCCACACGTTGTCTCTAATGCCATAAGAATATCGCATTAGAGCCATGTGAAAAGTTTAGCCAACATGTGGCAAAATCATGTAAGTTACTTTATATTGTCTAATTTTAACATTACACTTTCATGTAATAAACCTAACTTTCGGTTATTATATAATAATAATAATAATAATAATAATAATAATAATGCATCGGTTTTATATAGCGCTTTTCTGGACACTCAGACGCTTTACATTGCACTATTCATTCACTCCATACTTGGTGGTAGTAAGCTACTATTGTAGCCACAGCTGCCCTGGGGTAGACTGAAGGAAGCGAGGCAACCAGTCTGAGCCATCGGCCCTTCCGACCACCACCAACCACTCACTCACTCCATTCGCTAGGCTTCCTGGTGTTACCAAACGGTCTCCCATCCAAGTACCGACCAGGCCCTTCCCTGCTTAGCTTGCAAGGTCTGACGGGATCAGGCATAGCAAAGGCGGTATGTGCAAATGGCTGCTTCGTATCAGTACTTCACTTATTCATGTTGTTATGGTAGTGTGTGCATTTTTGTGGTGCAGTTTATGACATTGATTCAACTGATCTGTTGGCTTAATTGCAATCTTCTCAAAAGTGGTGTTTCGATTTTTATTTGCACTTTCAGCAACGACCATTCACAAGATTTTTCTTTCTTTCTTTTCTCCCTTTTAAATTTTTGCTCATGTGACAGCCCAAGCCCACAATAGATTAATTTAATCTTAACCAAATGTTCACACCGTGGTAAAACAGCAATCTCTCTTTTATCAAACCCGTCGTCGCCAATGTACTTCTAATTGGATGATCTATTATTCATAATATCAAGGCTTTTTTTTTCTTCATTTCCTTGGAATTCAGCTTTCATAAAATAGACAATAGAGGGGGAAAAAGCTTGCGTTGGCACAGATTTGTTAATATTTCATCAGATAGTCCATGGGAGCGTGTCCAATCCACTGACAGAACAACAAGCAGGAGTGACGGGGATAAACGCAATTAGACGGGCCTGGATAACAGACGTGCCCAATCGCCTAAAAAGCTTTTTTGCATGTTTCTGGCGTGCTGCATTCGGGGTCCCTCCGCACCCCATGGGCTTGCCTAGAAGAGAAGTGCGTAACCCACAGCTTCACTCGACATGCAAACAATACGCCACAAGCACGAGAGCTATTTCGACGTCCAACATCCCTGGATCCCATTAAGCATTCATGATTCATCTGGTTTTTATAATATAATGTCTTTAATTTTTTATGAGCTCCCTCCGTCCCTTACACATCACACTCTCTGTTCTGATCCTGACAGTGTGGAGAAAAAAGGAAAAATTAATCAAACATTGGTATTGGAGCAGGAAAGTGTTGCCATAGCGCGAACAATAGAGCTCTTGTTTGCCACGCCACCTGCCTTAACTTTTTTTTCTTTTTTTCTCTCATCTATTTTGTTACTGAGGTGGCTCATTTTTTGCAACTGGGATGACTTCCATGGAAGTAGAGTACAACAAATCGGTTCACAGTTGGGAGGGGAAAAAAAGTGCATTTCTTTTCACTTGCTCAAAGCTGAATCGGTGTCACACTTAGGCAGAACGAGGTTACCTAAAACCTCAAATCATGTCTGCACCACAAATATGCACACACTACCATAAAAACACAAAGTGAACTACTGATATGAAGCAGCCATTTGCACTGATTCCCTTGAGTTGGATTAAGTTCTTTATGCAGTGCAGGCCCATAAAAGCGTGTGATTAGTGGCCTATGTGGGGGGAGTTCGCAGGTAGAGTGCAGAGAGGTGCTGGAGTAAAGCCTGCATGGATGCATGCCCTTTAACTCTCCTCCTTTCCCTCTCTTGGCTATTATTTCAGCTATCTATTTTTTTTTCTTTCTGCAGAAGGGATCATTAAACCCAAATAATTCATTTGTGAGAAAGGTCAGAACCACAGTCTGTTGGCACCCAGATACCGGAGCTAGGAGTGGCTGCGTTGAGAGCAAAGGGAGAAAATGCCGGCACATTGATTCCTCTGGCGTGTTCCTATGTGGAGGGGTTTTACACTATGACTCATTGAAGAAACTTCTGCCTCGTGCCCTGCACACAATGATAATCGTCATCCTATAATGCCTATTATCATTGGTAACAATGATCTTCAACGAAATGCCATTGTTTGCCACGCCACCTGCCATTGTTTACCACTTGATTGTAATAATCAGAAAGGATCAAGGGGAAAGGATAAAAGGAAGTGGGGCATGGGATGTGGTCCGTCAAGCATGTGGGGCAGAAGAGGTTGACTTGGCTCCCCACGATCACTGTAATCACACAGGTCACTTTTACCAAGCAGCAAATGAAAGACAAATGTGTAAGAAGTATTGGACTAGTATGGGATAATATGGTTTGGCCTGAAGAAGGAATGTTTTTTCTATTGTCTTCATGTATAGCTAGAGGCCGTTATTGTCAGATAAACCTTGATGGATTTTTAGTGTCAATGTCCATCGTAATCTTTTAGCATGTCTTAAAATGACAGCTCCTATACGGTGAAAAATCCAGAGACTTGAGGGTTACAAAACGCGTGAAGTCCGCAAATGGAATAAAGATGTGGAGTTATATTTGTAATGAAAATCTTGCCAAGTGAAGTTCTTGCACAGTGAATCTCTAAAAATAGGAACTCTCCTGAGTCTAAACAGGGGCTCTATTCCCATTGTGTGCTATGCTCTGTGCAGTCCACGTGTTCTTCCAACAAACCGTGAAGCCAAATCGCACAATAACAACATCCATTCTTAACAAGATTACCCCGCGCCAGTCCCAGTTTGGCTTGATGGGACGTGTATGGAGCCTGGGCACAGGGATAAGCCGCCTTGTGAAGCCCGCAGCGCTTTACATACGCAGGCCCATCCATAGGAGACGATCCGCCTGGAGAGTAGAGCCAGGCATGGAGCCCACAACAGCAGCACACTGGCACTGGGGCAGGGGATCCCCAGCTACTGCTTATGCCCCTATGACTGTATCAGATGCAAAGGCCTATTAGCAGGTTTCAGATAATCATAATCTTTTGATTTGAATAATCAGATTGGAATAATTGTAATAATTTACTGCCACTGATGCTTGGCCAATGTTGTGGCTGAATTTCATAAGTAAGCAGGATGTTCAACATCAGCCTTTTTAATGCCTTCCAAATGAGTCGTCTGTCTTTGGCTGTTTAAAATATGATTATGCACGGGTCGGTGTATTGTCTGGGAAAACAACATCATTTAAATGTCAGTGAAGACAAAGGCCAAGCAGCTGCTTAAGCCTGTGTAATTGTCTCTCTTGAAGCTGAAAAATATGGACGCAAAACTCAAAACCATTTTGAAAGAAACACGACTAATTTAGCCAAAGCAACTCATGAGCCGAGCATTTGAGGTGAACCACTTTAATTCCTATAAATTAGTTAGAGCAAAGTTCAAGGCAAAGCGCCAAATGATTTGGCCTGCTAAGCGCTCCACCTCCACACAGGCGGCACGGGCCAAACCCAGCACGCCAGCCATGAGAGGGAGCCATGAAGGGGGCCGCATGGGGGTGGACTTAATGAGAGGAGAGGTTCAGCTCACACTTTTCACTGTGTGACTTTGACACAGTCTGCTGACAAACAGTGACAGGGGAGTCAGCTAATCACACTGCCTAAGTCCAAGGTGAAGCCATAAAGGGCTGTTTGGTTTGAATTAACACTGATGTAGCAGCTCAGGAACGTGGCCCCAGTGAGCGAGCGGCGCACTGTACTACACGATTTAATCACTCCGAGCCACAGATGTGAGTGATAGCAGCGAGCTGTTTTTTTTCCCCTTCTTTTTTTTGCTTAGGGACCTGGGTATGGATATGCGTCCCTATTAAACTGTTATTGCAGCTGATGCATGTACAGTGCACCAGAGAGCTCCCAGGGACTGCGGACAAGGCGCGTGGTGTGACACCTTACGATACGCTGAGCCTCAACATGATTTCTGCTCCCTCGTGACAACATATAAAATCGAGCTTGTAATATAATGCGGCACCCAGCAGTGCGAGGGGCAACAGGACACGCTTCTCTGTGTATGCCCCATGTTTGCGCGTGTGGGTGTGATTAGGCGGACAAAAGCAGAGGCGGGGAGAGGCAAACGACCGATATTTCAGCAACGACGCATCAACCATAGCTAAAGATGTGAAACCGCACCAAACCATTGCAGACAGGCCGGTAAAAAAAGAACCAACTTGGCAATAACATTTATGTCATCAGGCCCGCTGTAAAAGCCATAACGCTGTACACCTGTAAATCTGAAATTCCAGCAAATCCGCTCCCACATTACTCCCCGCACACAGACAGCGGCGTTTACACATAAATGCTTCATAAATATGGCCGCGCTGACGTGCCGCCAAATGTTTGCAAAAATACTCCCGCCATAAAGCTTCATGGGCAGACTGTTCACTGTTGCACCCATAACCCTTATGTACTCTCCACAAGCCGGCGTTTCCTTTCTTCTTTCTTCCTCTTTTGGCCCATAGTTCATCCTAGCTCTGCATTGGGAGCCAAATCTTTGGGCTACATTCATTTGAAAAATAGGTTTCAAAAGCGTGACTCATTTTACAATATACTTATTGGATTGGAGGAAATACCGACCAAGTGCTTGAGCTGCAGAAGAAGAAATGACCAAAATCAACATGATTACTAAAAGCAGCATCAATGAAGGTTTGATATTGACAAGGGAAAACTCTATTAATACAAACTCGGAAAGTTGATTTGAATTGACATGTAGATAATGCATAATAGGCAAATAAACTTTGGGCCACAGTTACAGAAAAGAGGCTCCGACTGCCAATACTTTTTTTGTGCGCTGAGCTTTCACTCAAGTTTCCTGCTTTCATGTCGTTTTTTGTGTGATTCTGTGTGAAATGACATGAAAATCAAATCAATCAATGCGGATCTTTTCACAAATGAGATCCATTCGAACCATTCTCACACACAAAAAAATAGCCAGACAAAAGATTAGATTCGACTACGAGCGTCGCGTCGCCACCGTTTTCTTTAGCGCACATAACCCTCATGTTCTCTTTTCAAGCTGGCACTCGTTTTCTTCTCATTTCGGTCCGTAGCGCTCCCAAATGGACCCGCTCGCGCACAGGCACACACATAGGCGGGGTGCTTGTTGATGGTGGGACGGCAACACAAAGCCATAGCCAACCTGTCAAGCTCTCTGAGGGCAGCGCTAATGCGATCCCACAGGCACCGTGAGGCAGAGTGTTTTATTACAGCGTGCGAGGGAGGGGACGGACACGACCACGAGCGAGCACTCATGGCCCATTGATATAATGGCCGCGGCAGCATTACAGATTTACAGGTGAGCCTATAAGAAGGAGGCAGTGGAGTAATGTTACCGTATACACACTACATGGGATAGAGGGGGGATGAAGTTGCTGACATGGAGAGCATGGAATTGAAGGCTTGGCTCCAAGAAGCCTGACACCTATTGACTGCCGGCATGACGTTAAAGTCATCCTGGTTGCTACTGTTCATGCGGCTTAGCTGAACACTTTGAATATGCCTCAGGCGAGATTTTGTGAAGTGAATCAACAATAGCATAGAACTGTTAATGTATACATCAAAATAAGTAAAACATTTAATGGAAGCCTATCGACTTTTCAAGCTTTATATCATGATATTAAGTCATTCCTCATTAACACATGCCTGGAGTGTTGCCTTGGCTCATTCACATATTTTTGAGTAATCAGTAAAAACTTAGACGGCAGCCATTTTAGGTGTAGCTATGCCTCAGTCCTCCTAGGAACGCCCCACCTCCTGGAGACGCCTCTGGACCTTTTGTCACCAGCCAAGCCACCAACCACTGCTCCTCAGCTCAGCAGAGCCCCTCCCTGCACAGTGTTGTTGTTTAAATGCCACAGCAGTGTGCTGAAGGGGCGTGTCGGAAGCTTCTTAAAGAGACAGAGGCCTATTTCAAGACGTTCAGTAGAGCCATTTTGAGAGAGCAATTTTATTCAGGCAGTTAATTTACTTTAGTTACTTTTTAGGTTACGTCATCATTGTAGTATGCTATAGACTGGTGCTATGTATTGAAAAAGCATAATACCTCTTTAAATTCATGCAGTTCTTATATTTGAAGAGTCTGTGGCGCTAGGCTAGGGCAAGGCTAAAGCATTTCTATGGTATCAGCTAGCCTGCATTAAAAACAGTCTGGCGCACTCCACAGTGCACCTGAGGTAAATCACTTATAACGCCAGACTAACCATATAAATGTCTGTGTCGATAGAATAATTTTAACCATTTGCATTTAAAATAATATTTGAGCAGCATCAGCTTCGTGGCTATAAGCTGACGCAGCAGAGGGGTGATCTACAAGAAAATAGTCCTCAAAATGTGGTAATTCATGTGATACAAGGTCAGTTATATTTCAAAAATTATTCTATCGAAACAGACATTTATATGGTAGTCTGGTGTTATAAGTGATTTACCTCAGGTGCACTGTGGAGTGACTGTTTTTAATGCAGGCTAACTGATACCATAGAAATGCTTTAGCCTTGCCCTAGCCTAGCGCCACTAAGCTCTTCAAATATAAAAACTGCATGAATTTAAGTTTAAAAACGTAACAAAAGAGCGACTAAAAAGTGAGAAAAGAGGCAGCAAAAGCGTGCCAGAAAAGCAAAGAAAACTGACAAAAACATGTAAAAAATAAAGAAAACGAAGCCACGACAAAAACGCTTCAAACATGTGACAAAAACCCGACGACGACGAAGAAACAACAAGTTAGGATCAGTTTTGTAGGGATTAGTTTTCAAATGAGACATTAAACTGTTGCTTTCCAGTCAAGAAGCTTTTAGGTACTGGTGCCGAGCTCGGTTCAGGTGGGAGTTAAGAGGTTAATGACCACTCATGATACACGTGCATTTAACTAGGTCACTCAAGACAGCAGCCATGGACTAATTTGCAATTGTTGTCCAGTGCGCACTTTGCCGCTAAGCGACTGTCGCAAAAGGCCAATTTGTTCTTTTAGATCCTAGCATTTCACCACAGAGACATGCAATTCTAGTTAAATTAGCCAACCAACATTCCAGCTAAACTGAGCAGTTCCGTGTCAGCCTTGAGGCAGCTAATGAAACTATTTTATAGGTGAATGAGTCCGACACGGTCAGGCATGTTTTTCTTTGGGAGATATTCCTCAAATTGCCGATGGTACAACGCTAAAAGGTTCCTCGAAACTCTCTGTCTATGTGCGCAATTGTAACGTACGACATAGTCCCCTCTATATGCTACCCCCACGAAACCTAAAGCTTTACTCTTAGACTGCAGAATTCCCCAGCCCAGTCCCCGTGATTCACAAGTCTCGGCTAACGTGCAGATGCAAGCTTGTAAACATTTCGTGCTTTCTCAACCGCACCAGAGGAAGCAATGGAGATCTAAGGGTTGAAAGACAGACTACTCAATACCCATCTCCGTGCCGCCGCTTGGAGAGAGATTACAGAGCTCCCATTCCTGGCCCCGCTGTGGGTGTGAGAAACCAAACGGAATTAAACTCACTCCAACACACATCAATGCGCTCTCCCTCCATGGATGTAATCGTGAATGAAACCTGTGTCTAATTTGGGTGCTCCATATCTTTCCAAGCCAGTGCCTTATAATTTATGGGGAGTAACGGCTATCAATCACCGGCAATAATCTGGCTAATATTCTCGTTGACTCCAGCTCTGGATTCATCAATCAAGGGCAGGTGAAAAAATCTTTAACGGTTCGAGCGGTGCAAATGCAGATTAAGGTGTGTGGGGGGAAAGTGCGGCTAATTATGTTGGAGAAAAAGAAAATCGACCTTTGATGTGTTTTAGAAGAACCGAAAACGGTAAGGGCCGCAGGGAGGACGGGGGAGTGCAGTCGGGACGGAGATTCACTAATGGGATTTATGGCTATTTAATGGGAGCCAAATCTTTGGGATCCGATAGTTTCAGAGAGACATGCAAAATATTTTAGATTTTTTTATATTGATTTATCTGAAAGTAGACGTACATAGTGTGGCCTATGAAGCTGCTTTTGGGCACTTCAGAAGTGACAAATTACCTGTTTTGACTATCTGTGTATAAGACAGTTTGGTTGTAGCACCCTCTGCTGGCAGCAGGGAGAATTGAAATATACTAAAAACCATGAGCGTGCCTCCATGTTTATCCGGTGACATGCTTCATAATCTTTGTCGCTGTGACGGACGCAGTTTGAGTGCAAAACGTCTCTGTGGATGTTCTATGGGTTTAAAAAATAAGACACTCTATCAATTTCCAGGAAGTACAGATCAGCGCTTCAGCAGGAGATGACCAACGATTAGAGCAGTGTTTCCCAACCAGGGAGTATACGAGGGGGTCCTTGGAATGATTTCAGATCAAAAAGAAATGAAACTGAATTGCATTTCAATATGATTTAAAAGAAAGGTGTATTCTAGTGATATTTTCCTGTAAAAAGTGTGCATGTTTCTGACTTATTTTGAACCCAACACACAACTAAATAGTAATACATCTGAGTTAGGTTGATCATTTTCTAAATAACCTTCAATATAAGGGGTACTTTGAGTAGAAATTAAACACACAAGGGGTCTTCTTCTTCTTCCTCCATCAGGTCGACTCCGACCCCTGGTGACCAAATCGACTAGGCATCTCCATCTCGTCCTGTCCCTTGCCAAAACAAGACAGTTCTTCAGAGTCATTCCCAGTTTTTCCAGCATATTGTCCGGCCATCTCATTTCAGGTCTTCCTCTGCCTCCCTTTCCCTCCATGGACCCTTTGCATGATGACTTTCTCCAAACTGTCATCTGATCTGATCACATGTCCGAAGACGAAAGGTTGGGAACCACTGAGGATTAAACAAAAGTAAAAGAATGCAGTAACATATTACTACAGGCATGTGGTCGATGTGGGAAAATGTTATTACACTTTAAAACTGATATCCAAGAGTTATTTGCTGAGAACATATTAGGGATGCTTTTTCAGCTTTTGCCAAAAACCTTTTAGTACAAAAAGCGGTAACACTTTTTCTCTACAGCACAGAAATAGCATGTTCTCAGGATGGAAAGGGCATTGTGTCTGTAATAACATAACATGGAAATTATATGGTAATGTGTGTATTCATCCCTAGTGATAAAATGGAGTCTTGCTCTGTTGTAATTCTTAAATGTGTTCAGTCCGTTTGGTCATGAACGTCACATCGCTGTTTAGAGCGGCAAACGGTGAGGCCGCGGGGCGCACGGGGGAGTGCAGTCGAGACCAGTCAAGATCCGACCTCAACCTCGCCACAGCCAAACAGTCAGGAGTGAAGAAATGTGAACAATGTCATTTTAGCGCAGCCCATCAGCCCCGCAGGCAGACTTACTGGGGCTCAAGAGTCACTCGCGCCATAATCACCCCCGTCACGGTGAGGAAGAGACAGGCGAGAGGAGGAGGGATAGAGAGAGAGAGAGAGAGAGAAGAGGGGAGGGGGGTAAGAGACAAGAGCAGAAAAGTAGTGCGCGTCAGTATTTATAGAGCCATGTTCCAAATCTGTAGTGGTGCTCCAAAGTGCAGAATGCTACAAAAAGCACACAAAGAGGAGGGTTGTGGATGTCAAAACCTGCTGAGATATATATGGCGCGTCAAGGGGCAAAGGGTGGCACTGGCAAACATAGACACACACACTCACTCAACAGGCAGATATCACGAGTTGACTGAGCATTGACAACATTAGGTAGAATGGCTTGGGAATAGACAAGCTTATGGTTGGTCATCCTCCATTTTACAGTATACTGTCATACCAAACGCAACTTCTTCTTTTTTTCAGGTTTATATAAAAACGTGTAACTGGGAAAAAAAAGTTTCACCTAAAAAAAAAACACACAAAAAAACGTGTCTTGAAACTTGAAACCGATTAAACGGTTCACGGAAACTGTAATTCCAAGGGCAATTTTCTCAAAAATTATGTTTTTCTCACATTGGTGCTACAATGCAGAATAAGACTTCGCATTTTCAAGCCTCTGACTGAACAATATTTTGATTTTTTTTTCCCAGAGGGATTTTTGAATAACTAATTCCTAACCTGATTCATTGAGTTTTTAATATGAATAAATAAATAAATAAAACAAGGCCAAATTTCAATTTGTACCGGTTTCCCCTCCAATAGACAGCTTATTTTAAGACTAAACAAGATATTCAAAATCCCCTCTGAAAAAGTCTTTGTACCTAATAAGTCAACAAAATAAAACCATGAATTTAAGCCTGATCCATTACTCAGACTTTGTTGCCGAAAATATGGGAACTATTGGAGATTTTTAGGCATAAAAGACCTTTTGATATGAAAACATAAAATGACTGAAAACGTGCAATACATTTTCTCCTCATATGTATGCCAGTAATACACAGCAAAAAGATTCAAATTGATATCTTTGAATTTAAAAAAAGGTTTCCCTATTCACCTGCAGTGTCTCGCCTTAATGTAGTGTGAAACACATTGGGGGTCGTGCGTGTGGTAAAAGCACCGACCTCTGGCCAAAGAAGCCGAACTGAGCTCTTTGTGGCTTTGGAAAAACAGAGAAAACAGCAGGGCAAATATTTCCGAGCGCTCTTCAATTTAAGGTGAACACAAGTCAAACACCGGTACTACAACAGAACAGGAAAGCCAAACAGCACCGGGCCGCTGTCTGCCTCTCACACGGACTCTGCAGCAGCAATCTGAAGCGCTGCCGTCCGACTTGCAGGGAATTCTGTCAAACAGCTTGTTGGCCAAAATCGTTTCCATCAGCACTGGCAGAGAGCGTCTAATCTTTAAAAACAAAGTTCTCCAGGCCCATGAAACAAACTGCGATCAAGATCATGTTTGATATATCTTTTTTATATCGTACTGCGCTTTATGAATGCCACGCTTACAACAGCATCAAACAACCTGACACATGTTTCCTTTTAGCCTGGCTAACGCCAGACTAAAATCACAAGTGATATTTAGTCTGGGGACCACCAATTAATTTTCTCGTAGGAGAGGTGTGGTTTACGATTGTCCATAGCCGTTTATTGGGCGCTACGAATGTCTCTCATGCGTCTGCACGTAGCCATAGCCAATCGTATCATGGTATCAGATGACGTATGACGTACCTGCTGTAAACTTTTGAGCTAAACTATTTAGAACACGTTCGAAAGATGGCATCGCGTCTGCTGCTGTCATGTTGGATCCGTAAATATATATATATATATATATTTTTTTTATCCCTAAACAAACTACAAGCTTCTGTATGTCCCTCCTCGTTCTGTGATTGGTGCCCAAATCCATGGAAAAATGTCGGCCATGGTCCCCAGGCTGTTGTGAAGTTCGAAAAGATTCGAGCAGTGATCTTGGTATTGATGTGTTCGGTATACTTTGTTCATTAAACAACTGAATTTCCCCTTGCTGGGATTAATAAAGTATCTATCTATCTATCTATCTATCTATCGGCTTTTCATTGTGTTATTTGTGAATGAGCTCTGCTACATTTGTTGTTGTGTGCATGTTGTGCGTGCTTTATTGAAGATGCAAGTTTAACCATTTGCCCCAAGTGGGATCTGGAAACTCATCCGAACTTTCTGTAGAATCAACTTTAGTCCTTGTTACAGCGCAGTTCCATTGTAAAAAATAAAAAATAAAAAAAGAAACATACCTGGAATGGTATTTTGCATCGTTTATGCAGGTTTTACTTGGTCGCTTCCTCAATTGCTGAAGAAGCGCTCTGATCAGTATTTCCTGATTTTTTTATTTTATTTTTTGCAAATTAATTAGAACCTGTAAGTGTCCTCCTCATTTTCAAAGCCCATCAGACTTGTTCTGGGCTCGAAGTAGGAGTGGGCGATATGACGATATTAGACCGTCTTACGATCTCCAGAGCTGACGATCTGTCATTTTTTATGGGATCGTTGTATCACGGTTCTAAGCACTGCAGCACAGTTTACTCTTTTCACCATCAGTGAAGGAAACCAAAGCCGCAAACTTTCTGCTAAACAATGTCGGACGCTAATGCGAGCGTTTGACAGCGAGCCGCTCCTCTCCAGGGCGCATATACGACCAGGCTCCTCAATCTAGAGCTTTACAATGTGCAGTGTTCTGTCTCTATTTCAGCTGTATTTATATTATAGTGTCTTTTCCCCCCTAACGCCGCATTTCTGAGCGTGGATCCCACCGTGTGTGTTTACCTGGGCCATGTGCGCAGAAGCGATGTGTCCTTCGCCCTTACAGTTCTGTCAGACGCCGCATCCTTCCCATTTGTTTAATTTAAATCCTGGGCCGTGTTCACAATTGCGCCGTCTGTCCATGTCTTTGAAAATATAAAAGTTCTCCAAAAACACCGTGACTCTCAGTTCCTTGTTGTCAAGTCGCCTAACAGTGACAAAACTGCTTCCTGTTTCACACAATAAGAGTCGCTGCATGTTATCGCTTTAGTAAGACTCTTATTGTGAAAAGGTGTGACAGAGTGTTACATTTACAGCAGCTTGACGTCACGAGATGGACAGCAACAAGCATTTACCAGACTTACTCTTTTACTTACTTCTACTGACTTTCATTATCTGGAGTTGCATTGTGTTTTTCATTCATAAAGCGAGTTTGCTTTAGGTCCAAGTCTATTATTGCTGTGTTGATGATCACAAAGTTGAATAAATTAGTATAGCGTTTTTCTCCTTCAGTGTGTAATTTAAGTTATATCTGTCATTATGAAAAAAATAAATCGTGATAAAATCGAAATCGTAAGTTTATAATTCAAAAATCGTGTTATTCTGTTTTTGCCATATCGCCCGCTCCTATCTCGAAGTGCACCATTCATTTATTAGCATGCCATTTAACTTGTAACTCGTTTCTGCTGCGTTCGATCTCCATTGCAGCCAGCAGACGGCGCTCCAAGCAACATAAAACACATCAATTTAAATGATCAAAGTTGCGCGATCCCCAAACAAATAAACATGTGATGCTAATTGTCGCATATGTTTGATAAAGCCATCATTTTATCCGAACAGTACAACGTCGGAACTTTCTGGGAATTCTGTCAAAACAGCTTGTTGGCTACAGTCGAGCTCGTGTTTCCAACAGCAGCACGCCATCAGAGCACAATTCTTCATTCGGAAATACGCGTTCTCTTTGCTGAATCAATAATCAAAAGCTCTTTTTTTTTTTTCCTTTTCTTGTACCCCGTCATTCTTCGCAATGTTCCGCTGCCGTTTGATGAATATTAATGCATGGATTATCAATTCTCTTTGTGCTGGGGAAAACATATACAATGCAGCGGTCGGATGAAAGACTATGGACAATAGAGTTGGGAGAATAAGTCAATTTAGCATATCGGCGCTAGCTAGGGAGCCGTCATTAACAATCCCCAAGCGTGCGTGCTAAGTGATAGGCCCGCGAGGACGAAGGGGAGTAGAAAAGTTACATGCGAGGCAGTGAGATATTGTTTTTGCCGCGCAGCCATCAATCTGCAGCGCAAACGGGCGGGTTCTCTTCAGCGCCAATGCTGCAATTTGTCCGCCGATTGTCCTTAGGCAATGTTTTGTCTATAACAGCCCAAAGCAAATGAGTTGTTTCTTTTGTGCGTTTGAATAATTGAAAGGGGTCTCGACACAGATGAATGCAAAGGAAAATGCGCCTGACAATGCGGGCAGAGACTTATGTGTCGGCGTTGACTTCAGGAGTGTGTTTTTACAGTAAAATTTAGCTGAACCGGGGCATCAGTTCTGTTTATGGATGGCCTGTGCTGATTTAGAGACTTTGCGTTCCGCCTTGATGCCACTGGATGCAATGAGTCATGTCTGCAAAGTGTATAATGTCATGTAACGAAGTCTATAATGCAATCTTCTTACATGATGAAATTTTACATTTAATTCAATCAGTGGTTGTATTATATTATAATTATGCAATGAAATACTACGCAGTGCGGCTTCGGGCTACTTTCTCTTTCAGATTTTAGGATAAAACGAGCGGTTCTGAAAGTTTCCAGGGGGCCTAAACATATTCCTCAACCCGACATGCGGCATTAAGCTCTGACTGCTCAACATATACAGCACTGCGCATATGAGATGCAAATTATGTTTTGTATGTTTTCTCCTAATTTCTTAAATGGTATGACATCATTTCTTTTTATATAAAAAAACTATACAAAAAAGCAATACTTACATAACCAGAAGAATGTTTAAAGCAACAACTATGCACGATATGTTCAACTTCAATTCAAATTTCGAAAAAGTAGTAAGAAAAGTGTTTCTATTTATCAAAGAGGGCTATCTATCCTGACTCGTACGCCCCCTAAAATACACAAGAAAGATCTCGAACTCTGCGTTTAGCACATGGGTTGGATCGTTTACAGTTTTCTGAGCCTCTCTGGACAGACCTCTCTGGAGACTTATCACAGAGGGAGGGCTGGGCACAGACCTGGTTTCTCTGGTACTTTTGTATACTACTATTGTCAAGTATCACCACATTAATGACCCAATCAAGCGCACCTTTATACTCAGTCATGGTAAACTGGTAAAGCAGATACAACGCCAGCTACAACATTAGCGGTTTGTAACATCGAATCTCAGCAGAGCCATTTCCTGCCCCGCTCCAATCTGGCACAGGTCTAAATCAAGAGCTGCTTTTCCCAACATTACCCACCGCTCGCACATGACAGTCTTAACTCGCTCAAGTGCCTTCTCCCACTCATTGTCAACAACATACCAACCCGCATTCACAGGCCTATAAAGGGCACCCACTGTCGCTCCCAATTTGTGTATTTCCGGTGCTAATGACTGGTTGTTTCAGAAGCATTCCTGGCTGATGATGAGTAATCCAAAAAGCCCCCATTCAAAGTTGTGTTGCTTTGAAATTAGAGGCGAGCGATGAGCCTTCACAGCTGTCTTTTCTGCTTGGTTTTAACAGGTAGAGCATGTCTGCCTCTGACTGAGGTGCTCTGCTTGTTGACTCACAGTGTCAAGGAAAGAAAGAACGAAAAAATAAGCTTGTCACCTTTCATGACCCTTGAATATTTAGAAATCAGCTTGTTTGTGTTGCTATGTACGTTTGGCTTGGTTTATTGAGGTTTATAATACATGTCTTCTTATGTCAAGTGTTGGTATTTGTCCCGCTACAGAGTTGATACAAACATTCATTTTTAAATAATGGCATACAGTAAAACAAAATAAGCTCTTGGCTCAGAACTGGTAATGGTTTATAGGCTTTCAAAATGAAGAGGACACTTAGAGGTTCTGTGTATCCAACCAAATCCTACAAATACAGACCAGAACCCTTCAGCAGTAGAAGAACAACCAAAGTCACGTACTCTCTTCCCTTGCCTCTGTTGGCACATGAGGCAGAGAGCATCTGTCTTCAGTGGACTCTGTCCTTGGCTCTGGACTCCAGTGATAATAATATAGGTACATTTTGCATGACATAACTGTCCCTTAAATATTACCAAGATCACTGTAACTTTTATTGCAACTGCTGCGTCTGCTACCCACTACGACACTTATTAACACGCACTTAGAATAAAAGGTTTCACTGGGTTAATTCTCTCACACTTGGTGGAGGAAATAATAGTTCTGTAACCACAGCTTCCCTGGGCCAAAGAGGTCCAGGATTTTGTCGTCAGGTTCTGAACCACTGGATTAGAAATAGAGGTCGATCGATATGGGTTTTTCTAAGGCCGATGCCGATTTTTGGGATTTTTATTGGCCGATACCGATATGCTCGGCCGATATTTTTGACCAATATTTTGGGCCGAAATGTTTATAATCCTGTAAAACAAATACTTGGCCACTCCAGCAGTGGACAATTTTACTGTATTACTTTACGTGATCCAATCATAGTTTCTGTCCCAGCTTAGCATGTTGCTGGTAGCATTAACATACTGTTGCTAGTCTCGGCATTTTGCGGAGATTAAAACTAACTCAGCGATTGAATTCTCTTGGTTCTGTGCTTCCAAATGACATACCGCATGTCCATATTCACTGAGGTCGAGTGAAACTTGTAATTTAACAAACCGAGGAAGTTGTGGGAGAACTTGTTTTTAAAGCCTTGACTTCACTCATTTTATTGCAAAAACGTCCCGGAGATATTGGCTTTTATCGGTCCTAGCTCGGCTCATAGCCAATATTGTAAAATCCCCAAATATCGGCCCAATATATCGACCTCATGCGCTAAATGTTTCGCGTGTGTTAATTGGATTTCAGTTTTTTTGGCGATTGGATTTTCCTTTCCAATTAAAGTTTGTTACCGAAGACAAATTACCCAACTGTCCCAGGCGATTCTTGTTAGTCATCCACTTTACTCATGCCATAATGCAATTTTCTCTGTACTGTACTGAAGGCAATCGTGGAAGTAAGCAGTCGAGACCACTGCATACTTGTTAGTCCTCACCAATTTGACTCAAATTTCAAGTGCACTGAGTAAATACGGCGAGTTGAAAATGCAATCGACTTGACACAAAACAACGTCAACAAACAGAAAGCAGCTCGCGCCACACCAATGCAACAGCTCGGAAAAATATGTAAGCGTTGTAAGTCTCCTTGTCATTGCTTGACGCTAACAGTTTGTGCGAGGTGACAGACCCACATCACTCTGCAATAGGATTGGCTCCATTTCAATCCAGGTTTAGAACTTCATCGAGCCAGTTATAGTGTTAATATTTCAATAAAAACAAAAATCATATATATTGCCAGTACTGTAGTTTAATTGGATGATGCGAAACACCCATTGTTTTTGTCAACACTGCATAGCGAATTTTTTGGAAATAGTGCTAATGATTTTTATTCCACTGCCAAGTGTGTGTGCCAACCCAGGTCTTAATCATATGAGACGGTGACGTCAGGTGATGGGGTTAGCACAATTTGGATTGTCAAAGATATGATGCATAATTAGCCAAAAATAAGTAAACAAGATTGAAAGAAGCCAGTCTTGGCTTGATAGTCAGCCCATGCACAATACTCAGACACCTAGGCGGTCGAAAATTGCGCAAAATACACAGTGATCTGTGATGACCTGCTTGAATCACACCTCCCACTCGCTTAGCTTTATTTTTTTTAATTAGGCGTGAGAACTACTGGGGAATGAAAAAAGAAAAAGAAAAAAAAAAGCAGGGGAGAATAGATGAGATTTATTGTCTTAAAACCAACACAATAGCATCTCCGCCAGACTTATCTGAGTTCTGCCAGGCATACTCATGAGCACTTAACCTTGATGTGAACGCATACCCATCACCGTCGCTTAGCAAAAGGCAAGGCGTCCTCTCTTTCGGATATGAGCGAGTATACCCCTGCTACATTCACCCTCCCCAACCACCGGCGCATCGCTCTCACTCCCTCTCTCTGTCCTTCAGCTATAATGATGATGCTTTACACCTATGACTAACCTGCTACAGCGGCTAAGTTTGTTGCCAAGCGTTACATCGCAGAGCCTTGAGAGGGGGGAACGCATCCTTCAAGACCCGGAAACGCTGTCCACTGCTGACTAACCACCAGATCGTTCAAGCTTACAGCACGCAGAGGATAGAGTAGTCAGTGCCAAAGCTTTAGAAAAATGCTTCTCCCTGGATTCTCGTTCACGCACATTTAGTACTGGGTAAAATGGTAAAACGAGAATGACGATTATACCAGAGGACAAACTAGAAACTGTTACATTAAAGAGACTAAAAATAACAATGGAGAGACCCCTGGCAAGGTACTGGTCCTGTCCCGTGATAGTAAAGTAATGCCTGAATCTGTGGATGATGCATATTTTGGAAATGGACCTTCATATTTCACAATGGTGCAACAATACCAACACCAGCTACATTTACTACTACTACTACTATCTAAAATGAATATCCAAAAATATGAATTTATATTAACACGATTTATATTTCTCCCCTGTCTTACAGTGACAATATGCACAACTATCTATTAACCATGTTCAAATGGTAAATAACGGATATGGTGTGGTTTTCTACCTCTCGAAGAGCTTAAGAAACCATTCACCTTTTCACTCTCATACATACTTTAGAGTCCGCGGACACGGGGGCACAGTGGGTTCAGTGCCTTGTCACATGTCACACTGGCAGCATGCACTAGCAGGAGCCTGGATTCAAACCTCTAACCTTAGAACCTTAGAACATGTCCGCATCCTCCACATCTTCAAAGTCTGTAAACCAACACTGAACCTGTTCCGAGTCCTGCACTCAAACTGTGTTTACTACACCGCAATCAACGTGGGTCCGTACTGCTTCCTGCAGAGGGCGCCTTGACGGAACAACAAGATGAAAATCAGCCCAGTCCTCGGTTATGAAATGTGAAATATCAACGCTGAGGAGTCAAAACACGTTGATAGGCCACATTAATATATACGCCCTCTCTAACTTTACAGTAAAGCTATAATAAAATATAACACATCCTCTGCTTCGCTATACATGTTTCCATAGAGCGTAAGCTTGGGCGATGAAAAGGCTCAGTCCTTTTGATGATGAGCCACTGTCAGATCTGGCAGAAGCAGACTAATTGACTCGCCTGAAAAATTAATGCATCACTTAACAGCATTTCTGTGTTGCGTCGCTATTTAGCAAACACAGGTGCAAATCCCGCACGGTGGTGAATGTTTAATGGAGGCCGCCATGTGACAAAGCATGCCGTCAAAGACTAAACAACAGACTGTAAATAAAGGTAAGACAGTCACTGTTCAACTCGGGCAGTATCTACTTGCACAAAACGGCAGGAAATAAGAGCGCAGTCTATAAGTATATAACACAAAACAATATACTGTAAAAATGTATTTAAATAACAGGTATGCATTAGGGGGAGGGAGGAGCCAGGTTGCCAGGTTGGCTCTCCCCAGGTTAGCAGAAGCAGCTTGGTGCAGTAAACACTGGCCACGAGGCTCTTCTTCCACTGAAAAGTCCCTCTGACACGTGCACACAGAGCCAGGGAGCAGGTGGCCCTTAGCAGCGGGAGATGCCTATAGTGCTGTTTGCTACACATGGAACTAAAAAAAACAACTGAAAAGAAATGCCGTTTCTCTGGTTTCGAGAATAGAATGAAACAAAAATCTCAGTTTGGCCAAAAAATTCCTTAAGTAGACATAATTAAAGGATAACAATATTGATTAAACAAGATAAATAATAATAATTAAACAAAAACGTACTAACTTTATCATAAAATTATTTTATTTTTTATTTTTGGTTAAGCTTAGCTAAGGTTAACCAAAAACAAACATTCCTCCATAAAAGTGCAAGCAATAACTGTAAAGACTATTCGATTGCTTAGCTCTAGCAAACAAAAAAACATAATATTAAACAATTCTACAATTTATTTTGAAAAGTTTGCAGAATGTTTGGCATGATTTAAGGTAGAAAACAAATTGTTACTGTGACATTATTTGATGCAGTTTTGCATCCTTATTGTCCCCATGTCTTCCTCTCGTTTGCATCCCCAACTCTTCTTTCAACCAAGAAGCAAGCAAACAAAACAAAAAGAAAGAAAGAAAGGAAGGAAGGAAGGAAGTAAAACAAGAAGGGAGCATTCAAATAGCCTGAATTAATGTTTCCACACGATAAGCGAGCTTAATATAACGCTGACAATCACAGTGCACTCACCCTGCCAACCAGGATTGGATCTGGTCCAGAGAATTCCTCCAGCACAAACATTTGATTCCAAACCCATCCTCTCTTGGCACGGCTCAGTAATCTTTGTCCTTCGCTTCCAGGACCGCTCGCCGGCGCCACCACTGCCACTGCAGCTACTGCTGCCGACCCGCCACTCTGTGTACTTCTGGAGTGGCCCGCGATTGGACTGCTCGATGCGCAAGTAATCCAAAACAGCAGCAGAGGCAACCAAAGATCCATTTGCAGCTCCCCGGACCGCCTTGGCATCCTGGCGGCCATTTGTTTATTTGTTTATTTGCTTAACCAGACCGCTCTCTGTGCCTCTCGGTTGCGACCCCACTCTCCCTCCTGCTGCTGTCACCTCTTTCTCCCCCTCTTTGTGTCTCTTCAGATCAACAGCCCCTTCTTAGATAACAAGAAAAGGTTACTTGTGTCCTCTTTGAACAGCGGCGCCGGCATTCATGGCGTGATAAAGGTCACTTGCATGGCTTGGCGTGTCTCCATTTAGTGACGAGTGGATAAGGCGCACCAGCTCTGCAGCCACCATTTGGAAGTATTCCGAATCAGGGGACCTGCAAAAGGAACAGGGAGAACTTGTGAGGCGTTTTTTTTTTTTTTTTTTCTTTTGTTCAACCATGGGAGAAAAGTGGAGAGGTAGGGGTATGGGAAGACTGGGGAAGCAGTGCCAAATGAACAGGACAGAAAATCGGACTGGGCAAGACAAGAGTAAGGTAAGAATAATAGGTGTAGAGTGCACCGGTATTACTGCAGTCACATAAAACGAATGAAGGACTTTTGATTCTCGATTTTTTTTTCAATATATCGCAATATTGAGTTTATGATCATGTTTCACGACTTTCAGGGAGAAAGTCATGATACTGTAAACAACTATAACTGGCCAACTATATCAGCAAAGATAAAAAAAAAAAGCTTTTATAATTCGATGCACAAAAAGGTTTTTGTTTATTTTTAATACATTTCTGATTTCGCAACATATCACTCTTTTAAGTGTCGAGAATTTATTGTGATAACTTAGAACGCAATATCCAAACACATTACTTGCTGTGTCGTCATGCCAAAAGACCTATTTATTCGAGTGCCCGTGCAATTTGCATGACGGGATCAATACCGACGACAATTGATATTTTGTCCAACCCTGCGGTGCTACAGCATCGAGCCACGTGATGAACGACATTATAAACCGGCGAACAAAACAAAAATATTTCTCTCCCCTATTAGAGCGAGGATTCAATATGTCACTTGATTATTACAAACGATGTTCCCGTAACACCAGTGACCCCGTGCATCCCCTATCTCGTTTTCATATTTCCGCGAAACAAATAGCGCGCCCGGCTGTGTCCAATTCTCATCAAGATTGCCTGGGCTTTAATCTCTTGTTCAAAGGGATAATCCAGGGGACGAGTTTGTTGTTAAAAATTACACGTTTCTTATGATTAATGCCATGTCAATACGAGCGGGTGCTAAATTGTCCTCCGGGGGCTGGTTGTTTTCCATTAAAATCCTTAGACATGCAGAACAGTGGCAGCGGCGCAGATAGAGAGGGGCTTGCTTGCAGGTGAGCCCCACAATGTCAACAGCGCTGGAGCCGGCTGATAGCGCGGCAAATCCACGGTGATGGAGGTGATTAGGACGGGCTGATAAATCGCGCTGGCGTTTGGAGGCATGTTTTAATCGTCGCAACGCAATGTAATATCGGGGGCGGAACTGCTGTTTTGTGATAAGGATGGACAGGGAAATGTTTTGAGGAAAAAGGAAAAGGGAAAAGAGGGGAGGGGGGGGGGGATTGAAAGCAGCTCGGGGGCTTAACTGTAAATATGAGATATAGAGTAAAAAGGCGTTGAGATGTTTGGCTTCATCTGTTATTAGCATCCAACGTTCTGTTGCTTATATAGCATTTGAAGGTAATAGTGGCCAAACAAAAGCAAAAAACATAGAAAGTTTCTTTTTTTTCAGTTTGCCTAACTTTGAACACCCTCATAAGAATATAAATATGGTGACGTCTTCTCACTTTAGTATTAAGAATAGCCAACTCCCGTATCACGAAGTCTAAAGTTAAGAGGATTCCCTGAGACTTTACTGCTGTCGAAATAGGCACCGATTTGGGAAGCAAAAATACGGACACGACCGGGGCCCCGAAATGACCAAATCGTGTGCGAGCGTAGCTTTTTTTTTTTTTGCAAAGGAAATAACCTAAATCTGTTTAGTCTTTCATCTTCTGATGCAAAAAAAAACCCGAGCCAACTGTGCTGCGTGACTGAGCTGACAATTTCAGCACCACTGGGTAAGGGGACAGCTCCAGACGCAGCCGAAAACGTGAGAGAGACCGACGGGGAAGGCGAGCGCAGGAGCTGTCCGAGGTAAAAAAAAAGAAAAGAAAGAAAAAAGACGTGGTTAGCCCACAGAGGAAGAGAGCCCAGAGACCGCAGCCTCCCCGTTGCCTGACAAAACGTCCAATAAATCAGTTTAACAGCCGTACGCAAGCAATATTTTGTGTGTGTGTGTGTGTGCCTTGGATGCCTCTCTCGCGCTGTGAAGTTTTTCATCTTTGAGGACACAACGTCTCCATTCAACGAGACGACTTGCCACTCGCGATAGAAAAAGGAGAAGAAGAAAAAACTAACATTATATGAAGGGTTTTCTAGAGGTATGGTCGTAAATGAGTCGTGGGTAACGCGGCAGCCTAAGTTGCACACCTTGCAGTGCACTTGCCTTCCAGACGCGAAGGAGGGGGAAAAAAAACGTTTTTAAAAACTCTGACACGAGATAGAAATAGTGTTACCTGTTAGAAAAGAACATAATGAAGATTTACTTACTACGATGAGACCCGCATCCTTCCGCGCTGCAGCATAATTTCCCCTGTGCCGAACGCAAAGCCAAAAAGAAAAAACTCCGGTGCGTACCGCTCGAAGCGCTGGAGGGAAATGTGTGAGTGGAGACAGTAGAAATCCCGTCCAACGCGAAAGGATGCTTTGGCCGTTTTGTTGCCGGCGTGTGCGTGCGGGTTAGGAGCTCCGACAGTCTCTCTCTCACGTTGGCCGACTGGTATAAAGTGAGCAGGGGATGGAGGAGAGACGCGCGGCGGCGAACAAGAGAGCCTCCCCTCCGCTGCGCTCATTGGATTGATGAGGAGCCGGGTCAACAGGCGCGCAAATGAACGCGTGCCTGCCCGCCGTGGACGCGCAAAGGTTGCACGTCTCGGATTGCAGACGGCAGGTTTTTGTGTTGTTGTTTTTTTTTTTAGACACAGATAAGGATCGTGGCGCGGGGATGCATAGATGCGCATAGGTGAGGGGCATGAGCGGTAATTAAATGGGTTCTTCTTCATTACGCGCGACTTGGCCACGACTTCGCGGTTTGGATCGGTGTTTTTTTATAATATGTTAGTGAAGTAAGTGAAACGAAAGCGACGCCGGCTCGTTTACACGCAGTCATTTGAGAAGGGTTAAGGGGGGGGGGGGAACAGATGGCCAATGCCGCAGAAGTCGAGAGTCTAAAAGTAAGGCATGAATAAATAGGTAAAGATGCCACGAACATGGAGTTAACATGCCCCACTTTTAGCATTGCATTACTTTTTTTCTTTTTTAGTAGTAGTAAGGCCGCTGGTAAAATATATGCCATCTTGTGTTACAGAGGAAGCAGGAATGCGCTGCACGATCCTTAGATAAATTCGCGGCCACAAATGTAAGGCAAAAGCGGTATTCTAACATGAAGAACAAGGCTCAGGGCATTTCATAGTTGGACTGTTTACTTTACTATGAATTATTAAAATTTTAGATCATCTTCCGGAGTCGTTCTTTATTATAGAAAAGAGGGAGAAAACGAGACATAAATGGATTATTAAACTTTGTATTATGTGCTTCTCTGTGTATTGAATGTGTGGCATGAATGACAGCCACGTGTTGTCCAGAGAGGGAGCCCTCTAGTGTTGGTAGAGGCACTTGGCAGCAGCACATCAGAGAGAATGAGGAGACCGGCCTAAGGAGAGTCAGGAGCGGTCAATGTGTTTTAATTATGCAGTTCAAGTCGGGAATGTGCCGGTTGTTATGGTGTCAGCGATATATGGGCTTGACATGGGGGACATGTTCGGAAGTGGAACAAAGGGGCAGGGACATAGACATCATAGTACACAGTACGCTTTTTTCAAGCTTATTGCGGACGGCAGGATTAGCTATTACTGCCCCCCCTCAAGTGAAAAAATAATAATAATAAATTACTGTAAAAGTTAATTTTACAGTGGGATTTCTGTTTGTTCCATTGGCATTAGCGTTTTTATCTGATTGTTAGTTCCAAAATTCAACATTAAAAACCTTTATTCAAGCGATTTTAATAATTGATCACATTTAAGATGGACATTTTTCCAGTGTATATGATGTACAACAGTGGCATTATGTAAAAAGTTATACTTTACTTCGGCTACAATTGGAGGGTCCGGCCCTTAGTCTTTTGACAATGAAGAAAACTGGCCTTCCACCGAGCAAATGGTCACATTATAGCGCCTTTCTACCTGCTTTAGGCACTCGAGGCGCTTTACATCAGGGAACCAGTCACCCATTCACACACCAGTGTATGCAGAAATGTGCCTACCCCTGTCTTACACCATAATATACAAATAATGAAACCTAGCTGGTTATGATTTCAAGCCTATGATAACTTACCCCACGATTATGAAGCATAAACTGAACACCTACACTACCTTTTTTTTTTCTCGAGCCAATTGAATATTCTATGACCTTGTTGATTATCATTTTTGAGTTATTCATCAGACACATATTTTACACTGATGAGCAATTTCTAAGAATTTCAAATGTGTAAAACCAAAACATCCAAGAGGTTAAATCGCAGTTATAAAGCAGTGCCGATTCACCGTGTTAATGAGAGAAATGAATATGCCGTGTATTAAATAGTAAACAATGTGGAGTCGGAACATGGAACGCCTTGAGTGCTGACTTAACCTGACACGAGGGCCATTTGGAGTTGGTCATGTTCAAACAACATCGGCAAACCTCGTCACAGCGCTAAATACCCGGGTCCTTTTGACTAATCAGTGCTACGCTTGCTGGTCAAGCGCTGAGACAATGCGCGAGGCCCGTAACATCATCGGCTCAAGAAAAACATAAAACAATTCGCTCTCTGAGGCTTTCCCGTCTGAGGCCTTTTGACCCCAGCGCCTGAGATCCCCAATTAGCAAAGACATCAAGACTACTATTATTTATTTCTGTACCATTTAATTTCCCTCCCACTCACGGCTTTGATGTTGCAGCTGCATTTCAGAAGGGAATTCTCCAATCATCTTTTGAAAAGCCGCTCGCTGCATATTATATTAGGGAACTAAATGTTGAGCCATGTTTTTCCTTAGTTGGAATGAGGGTCTGTTTGACACTTGCACTGAGTTGAGAGAGAGTTAGAGGGTTGGATGTGTTTGACGGAGATCACTCGGCTTATGTTGAAGTCAATAAGCAGTTATGAAGCTATGAAGAGTCTGATGGCGATGTTGTCTACCAGAGATGACGGAGGGACTTTAAAATCTTAGTAGTGGAATATTTGCCGTGATCAAAAGGGCATTAAAGACAAGAGTGAATGTAGTAAGTGAGTGAGTGGTTGGTAGAGGTTGGAGGGACCGATGACACAGACTGGTTGCCTCACTTCTATCAGGGCAGCTGTGGCTACAAAGTAGCTTACTACCACCGAGAATGGCGTGAATGAATAAGGACGACAGTATAGTGCTTTGAGAAACTTGCAATACAGGTTTGTACAGCGCAATAAAAGTGTCAGCCATTATTATTATTAAAGTGCTTCTCTTTGGTCCTCATGGCGGGGAGCTGACATTGCTATAATATCACCTCCTGGTGGCCAGGGGCGACTCCAAAATACACTTTGGAAATAGGATTCTTAGCTTTTGTCCTCGTTTTGGACCGCTTAAAAGCCTGGCTCCAGAGAGTTTTATTTTTTCTAAAAAATGCTATGATCCATGTGACAATGATGGGCTATGTATCATATTTTTAACCACGCTGTTTGTGTATAGAAATAAAACGTGGAAGCCGAAGTCCATGACTGTCAGGCTGTGGAGCTCTGGGAGGCTCGTAGCCTGTCCGTCCACCCCGTGAGGGCGGGGCTTCTTGCCCTTTTGCCCTTTTAAGGAACAGTCTTCGTAAGAGGAAACCATATTAAAGAGTACCTAAACGGGCGTGCCAAAGCCTTTCCCCACCCACAAACAAAAGTCTAAAATTGCCGTGAAAAGGCGGTCTCTGAAGTTTGGGGGTGACATGCGGGGGTGAGTGTGTGGGCCTTTGCATTGGCACAATCACAGCAGACAGATTACGTGGGAGGGACTTGGTTATATACCACAGGCAGGACAATGGGCAGCACCTGATGACGATGTGTGGAGCTGGTGCGGCTTATGACGTTCTGTGGAGGCCGTGGACACTCTCCAGCCAATCAGGAAATTCTAATTTAGTAGCAGAGTTAACCCTGAAGGGGGCGCAACCCATTCGTTTTCAGGCCAAAGTTAGGATTTGACACATGTTTGCGCTATAATGTCAGAATAATGTCTGGACCAGTGGACAACACTATGAGACACCCACTGAGACAGTTAATCAGTAAAACTTGATTTGGTGTTTAGTTCTCTTTAATTCCACAGTCCACTCGGGATCATTACTATGAATGGGGCTGAATGGGACCCGCTGATCTCTATTATTTAGATCTATGGTTGAACCCCAAAAATTCTAATATGTCAAAAAAATAAACTCATACACTGAAATCTGTATCTACACATTATTCAAAGTTTGCCACCACCACCAATAAAGGATTTTGATTTTTGATAGAATTATCCATAAAGGCCTTAAGATATATGTCAGTAATCTACAGCATTTTTTGTTTTCCTTTTTGCCTGCTGCAGTCTTGCCTTATCTCCGCTTTGGACTCGACTCAAAGATCATTTTAACGCTCAAATTGCCCCTCACTATACATACTATATATATATATATGTTCTAGGCCTCATTTATGTAATTAACCATGTGTGTACCAGGTATAAGCTCATATGGTTTCCTGCAGTTGGTATTTGACACATTTCCAAAGGTTTTTGTGAACCAGAATAGGTCAGTGGAAAGCTTTTGAACGTTTCAATGCAATGGACCTTTCCGTGTGGGGTTTGCATGTTTTTTCTGCTCATGTGGGATTCCTTCAGGAAATCAGACTATGAGTGTGCGATATGGCAAAAACAGAATAACACGTTTTTTTAATTATAAACTTACGATTTCGATTGTATCACAATTTTTTTTTTATAATGACAAATATAAATTAAATTACACACTGAAGAAAAATGCAATACTAATTTATTCAACTTTTTGATCATCAACACAGCAATAAGTAAGTAAGTGCTTTATTGTCATTGTACAACTGTACAACGAAATAGTGTTCATGTGTTAGCCTGAGCCGCGCTGCCACTGTGTCGACCTGACCCGCATGACCTTGGAGGTCGGGGAAACTGTAGCACTCGGAAGAAACCTGGCTGGCTGCCCTCTGTCTCCTCTGAAATGGTGCAGCGCCTCCTGGGTTTGTCCCTGTTTCAGAGTGTGCTCCCTCCGCTTCACAACAGTCTTTCACCATCTCTCATTTGTCCTTTTTGGTTTTCTGTAGCTCCTCTTGTGACGCCTTGACTGTGCTGCAGGTGTGGGGACTCTTGGTGCCTCTTCAGTGTCTCAGAAGAAGAAATGTGTCGGTCTCAAATGGGATTAGCTGATAAGCTAGCATTTTGTTTACCTTTAAAAAGCTGCTTTCTTCAGGACCATTTTAGATTCTCAAAGACAACAAATCCACCAAACCTCCACAAAAACACGGCAAAGACGTACAAAAGTATCCAGAAAAACAATTGGAACACAGAAACCACAAATGCAGTTCGCAGAAAAAGGCAAAAGCTCACTGCACAAGGAGAGAGGGAGGTTGCTTCCATAATAGACTTGGACCTAAAGCAAACTCACTTTATGAATGAAAAACACATACAACTCCAGATAATAAAAGTAAGTAGAAGTAAGTAAATGAGTAAGTCTGGTGAATGCTTGTTGCTTGTCTGTTGCTGTTTGGCATCTTTTCTGAGAAGTCCATCCATAGACTGTTAAAAAGAATAGACAACTCCTCCTCACTCCTCCCCGTTTACCATAATGACCACGTTCGAGGGGGAAATCATGGCGAATTTACAGACTCCTCTTCCCCAGCTCTGACGAAGCATGTTCCTAATAAGGCGTTATCTCAGGAGCAATATGTAGCCCGTAGAAAGTGCTTAAAAATTAGAAACCAACGTGTCTAAAGTCCAATGCTTTTCAATGGGAGACTAGCAGCCATATGGAGGTACTACAGCAATGGCGGACCAATGGCGGCCTCCAGTGTTGTGGTCATAAGGCAGAGCAGCCAGCGGCCATTGAGTCCATCTCGTGACGTCAAGCTGCTGAAAATGTAACACTCTGTCACACCTTTTCACAATAAGAGTCTTACTAAAGCGATAACATGCAGCGAGTCTTATTGTGTAAAACAGGAAGCAGTTTGTCACTGTTAGGCGACTTCACAACAAGGAACTGAGAGTCACGGTCTTTTTGGAGAACTTTTATATTACATATACAGTATATACAAAAATGACAGATCGTCAGCTCTGGAGATCGTAAGCGGTCTAAGACGGTCGTAAGACTCCACCAGTTAGGTACTCTTGGCATGAACCTTGCAAAGGGGATGGGTCCCTGGGTGCTACGGACAAAATGCAGGGGACACTTTTCCCTACACGGACAATACAGTGTGCAGTTTATTGTTTATTTTTTTTCCACTGAGTTTGAACTTTGAGTAAATAAGACAGCTTCTAATTTAAAAAGAGTGATCAATCCTTCAGACATGCTCCCAACACACTGCTGCTCCTGCTGCTGCTGCTGGTGTGGCTGATCAAAATATCAAGATGGCTTTGAAAAAGGCGAAGTAAGTGAAGGGGAAATGGTCTTTAGAATCCAGGCATCCTCAATCGATCATTAGTTACTGCGTTGTCAGAGGTATTAATCACAGCGCCGGTCTGGTGAGTGTGTGTGGCGCTCAGGCCTCCACCGAGTCACCACCGCTGGGACTCTCTGGATACACTTTCCTATGCTCCATCTGCACCCACGGCCTGTTTTAAGGACAGATCAATGGTTACTCATTGTGCTATTTCAGGAGCACTTTGGCAAGACTGTTGTGAAAGCAGAAAAGTGAAGTTTTGCCTGGATCTTTGGCTAACTTTTGAATGTTCTGCATCGGTTTATACAGTTGGTGACGCAATATTGCATTTGTTTTGTTAGACAATGCCATATTGATCAGATACAGCTTATTCAAGTTTCCCTTTCTTGGCTGCAGATATGACACATGTTGCAAATGGCCTCTCTCTGCTCCCCTCGTACCCCACCAAAATAAACCTCTACCGCCTCTCCAGCTCCATGGACGAAGCGTGTTTTCTGACATTGCTAGAGTCAGAAGAGGCTGCAGTGTAAGTAAGGGTAAACTGTTCTATGAAGGGCAAGACGTTAGGGTTGTAGGTTCGTCTCTTCCTCTTTTCACATCAGCCGCTACGCACATAATCTGGGCCTGACACATCTCCAGTGTTGCACTTTTTATACATTAGTCACTACTGCCTGTCATTCTTTCTTCCTTACCTTTTTTCTGTCTACTTATTTACTCACGCAGACACTTCTGTGCTATCTCCGCTGGACTGCACCAACTTAAACTAACTCGCAGGGGTGTTCAACTTCACCTTAACCCTGCTCTGAGTCAGTTCAGCGTCCAATGGCATCTCCCCGCTTCATCACACTGAATGCAAAGCGCAACGCGAAAGAAATTATTTGATAGGTTACAAGACAAAAAAAAAACAATTGTGTAACTTTATTTTTGTCTAAAACAGCAGCCCAGTTAAAGTGTTTGGGCCTGTAGTAGTACAACTTTTTAATTTATTTATTAAATTTTTTTCTGGTGGCCCAAAAGTACTACGGCCCACCAGGAAACGTCCTGACTCTCTTGAAATGTTGCTCCAATATTCCACATAGTGTTCTTTCTTAATGATGACATCTATTTTGTGAAGTGCACCAGTCCCTCCCACAGCAAACAACACCACAGCATGATGCTGTATTTCACAGTTGGGATGGCGTTCTCAGGCTTGCAAGATTCCCCCTTTTTCCTATAATTATTATTTTTTCCGTCAGACCACAGGATATGTCTCCAACAATTAAAGTCTGTATCCTTTTTTTATTTGCAAACTCCAAACTGGCGTTTTGATGTTTCTTTTGGAGTAAGGTCTTCTTCCTGGCAGAGTACCCTCTCAGACCATGTTGGTACAACACTCTGACCAGCATCTTCACCAGGTCTTTGCATTTGTGACCAGTCACTAGAACCAGGGACACAAGTCGGTTCTGGGGCATTTCGAGATTTTCACAGATTGTTAAAGTGTAGTCTCCAAGCTTTCCAACAATGTGTAACACATGGAAATCTGATAATACTTGGAGACGTAGCGGCGATTTGAAGTGAACAATTCCAAATGGCCCAAGGCAGAAAAAGCTCTCCAAAGATTTGGGCAGTTCTCGCCTCTCTCTGCTGTTGAGAATAACAATAGGGCTAATTTACATCTCATTTAGATAAGCTATACCTCTGTTAAGCTCCCCACTGTTATGTCATGTTATGTGTACGTATGTTGTTGCTATTATGTGTATGTTGGGCCATAGTGATGTAGATAATGGACATAGTGTAATCAACTGTACAGACAATTCTTAAGAAATAGATCATCTAAAAATGAAATGAAATATAAGAGATACAAAAACAAATTGGTACAAGAGCCCCTTTGCCAGCCCTGATGGCGCTCGGGCCTAACTATATTAGAGCTAGCAAGAAAGATTATTATACAAATCTGCTTGAAAGCTTTCATGAATAAATGTGGAGTATGTCATGTATCATTCAAACACATTACTATATAACATTACTCTGTATCATTTGATACAGAGTAATGTTATATGGGCTGTAATGGTGATGGTGAATAACAGTAATACCAACATGGCAATAAAATAGGTATAGGAAACAAATTTATTCAATTGTTATAAAGTGTAACATACTGTGAATGTTGACTGTTGCATCTGTTAATATGTAACCAACTTAATTGTTAATCGTTTTGTAAGAATAAGAACTAAAACAGTGTTTTTGTAGCAACCACATTATTATTTAAGTTTATGAACAGGGGTGGGAGTTAATAAGCTTGTCTTCTTCCCACTCCTTTTCGAGCTAGAGTGTTAATTTTTTTTTATTGTATTTTTTTTCTGGCTTTTGTGCCTGTGTTGTGTGTTGTGGAGCTCGAAATAAAAATCAATCAATCAATCAATCAATCAATCAATCAATCAATCAATCAATCAATCAATCAAAGCAATACAAACAAGATTACAGAAATATGGAAAGTATTAAATAGTCAAATTAAACTAACCATAAACTGCCCTATAGATTACATTATCCATAATGATGATGAAAAAATAGAAGATAGATATAGGACCCAATGTTGCAGAGAAAATCATATCATCATTTTAGCAATGTGATCGTATGCATATGGACATTATTGTAGTTATTATCAACTAAGGAATTGTATCAATGAAATGAAATGAATGTCAACAGCTATGTTTGTTAATGTATGAGGGGGTAGGCATTTATAAGTTATCTTCTGCCTACTCTCTTTGGGACCATCGTTGTTACTAATAACAACCTTGCAGCCCAAATAAACTAAATAATATACTCTTTTATTTACAGTCAAAATCCTGCGTGCTTCTCCCATAGCTTCTCCCCAGTCCCTCCCTGTGTCAGCTCCGTCTCCGTGAGCTACTGGAGCCTCACGTTGAGAGAGTTACAGACCACATCACGTGCATCTCTGGGACACTGAACCTTCTTTCTGATCTGTATGATGGCAGGACATTTCCATCATTGTTTGAACCAATGTACCTGGTACTTTCAGTGTCTTGAAATTGCACCCAAGGATGAACCAGACTTGTGCTTCCAAGGACATGACATTGTCATCTGGGCTTTCCCAAATTGTTTAAAGTAATTTTAGTGTATGTAAACGTCTGACTTTGTAAAAAGTAACAACACAATTTCTAAAAAAAAGTATAGCTCTCATTCTTCCACTATTTAGATTCCGTCGCTGAAAATAATAGGCAATTTTGGCCATTTTTATGCACAAAATGCCTTATTTTTATATGAAAACATAAAAATTACAGATAAATTGCAATACATTTTTTTCTCTTATTTATATCAGTTAATGTTCAGCCTTAAGGCGACTGTATCCGCTAAGAAAATGTCGATGTATTGTTATATTTAAACTTTTTTTCTGAATTAGGCTATAGCATTTTGAAGCTGACATATACATAATTCATGATTTAGGGAATTTAATCGCAAAAAAAAATCTGCAGGAATCCAATGGAGATATACTTCTTGGGATGAAAATGCTTTACAAATAACTTAGATGTAGATTTAAACTGTGACATTGCTGTTATTTGGTTTCTATCCCGTATCTCTCTAGTGCCTTTATCTGTCATTCGTTTCTGTCACTCTCCTCCCTTTGACACTACACCTTCTCACGTCACGTCGACAGCTTCCATTGCGTTCATCTTCCTTCTGTGACACATTATAATACACAAAGTACTGTAATTTCCCCCCATATAACAGACTCTATTACTCCTGAATCCTTACAGCTCTTCTATTCTGCAGTCATTGTTTAACTGTAAGCCTGGCAAAGCAACACTTCCACTTATGCGTGATTTTTCTTTTTTTTTTTACCAAAGCTTCACAAATTCCCCTTTCTACTGTCGTACACACACACAAGGCACGTCTATACGGACTGCGGCTGACTCGGTGAAAGATCGTCTTGTTGTATTTTGTTGCTCAGAGAATGCCACAGCGCAGCTTTAAAGCCGTTGGATTGATGCCCATTCACGGCCCCCTCTCTCCCCAGGATTTCCCTAGAGATGAAGAGATGGAGAAGGCACAGGTTTGTGTTTTTTTTGTATTTTTTTTTTCTACCAGTCTGAAGCGAGCCTCACTAATGTCTTGGCTGCTGGCACGATCATTATAGGGCAAAAGAGAAGGTTGCCGGGACAATGTGAGCGACTTACAATGCCGTTTTTGTTATGGATTGAGGTAGGAGGAAGCTGGAAGAGTGGTGTCAAGTACTTCCCACAACTCTGATTTATCCATGTGCAAAGATCCTACAATATTATAAGTCAGGATTTCTAAAGCTACATTGGTTTATTGACTAAATTCAAAGGCACTATACTGATTTAGTAAGAGAGTGTAAACTCAGACTCAGGTGAGTTTCTAGCATTTTTCTCAAAGTAACCAAATGCCAGGTTTTATTATATTTTCATTTTAGCGAAATCAACATTTTACACATTTTTGCCAGATTTGATCACTCAACTACGTCTGATTATAACATGTGCAGGTTTTTTTTTGTTCATCTTTTTTTATGTTGTAGTTTAAAGTCTTGTGCTGCACCTACCCCCCTTTGCTTCTCCATTATGGTCCATCCCTTCCCCGCACCTTCACTTTTCCCACTATAATGCTGTCAATAGTACAAAGTGAAATGGCATATCAGTTCGAGTACTTGACCCAATAAGCGTGCGGCTGGACATGAAAGGCTGGGAAAACGCTCATTGTTCTTCATTGTCAAGTGCTGCCCTCTTCATTGACAGTGTAATATGAGCAGTCTAATTGAGTAGCAAAGCCTGGCTCCTTTTTTTTTTTTTTCTTTCATTCTGCCACTTCGGAAAGTGAACAGGGCTGATTTCATTTGAAGTTTTTCTACCGCTGACAATTGTTTAAATGTCAAAATATGCAAATTACTCCTGACCTAGTTTTTAAAAAGCACAAAAATCAAACTCACAAAGATTGGATTTAATCAATTGCTGCTGCACGGTCGTTTGTGACTGACTAATCATTGAGGTCATTTACATTTTAGATATTTTTTTTCTTTATTGCAGTGTCTGTTCTGTTGCATTCCTTTTGTGCACTTTCATAACTATCTCAATACTGAAGCGCCAATGTCCTCAGAGAATCATAAGGCTATAGATACAATGAAACATCTTCTGAGCCATAACTGTACAGCTTCATTTAAACTACTGCTTGTACGTTTAAATGTTTTACAAATGTCCTCATTTTGCAAACTAAAACCCTGTTCGCACGGGATTCGAATGACCTGGGAACGTAGGTAAAACTGAAATTACCCCAGGACATTGGTAATTTGTATGGGCATTTGCATGGGATAAGCAATGTCAGTAATTCACACATTTTACAGACTTTTATCCCGGAAATGTTGGATGTTAGTTAATGACAGTGGGAACCCAGGTTGCTGAAGGTTCTGCAGCACCCCCTGGTGGATATTCCATGTCATAATAATAAATAGGAGCACAGAAAGGCATTTTGGGGGGCAATCTTGTTCCTTAGCACCTCCAACCAAAATCTGTTTGCACGGCTCTGATGACATTGAATGATAACAACCCTTTTATTAATTTGTGTTGCAAGTGCTAACTATCAGGTGTGTCTATGAGCTCTGCTTTAATGACAATAGCCATTTCTAACCGCACGCTACGACAAACGGCATCAGTGTCATGGATTTTGCTCCGTTCATATAACAGCAGTTTCCTTTCTCTTTCAATCTGTTCACTCTGATACAGCCTCCTTCATCTAAACTTTGCACCAAACACATTTAAACTTTCCCTCAGACTCTCCTTGTTGGTCTCTAACGTTGCCATAACAACAAGGGCGAGAGGGAAGGTAGTCCACACAGAAGGGGTCTCACTCCCAGAAGGAACAATAGCAGACATTGAGGACAGTTACAAGTACCTCGGAATCAAAAAACAGCTACGCCCTGCCAGTAATCAGATACCCTGCAGGAATAATAAGATGGCCAAAGGATGAGATACAGACCACAGATGTTAAAACATGAAAGCTCCTAACCATGCATGGAGGGTTCCACGCCAAATCCAGCACCCTGAGAATGTACACTAGCCGTAAGGAAGGAGGCCGAGGACTAGTGAGCGTGAGAGGCACTATTCAAGATGAAACATCCAAGATCCATAAGTACATCAAGGACAAGGCTCCAACAGATGACATGCTCAGTGAATGTCTCAGACAATGGGAACAGAAGATGAGGTGCGGGAGGTCCCGTCATGGGAGGACAAGCCCTACACGGATGTATCACCGAAACATAACTGAAGTGGCGGATATCGAAAAATCCTACCAATGGCTAGACCTGAAGGACAGCACAGAGGCACTCATCATAACTGCACAGGAGCAGGCCTTGAGCACTAGAGCAATAGAGGCCCAGATCTATCACACCAGACAAGACCCCAGGTGTAGACTGTGCAAAGAGGCCAATGAGACAATCCAGCACATAACTGCAGGGTGTAAGATGCTGGCAGGGAAAGCTTACATGGAGCGCCATAACCAAGTGGCTGGCATAGTGTACAGGAACATCTGTGCAGAGTATGGGCTGGAAACCCCAAGGACAAAGTGGGAAACACCTCCAAAGGTGGTAGAGAATGACCGAGCCAAGATCCTGTGGGACTTCCAGATACAGACGGACAGAATGGTAATGGCGAACCAACCGGACATTGTAGTGGTGGACAAAGAGCAGAGGAAAGCCGTAGTGGTTGACATAGCAATACCTAGCGACTTCAACAAACTAGAGAAATACCAGGGGCTCAGAGAAGAGCTGGAGAAGGCCTGGAGAGTGAAGGCATCAGTGGTGCCCGTGGTCGTTGGGCACTCGGGGCAGTGACCCCCAAACTGGAGGAGTGGCTACAGCAGATCCCAGGAAATACATCAGACATCTCGGTCCAGAAAAGTGCAGTTCTAGGAACTGCAAAGATACTGCGTAGAACCCTCAAGCTCCCAGGCCTCTGGTAGAGGACCCGAGCTTGGAGGAAAAGAGACCGCCCGCAGAGGTGAGGAGAGTTTTTTTTTTTTTAATATATATATACACGCACACACAGTCTTTCTGTTGACTTTAGGAATAACTAGGAGACACCTGCTGGAGGAGCGAAGAGGCCATGAAGGTTCATAAGGTAAAAGCAGTTCTGAAAGATAAGAAGGACCAAGACCATTAAGACATTTAAAAACCATTAAAAGAACTTTAAAATCGATCCTGAAACACACGGGGAGCCAACGCAGCGAGTCTAAAACCGGTGTAATGTAAATGCATAAACAAACAGCATTTGGGTCTGAGTAATGTTTTGATAGCATTATATTATTACTATAGCTAACAGTATACAGACATTAATATACTGTTAACCTGTTATCTTACATCTTAGGTTTAGGGTTAGAGTCTGGGTGAGCAATTATGCATGGCCAAATCTCAAACAGTATTAACAGCCAAGACCGTCTAGTTTCTAAAAAAAAAAAAGTGTAAATATGTGTGTGTAGTATGAGAACTTACATCACATTTGCCATTCCTAACCACTGACCTTCACCCTAACCCTTAACCCTAACTCCCTGATCCGTTTTGAATTCATGTTGCCCTTATTTACACTTCATTACGCTGGTTGAAAACTTTTCAAACTCTGACATGTCACACGGTACTAGAATTAACTGGGCACCTCACATTTTGCAGAAGTGGGTAAAAATCGGGGGTATTTTTTACCTTCCAAATTGCTGACATGGCAGATTCGCACGGGCACAGGAACTCAGAGGACGTCAGTGATTTTTGCTTTTTACCTGAGGCCCACTTGGTAATTCTAATTCTAAACCCATGACACGGGGAGAGAACCACAAACAGGACAAACAGACTTCTCCAAGAGGGTTAGAAAACTGGTTACCATGGAAATTGAACCTTCAATCTTCTTGCCACTCTGCCTTCATTTAGGTTTCTTTGTAACGCTGAGGTCACATTTCCCCATGTGTTGACACCTGTCACCCGCTATACATCTGTTTACCATTTGCCATGTGCCACTTATGTTAGCGCTACACATCATTTATCACAGTGGCGTGGTAAAATATAAGCGCCGCCCTGTGGTACATTAGCATTCCTAAAAGTCACATGTTAATTGCTGCCAGATTAAAGTTAATTGATTTTGCTGATAGTTCTGAAGCTCCTAAGATAATGAAGTGCAGTGCTGAGAATTCCGATATGTTGACATTTTGAGAATGAACAACCTGTAACGTGTGGGTACAACATAGCGTTAACTAACATCTTAATCATGCAAATTGAAAAACACGGCAGATTTAATTATCGCCGGCCCAATCATTGGTCCTCATTAATTATGTTGGACTTATTTACTCACTTTCCCATATCTATCCCACTTAAGTCCCAATTATAAAGGACAGTCCGCAGACCGGCGCCGATGTAATAATAGTAATTCTATCCATACCCCATTAGGACACGTGTAACAATACACGCAGAATATGAAGTATCCAACGCGCGGACATCATGAACGATCATCTGGGCTCTTTAATTTGCACTGTTGGAACACGGGAGGACTGGCTTTCATTTGAAGGAAAACAAATTAACCCTGTCGAAACTATGCACCGCACGCAGAGACATACAAATAGCATTCGACGACACAGGGCTAAAATAACAGTTGAAATAATGAGGGTGAGCCTACTCAAGCAGCAGGCATGGGCGAACATTAGAGACATTAATTAGTTCAACAAATTGTTTTTTTGGCGTCTGTTTTGAGTAATATCAGCTTTCGAGCTGTAGTATACGCCCAAATCCTACAACCATTAGAAAATGTGTCAATTAAAAAAATCTTCATCTTCTTTCCCATAACATATTTCTTACATGCCATTTCTTTCCAGGGTTAATAAGCATGTTCCATAACTTCAAGGGGACGATATTGTCACTGTGACCAACTACCCGGCTAGTTCATGATCAAAAAGCTTTGTAATGAGATGCAGAGAGCACAAAGGTCTTTTTTCCACAAATGTTTGCTTTAACAATGCACTAGTACCAGGACATAATCAGGCCTAGGCCTTTAACTGGGAATGGGATTCAACTTTGGATTCTGACCAATATTTTTTTTCCGATACGATGTTTTTCATAAAAAACACTTTATAATTTGGTTAATACCAAGGCCATTATTTCTCATGCTACTCACTTTAAGTGATATTTAAACATGATTATCAACACTTTGAACACTGACTCCAATTCCCAAATATCGCTATTTTGGTATTTGGTATAACCACCTAGACGTGTATGTTACCAGAATCTATCTATGTTTTTTGTTTGTTTAATCTTTAAAGGGACTAGATGCAAGTTGGTCATTTTTGTACTCACTACTGCCACCTCAGGTGTGTGCGTAACTGCAGTCTCTATATTAAGCTCGTGCATGACGGCACTTCGGACCAGAACAACGTTTTGAGTGAGAGTGCAGGATTTTATAGGCAGATGAGGTGAACAGGTCTGGGCTCATTCTACACATTAGGACATGGCTGGAACATGTAGGGGGAGGAAAAGACTTAATTTTAACATTTTTAGTTAGTTAGTTTAGTTAGTTTATTTATTTGTTTGAGCAGTTGACCTGCTCAAAGGGAGTGGACCGAAGCCGAAGCCAAAGGCTTATGAGGCTCATAACCTCCGTATAGTCCCTTTAAGTCTTATTTGTTCCTATCCAGTTCATACAAGAGCATAATATATGTGCAAACAAAAGATCTAACAGCTAAGTCTGTTAAACTAGTGGAATCTAAGAAATCTCATTGCCAACTTTACCTCCCCCTCTCGAAAGTTCTGCTCATGAAGGTGCTTTGTATCCCACAAGTATCATCAAAGTGCTTAAACCTAAAGCTAGAATGGCAGCTCTCCAAAGGGTTTAAATATAGACACTACACTCTTATGCTCAGAGTTACACCTTTACTTTGACAAGCTGTCATTGGAACATCAGCCGCTGGATTCCACAAAGCGCCCAGGCAAAGTAAAACTATGTAAAAGTATATGCTTCTGTCATTAAGAGTGATAATAGCACAAGTTATTCAATGCAAAACAGATCGTTAAGTTGACACTGCAACTTCAGAGGGCTGTGTCTACAGACTGCAATTGATAGAGGTATTTGTATGCGCTGAACGGATTAAATAGACACAATTCTTTTAATTTTCTCTCTTTTAACAAAGGTAGAATGTTGTTCCCTCATCAAGAAACAGATGATGAGTTTTGTCTTATATTATTCCTGTACATTCAGTCAATTCTCAAGATCGCGAAATACTGACAGCATGGAATTTGCATGTTCTCCGTATAGGTTTTCCACCGCGTGCTCTGGTTTCCCCTACCACTGAAACATGCAAAACAGGTTAATCTTCCAGCCAGGTTGCTACTTCTTACAGGTTAAAGTTAAAGTTACAGCTCCAGTGCCAGTTAGTGTAATGTTATGTGACTGTCAGTAGCTAGATGTTAGAATGCTAAGGTGTTAGCCTAGCGGCTAGGGCCGAGCCTTACCTTAGAGCAGACATATGCTTGTTTATTTTGCAGACATTTAGCTGGGCGTAGGCCGTCCACATTGTTTGATCCATTGTAGGCAGTGCTCAGTTGTGTATTCGCTTTGGGGACACACTCCCTGTGGTACCTACTGTCAGATTTACATCCTCTATAGGCAGATCGCTTCACCATTTTGCTTCTTCTTCTTTGTCTGGTGGTTTTTTGGTGGTTAGCAGTAAAAAAAAAAAAAAGTGCATCTGCTCAGTGCTCATTGCTGGTACAGTATGTCCCATTGTTTTGCATTGGAGGTCTGTGGCATTTGGACCTAGCTTCATAGTAACGGTTGCTAGGATGTCTGATTGGACAATTACCGTTTTGGGGTGTGGTTCTGCGAAAGGTCAATTCTGTTTGAACAAATTTCTAAAAGTTCATGTATTTATTTATTGCATCTTGTTTACCATTCTGTAATATTTGCTGCTTTTCTTTGCTTTTGAAAGAACGCCATCTACCCATTGTGGGAAAAATAAAGTCTCTTTTTTTTATCTTACAAAGGATCTTTTAATGTGGTATTGTAGCAAGAGGCTATCCAGTGCAACGCACTTCGTCACGTCGACGATTGACAGGGCTATTTGTATGCAATGATGTGATTAAAGGCCACGTTTTGTTCTCTCATCCCAATGACCTAAATGCTCACTGCAAAACTTTGTTGGACATTTGAGCTATCGTTTCCAGTTTTGCACATTTCAAACCGTTTCATGTCCATCAGCCTTTATGACAGCTATGGTGCTTTGTTGAATTGCTGGATGAACAGCACTAAAAAGAGGTAATTTGACATTAATCTAATATAATGTGAGAGGGGTGTTTCAGATGATAGCAGAAGCTTCCGTGATTAGACGGAGGATGACATCAATAGACAGTGATGGTTGTAATGAAGAGATTGAATGTGCGGGTAATGGCACTTTACCTTTAATAGTGTTCTGTGAAGGAAGTGGCCTCATGCTTATCCATAGCCAAGAATCCTCTATTGGCCCGTAAAGATCCCATTCATAAAAATTTAGTACTTAAAAGCTAATTTTGAAAGTGGCATTTTTACATTTTTTTAGATGCAGTTCGTTAACCTTGAGCTGTAAACTGGCGAGATCTGACTTTTAAATCTCTCAAAAATGCATCTTGAAAGAGTTGGACTCATATCTGCCGTTAGTTCTGAACAATCACGTGACAATCACGAAATACTGACGTAATAAGTAAGTGAATTTGAGTAGAATTTCAATATTTAAAGGACATTTAGGCTCTGTCCACACGAAGTTAAGCTCAGGACTAAACGGAAAAATATGTTATCAATCCAACATATCATCCACCCGGTGTTTGGTGGTCTGTAAACAATCTTTTTCCAAACTACTGTAGGTCCCAGTCTGGATCGATCGCAAAACGCCATTTACATGGCTCCATTGGTGCCACTTTCCCTAATACGATGACATCACATCTCCAGTGTTGTGTCTGTTATAAATAATCTACTGACATCATAATTCCCTTTACTCCACAATCCTCTGCCCCTCTGCTAGAGTTAGCCTCGATCCAGTCTGGGTTTTTGGACTGACAGTAAAAGTCCATTCACTGACAGTATTTCTGCTTTAGTCAGAAACTTTACGGCACCTGCGCTATCGACAGTCTTGTTCTATTTTTCTTGGTAGCGCCACAGCGCCTGTCACAGGCCTGGCAGATGTATCGCAGTGTTTTCACAGATGTGAGTCAATCCATGTGGATGCACAATACTGAGCTGGCTCCGTATTTACAGACAAAGTTTCTGATTTTAGTTTTATCTTTGTGTGGCTATAGCCTTTGTTCAACTATGTTTTTAGTAAAAGGTTTGAGCTGAGAGAATTTTAGCTTCATTTTGAACACAACACTAAATACTGAATCTGAATTTCGTTGGTCACTGTGTTTTTGGCTCCTTGAATGAAAATGTTTCCCTTGTGGGTGACTTAGGACTTCTAATAATAATTGAATGGACAACTGAAAAGCATAAACACTTGGTATAGCATTTAATTATACTGTTTTATAACTACAGGTCTCCGGAACATATAAAAACACCGACAGCAGGCTGAACAGAAGGTGGACACAATACTAATCTTATCAAGGATATTGTGATTCATCAATCCTATATCCCGAGCTCTCGGCTGCACATGCCATACTTGGAAAAAATAAAATAAAAATCTGGCCAAAAACAGGACTACGTAATTCTATTTTTGACACCACAAAGCCGTAATCTCAGTGGTATTCTGGTTTGTAATTAATAATTGGTATGTGTCTGACACTCTGCGAGATTATTTGAAGTCATTAGAAAACAGCCTTTCTATGAAATCTCAGAACAAGGGAATGCGACCAGCAACTCTGCAGGGACCGCACAGCCGCGCCAAAACTGCTTTGTTCAGGAAATTTAATTGCAGCTTCTACTGTCTTGTTCCTGTGAGTATTACAAAGTAGTGACTCTGTTCTAACATGAAATTAAAAGCAAAAATGTGTCTTTTTTGTTGCTCTGCCGGAATAATCTAAATTGGAAATTGTAATGTAGTCTAAGTTCATTGTTGTTCCCAGCTCTGGTTGTTTGATGATGAATCTGCCACTTGTCCCAGCTCTCAATCAAATTCCCAAAGTGTTTCTGTATCTTGCAGCCTTCCACGGTCCTTAAGGGCTTCTCCGTGTGTGCAGGAGATTCCTTTGTTCTGGGAAAACGTGGATCTAGAACTTCAACACACATGGTATCAGTGGTGCCAATGGTTATGTATACGCATTTATCAATTGTACTTCTAATAATGTGGCTAATTGTAAAAAAAAAATGATGCAAGTAATGCAAGTGTCCCCTGCATTACGGGGACACTTGTGTTTTTTGTTCCAATAGTGAGGTTTTGGGAACTGTTTGCTCTCTTGAAATCATAACCTTCCCCTAGAAAGAAAACCAGTGTCTAATCTGCCCTAGCCTGGTCTTACCATACCCTCGTACTCATTTCGTACAGAGGGTCTGGAACTTCACAAATGAGCTCCGTTTTTAGGTGGGAGGGATGAACTCCTTTGACACGATTGGATCTGTTTTCAAACTACAACCAGCAAATCCGGTGCAAATGCGTAACGTCACCTACAACACCCGCCTCTCCCGCTCGCTGAATGGTAGGTTGAAATTCAGTCGATGTAATGCGGCCACTGAGGTCAGGTCCAGACGTATATGTAGGGAAAAGATCATTGACCGGAGTTTACGGATGGCAAAGGCCAGGCTAAATCTGCCCTAAAAGATGTATTATTGCATCAATCCAATTTCTTCATAAAAAAATAATAATGTCAGTGGGTGCTATGTCAGAATAACGTTTTCTCACTTTTGTCGTCACATTGGGCCATGTAAAATCGTGAAACACAAAGTCATTTGTCATTACAGATTTAAAGAGGGGGTATTGTGCTTCTTTGGGAGCTGCTGCTAAGAATAGGCACCGGTGAAGATCCGAAGATTACTCAAAGATGCAATAGCGGTTTGAAACACAACTCCAGGCATGTTATGGATAAGAAAACATCACTGTAACATGGTAAAAAGCTCTAAAATAAGTTGATTTTTGTAACGAGAAATAGAACATAAATTCAATACTTCATCCAGATCTTTAGTGAAGGAACTTTACTCAAGTATAATGGTTGTTGATTTATTCATTGTTAGTGCTACATTTGACCACCTCTGTTATTTGATGGGGGGGGAAAAACCTGCACAAAATGGAGGAACAAAGGCCTGTGGGTATCAAAGAAGACGGGATGAGAGGAGAGAGCGGTTGCTCAGCGCAGCATAAGGTATGGGGTGGAGGGGAATGGAGAGTAGCAGGGCAAACACGTCCAGGCTATTGATTTATTGGGGGTATAGTCTTAGAGACGGGGGTAGAATTGATCAAATGGAAGGTTATCCTTACTCACAGAGGCAAGCTGTTTGCCAATATCCATCACTGGAAACTCAAAATGGCTCAAAGGATCCTAGTTATTTTACCCTCTGTGGATAGACTGGTGCACAGATGAGAGCAGACTCTGAGCAGGGGATTGTTTTAGGCTTGATTTGAGATGTGGCCTCAAGGCTCTATCGGTAAATTGTCAGTATAGGTAGGATTAAATAAGGTTAACTATGATCAGATGTTTTACAATAAAGCTTGACCTTACATATAGGCTATGTATATAATCAATGGATGAATTGGTTTTAGCTTAAAAAGGATCTGCTTACTGTCAACATTCATGAATGAAATCCTATTTGTTTAGTGCTTTTCGCATGGCACAAGTCACCTTAAAGCGTCACCACCAACGATACAACAGTGATAAAATTGCCGACATAGTTGCAACGTGTAATATCTTTCCTCTATATAAAATGCTGGCCTTCTCATCTGGCCATGCACAAAAGCTGAACAAAAGTTGAACAGTGAGATAAGTAGTTAGAGAATGTAGGGCTGGGCGATATGGACCAAAAGTCATATCCCAATATATTTAGGTTGAATATCGATATATGATATATATCCCGATATTTTTTCCACAAAGTGAGAGCTGTGAAATTAAATGTTAAGTCAAAGCCAAATACAAGTGATGATTTCGATTTTATTTTGAAATCAAGTAATATAAAGTTACTGTTAATAACTTTATATTGCATATAACTAAACTATAGCAGAGACAATGAAATAGGACTTATTAAAGTATTACTTACTTTTTAAGTCCTTAATTATGAAATATAATTCAAAATAGTCCACATGGCCATTTACATAATTTACATAAGCTTATACTGATATATTTATATTTTATTTTTTTTGAAAGCCCAAATAATTTCTTTATATTTGCTCTTGATTTAATTGTGTTTTAATCAGTGGTTGTGAGATAAGTTCTTATCTTTATCCAAAACATTCCCAAACATAAGCCTCCTAAACTAAGCCACAAACGACTCTTTACCAGCTGCACGTTGAGCCTGTGCAGCTGGTAAAGAGTAAAAGTCGTTTGTGGAGAAAGAGACGTGTGAATCCGGAGTTGAGGGAGTTTATGATCAGTGCATCAGAGCGGGTATCAGCGAGGGAATGGTGATTAGCGTTGCGGCTAACGTAATGCTAACTGGGAAAAAGCAATAGTCCTTCGCGGTGGCAGCATTACAAACGCTGATATTTTCAGAGTACATCCACGATCTACCGCAAACCTTAACTAGACTGAGAAGTAAACAAAAGCACATGGCGCAGCACACACCATATCTCGCCACTACATTCACTATGGGCCGTGGCCATCAGCTGCATGGGCCAAAATCGCGTGCCTCCCTACATAAGCGTGGTTTTGTTGCTATCTGACCATCTCCAAATGATTGAGCCACTGGTTTTTCTTTTACCAACCAAGGGGCTCTCCTCCGCACGCTTCACAGACATTGCTGCTTTCTCCATGTTTGTGGAAGAGTGCAGGAGGAGTGTCTGAGGAGGGGCGGGGCCGCGGCGCTGGGAGCAGTGCAGAGAGCTCCGCTCAGCGGCTTGCCTGAAGCAAGTATTACAGCACAAATTTGGACTATATCGATATATACGATATGGTCTAATTCCATATCTCTTTTAAAAATATATCGATATATCTTAAATATCGATATATCGCCCAGCCCTAAGAGAATGTACCCTTGAAGTTTGACCCAGGCTGCAATGACGAGACCACTCGGGAAGGTTTTGTGGCTTTTATAATCACACATAGACAGGACAGGTGATTACAGGTGGTCTGACAGTGTCTTCTGCCCCGTTGTCAAATCACACAGCAGTCAAAGGGGCATGATCGTATAGTGATTTAAGTATTTACACAAAACAACAATGAATGACCAAATGTCAATATAAATCCCCAAAATTTAAATAATCACTTAAAACATAGTTTTAACAGTGTTACGTACAGATAAAACAAATTAAACTGATATAAAGTTGATTAAAATGACCAAAATTATCATAAAATCACAGAGCCAAACCAGTTACATACCGTTGTCAAATCACACAGCAGTCAAGGGGAGGAGCAAAGTGCGTAGCCATGGAAACCACCTCTGCCAGGTAAAATACACTCCAAATAAAAGGGGGTGTTAAAGCTGATTATGATTATAATAATCAGATACATTTTGATGAAATTCAATAAACAAAATAACCTTGTTACAGATGGTCATTGTGCCTTTTGTGCACTGGAAACACAATTATGTTGAAAAATGAATGGCAAATTATACAAACATCCAAAAGATCAAAATATTGTATTGTCAACACATTGATATGAATCGAAATGAAAGTTTCTCTCAGAATGGTGTGGGGTGGGGAGTAGAAGCACAGGGAGGGTATAGGGAAGGGAGGCATTACCCTGAAGAGACTGTGTGATGGGTGCGTAGAGTCTGGTGATTCTGACGGCTTTGCAGGTGGACGGGTGGAGCACAGTCCTCATGGAGGGGAGAGAAGCTCCGCTGATCTTCTCCGCTGCTCTCACGCTGCTTTCAGGCGGCACGGTAGCGAAGCGGTTAGCGCCTCCGCTTCACAGCTGGAAGGTCCCGGGTTAGATTCCCACCTGAACGGGGCCTTTCTGTGTGGAGTTTGCATGTTCTCCCCATGTCTGTGTAGGTTTCCTCCAGGTACTCCGGTTTTCCCACCACTAAAACATGTACAATAGGTGAATCCTCCAGCCAGGTCATTCTGACCATCAGCCTGGCTCCACATCATGGAGATGGCTCCCGGGCTCGTACTGCCGTCGACCACTGCTCCTTACGGGTCGCCTAGCAGCATTGAAGGATGGGTTAAATGCAGAGGACAATTTTCTCTACGGGGACAATAAAGTATACAAACAAACAAACAAACAAACTTTGTGCTGGAGGTTCCTGCAGCCGGAGGCAGTGCTGGCACCGTACCACACAGTGATGCAGCTGGTCAGGATGCTCTCTATAGTCCTTCTGTAGAAAGTGCACATAACGGAGGCTGGGACTCTGGCTCTTCTCAACTTTCTCTGAGAAAGTAGAGACTCTGATTACTTTTCCTGACCAATGATGTATTGTTTGTGGTCCAGGAGAGCTTCTCTGAGACGTGCACAGCAAGGAAATTAATGTTGGTCAATGTTTTCATCATGTTTGTTAAGGTTATGACACACTTTATTGTCCCCAAACTTGCATTTGTATCTAGACTACTCGGCCACCTATGACAACATTTTAGCCATGCCTTTAGATACAGGTGCTCATCTTATAATTAGAATATTATGAAAAGTGCATTCACTTCTGTTATTCAACTTAAACTGTGAAACTAATATATGATAGACTCATTACATGCAAAGTGAGATAAGTATAGCCTTTATTTGTTATACTTTTGATTATTATGCCTCAGCTTGTAAAAACCCAAATTAAAAATCTCATAAAATTATAATATTTTGAAAATGACTTTAAGCCATAAGCATCAAAATTGGCTTCACATGACACTTTGCATGTCATGAGTCTATATCGTGTATTAGTTTCACATTTTAAGTTGAATTACAGAAATAAAATAACGTTTTCATGATATTCTAATTATATGACGAGCACCTGTATACAGCTATTTAAATCTTTCCCTGATTACCAAGTTTTTATTGCCGTTTCACATACTCTGACCACTATTATGATGGACACACCATTATAGGTAACAACACGAGCCACAAAGCTTTAGTTCATGGTATGCATACCTGTTAGTTTGTGAAACACCTGTTTCATTTTAAGTCAACCACCGTACAGTAGGACAACAGTGTTAGGGTATGGCCTGTTGTACTCTGATTAATTTCTCCTGTTGGCTAGAATCCCTGGTTTACTGGCCTGATTGTTTCATCTACTGCGCAAGAAAATGAGACACAATTAATTGCGGTGAACTCCAATGCACCCTGTCATTAATCTGATGATTCTGGCTCAACACAGTGGGGACACAAGTGTCAGATTGCAAAGTGGTGGAGAGATTAAATTGACACACACACTGATTGACTCAGAGGTATCTTACATTGTCTGGATATTTAAGCGTCAGGTCAGGATTCAAAAGTGGGAAACTAATCTATGCCGCGTTCAGCCTGTGGAAAGGCCATAGTTTCAAATCACAGTTCAATATCCCTCTTTTTGACAAGAGTGAGTAATTCATTATTTTCATATTATTTTGCATATGTTAGTTTTCTTTTGTAGAGCATTCAGTGCGTGAAATGTTCAAACATGCAGAGAAAAGATTTGCTATGACGTCCAACAGAGGGAAGATCCAAAATGATAGATAACAGTGTCATAAAGATGAAAAATATGTATCACTTTTCATCTGATGAGAGGAACACTGTCAGCCACAGAGTAACCAATAGCTTCTCATTCAGGAAATATTAAATTACGCGATCACTTCTTAAATAAGAGATGAAAAGGGTGTGAGTCAGCAGCCACGCGGCAGCAAAATTAATTTCAGACCAAACATGCATATTGTTCGGATCACTCAAAAACTACCCGAGACGTCACCGGGTGAGAACAAATAGGCGTGGAGTCTTTCAAAATGCAATTTCCCACAGCTTTGAGCACCACAAACAAAATTACCCTCACCTCTGTTGTATTGGATCACAGGCATAAATCTCAGAGACAAATGCGGAGCTGCGCGCCGTCCGCTCAGCTAGAGGTCAGCCATAAAAGATGCGTGTTGTTGTGCGGCACCAAATGACCCTTGAAGAAGACCGTGACGTCATTGAGCAAACAGCGATGGTAAATTTAGACAACAGCAAGCCATAAACACCCATGAAGATCCATTATAAAGTCAGTTGAAATGGTTGGAACTCAATAAAGCTGATATTTGACATGTGTCTCTGAAGGCTTTTTTTCTAGCCAGGAAAGGACGGCCGTTCAATGATGGACTTTACGATTCGATATTCTATACTCGATATTATAGACTTGATCTTCTCCTCAGCTCCAGTTCAGTGTTAATTTGACAACATATTTTAATTTAGTTTTAGTCTTAGTCTTTGACGAAAATGTAATTCAATTTAGTCGAGATTTAGTCAAAAATATCTTCAATTTTAGTCTAGTTTTAGTCGACTAAATTGCAAGTAAATTAGTCGACTAAATTTAAGACAAATTAGTCGACTTTGCATTTATATTCATTATAATCATATTTAATCACGGTCATCTGCTTCATGGAGCTGCTCCACATGAACAAAGCTCAGAGCTGTTCCTTTGGCAGAGAATTACATGATATGAGCTCTTTCAGACGGTCAATAGAAGTTTTCATTTTTATTTAGTCTTATTTTAGTCGACTAACATATCTGGACATTTAGTCATAGTTTTAGCCTCATGAAAACTTTTAATTTAGTTTTAGTCCAATTTAGTCGTCAAAATATCACTTTGACTAAATTAAGACTACATATTTTAGTCGACGAAATTAACACTGCTCCATTTCATTCATATTCTACCTGTATTGGCTTGGCTGGTATTGTTGTGATTGTAAGATGTCGCTTTTGTATGAAATACATACATACAATGAAATCATGAAATGAAATAAAGTTGTAACTCGAAAGAATGCAAAACAAATGGAAGTACAAACATCATATGTCAGAAAGCCAGTCTGCCATATTAATGTGTGTTGCCTGTTCTGCTCTTACGCTATTTCTTGTGTTCAAAAGAACCAAATTGGTCCTGAACGTCACATTGTTATATGGAGCTGAAGAGGTCTTCTCGGTTCTTGGTTCTTTTACCCTTTGTCATTTCACACCTTTGCCCACTCCAATCAGAGTAGTATGCTGGTTGCTAAAGGACTTGCATCTAGTGTAAAATCAGGTGATCAAACTGTGGCGAACCATAAGGGAGCAGTAAAATTTAATGATTACAACAAAAATAGTCTAAAATCTATTAACTAACAATCAGACTATATAAACTTGGATAATGTTGAGCGTAATGTCTCTACATAGTGAGAGGCTTGGGTACGTGATTTTTCCTTCAAACCATGAAGGTGATAGTTGAGTTCAAACTGAGTTCAAACATAGTATGCACAATATGAGTAAAAGGTCAAACCACAATAAGAGTAAATAGCTCCTATTTAGACTCTGACTTCCGTGTTAGCGATAAAAAAATATAAACATTCTCTGTTTCAATAATTGCTGCGCTTACATTCGGAAAGAAATGTACTTTTCTACAACAAATAAAGTCAGTTTCACTATCTCTGATTTAATGACCTTGGATGAAACAATTATTAAAAGTAACTCACTAAAACATATTACTGTACATCATAGCTAAGTCTAAAATGTGTTGACTTACGTGACCTATGTTTTCTTTACCAGAGGAGTTTTATGACAGCACCGAGAATCCTCCCACACCCTGATTTGTCACTTCTTGCCTGGCACTGCCAATGTGTAGGCTGCTATATCATAAGCAGGGTCCCTCTGATGCCACTGCAGGCGCCTGTGTCACGCTCATCACGTTTGACAGCTGTTCGAACTTCACCACATCTGCCTGTTTGGAAGGAAAGTCTGTTTCTATCATTAGCACTTTCAGAACATTGCCATATTGCCCCCCTTTTTTTTCCCCTTTTGCATCTGTTCTCAGAAGTAAACTGTAACTGATGGTATTATCTAAAGCCATGATTCAATAATCTGGCTAATCCGTGGAGACTTCTTAGGCCTGGATGTTGTAGAACTTGAACACTTGCTGTGCACATGGAAAAAGTAAGAAGTCTTAAAGTCAAGAGTGGAAATTACGGAGAGCTGGATAAAAGTATTTTTGGGGATTAGGACAATTTCATTTGGGGAAAATTAATGAAGAGAAACAATCCAAAACCCATTGTGTTGCTTGTGAAGAATGTAGTAAAGAAGGAAATAAATTGTTTTCGTTCCACAACGTCAGATAAGTCATGCAAGCGTGACAGCGATTAAAATGCTTGTTTAGAAAACGGACTTCAAGAAAAACGGAAGGGGCCATTGTTGGAGTCGGGCTATGTTTAGACTGAAGCAACACTGAGGTCATAAGAAGCTTTAGGGGTGATAAAAAAAAACACATACACCCTCCTCCGAGCTTCCATCCCTTATTCCTTCACACTTTCCTGCAAACCCTGCCATTTCAGAGATTTATAAATAGTATTAAGCCTGTCCTTGGCTCTCTTGTCGTTGCGGGCCGCTCAGTTTGACTGGCGGTTGTCACACACAATTTCAATCACATTTTTTGGTAGAAGAAGGCTGCGCACTGAGGATGAAAACAGTCCCTTTGAGGAGGCAAAGTCTTAGTCGGAGTGAAAATTGGCCACAACAAATGCTCATCTATTTTGGTAAGTGATTGTAAACTATTCCAGTAGTCCTCAAAAAGTTCAATTACTTTCAGAAGTGTTGCCCGCTGCAGTGATAACTGGCAACTAAATAGGGCCTCTGTTGTTTGTCTGGAATAGAAGAGTATCTTATAGGTTCCATGAGTGATGACAAAAGACGGAATAAATATGTTATAATCAAAGTCTTGGATTGGAACACCTTGGAAAATCTCTGAATCCATTCTCACTGGTCACGTAGTCTGATACGGGAAAAACAACTCAAGATCGTCGGTGAATTCATATCATGTCGCACCGAGTGACCATTTGACAGATCTTTAGCTAGAATCTCAGGTTGGAGTTCCAAAAAGGAAGGCTGATGAGCAAAATAGCAAAACCTTAAAGGAACAGGCCACCGTTTTTCCATACTGAGATATGTTCTTACCTGAGCTTAGACGAGTTGATGCGTACCTGTCTGATCTTTGTGCATGCCCTCAGTCACGCAAAAAGACCAAAGATGTTGTTAGCATAAGCCTCTCCTCCTCTCCTCTATGTGGCCAAACGGGAGTGAAGTTAGAAGCGACCAAACTCTTCCACGTTTCCTTATTTAAATACGGTTATGTGAGGAGTTACACGATCCAAGTATAGTTACACAAAATTAAACATTTAATTTTCTAAGTGGATAAAAAGGGGTACTATATTGTAAGGCGTAATAACACCTTAGGAGAACTTCGACATCCGCGCAGTAATATCTTCACTTTACGGCGGGGTCTTGGTCTTTTTGCGTGACTGAGCGCACGCACAAAGACAGGTACGCATCAACTCGTCTAAGCTCAGGTGAGAACATATCTCAGTATGGAAATGGTGCCTGTTCCTTTAAGAAAACCACCCGGATCAGGGGCAAATCATGCTATGTTCACACATGGGCCTGGAAAGGTTTGAAAAGCAAAGCCAGTATTGTCTGTTTTGCTCTTGATAGTTATAATTATAATTTTGTTTCTGTAAACTTCATTGTCGTCTTACAGCAATGTTGGCCTCTGTACTTAACTCATCCTTCACCAGTGCCTCTGGGCAATGTGTCAGGAGCAGTGGGCGACCACAGTGCAGCGCCTGCAGGGAACCCAGCTTGGTCAGCGCTTTTCCAATGCTTTCCAATATACACGAATAAGGTTATGCAAATGGCGTCAGGATAGTAACAGAAACCAAATAAATGCCAACTGTTTGGTTTCTATGTGGGTGCTCCGCTTTCTACACACCTGAAATGGACCAGTTATAAGTTTATAATTGTTGTAAACTGTTTCGGAGTCCGTGTGATTGTTAAACAAACATAAGATAAGATAGGACAGAGAAAAGAGAAGGAACTGACAAATGAATAGGTGAAACGCTTGAGTCTTCTGTATTTGCATGATGTATTTAAATGCTTGGCTGTGATAGGATCGACTCCTCATATGCTCCAAGGCAGGTCCCAGATGCTCCTACTTTACAGGTCTCCAGATCTTCAGCCAAGATCTTCACCAGAGCACCTAGTTTGAGGAGTAACCTAGGAACAGGTTTTGGGTTTGGTGTAGCTAAAAATATGAGCCATATCCATCCACCATACCGAGAACAGGATGTCGTTAAAGTGTGTGTATATAGAGCCAGACTTCGCAGTGTATTCTACTTATAGCACCCGCACACCATTAGCTGGAAGTCACTCTAAATCCTAGCTACATCAAATCCATCTCATTTGCTCCATATCCTCCAAGTGGGAATGCAATTTGGCCCGGCTCACATAACAATAAAGCACAGCCAGCAGACACATCTGAGACCTAATTGTAGTCAAGTTAAACAAATGCTAAACAAAGCGGTAATGTATATTTCAGGAGCTTTAGGCTGAGAGTCGGCGCCGGCTCTGACAGGCATCAGGGAACAAGCGCAGACAAAAAAGGCAAATCTCTGGTCGTTTAAACTGAGAGGAATAAATGATGTAATTGGCAGAAAATGTCTGGGGTTTGAGCGCGGGTGTTTCACAGTCGTCTCCATTGGTCCTGACAGAGCACTAAAATATACACGCATTCTGCAACCGCCGAGAAACTGTGCCTGTATCCGGGAAGGCACTTTTATTTTAACTTTCTAAGTGCCCAGTGTTGGTTGAAAATTGCTATCTGCAGTGGCGGCTAGTCCTTTTATGGGCAGTGTCCTGTCAAGAGATGAGATTATTCAGAAACAATTCATCAATGGATGGTTATGTGTAATCAAAAACAATTGCCAGGTCTATTTCTTCTGATTTATCTATTGTAACTTAAAGGAACAGGCCACCGCTTTTCCATACTGAGATTTGTTCTTACCTGAGCTTAGACGAGTTGTGTGTCTGTTGGTGTGTGCGCTCAGTCACGCAAAAAGACCAAAGATGTTGTTAGCATGTAGCCTCTCCCAGCATATTTCTATGGACCTAATCGGGGGTCCACGCAGTAATATCTTAAGAATTCTATAGAAGTGAAGATATTAGTGTGCAGACTCAAAGGGCTCCTAAGGTGTTATTATGCCGTACAATATAGTGCCCTTTTTTACCCGCTTGGAAAATCGACGTGTTTAATGCTGTGTTACTATACTTGGATCGTGTAACTAGGCTAAATGCTAACAACAAGCTCAGCTAAGAACAAGCTCAGCTAAGAACATGTCTCAGTATGGAAAAACGGTGGCCTGTTCCTTTAAAATAATGCATTTGTCTCCAATATAGTACTTAAAATGAAATAAAATGTAGTCACACGACACCAACAGAGAGTGCTCATCCGGTGCGGTGAAACAGGAAGTGTTCTACTTGAAAGTATTAGCAATGATTGAAACGGTCTCTTCTCACCACGGAAGATAGTTCTGAGACAATTTCTACAACAAGAACAATAGGAAGTATGTACACGTTAGGGGACGGCATGGTGGATGAAGCTGACTCAGCCTTCTCCCTAGTAGCTGGACTGAAGAGGCTGTGAGCTTAGGGTGAGATAACCCTGTCCGCATTGCTGCAGAAAAGCCGGTCGAATGGGCCCTGACCAGATGATAGTTGTTGAGTCAAAACACAACAATCTTACACAGTCTACTGAAAGGAGTGCGGTCCTTCTTGGTGACCAAATAACATAGAATTTCCTTTACAAGTAGGGATAGACGGCTTGTATTGATTAGCTGCTCAGCTCTGTTCACTCTATTCTATTCTCTCTATTCTGTCACATTGCTTGAAGTTGTAACTTTTAATCAAGCACTCTATCTTCGAAATATGTAATTTGGCTACAGTATTTCACGTCTGGCAAATTGCAAGGGTTGTCACACAGACAAAACGCCTTAAATATTCCAAACATATTGAGATGCACCAAATACAACCATTCACAATAGCGAAAACAAAAAAAGACACAAAAACATCTTAGTTGTGGGAGAGAGAAGCCTTTTGGTCGTCATATGGCACACAGTCTCAACTCCAATCACTTTGTAAACAGACTCCACATCTTTTAGTGAATCTAAAGCACAAAGTCTGGCAACAAAACAGCAACATTTTCGGAGAGCAAATAAGCCCAGCTCAGGGTTAAGAAGTGGTTTGGCTCTGCACCCATTACACTGTCGAGGGAGCAAACCTGCCTTTTGTAAAACCAGCCGATTTCTTTGCGAGTTCATCTCAGGTCAATGCACTTTCAAACAACTGCATAGACCAAACAAAGCACACTTGGAGCCGTTTGCCGACTCGTGGCTTGCTCTGGTAAATACTGCTTTGAATTATTTCATGAAACGACAAATGTCTCAACTTGATAACCGTAGTTGAGAGTGGACAGTTCTGAGATAATTGTGAGACATGTTTGCCCTGGTTGGCTTCACACCAAGTCAAAACAAACACAAGAACGAAAAAGCTAAAAAAAAAAAAAAACAACATTGATGAGGGCTGCAGAGAAAGAAAAAAAAATCAGCTTTTCTTCACCTCACACCTCCGAGTTTTTGATTGTGACCCCCCGTCCTTTCGGATCACTTGCTCCTTGTTAAGAGGAGAGTGGCCCGGGCAGCGTGGGGTGGCGATAGCCCTAATGAAGATGAATATTCAGCCGCATTACACAGGCTCCTGGAAGACTGCCCGGATGCACTCTCGCCTCTTCCAGTCAGATTGGCAGCAGGGCAGGAGGAGGAGGACGGGTGGGAGGGGTACGAAAGGGGGGGTCCAGAGTTGTGGTCCCGCGGAGAGAGGAGGGCAGATTAGGTGATTAGGATGGCAGAGACAGCCATGGAGGCCATAGAGGCGGTGGGCACTTAGATGGAAATGGGAGTGTTTACTGTAACCGGTTGCATCTCTTTATGGCGGAACACGGCTGGTAAATGCATAGATCTTTCACGCAGTTAAAAGTTGGCTTTAGCTTGTTTTCTCTTGTTACATCTTTGTTTTAGCATCAGAGTGAAAAAAGAAAACTCACGGAAATAACTCACATTGGCCAACTTCATTCACGAAATTGACCCATTTGGTATCCACGTGTAGCTCGAAAGGAGACCGAGATGACACTTTAATCGAACTATGGTGATTTCTTTCTCAGGGACAGCCTTGGTCGCGGCTAAAAATGAGGTTTTCTTTGAATTCTTGCGACAATATCTCCAATTTAGCTCCTACTGACTCCAAACTTTCCAATCTTGGACTTTTAATAGTATTTTTTTGTTTTTCTTTTACAATTTTCAATATCTAAGTCCAAGCCCAATTTATTGAGCTTTGAACCACAAAAACAGACTTTTCTTTTTCATTGAGAAAGTAAACAAGATATTCAAAATGGTGCCATGCCATTGGTCCCACAACCCATTAGTCCGACGTCTCATTATTACGAAAATGTCCCATTGAGTAGGGTTGCCATTAGTCCGACATCTCTTTAGAAAAAAACAGGCCCTAACCCTGGCACCCCTACTTAATGGGACATTTTCGTAATAATGAGACGTCAGACTAATGGGTTGTCGGCCGACTCCATTTAAAACCCCCTATGAAAAATCTTTGTAACAAATATATCAACAGAGCATGGGCATCGGAACCATTCATTTGAAAAGTGGTTGTTTGGTCCCCTCCACTTTCACAACGTGAATTTTCATTGACTTTACATTTACTTAAAGTTTAGACTGGACCTTTTCAATAGGGCCCAAGGGCAAACAATTAAATCTGACCCGCACCTTATTTTCCATAAAAAAACAATATATTTGGACATTATCCGCGCTAGTATGCGTTGCCCCGCGGCGCATGCGCAGCGCTTTGCATAGCTGTGTTTATGCGACTCCGCTACCATGACCTCAGAGCGGCTGAAATGTAAACATGGCTCTGTAAACCGCTGAAAAACGGCTAAAGTGAGAATACTGGAGGCTTATCGTTGGACGACTGACAGATTTTACCAAACCGAAGCACAAGGACACTCGTGCATCGTGTTTTCGGAGTTTTGCTCTGATTATCACATGGAAGAGCAGGACTTTTCGCGGTTCGCGGCAGGTGGACAGCGTATTTCCCTGTCTTCATCATCACAAGACCTGACCAGTAACTTTAAGGTAAGGAACATCAGTTTTGATGTGTTTACAAAGCGGTGATGAAGCTTGAGTGTAGCGTGAGTTTGGGGAAACTGGACCGGGCTAGCACGAGTGTTCAACCAGTAAATACGCTTGTTAAACCTCGCTGTCTGGACTCTAACTTAACCAAATAATATCAGAATTATTAATTTGACTCAATTTTATCTGCGTTTGTGGGAAATGTGAAGATACAAGCGTTGAGATGTTTTTTTTTTGTGACGGCAGGAGTTAACGGGTGTGGCTGAAGCTGAATAAATGTGGATGCAAACACGAGCGCGTAATCTCATAAGAACGCTTAATTTTACCCTTAGTTTTTTCCCAAAGCTTCATAAAGCCAGGGCTGGACAGGAAACAGCAGCTCCACAGATGTTTGGTCAGCCCTATATGACTACCCAGCTGCGAGGAGGAGGTGCGCTCAAGTCTCATGTTTTCCTGAAGTACTGTAGCGTACTTCTTTGGCCCGATTTGGATGTAGTCCGCTAAAGCCCTAACGTTGTCCTGTTTTTGCCCTGCCCTTGTCCCACTGTAGTTCTTAATTTTATGAAGTCGACCCAAAGAACCTCGCCCTCTTGAAGTTTTTCCCCCCTACTTTCCAAATGCTTCCGACGCCGCTGCAACAGAGTGAACTATAACTGTAACCCTGGCTCTCTTCATTAAATTTTGTCGCTAAAAATATGCAGGGCAACTTTTGGCCAATTATGTCTGCATAAATGCCTTATTTTTTTTATGTCATATTTATGCCAGTAATCTACGCCTGCAGTGTCTCGCCTTAACTTGAACATCATTGTGGTAGATTGCTTCAGAGTTGTCAACTGGGCACATTTTTAGTGTGAGCACTCTGGACGCTCCTGAGGAGGAGTCAGAAATGCCGTAGCCACCATTTTTGTCTGCACTGAGTCATTCCACTAATTAAAATAAGCATCTTTTAAAGAGCATTGCGTCCACATCAGATCAGATGAGCGAGAAGAGGCTTTCGAGAAAGAACGAAGACGTCGTCCACTCAAACAACCCAGCCGAGAGCTTAACTTAAGTTGAAGGCATTTCACATTTGATCCAAGAGACTTTAATATATCTGAAGTAAGTAGTGATACTGTAAATGACGCGTGTGTTGTGCATTCTGTGATTACATATGACTGGAGATGGCGACACGCTAAGGTCCAGTCACGGTTCTCTTTACCTTTGGCCAGGGTTCAGAGCATACTGCGATGCCAGGTGGAGAGGGGGGAAGGGGTGGCGGTGGTGGGGCAGAGCCAGGGGCCATTAGCGGTGTTGGCTATTGGACGTGAAAGGAGACGAAATGGGGCAGCTTTGCCACCCGTTTGAAGTAGGGACAGCTTGTTTGTGAAGTGCAGGCCGAGTGCTTGGCTTTCATGTCCTGCTCTCAAGTGACCCGGTGAGACCTCAACTTCATAAACCATATTGACTCCAGCAGCAAAAAAGGGAACAAAAAAAAACTCTGACACAGTCTCTTTCAGTTCTTATGGGAATCAGAAACCTTTATGAAGAAGGCATGGGTTGCAGCGCCTTGGGAGTTTGAAGGCCAGCCTGCAACATTGCACATAAACAGCACTGAGTCATTGTGAAAATACTGACTTGTTATTTGTATGAGAAAGTTTAACTCAATGTCATGTAGTTTAAATACAATGGAAATCAATCCGCTGATATTTTTTCTCTCCCCAGGAAGCCTATCGTTGATTAATCATATGTTTATAAAGGGGTATCTTCAAATGACCCTGAACATTAGCAAAAGTAATTACAGTCTCATTATTGTTAATTTGTTAAATATTATTACTGATACTGCTTCTATTCCACTGTGCTATTGTCTGCTTAGTTTCTTAGTTGGACTTTTTTCTTACGAACAGAGCGACGTCATCGTTTTCTCCTGAACCACGCAGATAGTTAAGCCTTTACTGAACAATGTATCTGCATAATTGTAGTTATTGCCATTTGCTAATTGCTGTTTCGATTCATTTGCGGTTCATTTTGCGATGCTAAGCCACACAATACACAAGCCTGATCGTGGTCGAACCTGGAAAAGGGAGGCAGCGACCTCGCTCTTTTTGAATCCACAACACAAGAAAAAACAACTGTCGATTTGGAAGAGGGAAGAAATCGCGTTAGTGAGAAAAACAAAGCCCTTCAGGTCAAAGTGACGGGGCTCTGTGAGAAAATGGAGTGAGAGGAGTCTATGAACATAGAAAGGGCTAAGAACACTGACTACGTTTACATGCAGCCAATAACCCTTTAATAACCGGAAAATTGCAATATTGTGCACGGCCATGTAAACACCAGCAAAAACCCGAATATGACCCCTGGGTTACTCCTTTTTAACCTGAATATTTTAGTGTGGTGAAAGACATGAATATACTGGCTTTTGTTGATGGTAGAAAGCACAGAGATGGCATTTTGCATCTTTTCCGTGCGTCGGCGTCCGTTCGGTTTTGATCGGGATATTCCAATGACCATGTATACAGGAGTAACTCTCTCTCTCTCTGTCTGCTCACCATGTAAATGGGTTATTCCAAATGATTCCGAAACTGGGATATTGATGGCACGTAAACGTAGTCATTGAGAAGGAGATTGTAGTGTTGGGAATCCACGCAGGCATTTTGCAGGAAGAGTTAGAGCTCCCACACCCTTCTGAGGAGTGGCTTATGTTTCAGATCCCCTGCCGTCTGAGCGGCCATTGGACCCGCTTCTACCTGGGCGACACACAGTCGAAAGCCCGACCTGCAGAGGGACTCCCATCAGCCTTGGGTCTATCTATAGCCGGTCCGTCCATGGGAGTGGATCTCTCCTCCAGGTTTCTCTTTTCTCCCCATTTGTTTTTTTAGGTTTTGTCCGTGCTGCGAGGGGGGTTAAAGGGGACACATCATCTGCTTCTTAATTACTGGCTGTTCATCTGGACATTAATTTGTTTTGTCATTACATTTGTCTGTTTCAGGACCTGTGTCGTTGCTGGTTTCCTGTTATATCAGTGATACCTGTGATGAACTTAAATCACAACTGAAATGCAGTAGTACCGCATCACTGAAATTGTCTCTGAAATTGATAAAGTCTAGAATTGCAGATGACCTTAAGCACTCCTGAAAGAAGCCCAGGTACCACCAGTGGGACACAACAGTTTCAGAACCAGAATTATTGATACAGTCTTTTTTACAAATACATATTGTTACCCATGGATCTCAGGAGGGTTAAAAGCGACACTACGAACCCTCTCCATCGTCTCAAAAGTCGAAATGCTGCGCACTTAACGGGAGTTGGTGACACAAGTGCTGATCCAGCTCGGAGGGATGAGGGCCTGAGAGGACTTAGGACAGTTTTTTGTTGCCTCTGCATTTCCAGGGAGGGGGAATTGGCAGATTATTTGGTCAACCGCGATCAGTTCCACTCCGGCTTAAAGGGCCGAGGATACGTGACCGCTGACTAATATGGCAGGGAAATCCATCAAAGTCACAAGTCTTGTTGCCCTTGAAAAAAAAAAAAAAAGAGGAAAAGTGTTTCAACGAAGCGCTCGGCGAGTAGGAGCCATGACGAAACAGGTTGTATACTCATCCGGCAGATCCTAATGAAAATAAATTACAATGTCACCGAGCATGAAAGCGCGCGGAGTGATGTCAAATGAGACGGCGGCTAACTTTCATCTTCAAGGCTCTCCTATGGCGTCATGGACTTTTATTCGCTGCCTTATTATAGGCTCCCCTTCAAAAAATCGAAAGTTAAACAGATTTTCTCGTGATCGAGCGTTTGCGCACGCCAGACGCAAAATTGACTCTTTCAGCCACGAGGTTTCATTGTTGTGAAAAGTCACGTTCCTGGGGCCGCAAGGTGAATGTGAGGTTTCGTTGTAAGCTGAGTGCAGTGGCGTTGTTGCTGTTGAATCCTGGTTAGACACATGGGGGGAAATGTTAGTCACAGCAGCTCTTGGCTTGATTCGGGATTGCACCAAGTATTACCGAGAGTAATACAGTTTCAAAAGTCTCTGTCAGTTGACGATACAATTATCCGTATCGCTGAGAAAGCGCCTACTATTTCCCGTCCCGAAACTGTGAAAGAACTAGAAGAGACACGGCTGCATAGTTGAGACATCTGGACAATCACTTCTCCACCATGTGTCAAAACAACGTTGAAATAACAAACAAAGAAAAAGAAATGAGCGGTTATTATTTATCACTGTCCGGAGAAGACACTTTTTGTTTCATCTGTGAAAATCCTCTAGCACCCAAACTGATTTTTACACAGTTGTGCTCACAGCTGCGGCGTCTGTAAGCCCATTACTCAGGGGGGACACAGACAATACAACTCAATGCTTGTTTCTCTTTTTTGTCTTTAGTGCACAAATAATGTTGCTATTTCTCAGTAAATCTCCTGCACACTCCACATGAGGAAGGACGGGCTCCCCAGACGCCGCCGCCGCCTCAATAGCTGGACGCTTTCTTCCGTCCGGGCTGTTTATCTCAGCGCAGTCAATATTAAAGAGAGGAATACTGCTTCGATTACCTGGTCAGCCCATTTGTTCCTTGTCATCCCCCCGTTCTCCCACGTTGAGTCCGCATTTATAGGCGGTCCTGAAAATCCCATGAATCCCGGCTTCGCTCTGGAGTCCGGAGCATTTGTAAAGGGTCTAAAAATGCTTACTCCCATGCAAATGTCTTTTTCATGTAAAAGGCCAAAGGATTTCCCACCAGGAGTTAGTTTGTTTTGTTTCTTCCTTGCTTTCGTTTGAAGCTCATTGATCGCTGCACATCTATGCAATCGGTCTGGGGCTTACATGCTGCTCCTCTGGCAGCTTGACGACGAGAGGTTAGGAGATACACAAAATATTATTAAAATGAGCGATGGGGAAAAAAGGAGGATTTGGATGCAGACTAGACACAAACCTACTATCATATTTGTAAAGTCAAGTTGGAATATTGAAGGCAGTCAACAAATAACCTTCAGACACACAAAAGCCTACGTATAACAAGACTCAAGGTTTGTTTCAGTGAAAAAAAAAAAAAACAGTGTGTTCTACATTTATCAATCTGGGCTGTTTCTTTCTGAAATTGGTAATACAATGATTTATTGTAAATTGCAAGAACCTCTGATATACACCCTTCCCAGGGCAAGTAACTTTGCTTGAATCTTGATCGATATCGAAATGTCTGTTACAAAATGCAACAGAATGTTTGTTAACTTGACTCCTCCTGAAACAAATGTATTCAATGTACATTTACCGGTGTTGAGCTTTAAACATTGTTATTAGCACAATGATAAAGCATAGTTAGAATTGTGTTGCTTGTTTTGTCAGAACATGATTTAAAGGAAACCATGCCTTTAAATCAGCAAAAGCCATAATCTTTAAAGTGCACACAGTATGACAGATTTTAATGCTTTGAAAATATGACTTATTTAGATGGATTACATCAGCTGCAAGTTCATCAGTTGCATAATTATCTTTTTTTTTCAGTGAAGCAGCAATTTTAATGAAGAAATGTTGGGCAGAAAAGTTATTTTTATTTGAATTTCTAAGCTGCTGACAGGAAGTGACATAAAAGAAGGTAACATTCCATAGCAGTTTGACTCATTCATTTCCCATTGACTTAACATGGTTGCATGGCAAGAGTTAAAATTGTGTACCTTCTTCGATGTCACTTCCTGTCTGTGTCCAATAAGGAAGTGAAAACATAAACATCACAAAAATGGTCAAACTAAAGAAAACTGGGTACAATTCTTTAGCAAAATCTTAAATATAATCGTGTTAACTGTGTTTTAGCAAAAATTGCGTCTAATGTGTCATATGCACTTTAAATAGTAAATGGTATCAGCTTACAGTGGGACAAAAAAGTATTTGGTCAGTTCCCCATAGAATTCCTATTGGATTTCGGCCAAATGCTTGTTTGCCCCACTGTACATAGTGCTTTTCCACCGACATTAGGCACTCAAAGCACTTTACAGCATTCACCATCACACCAATGTACGCAGACACTGAAGGAAAGGTGGGTGAAGTGTCTTGGCCAAGGACACAATGACAGTGTGCACCTTCAGGAGGCGGGATCCGAACCCCCAACCTTCCATTCATGAGATGACCCGCTCTACCAACTGCGCCACCGTCACCCCAAAGTCACACTGTGCGGAACATCCCGGATTATATGTTGCTATGTCACAGAAGCAACAAACTATATTCAACTTAAAACCAAACTCCCAATACTCCTCATGATCAGCCAGACCCAAATAGTGCAATAATTACAGTGGGATATCAAATTAAAACATTTGGAAGAGGACCATTAACATTTACCTCTTGTGTTTGGCAACTTGTATTCAAAGCACAGCAGCAACATCTGGTGATGTCTCACTTCAGGGTCAGGTCTGAGGCGAGGCCAGTCACTGTAAAGACAACTAAAACAGTCATAACAGAAGAACTTCAACTGTTGAGTTAAATGTTATATATGTCTTTTACTACACCATTTCATCTCTATTTTACAAACAAAACAAAAAAAAATCATCCTGAATTAGCCTCATTATTGGACTTCTTCAGATGATTTATAAATAATGTGCTAAAAACATACCAAATAGAAATTGTTGTTCTCGTTATCACGCGTACCACAAAGGAGTGCGTGGTAATGGTTTCACCTTTTCAATCTGCTGTCACACTTCCACCCGTCAGCTCCGACACTTCTGATTGTTCAGTGTTTGTAAAGTCATGACTGGCACACCTGCAACGCCTTCTCCTCCATTTATTCTTGTATTATTATTATTATTTTATTTTTTTGCCTCTACCTAACAAGCAATGCAGGTTCAGACGACTTTGAGTTCTATATTTGATGCGGTTATAAATAAAGAATCCATTGTTTCTTCATTTGGCAAGGAATTGCTTTAGACCGGAGTTAGACATTAATACGGCGTCATATAGATCCACTCTCTATCTCTGCGATATTAGCCGTGCTCCTGCAACCCGCGGCTATTACAAATGTCAATGCTCGGCTTGGCTCAGCGGGCCTCCGAACGCACCGCCGCGCATCCACTTTCGCTTTTTCACACTCCTCCCGCCGTCGCTGTGACGATAAACTGCTATTCAGCGCAGGTCCCGTGGGTTGGCTGTCGGCTCGTTTGTTAATGACGAGCATTTGGACCAACCATCGATTTCCTGTGGCACTAATTAAGGGTAGACTCATTAAAAGGCTTGCAATACATCGTGGGTTAACTTTGCAGGGTTACTTTTTCTCTCGTTTATTTTATTTTTTTCCCCCTTCTTCTCTTTACCAGGCTTTGATCGTTGTCGTTTCGCTTGTCAGGACAAGACACAACACTGTGTCTGTGGAGAGATGTAGCGTGTTAAGATGGCGTGCAGAGCTTATTTGGATGTGCTCTTGCCTCAATTAAAAGGTTTAGGGTTTTTATTAGGTTATTGGAATTTGTTAATGAGTTGCCATATGTGTGAATCAGTCAGTCAGCTTCAGTCCACTTTCCCCATTAAGTCATATTGATTTGTAATTCAGAGTCACCAGAGACATGAGGGTTGAATATTAATGTGTTGGAGAAGAAAAAAGGCCTTGGTTTGAATCCGGAGCAAGGTGGGGCCTTTCTGTACTTTTTGCATGTTTTCCCTTCTAGGTCTTAGCCGGAGGGGACTTTCTGTATGGAGATTACATGTTCTCTGCGTGTCTGCATAGGTTTCCTCCGAGTACTCCGGTTTCCTAAAACATGAACAGTAGGCCAGGATGAATGTAGCGTGTGATTGAGTGGTTGGTGGTGGTCAGAGGGGCCGATGGTACAGACTGGTAGCCTCGCTTCCGTCAGGGCAGCTGTGGCTACAACAGTAGCTTACCACCACCGAGCATGGAGTTAATGAATAATGACTACAGTGTAGCGCTTTGAAAAACTTGGTAACACCAGCTATTAAAGCGCAATGCAAGTGTAAGCCATTATTATTATCATTACCTACACATACTGTATGTGGGCTCTTGACTTGTCTTTGTCCTGTATGTAATGGATTTGAAAGCTGCAGGTACATCGATTTTGTGTGTGTTTGGTGTTTAGTTAACACAAAACCACACATTACAATAAATAATGATGACACGGTCGTCATAGGGCCTTTCAACAGGATTAGAGTCACTATAAATGTAAAAATTTAAATTAAAATAAATACAAAATAAAATATAAAAAAAAATGATGCACCTGTTCAAAGGCTAGGCTTGTTTTAATTTTTGTCTGTTTTAAAATTACTTCACGGGACTACCTTGTAAGCACTATACACAGTGTATAAATCCGCTACACTAGGGGTAAGCACTCCAGGATAGAACCCTCAAGATGATTTGATTATTTTGAAGATGATATTACTACAAAAATCAGTGATGCCTGTTAAAATACTCTAAAAATGTGAGAAATACCATCAATTATTTCCAAATGTCCAAACAGTCCAATTACGTCATGTTCAACACTGCCATTTGTAGAAGGTGGTGCTTTACTTTGGGCTAAATTGGCTGCTGTAATGCCGTTAGCATTAAAACCAAAACACAGTGATCAACAAGAGGAATAAAGGCAGGTTACGGGGCAGCCGTAGTGAATTAAAAAGTTCTGTTTACAGTCTGCACACATGCTAACGTAAAGAGGAGATGACACGTTCCTTAACGTGGCAAGCAGCTCAGGACCATCAAGTTCCCACACGCTCAACCTACAGGATGCACTTGTATTTTATCTGCTGTCAGCCAGGGCCAGACAAGAAAGTGCAAGAGATGCTCGAGAATGAGCTCTGAGAAACTTGTTTTTTTATTGTGAAATCTAGAGAAACAACTCTGCTAAAACTCTAACACTGTCACACCGGTCACACCTCAGTCAGGCCTCAAAAATCACAGGTACAGCTCAAACCCCTCTGTCTGAACTTTACAGTCGCTCAGTGCTGAGGAAGGCCACCCAGATCACTGAGGACCCCTCACATCCACTCCATAGCTCCTTCATGCTGCTTCCATCGGGCAGGCGCTTTAAAGTCCCTCTGGCCCACAAAGACATATATAAGAAGTCATTTGTTCCAAATGCAATCACCGCTATGAACGGTCGAAAAAATAGTCCTGTTGTTCATTAGTGTTGTGTTGATTTTAAATGTGTCTTGGGTTTTTATGGAAGTGGGTATGCATGTTTTGAGCCTGTCTAAGACGAATTTCTGTCACCTTCGGGACAGACAATAAAGTTTATCTTATCTTATCTTATCTTGCACTTTGTAGCCATTTTTTACAATATGTTTTTCAGTACTGTAACCATCAATAGCTATAGTGTGATAGTGACCTCTATGAATGTTTAACTTTTTCAAGTAATTATCCCTTCTGGAGCAATTAAAATACAATGAGCAGTTAGATGAGAATAAACTAATACAGGAAAAGCAAGGGCCAATCATGAGTGTAATGTGTATGAGTGTCAATGGAGTTGTTGCTGAGGTATATTGTGCTATCACCAGGCCTTGGAGCGTGCTCGGAGCACTATTAGCTGGACTGAATATGAATAAGTTGCGAAAAACACCCACAGTGAAGCATTTCCTGCAGTATTCCCAACGAAATTAACATTACATTACATTTTAAATTCCACTTTCCTTACTTTTTCACGCGCCTGATGCATTATGCAGCCTCATCCGTCTATCGGGGAAAATATCGGTTCGGCGAGTTTTGAGCATCTTGTAAACAGTGACCAAGTGTTGCTTTGCCCCTGGGCCGTGTTTGTTCATTAAATCTGGCATATAGCGTAAGTAAACAGCGCTAATTTTGTCTGCTTTAGCCCAAATGCTAATCCACCTGAGGGGTTATAGCATGAAGCTACGGTCTTAAAATGAGTAAAAGGATGTGGGGAAAAATATATAAATATATGATTAAATGAAAACTCTTTGGCTTTACTTTCCAGAGCCAACAACAAAGTGAGCGCATTCACATCCAGTTAGAAGAGCAATCTGTATTAAAAGCCCAGTGCTTCTTCTTATTTCGAGGAGCCGTATTGATCGGTCCAAGTGTCCTGCGCGCGTGTTTGTGTCTCCTGCCAGGACGGATATCTCTTTCTGGTGCTGCCTGATGCCCATTTGCTTGCTGTGTGATCAGAGTTCACAAGGTGAGCTTCCTCATTCTGGGCTATTGCACTTCGCTATGCAGCCCCGAGCGCGACAGACACTGCATTTCCGCCTGACTGAGAGGTTTTCATGTTGCGAGGGCGTGGACTCAGACTCAAGAAAGAGAAAAAAGGTACGTTTTGGTTACATCTAAAAATGTTCTTTAAAAAAACACAGAAATTGTCTGAAGAGAAATGTATTAGAGAGGACTTTCAATTTATGTTGTATATTCCTGTAGTATTTTCTTTACAAAGTAAGGACACTGCATGTTTTTTAACTGGGATTTTTTTTTGTCCTTTGCACTAATCATTAAGGTGGGTGATAAGTCAACAGCTGAATGTTTTGTGTTATAGTTTTCAAGCTCTACCTTTATCAGGCCCAAAGCGCTTTACAATAAGGAACCAGCCACCCATTCACTCTCTCATTCAAACACCAATGTACACAGACACTGGAGGCAAGTAGAGTTAAGTGTCTTGCCCAAGGACACAACGACAGTGTGCATTTGCGGGAGCTGGGATTCAAAGCCACGACCTTCCACTCTACCAACTGTGCCACCGTCGCGCACAGTTGGTAGAGCTGCGGGCGACGGTGGCAAATTAATAATACCATAATTTAAAGTTTTTTTTTTTTTTACAATTTTATTTGACATTTATTTAACCAGGAAAGTCCCACTGAGATTAAGAATCTATTTTACAGGGATCCTGGCCCCAGAGGGAAATCTATTGTACATGTGGTAGGGGAAACCGAAGTGCCTGGAGGAAACCTTTGCAGACATGGGGAGAACATGCAAACTCCACATAGAAAGGCCCCGTCCAGGTGGGAATCAAACCCGGGACCTTCTTGCTGTGAAGCACGAGCACTAACCGCTGCGCCATTGGGTCGCAGCTTGTCATCCCAGGGTGACTGTGGGTCCCGGCACCAGTTGAGAACCAGTTCTCGATTTAATTTCTCCATTGTGAGATCAATAAAGTCCTATCTTATAATACATACAGTATGTTATTGAACCGCCCTAAGCTTTGATTACAGCACGCATTCCCTGTGACATTGTTTCAGTAAGCTTCTGCTATGTAAAAGGATTTATTTCCACCCAGTGTTGCACTAATCTTTCTCCAAGAGCTGGTGTTGATGATGGGATAGTTTGACCTCTGCTCAAAGCCTTCACTAGGACATCCCAAACATTCAGAATAGGGTTAAGATGGACTCTGTGGGGAACAGTCCATGTGTTAAAAATGATGGCTCTTGGTCCTTGAAACAATCTAATGAATCCTGGCATTGTCATCTTGGAACACTCTTTTTTTTTCACCACATGATGTTGCTGAATGTACCACACAGCTAAATACCATGACCAAGACGGCGACAAATCCCTTGAATTCTAGAAATTGGTGGGTGGACCCCCCATGGGTAACACATCTCACTACTCTGCCAATGGCACTTTTGTTCGATCGCTGTGTGATGAGCAGGACTCGTACACCCCCTGGTGTATCATTTGCTGGTGTGAGGTCGCATGTGAAGTATGTAAGTTTATTTTGGAAATATTGTAAACCTTTTACATAAAGTCAAACTGAGTTACAGTATGTTTACATTTTGTTTTCATTTTGTTTTTGGACCTAATTATCCATTCAGAAAGCAAGATGAGTTGCAAGATCTTATGGCCTGGGACTCTTTCCTTCTCCCACAATCCCAGCACCTGTCTCCAGCGCAGGCCTCTATAAAGCTCGGTGCTTGAACTCCGGAGGTTCTTAGCATTCAAATGAAGAATGGCATGTTAAAGCTGGGATAACTGATTTTTTGGTGTTGTAGAATACATTTATTTTTGCCACCTCAGAGTATGTTGTTTATACACCAAAATACAGACCTTTTTGTATTGTCTTCACCTAAAGTTTTATTGAGCAATGGATGATAGAAGTCTAGTCTAAATTAGTGGAATTTATCACGTCACCACTCAATGCTGTATATGGGTGTGAAATGTGCATATAATTCAGTTCTTTCAACAATGTGAATACACAGGAGGGACTGTGAGTGCTAGAAACAAGTTTGGGCCAAAACAACAAATGTCACTGTTTGAACAGGAAACATCAGGTACCCCAGCTTTAACAGTAAAACTTGTGTCCTCTCGCAGCTTAAGGCAAGCCCAGTTATATTAGGTTTGTTGTTTTTGTTTGGTTTGTAGAACTCGATGCAGGCGCATTGAGTTGCCTTGTGTACGTAATGCGCGGTATAAATAAAGTTGCCTTGCCAATTCATTCACAAGGCAATTCAAAGTGGTTCACAGTTTCCTGAAATTACAAGAAAGCAGATCAAATCAAACCTAAATCAACATAGAAATGAATTAATTACAGTAAAAAGCAAGAGTGCAGATAAAATACTTTCAGTTGTCATATGCATGGGTAAAATGTTTTCAGCCTGGATTTGAACATTGTCAGAGTTGAAGACTTGAAGACTGTTCCAGATTGTTGCTGCATGAAACTGAAACGCAGCCTCAAGTCCTGACTCTGGGATCCACCAGGAGACCCCGAGATGGTTCATACGGCTCTAACATGTCAGAGATGTACTTTGGTGCTAAACCATGAAGAGACTTGTACATAAGCAGAGCTGTTTTAAATTATATTCTCTGTGCGACAGGAAGCCAGTGCAGAGACCGAAGCACTGGACTAATATGCTCGTATTTCCTGGTTCTTGTCAGGACTCGAGCGGCAGCGTTCTGGACGTACTGCAGCTGTCTAATAGCTCATTTAGAAAGGCCACTGAGCCTCTCTCTAAACAAGCTGTTAGAGAAGCTCAGTTTAAATTGCTGTATACTACGGGTGTTGAAAAAAATCTATTCGACGATATATCACAATATTATGTCGCGCAATTCTTGTATCGATGCAAAAAGAGGTCTTGCACGTTTACTTCCACCCACTAATTCAAGATTCAAGATTCAAGATTTTTTATTTGTCAAATGTGAATGATTTGAAATGATATTTCTCTCATCCTTGATTGTGGAGCGGGGGCTGGGGGAAGAGAGGTGGGAGGGAGGCCAGGGAGTTAAACTTCCCGATGGCCTTGTGTATGAAACTGTTCTTAAGTCGACTGGACCTGGCCCGTAGATTCCATAGATGGCAGTGCACCGTGCAGCCCGCTTAAGTAACAATAGAATCTCGTGAGAGGTATCTATGGGTTGGCTTTTTACAGTGTAGTCTCGCAGAGTTTAGAGAAAAACGTTTTACTATGGAAGAGAAGGCGTTGGGAGATGCTCTGGGGCACTTTGAGAACTCTACATTTGACCTCACTTTGGCTTTTATAGGAAAGACGGAGACCTGGATTATTATAAGAGCCATGCTTTATGCATATTTTGCTTTTTCTCTGTATAGCAGCGATCCCCTCACTTTCTCCACTTCACCGTTGTGTTTTGGCTTGTTGTTTTTTACCACACAGCACAGCAAAATGGATTGATATTCGTAGCATTTTATCACGGGATAAATCGAAGCCGAAGGGAAACTAAATACAGCAGGCTTATGTTAAACTTGTGTCGTAATGGAGGCAGTGGTGAGAAGTGTGTCCTGTTTGTGTGCTACTGCTAACACATAAAGATAACGAAACGGTGATGCCCAGATTGTCATTATGTCCCCGATCTAATGCACAGATGAGCCACACAGAGACGAGTGATGCTAGTTGTGGAGTAGACAAGGTTTTAAATGCCCCATCTGAGCGATCGTATATTTTTAATGGATGAAACAGACTCGGTTAATTTATTATTGATTGCTAAGGACTCCAACTAAAAGTTATAGAAATACTAGAAAAAACTAGCAGTGGTTTTGTAATACACCTTACATATGTCAATGTTCAGACCCCAACATTGTCATTATTCGTGTTGGTCATGTGACCTCGAGTTTAACCAAGTCAGCCCATGCTACAACTGACACACACAGTAACCCCTTCAAATGATTATTTTCTCATTGGTTAAATAGTTGCTTTCTAATGGATTTTTCAAAGTTTGAGCAAGTCCATTTGCAAAGCGACAAAAGAGGGGAAAAAAAAGATTCATTAGTGTTGCTCTTTATAAATTTGTGCCATTTTTCTTTTTCAATTACCCAAACAAAAAACATTTTAATGACACACAACTTTCTCACAGTGATGAACAGGCTCCTTTGGCACTTTTGAGAACACATTTGTCTCATTACAGCGGCGAGAGCTCCCCTTCTCCAATCACACTCTGCTAGTGGGCAGCTCTCGGAAATGTTTTGGAATTAACAGCCTGCAACAATATCAAGTGTTAGCAGTCAACTCAACAGAAAGCTAATGAAGCATGGCCAACAGCTTGCGGGGTGTTGCCTGGAAAGCCCTTCATCGGTGACTTGAGCATGCTTAAGTGAATAAACTGTGTCCTCGGGCTGCCGGAAAACACACATAATCCAATGACATGTGAGCAAGTGGGAAGAGAGGAGAGGCGACAGGCAGGAGCGGTCGGAACAAAGACTTCAGGATGCGTAGGAGAAAGTAGTGATGGGATTTATGGCTATTTAATGTGAAGCCAATCTTTGGGATCTGTTTCAAAGAGCCGTTCATCAGAATGGCTTGATTTCTATTGTTTTATATTTTGGAGAACAGGGGCCCTACATCCAGGGTCGCACGGGATTAGAATTTACCTTGGGACCTCAGGTAAAAAGTGTTGCAGGAGTGTTATGTCACATCGCTAAGCATCATGGGATTTGCAGCAATAATAAACTAATAGAGACTTTAAAAGGTAAAATACTGGAGTTGGCACTTGGACACCACAGTGTGTTAGATGTGTTTATCAGTAGTGACTCAACAGCTAATGGAGTTGTTCCACGGCTTTTCTCCAGTTTAATAGAATATAATAGATTTATATCGTCTACCGAGGCAGAAATTCATCTTTGGCTCACCAACACATACAAACACAAGACTAGGACAACACAAACAGGCCTAGCAGAAAAACACATAGGAAAAAATGTAGAAAAATAATACAATAGAAATATTACATATTACAGTTCAGTCCATTATACCGTTTTTAGCTAATGTTATGGTGCTTTCCAGGTAGCTGCTATCTTTCCCACTTGAAAATTATGACTTATGACCTCAGAGCATTCCAGCTGATTAAACTCGTATGTCAACAAAACGGTGGTATCACTTTATTTTACAGTACCTTGATAAATTGTATCTACAGTTGTGCTCTGTAACAATCTGTTATTAACTTCCTATTGGTAAGATACACAATGGAATAACTTGTATTAGCACTTTGTAGGTACATAATGTAGTAGGACACGAGACCCTTAGGGTTAGGGCTTAAGGTCATGTCTTACTACATGTACCTACAAACTACAAATACATATTTTTCCATTGTGTATCTAACCCATAGGTACAAGTTATTACACATTGTTACAGAGCACAGTACATTGCACTAAATGTAGTTAGGTACAATGTATTAAGGGTACTGTAAAATAAAGTGTTACCAAAACAGCTAATGCTACAACAGTTAGTTCATATGTTAACGTTAGAACGTTTTTGCAAACCAGATATAATTAAAAACATGCAACATAACGTTATGTCGAAAGCTGTGACCAAAGGTAACGTTCACAGCACTGATGCAGTGGTTTTGTTACAGTTTCATCAATACCTGCGCTTCTCCACTGGGGGCCGCCATTACTGTCTTCTTCTCGTATGAGAACTCGTAGCAGTCTGGATGTCTCAGAGTTTGCCATGTCGGTAATTTGGAAGGTAAAAAATCCTCTAATTTTTAATGTTGGATAATTCTGTAAATGCCTTAGTCCTCAGGTAATTTTCATCCCGTGCAAATCGACATTGGAAAGTTTTTAACTTGCGTGATGAAGTGTAAATAAGGCCAACATCGATTCAAAATGTATTTTTACTAGTATATTTATGTCCACATGTAGGCTATCGAAGCAGTACTCCGACTCAAATGCTGTTTTTTTAATCCATTTAAAAGTGTAAAAGAGAAAAACTATGACATTACAAACAGGCATGAACTGGAAGTGCGGCCCCGTTGTCATGGCAACGTTAGACAGACCAACCTGGAGGGTCTGAGGGAATGTTTGTAAGTGTTTGGTGCAAAGTTCAGACAGAGCAGGCTGTTTCAGAGCGAATGGAATAAAGGAGAAAGGAAACTGCTGTTTTACGAGTGGAGCAAAACACAACACATTAAACAGCTCACATTAAATACCTGATTGTTGTCATCATTCAGTGTTCATTATCTAGTCATCAAAAAATGTCTGGAACAAAATAGTGAATATCCGACGTCCCAGTGTAATTTCAGTGTTACCAGTCCCCAGGTAATTCTAATCCCCTGTGAATAGGATTTTAGTCTAGTTTAAACACCTTGACATATAAACAACATTTAGTGTAATCATTTGTACACAGTTGAAAATCTGTTGCACATGATCCGTTTGCACATCAAGCAGAAGTTACACATTTCCCTAACTCTACTCTGCGCTCCTCCTCTCAGCGTGGTGATCCGAGGCGCTTTTTTTTTTTCCCCTCCGCAAATCCAGGCCCTGCTTTCTATGCAGGTGTCGGACTGGCCCGCTGAATGGCAGCATGAATGCTAATAGGCCGTTGTAATAAGGTCTTTGAAGTATGCAATACACTGTTGGAGAATCATAATGTGAAAATCCCTCTTTGAATCAGGAGACGGGGCTGCTTGACACTGGCAGGCCTTTTTTCTCTGTCTTCCTCCCCCTGCCTGAGAATTCTCCACTCAGCGCCTGTCTGTCTTTTAGCACCGCTCCCCTATTCCTTTCCTAATACCCATCTAAGACTGGCCCAACTGAATCAAAATGAGAATAACTGTTAATCATTCAAATTGATTAATATCGGCCTACTTTTAACTTTTAAGAGCAGACAAGGTGCACGTCCACATAGTAATCTAATGAAACCTAAGAAACCTACATAATAGTATGGGCTACTGTGGAATCCAACCATAAAAAAACAACATTGCTTTGTGGTTTGAGTTCCTGAAAATATCTGCTTTTCGCTATTCTTCCACCTATTGTGCATTCACACAAAGGAGAGTGGATGGCTCCGCAGGTGGAAGTGTACGTTACATAAGCTCGGGCTCACCTCTGACGTACACTGGCACTGTCCATTTAAGAGCGCAATTATCCCCTAACCGAACAATGGACCAAGTCTTCAATGGAACGTCCGCTCAATATTATAATGTGCTACACAATAATAATGTTGCTCAAGCAGCCACTTTTGCGTGCGATATTAGTTCCATTCTATTTTGAAAGGCTTTCTTTGCATGTCTATAATATTTGTGTATTGGTACTTTGTGGCATTTTTAGTAGCAGTTAGTGAGACACTAGTGCGACCATGTCATTCTGGTAACTCATCCTTTTGAAAATCAAATTAATGATTACGAAATGGGCGGAATTAATTGCTACAGAGACTTGTTATCATTAGTGAAGCTTCTTGGCTCAGAGGTGAAATGTCCAACACGTTAGGGGCAAGCGAGGAGGTATCCGGGAAAGACTCGCAGCTAAGCCACACAAGCCTTCTATCCCCACTGTTCTGGCTAATGTACGTTCACTGGAGAATAAGCTGGATTATATTTGTCTGCTACGTTGTGTTGTTAAATTCGCTGAGTCCTGGCTCAACTGTAAGGCGGAGACCCTCAGGTGAAGAATGGCGTCAGAGCCAGGGGAGAAGGAGGAGGACAAAGATGAAGATGAGAAGGAGCGAAAGGAGGCGGCGGGAACGGAGGAAGAGGAAGATACATCTGATTTAAAGTCCTATTGATGATTTTTAAGTCGACAAATGAAATGTTGTTAGTTGTCCCGAGATCACGGATGAAAACTAGGGGTGACCGTGCTTTTGCTTTTGCTGTTGCAGCGGCCACACTTTGGAACAGTCTTCCCTGGAGCGTCAAAACAGCTCAGTCTTTGAATGTTTTCAAATCTCTTTTGAAGATCCATTTGATTGCACGGGCCTTTAACACAAGCTTTTGGTGGTTCTTGTTGTTCTTGTATTAATATATTTGACCCTGACCTTGATCTAAGCAATTTCATTATGCAATTGAAGAGTTCATTTGCAAAAGCAGATATCCTCCATTTTGAATTATTTTCAAAATTGTTTGGATATTTGTTACTGTACTCGGCAGATGCCATTTATGAAGCTGAAGTTCTGTGAATTTAGTTATATGTTTATGGCACTGAAACAAATCTGGTAATAAAAACCGCTGCTATGTAAAGAGAAATTTTCAAGAATAAGTTGAGTTTTTTCAACAGCACTTATCTGTTTTTGCATATTAACTCTTCAATTGTATAATGACAAATAAAGCACTTACTTACTTACTTACTCAAGGCCTCCAGGCTCCCTCCTTTTTGTATAAGTTTTGTGTGGTGTTCATTTCCTGTTTTCCCTCCTTGTAAACCGGGCTGTGTGGGCTCGGGCCTGGGATTGGAGGACTGGGTTCCTGCGCTGGGCTGGTTGGCTGCTGCTTCCCACTCCTGATTGGTGCGGCATCTCAACCCCTGGCCCCAATCTACCACCTTCTGCAGCCACGCCTATAAAAGGCCACACCTAAGATCATGCGGGGCTGCTGGTCTTTGTGGCCAGTACGTCATTTTTTCTGTGGTCCTTCGTGGCTGTCATGACTTTGTATATTTTCTAGGAACACTCGGTTTTAGTTACGTTAGTTGTGTCTCATTTTGTCTGTCTCGTGTTTTGTCATTGGGCCTATGGTGACTAGTTTTGGAGACACTCGTTAGTTTTGTGAAATTGGTTTTGTACACTTGTTTTAGTTTCTAGTACTGTACCTTTTGTATTGGTTATTCTCTTGTAAATATGTAAATAGCCTTTGTTTGGTTATTTTTCTTACTCCTTTGTTAATTTTACCTTTTTTACACCTTTTATTAAATTACAACTTTATTCATCCATTTTTACATCTTGGTTTTTTGTTACTTCCCTTACCCTAGCAGAGCTGGGTCGTAACACTTAAAGATGTGTTAGGAAGAGGCAATGTTGTTGTGAGTGATAAACTCTGTCTCATCGTTGTAGAATATTATAATCATTTCCATTCCCAGGACTAATGTATCACATGCCTATTTGCATTCCCAGTGCTCCCACCTCTGCTCCTCCCCGGATCCATCTCTGCCATCTCCCCTTCACTTACTGTATGTTTGTGTCACTCAGCAGTCAGGCTTATGAAGTGGCAGCAGTATGAAGAGCTGTATATGCCCACAGCGCCATTGAACTTGACCCGTGATTGAGCCCTGATGGCCGGCGTGTTAATGATGAAGCTGCTGACTGATGTGCCGGCAGACACAGGCAGGAGGCAAGGCTGACCTTTGTCATCGGAACGTGTCCAAGGCCGGCACTACGACGCTCAGTTGTTGCCAGTGAAATATGGACCTCATGCACGCCATGAATGGAATTATTACAGTAATGATCATCTCAATCATACTGAATGTCTGCCTTTCTTTCTCCTGTTCGTATGTGAGGTCTCTTTCACAGACAGTTTCCTCTCCACTTCTCCACAAGCCTCTTTAGAGCTGTACAGTATTCATGCTTTTATCAGTGTGAATCTGTCTCTTAGAAAGGTGCTCACCTATGAGCTCATCAGGCTGCTCTGCTCTGCCTCTTACTGATGACACAGAGCAGGAGTTGTCACACTCAAGCCTCTTCTCGACAGAAACCTATTCACACTCAGATGCCGTGTACAGCCCAGCCTGTTCTCTAGCCGGGCACAAACTGCTGCGCTGTGTGCTGCTATTTCTTAAATGTCAACGTCAGTCATGAATAGGTCAGGACAACAAGCACTTAAATAAAGCTTTGTCACTGATTAATGAAAGTTGGTGGGGACTGAGAGGCCTCTGCCTGCCTGCTGCACATAAAACAATGAATGTTGTGTAAAGAGCCATGGGTGCTCCTCTTCTCTCTGATCCAGACTCCCCTGGTGTCGGCCACATCGACGTCAGAAAACTGACAACGGCTTTGGGGATAAAGGAAACACATGTTCCCAGCCACAGGACTGGGGCAAATCCAATCTCAGCCCAGCGAGCCCACAGTGGCTCAATTTGCAAAGCCAACAGGCTTTTTACCAGTATTGTTGTAATAGCATTAACAGGTTGGCTCCCTGCCATGGAGCACCACGGTAGTAACAAGCTGATGTTATTGACTACTTGTCCACAAAAATACATCCCTCCAAACCATTAACCACACACCGCACAGATCTCAAATCTGAGTAGATTATATTAATGTAAATGTTTTATTAAAATGTGCAAATCCAATAAGTGACATTGTGTTTATTAGATAAAATAAGAGAAGTTAAGTTTGTCATAATATGACATTTAACATTAGAAGAGCCAAGCTTTGTTTTCTAGAGACACTAAAATAATATTTTCTACATATGTGTGAACATTTGAGGAAACATTCTCATTTTTCAAGGCAGCTCATGTTTTCTTTATGAGTGACACTTGAGTGTTGTGAGCAGTAACAATTCTTGCCCCTGATTTGATGCAGCTGTCAGTAAGTGGTGTTGATCCGTGTGTACAGACCTGCCTCGCACCCCTGACGCCTCTGACTTTCAATCATGTTCATTTTTTTCTCTCTCCCAAAGTAATTAACTTGTGGAAATGATTTACCCTTGAATGCTTGTCAGATCAATTTCTCATTGGAGGTCTGTGTAAACCTGCCGTGGCACCGGGAACTTGTCGGATCTCCATCAGTGAGCACATCAGCTCCACAACTGACTGGAGGAAGTTACAGCACAGTGAGTTTGAAACAAAGAGCCAATGCATGCCAACACGAGGTGACAGTTTACAAGTGACATGAAACAGCGTCGAGGAAACTGCCATCCGGTTTATTTTTAACACTACTCACAGGGTTCATTTAACCTATGGAGATGGCATTATAAGCCACTGCAGTATCGGAAGTAATATTTAACTTCAAATCAAGGAACCACAGGAATTGATAATGACTAATGTTACTGTCTATCAAAAGAAAATAATTAAATGTGTGAGAGTAATTCTCATTTGTGGAGGAGAAAAAGAATCGTCAGCCTCACGCATTATCTTTATGTCTTTGACAAGACCCTGCCTTGTAATTGGCTGAAGCTAAAGAAATATGCAGCAGTGTTTGGAGAGTAAAATAAATATGACTGTAAGTTCGGCCTAAAAAATATAAATGACTTTTGTTTACCTAACCTGAGGAAATGTGGAATCTTTACACAGACGTTCAAACATTTCTAAGAATAGACAAACTAGTCACTGATTCATTTTTGACACAATTTGTAAACGAAAGATGCACTGGCAGAGTAATTTTTTTATATAACTCCAAACCTGTAAAGCGATATGTGTTTGTCGTTGTTGTTTTTTTCTAATTTCAAACGATTTTTGGATATCACACAGCACAGATTGGGGGATGTAAAATTAAATCCGAGCATTCGTCTCCATTGCAAGGGTTCAGAGATTGAATCGTGGCTTCCACCTTAAGTCTTTCTGAGTTTCCGGCTCAGACAAGGCACTTGATGAATTTGCTTACACAGAAAAGTGAAAGATAAAGTCAAATGTGGTTCGACTTGTGGGCACTTTGCTCTTTAACTTGCTATGGAGTTTTCTTATTCATCACAGGCCTGATAAAGTAATTAAAAAGTGCTTTACAGAACAACAAGAGTTACAAGAATGTATTAGTTTCACAAAAATAACTGTTCACTCATCTATTTTATAAACTTCCACATTGCAAGGAATCATGCTGAGGGCCTGTTTTTACTCAACTGGTAAAAAAAATAAAAAATAAAAAAAAGATTGGCTACCTACGTGTATATCATTTACATGATGTCAGAGACCATGTGCCTTCATCGTCATGTGAAAAATGTCAGTGTGCCATACAGCGTGGAGACGTTGTGATGCTACCTCTTACCCTCTTCATTCTTCCTGGCAGCTCACCAAGGACAGGCGGCAGAAAGCAATTGCTATTAGTGTGCATATATATAGTCCTTGCAGAGAAATATAGGCAGCTTTTAGCCGATGAGCAACAGCGCCATCAATTAAGATTAAGGCGAGCGCTATCACTGTGTCATAAGAACAACAAGATGGCGCTCGCTCAATGTCAAAGGTAAGATGAACATGAACACGCCGTGGGGGAAAATCAAAGGCGGCCCAGTGGCTCATATACATAATGCCTCGCACTGACAAATAGTTATTGATGTTTCTTCATCAGCCAGAGTGACACAGCTCAAACGGCTTGGAGAGGATCCCAGTTCGAGCAATGAGATGAAATTACGCTGAAATTTGGACAGGATGGATCAAATTAAAGGACTGAACGATATCAATGTTGTTTTGGCTTGAAACAAAGGTGGGAGATGTAGCCACTTCTCCATACATACAGGGAGATTTTTCAGGACGATTTGCCTTCTCTGGAAAGGTGCTTTATGATTACAAGAAGAGGTTTTCAAAGGCGTCCAGACTCTTTAGAGATGAGGACATTGCACTCATCTGTTCGTTGGGTCACTTACGACACAATGCATTTGCCAGGTGACCCAGCAACCCTGCGTTATGCCTTTTGGATAAACAAGAATTGTGAGGGGCAATGGCAGATCGATCAAACGGAGAGCATAAAACCAGTTTAAGAACCAGAGATCGGGACAGGCGAGTGTGAATGTATAGGGTATGTATTGCATTTAGGATGGAAAGAGTTGATAGCATTACCGGGAAAAAACGATTAGAATTAATTCCAGACACCAGAGCTGTCTTCTCCACACAGGTGGGCGGGAGGCAACTTGTCTTTCTATTTCCTAGCTTGGGCTGACGTCTCGCTACCTCCTACTGCGACATCAAAATAAGACTTGGAAAACACAGACTACATGCGCCAAAATAGATCGCCTGAGAATAAGAAAAGCCGTCTATCCAATCGCAAAACCCATACAGATGTTGTCCAAATACTCTTGCCTGCCCAAATTGTGACAGACAGACGTTGGAAGAATGGGATTTTTTCCTACTTTTTTTTTTTTTTACTTTACTCATAAAGAAAAATAATAACCTCAAAACAAAAACATGTTATCACTTATGGACTTATGGGTATTCGTCAAAATGTACAGTACTCAACTGAGAGCAGAAGTTCCAAATAATACTCATGTAAAAGTACGTACTGCGTGATAAAACTACTCCTCGCAGTCTAATTTCTCCCGAGCGATACACATGCATGTTCTAGAGTAAACTGATTATTACCGACCTCTGGTAAGGGAACAGCATGGCAGCGATCTTAGCGCCAGGCCAGTGGGGACGTGGACATTGTGTGCGCCCCTTGTCTCTCCGGTGGATTCCAAGCAAAAGGCCATCAGTCTCCCTAATTAGCTGGTCTCTTCTGGGCTGTGACTAAAATCACCTCTGCGCCTTCGTCCTCCATTGGATCCCACCTAATTTTAATTAGGCCCCTCGGAATATTAGCCGGGGTCTTTGTTCCGCTTCCTCTCATTAAGGAGTCAGACAAATGGGTCTTTAAAATCCTTTATACGTTTACTCTGTGTTTCTCCCGCTCTCTGTCTTGCCGTATTGCCCCCCCTCCCCCCATGTTATTTTTTGTGCATGCTCTTTAAGCGTGACATACTATAATCAGCCACCGTCCTAGTTTTACCATGTGAGTGATTAGACACTTAAGAGGGGGGCTTATCCAAATCGACATCAGTCATTAGGAAAATGTCAGTCAAACAAATAGGTGGCATCTTTTAGATCTTTTCATGTATGCTTTTGTCATGCATTACATACATGGTTTACATTCAGATTTTAATAATTTAAAGGACTAAGTAACTTGTTTACCTTAATAAATCATTTCCGTGGTCCCTCTGGGGGTAATACAAGTGTTAATGGGATGATTGTTGGGTCTTTCATCTCCCCCTGGTGTCTCTGGCCAGAAAACCACAATTGCAACTTCGCTGCCTCCGGGTCAGAGCCACCAATACACACAAATGGAATCACGAAGAAGAAGCTAACAGGCTAACGGGCAAAGCTAACTGCGGGCTAGGGCCACTTTAGCAGTATTTAAATTATTATTATTATTTTTTATTTAAAAAATCTCTCCATTGTGCAATTGGATGTACAATATCCCTCTCTCACGTCTTTTCTGTCAGCATAGTTTTTACTCTGACGGACAATTTAGTAAAAAAACAAAACATGCTACGACACCTGCAGTGGCGCTTATGGCCTCTAGGGCATGAGTTTCTGCTTTAAGTTCTATTTAGACACTTTTTAGGTTCATTTAACTCCTGATTGGATGTAGATCCAGGCCTGGTGGTACATGGTATGAAAAGTTTGAGAACCACTGACCTAGAATGTAAAATAGTGGGATCCGCATAGAAATTGTCTTTATCTTGCAATGGTTGGTTTGGCTTCCAAACCGCCTTGAGCGACAGTGGCGCAGAGAGTACAGTGGGTCGTCGTGTGACCAGAGGGCCGGCGGTTTGAATCCCGCAGGGGCACACCCCCGTTGTGTCCTTGGGTAAGACACTTCACCCACCTTGCCTCCAGAGTCTGCGTACACTGGTGTAGAGTGTGAATGGGTGACTGGCTCCTTGATGTAAAGCGCTTTGAGTGCCTAAAGCAGGTAGAAAGGCTCTTTATAAATGTGACCATTTCAAGAACAATTCATATCTGTCAATATCATATTGTTAAATGTTGTTGATAATTGTTTGTTGTTGTCTGCAAATGTAAAACTCACCCACTCTTGAGATTGGTCTGATTCACTAGTGGATTTGTGGTGGAACGTATCAGAGTCTTTCAAAATGGATTTTTGTGAGACTGGAAATTCAGATCTTGTGACATTTGAATTTTGATTTTTTTTTAGTTTTTAGTTTTTCACCCATAGTAGGCTTTATTCAAGACAGTAGAGGATGAGAGGGGGCGAAAAGCGAGGAGAGACATGCATCAAATTGTCAGATTTGTTGTTCAAACTCATGACACTGGGCATGGAACAGTGGTATGTGTTGCAGACTTATTCATTATCGACTGCTCGAGAGATACGAGATATTTACAAATGTGAAACCTCAAGTTTTTTCAAAATGTTTACAAATTTATATCAATCTTACAATGATGGCACTTCAAGCCATGCTGTAAATATTGAACTTTGTGTCAGTTTCTTCTTTTTGTGCATCATGTAGTAAATGCTTAGCAATTGCAGAGAAATAATCAAATAAAGCGTCTTCATTTTGACAGTTAAAACACCAAGTTCCGCTAGTCATGAATCATTTATAAATACAAACATTGTGTTTTCTTTATTTACTCCAACTGTACACTAAGCTAGCTGGCAGCCGTCAAAATGAACTACAAGTCAGTTTGCAGGCTGCCTTCCCCTGTCCCCTTGGGGAAAAGTCATTTCTTTGCGTTTAACCTGTCCTAATATTGGGAGCAGTGGGCAGTAGGCAGGCAGCCCCAGGGGACAGGCCCAGATCAAAGCCTCTGCCCTGGTCATACTGAGTTGGGTTTGATGTTGAGTTCCCATCCCTGGAGCTTTAACACGCTGCATGCCAAACTCCCAAATGTTAGCACAATCTAATTAGAAGTGAAGGGGAGATGGCCTTATGGCTGACAGTACACCGGTGGCCGTGTGCCAACAACATTATGGAGCAGGTCTGCAGGCGAGAATCATAGACGAGAGAGAAACTTATTGTTATTGTTTGAAGAAGTTATTTTCATCGTGTTTTCTGTCGATGACTAAAAAAACACTGAGGGGGTGAAGGTTTCGCTCAAGACAACAGGAGAGAGTGAACAATGTTTGAAGTCGATTGGTTGAGGGGCAGAAGTAACCGTCTGCGCTGACAGCACCGTAATTGACAGGTGACGGTGTACAACATCGTTTCCTAACCTTTCCTTTCCTGTCTTGCCAGGCCCTCGAGTCATTCAGTGTTGGTAATTGTTGAGAACGTGGTAAACTGAAACTGCCAATTATTACTTAAAAACAGACAGTTTGTGCTAAAAAATAAACCTGAAATACTCTCACAGTCGTGCCTTATTCCTGCAAAGCATCATTTAAATGGCGTTCCTTTTAAAGAAATATTCCAATACTGTTGAGACTTTTTTAGGCTAAAATAATTCCAAGAGCCTCTTTGCCTTTATCTAGTATACTTCTTATTAAAATGTATTTCTCAAATTAAATAGTTTGCCTGTTTTAACTTATGAACCCCCACCTGAACCAACCACATTTTCTTCAGTTCGGCTATACCCAAATCTAAGAGCTTCTTGAAAAAGAGCCTCAAAACATGTAACAGTAAAGTGAATAAATGTGACGAAAGAGCAAAACAGCAGCAAAATTGTGACAAAAAAGCCACAAAGGAGTGATAAAAATGTGACCAAAAAAGTGATGAAAAAGTGGCAAAAAGGTGACGGCAAGAACGCAAAGAAAAAGATCCATTAAGCCCAATTAGAGAAAATACGCTTGGTTAAGGAGGAGGTTATGAGGTTAACCAATACTCAAAACAGTTCCTCAAAGATTAGACATTCACTCACAAGGACCACAACCTCAGATAGTATGCACAAGAGTATGTTTATTAACAAATTGACAAAGTTAAAATGCCGTTATGGGGCTTCGATGAGGTAAGCTCCCGGGCTCGCGTCCCCATACCTGTAGGAGAAGCAGAAGAAAAAATTAATAAAGGGAGGGAGGAAGGGGCCGGAAGCACCGCACGAGAGGATGAGGTCAGTAAATAAATGGGGGAGCTTAAAGCAGTACTAAGTAACGTGTTTACCTTAATAAATCCTTTTCGTAGTTCCTCTGGGGGTAATACAAGTGTTAATGGGACGATTGGGGGTCTTTCATCTCCCCCTGGTGTCTCTGGCCAGAAAACCATGCTTGCAACTTGACTGCCACCGGGGCGGAGCAAGCAATACCCACTAACAGAATCACGGAGGAGAAGCTAACAGGCTAACGGGCAAAGCTAACTGCGGGCTAGCGCCACTTTAAACAGTATTTACAGCCAAGTTTGAGTGAAAAAAAAAATATTCCCATTGTATAACTGGATGTACAACACCCCTCTCTCCCTTCACCTTTTCTGTCAGCGTAGTATTTACCCTCCAAGACATTTAATAAGTTAAAAAATCGTAACTTGCTAAGACACCTGCAGTTGCGCTTATGGCCTCTAGGGGCAAGAGTTACTTAGTACTGCTTTAAATAGGCTGGCAGCAAATAGGCCTAACATTCAAAACACATTGCCACCCAAAAAAAGGAGACTTCTGAAGCGCCTGTCCTGCCTGGCTGCAATGGCGCGGGCATAATGTTTTACGTACGCAGGTTAGGGATGGTTCAGGAAGGCAGATTGAAGCCCATTTCTTTAGGTTGGGTGAGTCAAGTTGGATTTTCATTGTGTCGATTTGAGGCGGATCAGGAGAAGGCCGAAACTGCTGCTTCATCTGCTATGTTTCCTTGTTGGATTTAAGTACAAACTGCTTCATCAAAAGCAAGTGCGCAGCGTGTTTGCATCTTGTTTTGCATGCTTAAAAACTCAAAGGAGAAGATGAAGTGGAAAAGATAACTCAAGCTTATTATAAAATCCCTACCATGCTGTGAACACCGGGTCATTGTTTGTGCCAACTCACAATTTCACAATATCTCTGTTTTTCTCAGAACACAATGCCGCCTATTGTGTCTCCCATTTAAAACTGTCAGAAAATAACAGTTTTTGAGATCAACCCGTTTGACTTGTGACCCTCTAAATGAAGCACTTTTTTCTTGCTTTTCTTTGTCTGACGTGATGCTCTCTGTGTGGAAATGTGGTCAAAGTGTTCAGCGTCCTTGGAGTTATTCATCATTATATCAGTTCATTTTGGTGTAATTTAAGCACAGTCTCCCGTCATAATGAGCAATGTTATTCTTCGCTTTGAGTAATATCCAGCCTCTTTGTCTTGAATTTGACGAGATTTATGTTTGTATTCGGTTAAAAAAAAGTGAGTGTCTGGTGGGACTAGTGAAGATTGTAGGAAGAAAGATGATGAAATAAAGAATACGTGGGATAAAAACAACAATGAAAAAAAACAAATAAAACGGATAAAAAGGATGAATGAGAGCTTAAACACACAAAGGAGAAGGAGACATATCCTGCGGTCCACAAATACAACATCATTTGCCAAAAAAGCCTGAGTCCCAGCCCACAGCATGTGCGACTCCTGCAGAGACTTCATTCAGCTTCATTCACCAGGAAGCTGAACTCTCTCCCTTCCCAGCCCTCCCTCCCCCTGCTTACACCTTGACTAACCAGTGAAGGTTTGAAGGTTGGTCCAGTTCGGCCCCTTAAAGAAGTTGTGGCCGCATGACTATCTGCAGCGTTATGTCTGAAATGCAAATGAGTCCAGGCTGAACTGTGGTCCTTGTTCACGGTCACATCAGGTACACACCAGCTGTGACTCTTTTCAGACGGGACATCACCGGTGGGTCAGACGCACCCAGTCAAAACACATTAATATCTCCCAGTGGCAAATCGTCACGGGTCAAATTTCCAATCTTTCACACTTGTGATGTATTTTGCAGCCATTAAGCTCAAGTAGCTTTACAACATTAAACTATTGCTTATTTAATTCCATGTATCAACCAATGATACAGAAAGGTGAAGCCCATGTAAGCCTGCAATACATTTCTTTTGATATCAACATGGTAAAAAGAGCATTTTCAGTGTCAGACATCAGCATATGAATAAATGCATACTCTCTGAACCCACTTTATACTGCATAATGTGTGGGTGTGTATTGATGCTTGCACAAATATGGTTGTTGCTGAGAGCAGAAGTTGTACTCATGGATGGTGGGGTGAGCGATAGATGCAGGTACTTTGCCAGTACAGCACGCCCCTTGTTCATAAATTATATAAAACAAAGAGCAATTATGGCTTTTACATAAATTAACCAAAGCATGCTGGATCCTAACTATAATTGGGTCAGTGGATATTTCCTACACACACCTGGGCTTGCGTTAAACGCAGAGTATCAATTATAAATGGCTGCTGTCCTCCGCGAGGCTGTGTAGCAGACCGTGCACTGACTCCGCAGACACTAGTATTAGCATATACATGATGACTGTAATAATGTGCATGATGAGGCCTATAGTATCTTTGACTCGCGTGGCTCTTTACACACACATGGAGCATGAAAGCACCCGGCTGCACGGGTATTATTTCATATGGAGAACGTGGACTAACATTTGCACAATGCAGACGTTAAGACAAATGGAGAGTTCATTTGCAAAAGCAGATATCTCAGTTTTATTTATTTTTTGGAGAATTGTTTTGGATATGTGTTACTGTAATCTACAGATTACACTTGTGAAGCTAAATTTGACTAAGATCTAGTGACTATAAGAGACCTGGTAATGAAAAACACTGCACTGTAAAGAGAAATGTTCATGCATATGGACATATTTCAATGACACTGTTATTGCAAAAGATTTCTTCAAATATTGCAGGATGCAGCAATACTAATGTTAAAATAACAATGTCGAGCAATTTGAGTTATGTTATACAAACATAACTGGATAATACTGTTTGAAAATGCAAAGAGTATAACATTTTTACAAATTGTATACCCCACATACAGTTTAGAGCAAGGAAAACTGGATTCCGTTCCTTTTTTGGCACTTTGTTTCCTCACACAATCAAAGCTGGTTTGTTTATTCAGAATTTTAAACTGCAATATGCTGTATTTCAGAAAGACTAAATAATGGAGATTTATGAGAAATAAATAGCTACTTATCCCTTCTTAGTTTGGCTTAATCTAAAAACACCCTGCAACATCCCCATACTGTATGTTCTCAGTAAACACACATGCAGCTGGTGTATATTATCTGGGTCACTTTCAACGGCAATAGTGAACTCATATACAAGTCGCTGGAGTTTTTATAATGTGGAAAACACACAGGGTTGCATCATGCTTTGAGTTAGAATCCTTAATGCTAAATGTGATAAAATAAAAGAGACTCAGATTGGATTGTCCTAGATGTGGATTTGTTTCTGTCAGAGGGATTTGAGATGCAGGGAGGTTTTAATGTTTTAAACCACACTATAAAATAAAATAATTTGACCTCCGGCGCTGACACAAAGCTACAAGTGCAATAATGAACTTGCTCACCTACCCACCTAAAGGTATAAGTTCTGAGAAAAGGCATCATATATTCTCTTTGAGAAAGGGCTATTACATCGCACTCACCTCGGCATTCACTGGGAAGCTAAAAACTGCAAGTGTCAAAAATGGAGCAAGTGCTGAAGAAACTGTAAAAATGAGAGTTGTAGATCCCCAAGTCAGCTTCTAATTGTGTACAATGTAATTAATGCTGTTACTTATTCATTTTAGCACAATGCTTGTAAATAGATTTGCGATTCCAAGATTTAATTCACTGTGCACAGTTTAAACATTTCAGAAAAGAGTGAAATATGAACGGCCAGGAGTCACATACATTTCAGAACATGTTTCTTTAAGTTTAAAGCAGAACTAAATAACTCATGCCCCTAGAGGCCATAAGCGCCACTGCAGGTGTCGTATCATGTTATGGTTTTCTTTACCCGTTAATTGTCCGTAAGAGTAAATACTACGCTGACACATAAGACAAAGGGAGAGAGGGATATTGTACATCCAATTACACGATGGAAATATTTTTTTTTCACTCAAACTTGGCTGTAAACACTGCTAAAGTGGCGCTAGCCCGCAGTTAGCTTTGCCCGTTAGCCTGTTAGCTTCTTCTTCGTGATTCCATCAGTGTGTATTGCGCCTCCGAGCCGGAGCAGGGAAAGTTGCAAGGGTGTTTTCTGGCCAGAGACACCAGGGGGAGATGAAAGACCCAACAATCATCCCATTAACACTTGTATTACCCATAGACCGTTAAAAAGAATAGACAACTCCTCCTCACTCCTACCCGTTTACCATAATGACCACGTTCGAGGGGGAAATCATGGCAGATTAACAGACTCCTCCTCCCCTGCTCTAACGAAGCGTGTTCCTAAAAAGGGCATAAGGGCGGGATCTTCACTGTAGACTCGGCCCTTGCGTGACGTGTAGCTCGCGCAGCTCCAATGCTAACAGTCCGACCCTCATTAGTACGAGATTTCAAAAAATGTGTTCTTTCGAAAACCAGCCTGGTTTCTTTTTTTGTGACTAACCCAGCGTTATCTCAGGAGGAATATGTAGCCATAGAAAGTGTTAAAAAATAGAAACCAGGCGTGACAGTTGTTTTTAACGTGTCTAAAGTCCAATGCTTTTCAATGGGAGACTAGCGGCTATATGGAGGTACTACAGCAATGGCGGCCTCCAGTGTTGCGGTCATAAAGCAGAGCAGCCAGCGGCCATTGGTATTACCTCCAGAGGGACTACGAAAAGGATTTATTAAGGTAAACAAGTTATGAATTCTTCTTTAAACAATGTTCGCACATTCTCTTCATAATAAGGACTGGATGTTGTGTTGGCTGCAAAGGCTTGTTTTTGATTCTATGATTAGTTGTAAGTACTAATCTTTCGTTTTCAGCCTAAACTCCCAAAAGTCATAAAACATCTGCATTTTGCTCCTGACATTCAGTTCCAGTGTAGTGTGTCACATAGTGTATGGTGAAATAATATGAAAATGAATCAATACTTAATTGCTTCTAGAAATGAGCGCTACTCAGATAAATGAGATTGTTCCATATAATACAGCACAGGCCGTGAGGGAGCCAAGTCCTTGATTGATTAAAAATTGTCAAAGCGCTGAGCCCCTTTCAAATGGACAAACTAAACAAAGTAATGCAAGAGTCATTAATTAAATTACTGTAAAATTAACTGTAATTACAGAGTGTGCTTCACAATGAGATTCTCAACTTTGTCCTGGTGACTTTGGCTTTCGAAATGTGACGTAAACAGACAGTTGGCCGCTTGGTTTCGTCATGGTTCTAACTGCTCTCAGTTAGTGCTCGAGGGAAGATCCTTTACTGTTGTGAAGTGGAAAATACGAAGTGCAGTGTGTTTAAAGGGGACATATTACACAAAACTCAACATCACCGCTAACTTTTTTTTGCTGCTGTTGTGCAAACCAGCTAATTTTGTACGACAAGGACAAGCCCCATTTTCAAGTTTCTAGGCGACGGCACAAGGCGAGATAAGTTGGAGTTTGTCTGTGGGGACCGTCATTTGTACCAAAATGCTCTTACTTTCCCAACAAATGCTTTGTAAACAGGGAAATATTGGACAACGGAAAAATACGCTGTTTGTGTCAAACCTGAGGTAGTCCTAAGATAAAGATGCTGCTGCCACAGAGCCCTACGACGGTGAGCAAAAAAAGTGAACAATCAAGTTTATTTTACAAGATGCTAAGTGGAATAGACATGACGTTTAGTTATGGCTTAACAAAATGGATCAACACGATTTCCCTGTTCTCCCTCATGTTGAAATTACAACATGAGGTGGCGTTCACGTGCCTTTTCAACTTGACAGGCGATATTTACCATGTTAACACCACATGAAGGCAACATTACTCCTTGTCCTTCTTGGAGTGAGTCAGTCATTGCAGACCCGGTTTTGTCAATTACAAGAATCACTCTCCTTTAAATGTATGCATTTCTTGGTGAGATTTCGGGATTTTCTAGCCACTGTTTGATTCTTTTTCCCTACGAAGCCACTTTACATCTGCGGACAAATGCTTTCTCAGGTAAAATGATAATGGAGAATTTCGAGTCAGCGTGAGGGAGAGGCGGTTGCATATAGTCACTACGGGATTCGGTCCGTAATGATTTTGCAGCCGCCGATCCCTGTAGAGCTGTAGTGTATTCGGGTCTCCAGGAGGTCCCATATGAAGCCCGTGGCGGTGCAGAAACTATCGCTGCTCCTCCACAAAAGCCCATCTCAGACTCTGCAGGTGCGTGGCCCTTTCCAGGTCAAAAGGAACCAAATGTATTTTTTTCTCTCCAGCTGCCTGCCTGCCGACTTCTACCTCAACTTCTAGCTCTATGAGGCTGATTTTAAAAATGCACAATCGATTTTGATCACAGATTAAAAAAAATATTAAAAAATATATTAAATGAAGTCATTAATAAAAGTCGTCCGGCAATTTGGATGTTGCAATGAAAGCTTTTTGCCAAATGGGAAGCTGGGTGTTTTTGTTTGTTTATACAAGTAAAGAGGGGAGGTCAACATAATGATACAAAAGCAAAAGTGCAAAGCAAGATTTTTATGCAACAAGCCTTTCCTATTGCTATTAAAGGAAGGTGGAATACTTACTGTATACCTGTATATGCTGGGTAGAGTCACAAAAAATGTCATCTTTTAAGTGTAGCATTTAGTTATAAAGTTAAACGTATGAATGGAAAGCTGCTCATTAATCACATATGAAAGCAGTCATGTTTGCTGATTGCACTGGCCTCATCTTGACAGTCTATTATACAGTTTTTGTAACACTGAAATGCCACCTTGTTGGAAATAGTACGCTTTGGATCTCACAGACGTTTTTGCCTTGGGGATTGATGTCACTATGGCCCAACATACACATAGCAACAACATACACATAACATGACATGACAGTGGGGAGCTTTACGGGAGTCTGGCTTATCTAAATGAGATGTTAATGAGCCCTATTGTTATTCTCAACAGCAGAGAGAGGTGAGAACTGCCCAGAACTTCAGAGGGGTTTTTCTGCCCTTTGGCATTTTTGGAATTGTTAACTTAAAATCGCGGAGACTCGGAGACTACACTTTAACAATCTGTGAAAAGCTCAAAATGCCCCAGAACCGACTTGTGTCCCTGATTCTAGTGACTGGTCACATATTATTACTAGACCGTCATTCCTCACTCCTCCCCGTTTACCACAATGACCACGTTCAAGGAGGAAATCATGGCGGATTTACAGACTCCTCCAGCCTAGCTCTGATGAAGCATGTTCCTAAAAAGGGCATAAGGGCGGGATCTTCACTGGTCATAGCCGTGCAGCTCCAATGCTCATTAGTATACGAGATTTCTAAATCTTTTCTTACAAAAAACAGCCTGGTTTCTGTAATCGTAACTGACCAAGCGTTATCACAGGAGGAATATCTAGCTGTAGAAAGTTCCAAAAAATTAGAAACCAGTCTTTAAAGTTGTTTTTATCGTGCCTAAAGTGCACTGCATTCCAGTGGGGGACTAGCGGCTATATGGAGGTACTACAGCAATGGCGGCCCCTAGTGTCGTCGTCACAAAGCAGAGCAGCCAACGGGCATTGTCTAAGACCCATTTTCAACCTATATTAAGACATTTAAACATATACATTTGCACTTTTAATACAGCAATTTTGCAGTGTGACCCTGTCATGGCATATCAATTAAAATTGCACAATTTCCTTGCAGACTTCTGATGATTTAAGCAGTGATTGAATGAATCGTGGAAACTATCCACTGAAATGGCCATTTTGACCTGCTTTTGGGCCCCGACCTACCAGTTAAGGACAACTAATACAAGATTTCAAAAATCCAATCATAGTTTGGCAAATAAAGGCCTGTGAAAAGGATTTTGCATAATGCAGCTAAAAACTGCTTTGCATATTGGGCTGTAGGTCATAAGATTTTGATTGTTATGTCTTAAGCATCAATGTAACGTGGATGTCCATAACTAGTAGCCTGGCTAACGCCAGACTAAAATCACAAGTGATATTTAGTCTGGGACCACCAATTCATTTCTCGTAGGAGAGGTGTGGTTTACGATTGTCCATAGCCGTTTATTGGGCGCTACGAATGTCTCTCATGCGTCTGCACGTAGCCATAGCCAATCGTATCATGGTATCAGATGACGTATGACGTACCTGCTGTAAACTTTTGAGATAAACTATTTAGAACACGTTCGAAAGATGGCATCGCGTCTGCTGCTGTCATGTTGGATCCGTAAATATATATATACTGTATATATTTTTATCCCTAAACAAACTACAAGCTTCTGTATGTCAAATAGCGCGTCATCGTCTTACCGTCCCTCCTCGTTCTGTGAAGTTCGAAAAGATTCGAGCGCACACAGCAGTCTGGTGTTAGCCAGGCTACATAACTAGCCTACTTCTTGTCAATGTAACTGAGAAAGTATGAAAAAGGTACTATGTTCACAACATATAAACACCTTTTTTCCAAATGTATAAATATTTCTTGATAGTGATGGTTGAAGTAGTTCTGAGGAAACAAGGACACATTTAATACACATTTTGTATTGCATGCATATTGTAAACACTAAAACTGCTTTGGATTGTGCCATTGCGGCGCACTGAGAGAATCAGCGGCAGCATGTACGATGAGAACACATCATCTTTCGACTGCGTTCCACTTTTCCTCCTCCACAAACACGGTGCGGTTTGGAGAATGCTTACCTTGAGCTGTTTATCTCTTTCTATGGCGATGCAGCCTTTGTGCCTCACTCTTATGGCCATGAGCACTTTAAAGAGGGGGTGTTATGCTTTTTTCAATCACATAGCACCAGTCTATAGCATACTACAATGATGACGTAACCTTCTGTTGGTCTGTATATGCAGTAAATTAAAATAACTGCCTTGAATAAAATTGCTCTCTCAAAATGGCTGTACTGAACGTCTTGAAATAGGCCTCTGTCTCTTTAAGAAGCTTTCCGACACGCCCCCTTCAGCACACTGCTGTGGCATCTAAACAACACTACTGTGCGGGGAGGGGGCTCTGCTGAGCTGAGGAGCAGTGGTTGGTGGCTTGGCTGGTGACAAAAGGTCCAGAGGCGTCTCCAGGAGGTGGGGGCGTTCCTAGGAGGACTGAGGCATAGCTACACCTAAAATGGCTGCCGTCTAAGTTTTTACTGATTACTCAAAAATATGTGAATGAGCCAAGGCAACACTCCAGGCATGTGTTTAATGAGGGAATGACATAATAACATGATATAAAGCCGATTTTACATAATACCCCCCTTTAAAACTTTGGGTAGTTTTCAGGTTGAGAATAATATTAAATGGACACTGCTATACATAACATGCACTTGTGGAAGAATGAATAGTAAGTTCCTTTCACATCATAAACTCAACAGGAACAGGATTAGAGTGATGGTGTAAAATGCTGTGGCGGTGGCAACCAAGTTAGTGCCTTTTTCTCTTCAATCTATCTAATGGCTGGTGTACACTGTGCAATTTTTTTGTCTCTATAAGATTTTTAGATGTCACACTGCACGATGTAGGGATGGTAAACTTGTGAGCTGCTCTCATCTCCACTCTGCAGTTGTTCAAAGAGACAATGTTAGCTACGATCAAAGTTTTGTCGTAGCAGTTTCAGGCTTCAGAAGGCGTGTGTTTAGCTCAGGTGAGCGCAACATATTAGCGGTGTTAATTTTTCACGGAAAAGTCCAGAGAGTCCAGTCCTGTAAAATTAGTAATCATGCCCGGTCTCTGTTGCTGTGACTCTGGCTGCGGTGCAGCAGAATGCGCTGATGTGTTGACGGGACACTGACAGAGATCCTCTCTGCAGCGAGAGGAGGCTCACTCCAATGGCACAATCTATTTTTGGAAGCAGTGTTCCAAAATATCAGACACTGCTTGATGTCGGTCATAGCTCGTGGTCGTACAGTGGTTCTGTTTTAAATCTTTGTCCCTGTCTCACTGTACAACTTAAGACCTACAATTTTCAGCTACGACCTAAGATTTTTCTCACGACTAGTGATCGTATATCGCAGACGGCCAAAATCGCACAGTGTACACCCACCATAAAACATGCACCATAAGTAGAATTTATGTGAAGGTAAGTTACTTTTTTAATGCACCGCACACAATCTAAAAACACAGATAAAAAGTGAAACTAGTAATTGCAAGAGCAATTTTAAATCTGTAAAGCACTTTGTGTTACATGCAATGTATGAAAAGTGCTATATAATAATGATTGATTGATTGATTGATTGATTGAGCAATAAAACTGAGCGTCGAAGAAATGAAAAATGACAAGGCACATTTTTTAAGCCATAAACAAAATTGACAAAGAGACATCAGGTACAACGAAATAAAATGGGCCCTGGAACAGAACCATGGGGAACGCCACAAGACAGGTGTGACATATTGGACATGATGTTGTATTATGTATTTATGTATAAGAAAAACTACTGGAGGAAAAAAAGTCTCAAAAGTCTCATTAGTATAATGCGATCTACGTATTGTGCTGTATCTAAAGCAGACACAACTTTGTAGTGACCATCATTATGTCACGGGCAACTAGAGCAGTGGAGTGTCTTTTAACCTGAATGAAATGTATTATAGAACGTGCTCCTCTAAAAATTAAGTAGCCTGTTTAGTCACTATTTTTCCAAAATTATTTGAGACAAAGGAAAGTTTAGTGATGTAATGTTTCGGCTCTATAGAATCAAGATTTGGATTTTTAAGAATGTCATTCACCTCAGCATGTTAGAAGTAGCTGGGAACCATGCCAGATTCAAGTGAAAGATTAAACAATTTCACATCCAAATGAGCAACAGCATCCAAAACAGTTAAGAACAGAGAGGTAGGTGGATGAGGGTTTCATTATGCCCACTAAAACCTTCACCTCCTGTAGGCTGATGGGAGTAAAGAAGGAAAGATCACAAGCACAGTATATCAGCTGTTCAGAGGAGGACAGATACTCGCCCTGATGTGTGAGCACACAGGCACATGAGAAGCTGAAGGAAATACAAGATTTTTGGTAGTATGCAACAATACCTTATTGACAACCATCTGGTTAGAGTAGTGAAAAGCTCTATGCACAGCTGCTGCCAACCCCAGCATTACATTGCATATACAGGCCTACACAAACCACTAAAAAACAACCTCCTTACTTACAAATGCCAACTACAACTTTGCTCGAAAACAAACTAGAATGTGGTTGGAATTTATTCAGACTTTTCTGCCCTGGGCGTCCTAGCAGCGATGTTCCAGAGATGAAGACATGTTAATAAGATGGAAATCATTGGTATATCCTCAATCCACTGTGCCATCATCATTCTCCTGATGCCTGGTTGGGCTCGCCAGGAGGTCACTTTGGGTTACGGCGGAGGAATAAAACCAAAATTAATCTGACGCATACTGTATAATGAAAGTTGGAGATTTATGACAACCAAGTACTTGAACAATCCTTTTCAAACTTTGATCATCAAAGTTATTTATTTGGTAAAACACAAGATATATTTTGGTGAAATATTACAATTTAATATTTCCAAACTCGTTTAGAGCATAATAATGATGTTGTTATAAAAAAAAGCACTGGTCTTAAGCACCAAACTTCAATGTTGCCTCGAGCGATTTAGCTACATGATATTAGTATGTGCTTAAAACACGCTTTTCAAAGTGAGTGTTTTCAAGTGTGATAGAAATGATAAACAGGTCCAGTAAACACTCCGAGCACATATGCACAGCAATTCTTGCATCACTTTTTGAAACACATATATTTCTCATGTACAAGTGAAATATTGATCCAGAGACATGCGTCGATGCAATAGAATATAACAGCTTCTGACTGAATGTAAGATTGTTCCGTAGTCTGCAATTCTTTTAGAGCCATTGGCTAATGTACTTTGGAAACATGGCAAAACAGCATTAATAAACTGCACCGCCAGCAAAGCTATTGTGGTTGCGTGTGGGCAACATTGACTGGACTTACCTGGGCAAATTTAGAGGGGCCCAGAAGGGTTTCCTAATGTGGGCCCTACATGGGCTGTGAGCTGGGCACCATATGGGTCCATTGTGGGTATAGTGGGCTTTGGGGTAAATGTTTAAGATACACGGGACGTAAGTGTGAAGCCCACATGAATGGACCAAATCTGATCTTTGCCGGTTACAAGTGGCCTAAACAGGCATGGACTAGACCTGGGATGCATATATAGTGGCCATACAGACTTTGCTATGCCCGATTCCATCAGACCTTGGAAGCTAAGCAGGGAAGGGCCTGGTCGGTACTTGGATGGGAGACCGTTTGGGAACACCAGGAAGCCTAACGAATGTAGTGAGTGAGTGAGTGGTTGGTGGTGGTCGGAGGGGCCGATGGCGCAGACTGGTTGCCTTGCTTCCGTCAGTCTACCCCAGGGCAGCTGTGGCTACAATAGTAGCTTACCACCACCAAGTATGGAGTGAATGAATAATGCAATGTAAAAGCGTCTTTGAGTGTCCAGAAAAGCGCTATATAAAACCGATGCATTATTATTATATTATATGACTTGTATAGGTCAGAAAATGGCCATGAAATGATAAAGAAAATAAAAGGTTGAGTTTCAATATGTATTACTTCTTACATTATACATATTTCAAACTTTCACATTCAGTGATAAAGGCATTCCATATGCGCGACAATGGCAAGCCTCGAACAATGGTCTTCACTAGATTTTCTACTTCACTGTAGAAACTGACTCATGTTCACTAACTTTACACAACTACATAGGACGGCATGTGTAGCTGTATAAAAGTTCAGCTCGGAGGAAGTGAGGGCTTTGAGAGGTCTCTTGTCCCCTTTACCCTCCAAAGTTTATTACCTGCTTTTCTTCTCCGAGGCCCGGTCCCCTGCTGCTTATGAAAGTCATTCAGAACAATTTAGCCGCATCGTCCCTCAGCCCTATTGTTCCGTCTTCTACAGTATGAATACACTGCCACCCAAGATAATGCTAGCGCAGCAAGCCAATCTCCACAGAGAGACACCTCAAGCGTGAATCAATACCCCTGACTTCTATGAGACAAAAGCTAAGACCTTGCCAAGCCCTGAGCTAGTCCGCCAGCAGCACACTCTCGCAGCTCCAGTGTTTAAAACGAATTCCAATACTGACAGGTGCTTACTTCCTGTATGTCCTGTAGCACTCACATCGAGAGAAAGTGTACCATCATAACAATAACTTCAGCAAAAGTAGAAATGTAGTTGTGGTGGTGTAATAGTAGTGGTAACCATAGCTGTAACAGAGGTTTGGCTCAAGCATGCAACAGGGTCTGAACATGGTCCTGACCTGCCCTTGTACTGTGCATATGGCATGAGTTGGTGACTATAGGTTCAACCCCATTTTTTTGTCGATGGCTATTGCATTCAATGGCCAGATCTCATCCAATCAGAGCAACGCAGTGATTGGTTGAAAACATTAAAACAATTAACCTACTTGGACAATATGTTACTTAAAACAGGGGTATTGTGCTTTTTTAGTGTTTGTTTCATAATCCTAAATTGTGTTGGTTAGGAAGTGCTATATTGATATGAAATGGCTTTTTCAAAATTTCCCTTGGCTTGGTTTTAACATGCACTGCAAATGACATCTGTCCCTTTAAGACCCTAACTGTCAGATTCCACATTCTCCGTGTTCGTCCCGTTCCACTCCACCTTGACCTACGCAGCAAATGCATTGCTTTTTTAACTACGTCGCCGGCCCGCCGCTCTTCCACTGTCTTTTTGCGTAACTGAGCGCACGCACAAAGACCAGACAGGTACGCATCAACTCGTCTAAGCTCAGGTAAGAACATATCTTATTATGGAAAAGAATGGCCTGTTCTTTTAATTACTTTTAGTGCTACATTGTTGCCTGTGTTGTTGTGTCACAAAACAAACAACAATATCAACCTGTTATGCAAATTAAATGAATGAAAAAGGATAAAATGTACACTCTGGTCTAGCACAGGAGGGTTTAGTCAAGACTGTGAATTTGTTATAGGCCTCAACAGTGAAAATAGTAACTGGCAAAACTGAAGACACACACATTATTATGGGGTTCCACAAAATTGGGATATATTTTACACAAATTACCATTGTTTTTGGTGAAAAAAAAAAAAAAAGGTTAGTTCGAGTGGTGCTTTGATTATACACATTGTTCCCTCTTGTCACCCCGCTATTTCTGACTTCCTCTTTTGGAAAGTGCATTGAACTAGTGCCGCTGCGGTTCACTCGAACAACCACCCACACCACTACAGAAGAGGAGCCACTGTGGCAAAGTTAAGAAGCCCCTTCTGGGAAACAAAACACATAATCGCATGTTAACAGGAATAGCGTGTTGATTGTTTTGAGAAAAGGGAACAATGTGTTGCATTATTTCCTAAAGATGTGAAGCGCGCAAACAGTTGCAATGGATTCTCTCTGTACTGTGACAAAAGGAGAAAGAGCAGAGGCAGATTGTGTGGGTGGTGCGTGGGGTTGCTTTTGGGGAGAAGGGGAGGGGTATGAATCTGGAATTCTGGGAGTGCGCTGATGAGAACAAAAAAAGTATGAGATGTGTGCCTTCTAAGTTTTATGCCAAATCGTCAATTGCTTTTTTATCCTACTGCATTTTATATTTCAGTTTTGGCCAAGTGGGTAAGGCTGCTGCACGTATGGCGGACCACTGTTCTGTCCTCTGCATTGTGAGTTAAACTCTGACAATTTGCTGACCGCCACATGATAAGAGCCAGGTAATTTCAGATCATATTTTTGCAGTTTTTACTTTTTATCTCACTTTGAATATCCAGTGTATGTTGAAAACCCAATGTCCCCGACCCCATTTTCACACCTTTGTGCAATTAAAAGGAATATTTACAATAAATCTATACATATTTTTCTTGCCAATTCCAACAAACAGAGAATAGACTTCAATAATCTGCAGATCTTATATGAAAATCACAACTATTAATTAAAATAATTAAGAAAAATCTCTGTCCCTCAGTTTTGTGTCATTGGTGTTATCGGCATTACTTTCCAGGATTTGTAAGGTAAAGGTTCTGGTCTGATGAGACCAAGTTAAAAGCCTAATCCTGGGAAATATAAAGAAGGACATATTTTCCTCACTAAGACAAAAAAGTTTCATTTTGAAATGTCATTGGTGATACGGCTGTTTGCATCAGTTAGTAGAATTTCTCTGGGGGAAAAAACAGGTTCACAGCTAAAACTATACAACTTTACTGTGATACACCACCTTTGTTCAGGAATGACATAGACATACTTAAGAAAAGGAACAATTGATTGAAATTTGTCATGAAAATAAAAAATACCCAAGCTGTCCCTTATGACTGGTAGTAATACTAAGAGGGTATTGAACATGTTCTGGTGATTTTTATGTAAAAATATTGTTCTTTTTTTTTTTCCGGACAGAAAGTAACGGGGTCAGCCCTATGTTCCCCAGTACCTACAGTATGTTCCCCCACTTCTATTGATTAAGATTAGGCACCAGCCCACTAGCCTTAAGGTTAGTGGTTAGGGCAGGGTCAGGGTTAAGCTGCTTGATATATGTATGACATTTCACTCTCATGACTTGTGATTGGTTGAAGTACCAACTCACCTACGGAAAAAAAAATCGCACCCAGGGAACATAGGTATGCACACAAAGTAACCATGTTTTGATAATGGCCCGGCTACGGCCGCACTATATACACGCCTCTCAAGGGCCGAGTCTACAGTGAAGGTCCCGCCCTTATGCCTTTATAGGAACATGCTCCGTCAGAGCTGGGGAGGAGGAGTCTGTAAATCCGCCATGAATTCCCTCTCGAACTTAGTTATTATGGCAAACGGGGTCTATGGTCTCAGCCTTTCAGAAGAATCCTATAGAGCTGGGAAGGCCTTTATACAGTACACCAATGGGACTGAAATGACATGTGTCTGTCACTGTGAGGGTAATAACACTGTGTCTGCTGCCACTGCTGTGGTGTTTAAAATGCAGGAAAATACTTTAGGTTGATGTTCCAAGTAGCTGTCGCTTTGCTTGTTTGTGCATGTGAACTCGACTCAACATTGACCAAGCACGTATTTCAGACGGGAGGAATTAAATACTTTAATAGGCAGCAAACATCCAAATTCTTCCGGCGTTCTATTGTCTTTTGTCTTGCGACCTCAAACTGATATAATCTTAGATATAGAAATACAGTAGCTTACCTTATACTTCATTTCCATATATGACATACCAAGATTAAACTTGACAAGAAAATATCCTCTTTGTTTCAAAGTGTACCAAACACCATCAGATTCTCTTGTCACTATGACGAAGGATTGTGTGGGTGGTGTGCTGGGTTGATGTACGGGGGCTACCAATCTTAGGCGGGGGTGCTTTGATTGGTTTGTTTGGAGCCCAGCTGTGTGTTTGCCTGTGCCGCCTAAAATCCATTAGAAATCTGCTGTGGGGTCAGGCCTCCTGTTCGAACCGTGATGCCTCTGTGCCTGAGTAACCCACCTCCACCTCATTTTCTCCAGCGAGCGGGTGCTGCCAGGCAATCAGGCACTACAGGACAGCAGCCTGGAGAGCTCTGGGCATCCAAACACGATGTCCCGCTCTTTCCCAAAAGAAAGAGAGAGAGGGGGGGTGATAAAGAGGGAAAAAAAGAAAAAAGATGTGGGCTGATTATGAAGCAGACCTTGATATGCTGCGTCAGTGGCTTTGGAGTACAATGATTGAAGTAAGTCTTGTTTCCTTTTGCGGGGTTAGTCTTTCATCTGCTGTTTTCGAGACTGAAAACATTGCCTACAAAACAAAACAAAGCAGTGAACGGGCTCTTTGTGTTTTTATGTTTAAGCAAGGGAACGGCGAAGTTGCTTCAGAGCTGACAGAAATACCCAGGCTGTTTTAAAGATAGTTTGTGGAATGTTTGACCAATAGTAGACACATAGCAAACATAGCAAGTGAAGTAAAATGCAGTCAAAGACGATGTTTGTTGTTGGGAACGGGTACATATTGGACATGTTTTTGAGCAGTTTGCGATGGTAAAGGATGCATGGTGTGACTAGTTTGGATCTTGTGAGAAAAATGTGAATTTGTAGTGATTGTTTTGAACAAATTTGTTTTGTGAAAATACAGCAACAATCCAAAATAAAATATCATTAATTCCTCAGGCCCTTATGTATTGTAAAGCTTTACACATTGTTGTTAAGATGTCAACACTTTTGTTTCCCAAATAATAATAAAAAAAAAAGGATCAGTCATGAAGTGGATGTTGTAAAGTTTCTTTGCAGACAACTTGGCAATGTTGCCAAAATTGAGAATAGCATCCCACATGGCGAACCTTTGTTCACGGAAAAGTCTATATTCAATCTGGCACGAAACAGAAGGTCTGCGAGTACGATCAACTGCAATTTGTCACTAAAATCCTTAAATGTGTTATTTACAGATGGAGAATGCTGTACAGCGTTTGGTTGACAATTGAGCCAGAAACAAAACCAAATAAATAAATAAATAAAAAAGAATATCTCAAAATGTGTCCTCGTGAAATTGTGTCTGTTGGGCGATCTGTCATCATGTTTGCATCTCTCTTATACGTGGCAGCAATGTTGTTTATGGGAGCCCTCTAAGTTTTAGTTTTAGTTTCAGTTGATGAACATGCTTTATTAGTCTTGTTTAGTTTTAGTCGACAAAAACTAGTCAAAAGTCAAAATTAGTAAGTAATTAAATATTGGTATTTCAACAAATTGATTTAGGTCATGCGTTGGCGTCCTTGTTGCTAGCATAATCGAGCTCCTGCACAAACGCAGTTTTAACTTATTTTTATCATTTAAAACCTCGGAGTCTGCACCCGCTTTTAACGTCATTTTTATTTGGATTTATACTTTACATATTTTTTATCCACTTTTTAACTGCATGGTGGACTTCTATGATACCGGGGTGAGCTGATGGCTCTACTCACCTCCACGCCCAGTTGTGGGGACTGTGCCCAAAAAGTTGCTGACCTGGAGCACCGGATTTCAATATTGTTTAAAATCCAGGAGGAAAGAGACACTGAGATCATCATGGGCAAAACTCAATCCAGTCCCACCAGTGCGCAGCTCGCTACACGGCGCATTTGTCCGGCAACGTCTCCAACCGCCAGTTCAATCCTTCAGCTACCTGTCCACAGCAGCCCCCGTCCGGTCCCGGTACTGTCTCCGGCAGTGAAAACCACTGGCTTCAATCGGAGCTAAGCCCAAAGTCTGATTAGTTCGACCCCACGGAAGTCGGACCAGTGGACGGACATCCCAGCCCGCAAAAGCTGTCCTAAGCCTGGCCCCCGCAATGACACCGAAAGCCTAGCGCTGGGAAATAGATTCAGCGTCCTGGACACTGAGAATTTTCCTCCTCTGCCCGCTCCTCACATCTCAGCGCAGCCGGGGCTCACCATGTCAGGGACGCCCCTCCACGACTCTCGGCCTGCGGCGGACCCCCAGCTTCGGTCAGACGCCACGGTAGTCTGCCCTACACCCCAGCTCCTGGATATAAGGACAGATCTCCACCTCCACCTGGCATACTGCACAAGAATGGGTTCCCGGACAAAACCCGGAGACTGCGGCGCCTCCTCGCGCATCTCGAGTCCAAGCACTGGCGATGGGCCAGGGGGCTCCACCGCTCCCTCTCGCGCATGTCGGGACCAAGTGCCCGGGGTGAGTGAGGGGCTTCCTCCGCCTCCTCCTCGCACGCGCCGTGCCATAGCGTTCGTCGTGTGCGACGGGGAACGTCTGCAGCTCCGCCTGGGCGCAGGACGGGCCGTAGGGCTCGTGCTGAGTCTGGGCGTTTCTCCGCTGTGAATGTAGGTCAGACTCGGAGCCGGGCTCATGCCGCGGTAAAGCCAGAGAACATCCCCACACCTAATCCATCTGTCCTTGTGCTGGGAACGTCCATGGTCCGCCACGTGCGAGTGATTAATGGCCACACGTCCTGCCACCCAGGTGCTCTTGTGCAGGATATCAAGAATCACTCGTCAGTCTCTACAGTTGTAATTCATGCTGGTACCAATGACCTCAAACTTCAGCAGTCAGAAACACTCAACCAGGACTTGATCTCACTCATCAACACCATCAAAAACAATAATAAAAGCTGCATCGTCTCTGGACCCTTCTCTGCACCTCGTTTTGGTGATGGGAAATTCAGTAGACTTAAGGCCTATTCATACTCCACAAGCGCGAGAACTTTGTTCTTGTTCTTGAGGCAAAAAGAACAAAGTTCGTCTGGGCTCTGACATTTCATACTCCACAAGACGTGTTGCTGCTGAACTGCCACGCCCCCTTTTTCGGCAGCCAAAAATCAAGGAATTACAGAAATAAAACTAGCCATGTTGTCTTCCGTTTTCCGCACCGGTGTTAGGAAGTAAACATTGGATTCTCGCTTCCCGGTTCCGCCAAATTAACCCCGCCCACTAAACATCCAGCCAATCACAGCGAGAGTTCTCGCAGCCCTGCCGAACAAAGTTCTGCTCAGCTCAGGTGTCAAGAACAACGGGAAAGAACTGCTGAACAGGAGCTCCAAGAACAAAATGACATCATTTTGTTCTCGGAGCTCTGGGTGCGAGAAAAAAGTTCTCGCGTCTTGTGGAGTATGAACAGGCCTTTAGGCTTCTCCACCTGTTTTTAAAGAAATATTGTCCGACAATAACATCCCTGTGAAAGGGGGGCTTCCCACCCTCCTTTCACTGTATGTGTTGGTCAATTCTTTTGCTTTTTGTATTGTTTGGTAATATGGTTTAGTTATTGTTTTGATTAGTTTGTTTACTTTAAGTGCTGTCAGCTCAGCTGACAGGCATCCTGTCCGCACATACGTTACGGGATCCAGGGATGTGGCGTGCTTTTAGAGAGGCCAAGTGAGTGTTCGCCCAGTTGAGAACCTCCACTGCCAGCCTGTGGAGAGCGGGGGACCTGGTGCGCTGATGTGTTGACGGGACACACAAAGATCCTCTATGCAACGAGAGAGGCTCACTCTGCGACTAGCCAACCAGGACGCGGAATACAATGCGCGTATGGCGTTCATACGCTGTAAATAAGCATACACAATTGTGCTAAAAATAAATCCGCGAAAGAGCGAGGCCGCGAAAGTGAACCGCGTTATAGCGAGGGACCACTGTACAATAAAAATAAATCACTATAATGTCGCTATTTCGCGTATTTTAGTTGATTGGAATGAATATAGAGCAATATTTAAAACATAAATGACGTCGAAAACCATCCGGAAAAATAATATGACTTTGAAATAAAAATCTTCCCATCACAAATCGCTGGTTTGTGTTGGAAGATTAACGAAAAATATTGATAGAGACCATTCGGGACTCCACTCCTGCCACACATAATCCACAGGGACCATTAATTCAGCCAAAGACCATTTCAGGGACGAAAGACCATCTCAGGGACCACTCGGACCAGTGCACAGCGCCCTACAGGTCATGGTCCATAATGGTCCGGACCTGTCTTTAATATTCGCGGACCAGACCACATTATCGGCTACAACCGCTGCTGTATTTACTGTGTGGCAGCAAGTTCAACATCTCTTTGATCCGTTTTTGATTGGAGAAATTGACTAGTGGATCTATGTAGGGGCCAATCTTACACCTGCTGTGGAGAGAGTCATGCACCAAGCCCTTTTTTCTTTTTTTTCCTCCTCATTTTTGGCAGAGGCAAACAATTTACTGGAAGGCCTCCCATCTGTGTTGAGCGCTGGTAAAATGACCAGGTCCTGACAAGTCTTCAATTCACGGGTCACAAAACATGTCAGAGTAATGGCAGAAAGGTTGAGAAGCACACTTAGCTTGACAGGTTCCTTTTTAATGCTGCCTGCCTCCGAGCTGTGATCCACGTGATACAGTGCACATACAGATTAACTTGAAGCGCGCTCGGTTTGCATGTCAATTTGCTCTCTAATGTCAATCCGGAGCCCTGGGGGGATCAGGAGATTCTCACCCCCAGTCAGAGCCAGTATATGTTCTGTATGCACAGCAGTTGAAGTCTGAATTTGCAACCCGGTCATGTTCACGTCACTAAAACGTTCTGACAGGATCAAACGATCACTTTTAGGATGTTAATAATTTAGGAATTGAGAGGCTTTGCAAATTCATGTATTTAGTTATACGTAGAAAAAAATGGAATATTAATGCCGAGCTCATTTACTCTAGATGTTATTAGTGATGCAACATGCTAGCTTGACGCTCGAAAACTGAAAATCAAGTTGACCTTTATGTACATTTAAACAGTATTGAGAAACAGCTTGTGCAGTAAAAATGTAAACTGCATTGGATGTGTTGGCATAGGCCATAGAGTGTCCAAATATTGCGTGGGAGATCCTACCTGAGGGATTAGCCCATTGTGTTTGCAAGTGGATGGGAGAAAGTCTCACGCTGTGAAGTGTAAACGCTAACCACTTGCTGCCGTGTCTGTCCAGCCACTTGTACTTTACTTTCTAAAGCAGAAGCATCTAAACCTAGAATCTTCCTCACTGAAAAGAGTTTTCACGCTCAGATTTTTCAACAATCCAATCCAATTCAGAGCAAATTTCTCTCAGCTCCAACTGTAATATGAAATGTTGCTTTTTGAGGTTGCAGGGGACACTTTGTTCAGATTGCTCCGTCTTGCAAGGACACGAACAGACCAATGCATTTCTCTGATTGGTTGATCTTTGTATGCAGAATGTGAAAAGAGTATAGTTTCGACTGACCAGGCAACATGATGCCTGCTATGACAGAGTTCAGTTAGTTACATTATACGAATTTTCAGACAGCACCGCGATGAGAATGGTAGAAAATGATTTGCCATTCAGGATGTGCCATGTCACGCGCCGTGTCACACTGGCCTCATTACCCAACATTTTTTTTACCAAAACCTCCAAATACCTCCCTCTTCAGCGCCAAAGTGCAAAGAGCCCGGTGACAGCGTGCTATGAATCATCAGCTGTTGTCATTAACGATCTCTCAGTATGTGGCGGCAAGCAGACGATTTCTGTCTCATCTGTGCCCCCGTACCACCCCAACCCCCCCGTCAGCGGCGACTTCATCATCCATGCCTGAAAGACGCGGGCCCCTGAGTAACAAATGATTACTCCTGAATGAATCCCAAAAGTCTCACCCGCTAATACAGAACAAGAGGTTAGCCAGGAACTACTGCGCCGTGCTTGGAGATCTTTTTTTCTTTTCTTTTTTTTCTTCATACCCGGCGTCATTTTGTGCTTCACTGATCTATCACTAAACAACAGCTGCCGAGCACGCGCCGGGGAGAGCGAGAGGGAGACGCACTGCGGGGAGGACCGATGTATGTAAAGGAAGTGGGGGAGAAAAGATCTGGAGCTGCGCAGAGCCGGGGAGAGAAAGGTGTCTAAAATTGGAGAGTTTAAAAGAGGTGAGGTCAGTGGTGATAGCCTAAAGCTCTTAGTTGCGGCGGCCCACTGCGAAGTCGAGTGAGAATAGGGGGATCCTAGCAGGTCTGGCTCTCTCATGACGGATAACAAGTCACCTGAAATGGCTTCCTGGGTGGCAGCCATTAGACAGACAATTTGCAATCATCCCTGGCCCAATTTCTACCTCCCGCCTTCCCCTCCTCTCCCTCTTTTCTTTGCTCTCCCTCTCTCTCTATGTGTTTCTCTCGCTCCTCTCCTGCACTTTTTCTCATATTACTCGGCTGCTCGCTCTGGTGCCCCATAGACCTTGGCAGCTTGAGTGACAGGGACTTAACTAGTCTAGTCACACAAATGTGAGAGGGGAAATGAGGAAAAGAGAGGGGCAGAGTTTCATTCATCTCACAAATACCAAATAACCACTCCGCCGCCGGGCCAATTTACATATTCCGGGCGCGCTCGCATGTTGGCCGGCACGCTCGCGAAAGCCAGTCACATCTGGATCCGGCGATACTCGGGGACAATGTAGGTGAAGAAGAAGAAGGTGTAAGCCATCTTGAAGTAAACACGAATTTCAGGCATGTACAAGAGATCATTTTCCACGCTCGTTTTTATTGTTAATGACAATGATTTTCAGGGTACGATTTCAATCAGAGAAGTTGACTTTACTCCTATTATGTTCTGAGATATTCACTAATGGTATCCTATAATTAGGCAGGTTTGACATTACCATTTTGAGGACTTTTCATCATTCAAAAGATAGAAGTCGAATCTGTTTCATGCCATAAAGGGACACTGCGTAACATTTTGGAATATACTGTTGCCATCAGTGAAATACATGCTCCTAATGTCCAGCTCAACACAGAAAATGAGATTACTGCAGTGGGTAATGAAAGAATAGATTTGGATGAGAACCTTTAGTGACATCTCCATGGAGACGAGCTGGAGATAAACCCACTCCCGGTAAAGTTTACAGTCGTGTCTTTGGACAGGTGAGCCACTCACAGCACATTTGAGAATTTTTTCAATGATGAAAATATCTGTCATAAAATAAATGCTTGTATTTCAATTTATTTATTGGGTAAAATTCTACGCAGTGCGACTTTAACCTCTTACCCCTCACCTTAACCGAGTGCATTTTCTCCATTTCGGCTTTTCCCAAATCTAAAAGCTTTTCGACTGGAGCTTACAGCCTATAGGCCAGTGAACACCTCATTTGAAAGCTAAGAGATACAAAATGATAACTTTTTTGTTGCATTTTTTAAACATTTTGTGTTTGTGTCATGTTTTGATCACTTTTTCGTCACCTTTTTGTTGCTCTTTCGTGGCTTTCTTGTTGATTTTTGTTGCTTTTTCATCATTCTTTAGTCGTGTGTTTCTGTCGCTTTTTTATTTTGTTATTGTTGTTTTTCAGGCACGTTTTTGTCTTTTGCTTTTGCCACTTTTTAAATATTTTATATTTGGGTAATGCCAAACTGGAGAAAATGTGCTTGGTTTATGTGGGGGTCGAGAAGTTAAATGGTCAGAGATAAAAAAATAAATTTAAAAAAGTCCCATTTTCACTGTGGATATTCTTAATGATTTGCATGGAGGCCGAGTCGTTAGAGCTCTTGCCTCACACTAATAAGGTTCTGTATTTGAATCCATCTGTAGATTTGTTGCACAACTGTATAATGATAAATACTGCAGACAAATACTAAACATGTTGCCCAATCAATAATATTGCATAACACTGTATTCACTACTCACTCACTGCTTTCATTCATAGACGAGGTCGCTGAAGTGTCTTGCCCCATGACACAACAGCATTATGCACCACGCGAAGCATAAACCTACTTTTCAATTGAAATAAATCAGCACAAATCCAAGCCCAGTATTTCCATGTCAGCTTGAGTGTGTGCATCATACAGCTCTCCCGATTACCCCACGTACTGTATATACTGAATGTATGCACTGAATGTATGCATATCGGCACATGTGGCAGGCTCATTAACATGCTGCTGTAAGAGCCTCCACTGAAGTCTTTGGGTGAGCTTGTGGAGCGTAGCCGCAGGGATTTGCACGGCTGCATTAGTCAGTTCAGCACTGATGATGAGTGATAAGGCTGTCTGAACGCGCCAATTTATCCCAGAGCACCCTGATACACTCATGCCAGCTCCACTGTGAAAAACATATGTACTGAAGTGGATCTGCAGCCAAATATAGGCGGCAATGGAGCTTTTAAAGGGGGGTATTATGTAAAATCGACTTTTTCAAGCTTTACATCATGTTATTATGTCATTCCCTCATTAAACACATGCCTGGAGTGTTGCCTTGACTCATTCACGTATGTTTGAGTTATCTTTAAAATTTAGATGGCAGCCATTTCAGGTGTAGCTATGCCTCAGTCCTCCTAGGAACGCCCCCACCTCCTGGAGACGCCTCTGGACCTTTCGTTACCAGCCGAGTTACCAACCACTGCTCCTCAGCTCAGCAGAGCCCCCTCCCCGCATGTCGAGCGCAGATGTAAACAGTCAGTCATCATGGAGGATTAGCTTTACGTGTTGTAAACCGGAGCTTCAGTAGCTCTGAGACTTTTACAAAGACACACATCAGTGTTTCTGTTACCTCAACACGAGGATTAAACCGGTGACAAGAAAACTTATTTCCATGACGGGATCTGCACTGGGAATGCGTTTGGGCCTTGATGATGCCCTGATAGCATTCCCTCCGGAGAAAGCTAATATTACAAGCTAAAGCTCCAGTCATCACGTGAAAACGAGAAATATGCACGAATAAAGTCAATAAAACCACCATCGGGATTGTTGATTTTGAAGTTTATTGCTCACATTTAATCTACAGTGGGTTGTAGCCGAGTGGTTTTCTCCCGGAGCTAACAAGCTCTTAGCAGTTAGCCACTAACAGCTAGCTCGGAACGATTTATTGAAAACAAGTAGCCTAATATGCACTAATAACGTCAATAAAGCCGGCAACTACATGAAGCAGCCTTTGGGATGATCACACACTGAGCCTGGCTTGTTAATTGTTAAGTTTATTGCACAAATTTCATCTACAATGGGTCATAGCCGAGTGGTTTTCTCCCGGAGCTAATAAGCTAGCCACGAGGCGCTAACAGCTAGCTCGGAACAATTCATAGAAAACAAGCAGCATAATTATGCACTAACAACGTCAATAAAGCAGGCAACTACTTGAAGCAGCATTTGTGATGCTCACACAATGAGTAAGGCTTTACACATTTGTGGTTTATTGCACACTTTTCATCAACAATGAGCTGTAGGCGATTGTTACATGCTAACGGGGGTAATCTCGAATAATTGTCCACCTGCACAGATAATTTCCCTGGGGAGATTCTGGTGTAGATCATGGGGGTATAGTTAAAAATCCATAGGCATGGCAGTAGCAAAGAGTGACTAGATAGCCTCCAAACAGCAGGTATTTTTCAGGCAAGAGCTCCTTCGGTGTGGACACAGAGCCTGTGAACTCTCAAAGGTTCGTCTCCAAAGTCACTTTCCGAGTCAGACGCAGAATCAAATCATATCCTGGGTGGCCATTGTTCACAAAGTGATAAAGCGTAGCTCCTTTCCAACAGTAAAGTTAAAACGCAGCGAAAATCGATCGTAGTTTCAACATGTGAAGGAGAGAATGTATGTAGCAGTGGTAAGTTGTGATGATAGCACAATACAGTGTGCTGAAGGGGGGCATGTCGGAAAGGGTCAGGGCTTCTTAAAGAGACAGAGGCCTATTTCAAGACGTTCGCTACAGCCATTTTGCAAGATCAAATTTATTCAAGGCAGTTATTTTAATTTACTGCATTTACAGACACACATAAGTTTGGACCATCATTGTAGTGTGCTATAGACTGGTACTATGTAACTGAAAAAAGGATAATACCCCCTCTTTAAGACAAGAGGCTTACACACAGGTCTTCTTAGTTTTGTTTACAATGTGAGCAATACTCTGAATGCATGTGCTTTGTTGCCTTATGCATGTGTTTTACATTTTACACTGCTTAAGTAAAACTATGAATTATGTATCATCACAGACAATCATTCTGCAAGCCCAAAGCTTCTCGATGAAATTGCTTAGTTAACACTATGCAAGAAAAGTGTTAGTGTGCTCACAGAATCACAGATGAGTCATTTTTGAAAGAAACGCAAGTATGATGCACTAAATCAAAGTAGTTTAACATGACATTATCGATTAAAACACAATGCATCGCTCTCTATCCTCCATTTTATCTTTGACATTTTAATGTGGAATGAAGTCTAATCATCCAACCGAGTATTCCTGGGGAACATCGTGGGTTAAAGTCTGAGAAGGTTTGGAAGGGACTAAATGTGATCGCCCTCTTGTCTAGATCTTTGTCTAAGATGGGTCAGATGCAAGAGACAAATTTCGCATCTCATTCTTGCAGGAGACAATGGCGAGCACTCGGGCTCCTTGAGTAGAGACTAATGGGGGGGACCAGGAGGTATTTTATGGATGGAGACCGGAAAGGGTGTACGTGAGGTGTGGTCCTGCTCCCAAACTTCAGATAACATACTTATCTACATTAGTTGTAAGCTTAGCTCATCATGATATGTGGATTGTAAGTTTAAAACTCCATGACATACTTTCCACATACTTAAGTCCATGATGTTGCCATACACATATGTGACCCGCCATGGTTTCCAGGGACACAAGTTTAAGCTAGTGTGGCATAAAGAGCGGTAGCAAGGGCCCTTTTACTTAAACGTGTTAGCAGTGCAGACCCTTAACTTGTTGTTACAACGCCACCCTTGATTTTGTGGGTCAAGGGAACCCAAGACTGAACAAATCCCCACGCATTTAAGTCACACAGGTTCGTTAACGGATAGGGACAGAGACAGTAAATTATATAAATATGTAATTTTATTTACTTAGATTTGCATTATTTTCGTACTGGGATAAAACAGGGACATGACAAAACTGTCCCTCTCATATTGACCCCCCATAGTCCCGATAGTCCAACTGAAATAAACAAAAAGAGAAAAGTGTCTCTCACGCAGCGCTGAGCACCATGTCCATAGAAGTAAGCGCTCAACACAACCGCTGGCGGCAGCATCCTACTGCATTCACGAAGAGTTGCTTGACGCCGTTACCTCTTCTCTGCAGGCCCGACTACTACACACCGAGGTCGTGTTGTGACGTTTACTGTCCATATAACATCGTGCTAGTTGAGCGACAGGTTTCCTCGTTGCAACGGCCTGACACAAGGAGCCACAGCCAGGAAGCTAAAAACAGTTAGCGGTGTTAGCTCTGTACGAGTACACTGTGTTTAAAACGTCTAAAAGCGCAACTCACCGAGCATACGCAAGTAACTGTAGCGAATCACCGGGGCTTGACGCTGGAGAACGATGACAATGCGTTTACTTCTTCAATAACCAAAACATGCTACGGCTGAGCTCACAGCGGCCATCACTCTGCTCTTGCCGGCGTGTGACGTCAGAGGGGAGAGGTCAGGAGGGCCGAGCAAGAGAGATGGAGCACCTTTTATAGGGTACGGGAGGAGGGCGCGACACCCGTGTCACTACACTAGCAATTATGGTATATTTAAAAGCGTAAACTTTTAGGTTCAAACCGGCTTGATTTCGGAGATTTCGGAGCGTGCTATAGTGGCGTGACTTTGTCTGTGTCTGTTTACATACTGGGTAAACACCGTGGAGTAGGAGGCACCGCTGCTTTGGTTTGCGTTGTTGACACATGCTTTAGCAAACAAATGCCACGCAAAAAAGGCAGTTTTATACATACTCCTATTGTCGATCAGTTTTTCAGGTTGAAAAAGTCTTGTTTTGTCAGAGAAATAGCGCACGCCGTGGGGGCGTGTTATGTGCGTGTGTGGCTTCATGACTATGCAACGCTTCCCCGCGTGTTGCTGTTGGAGGCCGCTGCGCTGCTGCTAACGCTGGAATACTACTGCAGAGGTTAGTTTTTCTGCGTGAAACAAGTGAACTTTTCCAGGCTGACTTTACCATGCGACTGATGATGCCCCGGCTGTATGCACAGCGCCCTGCTGCGGATGATGCCCCGGCTGTATGCACAGCGCCCTGCTGACCATTAATAATAATAATAATGCCTTACACTTGTATTGCGCTTTACAAGCCTGTATTACCAAGTTTCTCAAAGCGCTACACTGTCATCATTATTCATTCACTCCATACTTGGTGGTGGTAAGCTACTGTTGTAGCCACAGCTGCCCTGGGGTAGACTGACGGAAGCGAGGCAACCAGTCTGCGCCATCGGCCCATCCGACCACCACCTACCACTCACTCACTCATTACATTCGCTAGGCTTCCTGGTGTTACCAAACGGTCTCCCATCCAAGTACTAACCAGGCCCTTCCCTGCTTAGCTTCCAAGATCTGACGGGATTGGGCATAGCAAAGGCGGTATGGCCACTATTATGTTTCCTGAGCCAACTCCTTGCCTTCAGAGCATGATTTTAGACACAAGGATGTAGCGCGGATTTGCCAAACTCTACATTGAAAAGAACTGAGTAACGAAAATGGATTTACCACGAGTTTGCTGAGCAGAAGGCACGCAAAGGTTGCTTCAGATGGGTGAGTGAAAGTTTGTTTATTTTCGACAGTCATGTAGTCCACGAGGAATGAACCTGCTATTTACACAAAATCAAGATCTCTACAAACTTAAATTAATCCATAAATGTAGTCAGCGCATCCCTAGCTTTCAGCCACTTCTTATTTGAGAGAGATCCGCTCCGAGATTTTCGGGTTTATGGTTGGATAAAGTTAGGCTGGGTTTATGGCGTGAAACCTAAACAATGCGATCACGCACGGCGATACGTCGCAATGTCGGCCTTTTCCTCTCATGTGTATGAGAATGTATGTGCTGTTATGTTACTAAAGTAGTACAGGAGTCTTTTCTATAACTTCGGTTATGTCTGGAGTCTGTAACTCTCTCAGCATGAGGCTCCAGCAGCTCACGGAGGCGGAGCTGACACAGGGAGGGACTGGAGAGAAGCTATGGGAGAAGCACGCAGGATTTTGACTGTAAATAAAAAGTAGATTATTTGGTTTATTTGGGCTGCAAGGTTGTTATTAGTAACAACGATGTTCCCAAAGAGAGTAGGACGAAGATAACTTATAAATGCCTACCCCCTCATATATTAACAAACATAGCTGTTGACATTCATTTCATTTCATTGATACAATTCCTTAGGTGATAATAACTACAATAATGTCCATATGCATACGATCACATTGCTAAGATGATGAAATGATTTTCTCTGCAAGATTGGGTCCTATATTTACAAAGTACTTATTAAATTGCTCGAGAACTTCTCTCTTCTATCTTCTTTCATCATCATTATGGATAATGTAATCTATAGGGAAGTATGGTTAGTCTTTTTTAATTAGACTATGTAATACTTTCCATATTTCTGTAATATTGTTTTTATTGCTTTCAAGCAGATTTGTATACTAATCTGTCTTGCTAGCTCTTAATATAGTTACCAATTTGTTTTTGTATCTCTTATATTTCATTTCATTTTTAGATGATCTATTTCTTAAGAATTGTCTGTACAGTTGATTACACTATGTCCATTATCTACATCACTATGGCCCAACATACACATACTGTAACATGACATGACAGTGGGGAGCTTTACGGGGGTTTGGGCCATTTGGAGTTGTGGACTTCAAATCGCCGCTACATCTCCAAATATTATCAGATTTCCATGTGTTACACATTGTTGGAAAGTTTGGAGACTACACTTTAAAAATCTGTGAACATCTCAAAATGCCCCAGAACCAACTTGTGTCCCTGGTTCTAGTGACACATATTCAGAGTCTTTTTCATCTCCAGTAGTCAAAAGATCTCTTTATCAATACAATATATTAATGCAAATCAACTATACCTCCTGCTTTATGTTGGGCATGGTGTTGGTCGCTGCACGTTGGAACCCAGTTGACAGTGAGTCTGCGCTGGCTGAGACAGAGCCCCAACTGACAGCGGCTCCTCTCGCTCTCTCGCAGCGCCACAGACATCCCGCATGACTCCCAATCAGTGACACACAAACCAACCGGAGCAGGGAGGAATGAACTGAAAACATGATACATTCTTAGCCACAATAATGCAGTTCAAATTCCAATCTCGGGGCAGGGTTTTCACTAGGGACCTTCATGACCGACCGGCTCTTTTAAATGGCTCTTTCAGGTGAACGGTTCGAACCATATCTCAATTGTGAAAAGAGCTGGAGGTGGGAGGGTGGCCTGGGGATTGGCCTGGGGGTCTGGGGTGGGGGTTGACCTGGGGGTTGGGGATGGGGGTGGCGTGGGGGTCTGGGTTGGTCTAGGTATTGGAGCGAGGGAGGGTGTGGGTGGGGGGAATTATTGGTGAGTGTATATACACATAGCATGTAGGTTTCTGTTGTTTTGTTTTTGTATGAATTTATTGTTATAATGTATGTCTACACCTATGACAATGTATACAGTTCCCAAACTGAAAGAAAAAACAATCTTAATTAAAAGTTGATCACAGAAAAGTCCATTTCTACCCAGAACTCCCCCAAACGAACACAAGAATTAGGCCACACAAGTGAAAGCTTTTTGCGCTAAAGTCAAAGCTTAATGCACTGAAAATGATTTGTCAAACAGTTGTGGCACAAGATTATTTTTCTCAAAGCATAAAAATCTGTCGTATGGTAAAAAAAAAAAAAAGTGCCTTTTATTGATCACATCTTAGAAATTGTGAGTTACAGTATCCGGCGTTATTAAAATAAATTTTAAAAAGCCAGTCTTTTGAACGGCTCTTTGAAATGAACGGATCCCAGAAAAGAGCCGTAAATCCCATCACTAGTTTCTACAGCATGAAAAGTGAGGTGTGACGTGTGTTAGAGGTGAGATGAGTGTGTCACACAATGCCAATGCGTGAGACTTGAGTGGTATGCTTCTCGAAATCTTCTCTTGCAAGCATTAATCCTTCATTTGGCATAGGTTTATCTCAACCAGTGTGTGTCTGCTTTAAACCCCTGGCAAATTTAGCACCTGCAAAATGTCCTCAAAAGCACAACCCAAGGTGTATCCAGAGGAGGCTAATGGTGCTGCCATGGAACAATGTTTTGGCCATGGCGTTGTGGGTTCAAGTCCTGAGTCCGAGACATTTGCTGAATGTCTCTCCGCGCTACTGTGCATTTCACACTGTGCTGTCCTCTCTAATAAAGCACCTGGATAGGACAGTGCAGGGTGAGATATTATTTTCAAAGGATTTCAAAAGCCTTTTGACGAAGAAAAAATAAAATAAAAGTACAGCTCACCTAGAAAATGGACTGCAAGTTATACAACCGCCGACTATAATGTGGCGGCCAGTAGCTGCAGATTTTTATAAGGATTCTTACCTTTCATTGTAGTGAAACATGAAATGTGATAGTTGAAAATTGGTTGTCAGGAGCAGCGGGAGTGCTATGTTCTAAAGTGTCAGGGTGTACGGGGTGCTGCTGAGGTGATGAGGCACACAAAGCCGGCTCGCTTTCTTCTACCCCGACGGTTGCTAGACAGCGAGCGCGAAACATATTCCACAGGGAGTTACTAGTTGTGTTTTCAATGTTTTAGAAGCTCAGGTAGAAAAAAGAAGAAGAAGAGTATAAACTTGCAGACCCAACGGCGCTGGCCTCTTTCATGTGGTGAAAAACTCAATCATCCTGCGCCTGTGACAGGAGCAAGAGGTGCAGTCGAGTAAGTGTTGTTCCTTTCTTTAAGTAAAGGAAATTTTCATATCGTGGCTCGCTTAAAAAGGTTACGAAACCAATTTGAGAACCTCTGGTCAATGCCACATAACCTAGCAACTCGCATTATATTAGACATACTTCAGGTACTGCAGATCTTTTCCTGAAGATCCTGGCCGCACTTGTTGCTACAGCCACCACTAAAACCAAAAGCTTTGTGGTTGAGTGATGAGCATCCTGGGTGGCCATGCATTTTAGTCCAGTGAGTATTTACGGTGACTGTGCGCCTGCATCTGTGGGCTCCAAATCAAGATCATTTGGTGGAGGCGAGAGCATGAGGTGAATGAACGGTGCAGTGATTTGACTGGGCCCAGATGTTGTCCTGTTATTTACTGTGGCAGCTCAGACTCGCTGCCTCTCCCCGTCACAGCTCAACAGTCCGCTGTGGCGTGCAGTTGAAATCCAACAGAGGTACAATGGAGCGGGGCTGGTTCCTCTTGTGGCTTGATATATTAGAGTGGCTATTACAGATTGATCTGCTCGGAGTTTTATTTTAATCTGTATTGTGTTTTTGTACTTTGACAAGTTCCAAATATAGATCTTACCACCACCACCATAACCTTTAAGTGAATAACCTTAATCTCTGGGAAAGGCAACAAAGGGAACTAGGGATGGGTGATTCCGGTGACTTTTAATTTATTCCAATTGTAAGTAAGTAAAGCAAGGGATAGTCGCTATATTGATCTGATACTAACACCAACGCATTAAAATTCTGGAAAAATTCTGGAAATTACAAAGACTCTCTCATGCTGCTCCCCCTCACGGACTGAATGAAGTTGGACTAACCAATGGAAGCTCATATACTAAACACTGATCTAACCATTAACAAATGAGCAGAAAAAACAAATAAATAAATTAAATAAATAAGTTTGATTTTTTTTATATATATATTATTTAATGTTAGTTAGTTAGTTAATTAGTTTCCTTAATCAATCTCTCAGAGGAGAAATTTGTATTGAACAGGGCAGCAGCTCAAAGTTACATATACACAATCACCATACAACACCATTGTCACAAGTTCACATTAGTGAAAGTAAGTTCCTCTGTCTCTTCTCCAACTCACTGTTTAGAAGATTAACAGCGGTAGGAATGTGGGCTATATTATGCAAAATTACTTTTTGGAGGTTCCCTCGTCAAAACCATAATTGAAGTAGAAATGTGTGTCCTTTTAGGTGGACAAAACAATGTTGAAAATGTTTTATAGTGCTTATGTGGAGCTTTTGTCTGTTGGTGTGGGGCTATAACTGAGGCGTACAAGAAACAATTACAGTCATAGGCATAATCCTATAGGCGTCTCTCTGAAGGGTCTGCAACAAGTCATTTCACAATTAAACAAAGATGATCCCTTTTCTTCTTCTTCATTTATCTTCTTCAAGTAGTCAATTGGGATTTTTTTAGACTTTGTATAGCTAGTCTGATTAGAGAGGGCTATGGAACGTAGGTAATGATTTTAACATTACAATACATTTTCTACAACTACTGCTACTGAAAGTTGTATTTTGAACCATTTGCACATGTTTGAGTCATCTCGAAATCTTCCAGAGGCATTTTGTGACTCCAGCTTACACAATGCTCTTCTATTCTAGCCCAAGTTCCCCTGTTGCCCTTTGTAACCTTTCTTTACCTTTCGATCTGTTGTACAGCTACTCCTTGCAGACTGCAGCCCATATGAAGTTTAATAAAGACAGTCTGATTGCTCATATGCTGCACGCTGAAAAACACCCAGCTGTTCTGAACCTCTGTCATTTTCAAATGTCAGATTGCCCTGAGATGAGCCTTGGTGAGTTTCTCTGAAGGTTTAGGCGCCTATTAGTGCCTGCAGTTAAAACCTCCATTTCTATATGCTGCACTGTATACCAAAATTACCAAAGGAATTAACTCAATCTAAATTATATAATTGTATTTTGGTTGTATTTTTAGAAATTCTTCCAAATTCCATGCAGCCCACAGACGGACATTGTGTTGTGTTACCAGTGAGTCACAGTCCAAACATTGGATGAGGGAGCAAACAGAGCAGTGTTTTCCTGTAAGCACTTGAGTGGTGCAAAATAGTCAGAATAGACTACGAGCAGCAATACGAGGTTTAGTATTCATTGTAATTTTACTGCTGCGCTGGACACTATATGGGTTTTAATGACTTCTGCAACATAAATATGGATACTATATTACAGTGCACAACTGAATTATTACAGCAAGCTGCTGAGTGTGGCAGGATTTAAGTTGTGTCACACTGTTGTAATGGTGATTTAATTTCATGGACTGTTTTATGAAAGAACAGTCTGTAACTCTGGGTTCTCAACTTCCAAAGAGTCACAGGCCTTCGCCAAAAATTACTTACATTTTTTTGAAATTCTGTCATAGTCATCATCATCAACAACCTTTGTTGCAGACACGAGGTCTAGTTAAAAAAACAAACAAAACAACACACAAAAGTAGTCTTATGATCAATATTTGAATCAACAGAACTTTGTGAGGAAATACAGAAAACTGTTGTTGGTTTGTTTATTATAACTTTAAATCAATTTGGTCCATGGCTCGTGGGATTTTGAAGGTCCCAAAGCTACACCAGTTGAGACCCCAATGCTCTAACTCAAAAAATGACAGATCAAATCAATATCCCTGTTACTCAGCACATAATTCATCACAATGGTCATACATTTGGTTAATTAATGCAGGTCTGTTGTCAAATTTGTCACAAAAAATGGTGCATGCAAACTTTATCTGGAGAGTACTAACCATACAATTGCATGTAGTTTGGCGTATTTACTCATCGTTGGTTGAAATATCACTATATAGTCTTATAGGTACTATCAATAACCTTAATTTAGTCAGCTGTGACATTCTATATTTTATCGTGCTGTTTGTTGCTTTTTATGTCATTATACATGAACTGTACAACGAATCTGTCCATTGCATTTAATCCATCCCTCAACGCCACTTGATACCGTAGGAGCAGAGGCAGCGGCAGTGCTGCCCCGGGACCCATCACCATGATGCGGAGCCAGGCTGATGGTCAAAAACATCTGGCTGGAGGATTCACCTATTGCACATGTGTTTTGTGGTAGGAGAAACTGGAATACCTGGAGGATACCTACGCAGACACAGGGGAGAACAGCAAACTCCACACAGAAAGGCCCCGTCCAGGTGGGAATCTAACCCAGGACCTTCTAGCTGTGAAGCACAAGCGCTAACCGCTGCGCTACTGTGCCGCCGTGTTGTTACGTTTTTATTTATTTATTTTTACTTATTTGAAGTATTAATTTTACCGAATAATTCCTCATCTGTAATAACTAGTATTAAATGTTGTGTGCAAGGGTATAGAGTAACCATTAGGCCACTAATAATTCCAGTGTCAGAAAGAGAGAAAAACACTATTAACAATGTCAGAAAGGTTGCTTTATGGCTGTTTGAAGCTAATCTGTTATTGACCGTAGAGGAGTGTTGTCCCTTTAACCAATCAGCCACTTGCCTGCAAGACTGACATCACATTGATCTGAGTGAGATTTACAAATTCCCTCTTTGATTCTTATTGAGTTTTTCCAATTGCCTGAGCATGTCTATCATGTATCCACAGGCCCAAAGGAGTGTGTGGCCGTGGGCAGAAGGAGTTGGCGTTTCAGGACACACACAGAAGCATTGGTGCCTCTGGTGAGCTGATGGAAAGCAACTCCACAGGCAGTGCCCCGGGCCCCTGTACCTCAGCTGTCCCGCACCGGAGTGACAGATTGTGCATCTTCTGCTCAGCATGGAGGAGCGGTCTGAGTCAGCCAAGGGAAACATGCAACCAGGAGATGGAGTTTCCACCAAAGAAAACAGGCAGTATTGTTCTTAGGTTTCATCACATCTCAACTGCAGTAGGAAATTCACCACAGCCCCTTACTTGTGCAACATTCAAATGAGTCATTCCACATTTGACCTAATATTACAAAATATACTATAGCCACCACACCCAAATAGATCAGTGGTGTGATATGGCACCTGTTGCATAATAAAAGCACAGTTCATTCACTCTTTCATTCTCTGACGTCACCCTCTTCCTGGTTTAGCCGGTGTGTGTTCCTCGCTCCGCCGGTGTTGTACAGGTAGCGTTTGTGTTAGCAGATATTGCACCATAAAGTAACCTTACTGGCCATAACTAGTAGGTTCGTAATTTAGCTCTGCGTTGTGGTAACGGCTCCACAATGTAGACCCTAGATGCTCCTTGTACAGGGACGGTGTCATAACCCCACACCCGAGTGTTTGCCCTGCGTCTAGAATATGGTAGGGCTTGGGGTGGATGTTTAGGTATACTTGGGTCAGGTGGTTATTCTTTAATTTCACCACACCCTCCAAAGAGAGTGAAATAAAATGTATCAAACAAGAAAAGATGCGATGAAGGCGAGTTGTGACGATTGACACTTTGAGGCTTCGAAGGAGACAGCGAGCTCTCTGACTTTTATCCCCCGACCTAAATGATAGAAGGAATGAAGAAATTGTGAAATAAGGGATGAGGGAGGGAGATTCTGAGGTTTGTATGTGAGTTGTGGTCATGCTCCCAAACTTAAAATAAAACGCTTATCTTATCTTTATTTTTTGCTGGAGACAAGCAGCAGAGTTGCAGAAGTTACGCTGTTGTCTTTTTGGTCCACTGCCGTGGGGCATGTTGCTCAGGTTTGCTCCCAGTTTAACATGGACTCATTTTTTGTTTTGTCTTGTGATCGAAGGATCAGCGGTTCAAATCCTGCAGGTGCTCACTGTCATTGTGTCCTTGGGCAAGACACTTCACCCACCTTGCCTCCAGTGTCTGCATACACTGGTGTATGAATGAGAGTGAATGGGTGACTGGTTCCTTGATGTAAAGCGCTTTGAGTGCCTAAGGCCGGTAGAAATAAATGTGATCATTTACCATTTAACTGACCTTACTTAAATATAATAAATAGTCAATAAACTGTATATCTGTGCCTGTGAATCAAAATCAAAGCTGTGTTCATTGTCACAGAGGTCCGGAGCCTTCTTTCTGGTTGTTAATTTTGTTAATGTTAACCTTTATATTATTTGTAGAACCACTCAGCAAGTGGTTCTCAAACTTTTAACACTACCTAATGAAATACTGTACCTACCAAGTATCACCCAGTGAGTAATCGGGAGAGTCGGGACGTTTCCTGGTGGGTCGCTCGGTTGTGGTGCTTATGGGCTGCATTTTACAACTAACACAGATGATTATGGTTATGTGAGTTTGGAATGGAATCTTATTTGTATATAGCCTGGCTAACGCCAGACTGCTGTGTGTGCTCGAATCTTTTCGAACTTCACAACAGCCTGGGGACCATGGCCGACATTTTTCCATGGATTTGGGCACCAATCACAGAACGAGGAGGGACGGTAAGACGATGACGCGCTATTTGACATACGGAAGCTTGTAGTTTGTTTAGGGATAAAAAAAATACTAAAATATTTACGGATCCAACATGACAGCAGCAGACACGATGCCATCTTTCGATCAAGCTTTAGAACGTGTTCTAAATAGTTTAGCTCAAAAGTTTACAGCAGGTACGTCATACGTCATCTGATACCATGATACGATTGGCTATGGCTACGTGCAGACGCATGAGAGACATTCGTAGCGCCCAATAAACGGCTATGGACAATCGTAAACCACACCTCTCCTACGAGAAAATGAATTGGTGGTCCCCAGACTAAATATCACTTGTGATTTTAGTCTGGCGTTAGCCAGGCTAATTTGTATATATATTTTTTATCAATTAGAACACATTTATATGAAAGAAAATGTAAAAAAGCAAGCCCCTACTTTTCTCTATAGCATGTTTCTACTGAACCAGTTCATCAGTAACTTGTAACAGACTGATGCTGTTTTGTAACACCTAAACAACAGGACTCCGTCTCAGCCCAAACCCTACAGATTTTCATCTATTCTGCTTCATCCGGCGCTACATTCTCCTTCCCCCTGTCCGTGTATTGCTGCTTCTACCGCCAGGTCGCTGTGGCTGCAGCCCGTTAGCCAGAGCTGCGAGAGATCAGAACGGGAAGAGGTAGACCCGCTCGCAGTGCGCTCAGGGCAGGGACAGGCGGCTGCAGCCTCTGCTCTGAGCCCCTGGCCTGAGCGGAGGCTGCAGAGGTGCGCTCAGACCGGGCACAGACAGCCTCGGACCCGGGGTCAGAGCACAGCGGGTAGACAGCGGGCGCAGCAGCGAGGCACTGAACCCCGTGTGTCATGACAATAGCGACGTATCGAAAGTTTGGAAAGAAACTCCAAAGTCAGGCAATACAGCGCGAATAAACGGAACGTTTGCAGCAGCAAAGCGAAAACGTAAAACTGTCAGGTTTATAGCAATGGACTGTTCTAATTGTTGCACAAAGCGAATAAAGTCATGAACGAAGCGTTCTGCAACTTTATAAATGTTGTAAGACTGATGATATTCCTGAATTCATTTTGCAGCTTATGTCCGTGTTTTTAAGTAACACAAGCGTAATTGTCATGTAAATCTATCAAAATAACGACTAATGTATGAAAATCAGAAAAAATCTTCGCATCAAACTTGTGGCAGGGAGATACCATTTGACGTTGAACTAACTCAGAGGGCTTTAGTTCAAGTTGGTGCAGTCCAATCCAGCGGAGACAAGTGTCCGCGCGGGTAAAGAGGGAAAAGGCAGTGAAAGGTAGTAAAGCGGACAAATACATATTTTTATGTGTTCTATCTACATCAGGCTCAGAATATGTGTGCAGCGGCCCATGTGAAAGGAGAAAGCAAGAGAAAGATGTCAAGGCCGTATTTGAACTGGTAACCTTCCGTACCTGAGACCTGCGCACTACCACTGAGCTATAACTCCGTACAAAACTGGGCTGGTCTTCTCCAAATTCCCAGGCCGAAATTAGGTCCCAGCACGCCACTGGTACTACCAGACCTAGATCAAGATTAAATCAGGACTAAACTGGATCTAAAAAGGGACTTTGTTAGACATACATTGCACTAAATCATGCTTGAACTGTGCGTAACACATTTCCCAAGTATCACCAGTAGTTTGAGAACCACTCAGCGCTGACACATACAGTATACACACAACAATATATCAACATAAATATGAATATCAACATCATTATCAACTATTTGCTCGCATTGTTTTCAAAAAACCTCACGATTTCATAATTGTTATGAACTGTCAGAACGGCCTCTTATACTCAATCTCTGCTCATTTGTGGGTTGTGGTGACACGCTAATTGTCACCTTCTATTAGCAAAATGTCATGTTGTTGATCGCTTTACTGAAATTTCAATCCCAGCTTCTCTTTGCGGCAGGAGAAGGAGAAAGAAAGAAAAAGCATTGTACAGAAAGAAGTGGCTCTTTACATTGGCTGACTGAACTTTAGGCTGTCTTTGCCATGCTCGGGCGTCTCAGGCATCAGGCCCGATCCGCATTCTGCACACAGCTGAAACCTTGGGATGACACATTGCACAGACATTGCAATTGTCTGGGTACAATTTGCATTCCCCGTGTCTTACTGCGCCCACCCACTGTAACGCACGCAGGGGGGCCGGCTCCCGGGAAGTTTGACAAAGCAGCTGGTGCCCCGCTCGTGTCACAGGACTCTTTATCCATATTTCAAGGACTTAAACTTATGTCAGCGTGTAGTCGTGGGCCAGTAGTTAACAGTCAGCAGTCTATGTGTAATGTCATAACTAAGACGTCAATATCAAATCACGACTTTGAACAATAAAGTACACCTTAACCGTGGCTCGTATTCATGTTTATATAAGTGATCAGGTTCTGGAAGTTGTCACCTAGACTGGGTTGTTGCTTGCTCATCTGATCACACTTGGTCAGCGTGCCGGTATTTAAACTCTGGCTCCTTCTGAGAGGAGGAGTTAGTTAGAAATGCCATCGCCCCGTCTTGTTCTTGTTCACACTTAGTCAGTTTAACTCAATAGACTTAGGATTTTCTGGAGCTGGGGAGGCACGAAAGGTCGTCGGGGCAGTTGGGTCACGGTTGCATTTGCAAAGCCTTTCTGCTTCTGTGATCTAGATCTGTGAAGACCATCATCAAGTCTGTGGGCTGAGATGGAACGTCCCCAACTCAGTCAGCCTTGTCCTCTTGACGACTTTGAAAGCGGCGTGTTTTTGCTATCTAAACTCATTCATCATTCATATACTTTTTTTTAAATATATATATCTTATACATGCTGGTTGCTGCTTTCATTGAAGATTTCTGGTTAAAATAAAATAGCTTGTCTCAAAAGGTTTTCAATTTCACTGTAAATTGTCGATGCGAAGAGTGAACACATTGTCTGTGCATTCTTGATGGACTGGGGTAATGTAACTGATTTAGCTTGTTTTTTTTTACACTTAGTGCACTTAGAGGAGGCAGTCCTTGCAATACAATTCATCTGTTTCCATACAGCTCCAATTAACATATCCAAAGAGAAATTACACTGTCAACTTCCTGATTTAAAATATAATTAAGAACATAAACTATTAGCGCGAACTGACTGGCCGCTTTGAGGGAACTGAAGTCACGCATGATTAAAACGTGAGTGCTTCTCTCCAAATGAAAATCAATGCATATTTCCAATTAATGATAAAATAGCTTTTTAGTGCCGCCATTAAATTTATAAGCGCTCTGTAGTCTATGGTTATTAGACATAGTCCTTCTGATAGCTGCGACACGGAAAGGTCCATCCACTCTGCATTGATGGGAAGCACTTCAATACGGCGGCGCGGCACCAAACGGCAGATATAAATGCACGTGGAAATGTTAATCTGTAGTAACCAGGTGATATGCGCCTATGATGAGCTGTTTGATGGTGTACACCGCCCCTCGGCACAGCATTAATCATATCTAACGACTTCGGATAGTGCACTAAACACTTTGCCCTACAGGATTTTCCCCCGACTGCCTCAGCCAGTGCTCAATATGGCGCCCAAGGCATGGCTGTTCCACATGACAAGATCTGTAGAGGGGTGTAGAGGAGAGAGAGCGGCAGGGGTGGGAGCGGCCTGATCTCTAGCGGCAAATTAGGCCCCCTCTGAAATCGATAAGAGGGGAGCCATGCACAGATTTCATTAGTCGGCAAACGTGTGCGGCTAAAGGGATGCAAACGGATATTGATGCCCGAGATTGATTGATCTCTTCTTTTCGTGAAAATGTACACACTGAGTTGCAATGCAGAGTTTGTTTTGCGTTTGTTTGCCTGCTGAGTGAACATTCAATCTTAAATACCAGTTTCGTCCGTGACCTTTTCCCAAGAAAACACGTTTTATTCACTAGATAGGCATCGGTTAAAAAAAAAAGAAAGTCCTCACAGCTTTCTAAAATGGACTTGGTCGGTCAAATTACTGTCACGGCGCACATATATTCTCCGCTACGGGCTGCAAAATATGTCTTCGACGAGATTTAAAATCAATAAACAAAAGTGACATTCGGGCATGGCGCATTCTTAAGCAGCCCTGTCACATAGGTGGAAGTCTGAAGCCTGTCTGAAGCGCCACCACACTGACTGAAACAGATAGCCCGTCGTGGCTAAAACCGTGTCTGCTGATACATTTTAGCCTAATTAGCTCCCAGACGGGCGTGGCACGGCCTCAAAGGGAAAACACAGGGCAATAGGTAGATGAGGCAATCACAGGCAAGTCGAAGTGGGATAGCAGGAAGTGATGGACTGCTTCCTTGATATTATCTGAATTCTCCGATAAATTAGGCCCCTCTCCGGTGAACGCAGGAGAAGAAATTTGCATCAAAGGAGTCAGCGCCGCACGTCAGGAGTACAATTCAGCAAAAAGCAGTGCATTAGAGGGGGGATAATGTAGGTTTTAGAGATTTACTTTAAAACACTGGCAGCGGGCTTGATGTCATTGTTAATCAAAGCGCCGCTGTCTGGAATATACTCGGAGACTTCTGCCGCTGTGCAAAGTTATCACTATTCATTGAAAAGTGCGCAGCATGTCTCAGGAGCATTACCATCACCTCATGTTTTAGTCAGGGCTGATGAGAGGGAGAGAACGTAGCAGAATTTGGAGAAGAAACTACACGCAAATCTAAATGTGCTAAAGCTAAATACGTTCCAAGTAAAAGTAAACTTCAGTCATTGGAAATGCAGCCATCGTTGATCGTGCATTCAAACATTTGTGGTCCCAACCCTTAAATGTAGAGCAGAGTAAAAACATACACTGTATAAGCAACCTCTGACCGTTAGAAACCGTGTACATACGCTGTGGACTTTAACATTTGAGGTATGTGAAATAACCATGGATGCTGATCAAAATATTATTATTAATATGGAAAATCTGCTCTCACCTTAATGGGGGGAATGCATTCTTAGGGGTCGGCCTTTTAGCCCGACAACCCATTAGTCCGATGTCTCATTATTCCGAAAATGTCCCATTGAGTAGGGCTTGAAAAATAAAATTAGGTTCAGGCAAGAGTCCACTGACCTTAAGGTTAGGGCCAATGGTTGTATATGGCTCTCTAATCCACAACACAACTGGGTTAGAGATATCGGACTAATGGCACCTCTGCTCAATGGTACATTTTCGGAATAATGAGACGTCCTGCAAAGCTGAATTCTTCTGAATCACAAAGTATTTATTTATGTATTGGTTTATTTGGTCGGGACAGTGCCTGTTAATGAACATACATGGGTCTCATGCATGTAAACAAGCCACACCGGATTGTAGCCTCGGGCTAATTTGCATCCGTCGTCCCCCATGTGCACTCTCACACACTCTCATTCATCCTGGCCTATTGTACATGTTTTTAGTGGTAGGGGAAACCGGAGTACCCGGAGGAAACCTACGCAGACACGGGGAGAACATGCAAACTCCACACAGAAAGGCCCCGTCCAGGTAGGAATCAAACCCAGACCTTCTGGCTGTGAAGCACGAGCTCTAACCACTGTACTACCGTGCCACCAAGTAAAAACACTCATAACAGCTTCACTACAGGCCGAGCAGTGTATTATTTTCCTTCCTTTATTTTCTTTATAGAAACAACTGCACAGCAAAGAGGAGGTGCTGTGGGAGGGGCTTATGGTAGCTCACTTGCAGGATCAGGAAGTGAAACTACTGGATTCCCCCCTCCCCCCAGCTGTTTCAGATCAATAAAGCATGTTCTAACCAGATTCTGATAAAATATGTGTGTCATTAATATCCAACTACCTGCATAAAGCATAATAGCCCCTCTTTAATCTAAATGTCCTACCTGGAACTATGCTGCACCATTGAAAGGGGCATAGATATACTGTAACTGAGGAAGCCTTTCAGATGAGAGAAAATACAACCCAGTAGATTTTCTTTGACGGAGAAACCATATTTGACAGAACTGACCCAATTCTAAACTAAAAGCAAAACCTAAAATTATATATGGTGACCAGGCACTGCAAGGCGTCCATATTAATTCTTCATCACTTCTTTGATTTCCTGTTGTAATCTGATTCATCAAGGTTGAATTATGTGCTTTAAGATTCACATTCATTATGCCGTGTCACATTTTATCTGCCGTCCATTTCATCACATTGCCACATGCATATTTAAGAGTCCGGAGGTGACATCTGTGTGACCATCTTGGTCTATGCCACCACCCACATCAGAATGTTCTCATCTATGGATCTCCTGTCTTTGAGGTCCCTCTACACTAGACTTGTTCTGATCATTTCAATGCTCAAATCGCCTGTGCTACACTACTTTCTCATTAAAGATCTTTGTTTTTCAGCTCGTTCCAAATGGTTTTATTTTGCATTATGCTTGTAGATGGAGACAAGTGCCCTCTACTGGTGAATGAATGAATTTGAAAGCAAAAGCTGAGAATTCCCCAAGTAGTTTAAAAGACTGAAAAAAAAGCATGTATTGGCCGTTCAAAGCAGAACTAAGTAACTCATGCCCCTAGAGGCCATAAGCGCCACTGCAGATGTCGTAGCATGTTGCGTTTTTTTACTCATTAATTGTCCGTGAGAGTAAATACTACACTGACAGAAAAGACAAAGGGAGAGAGGGATATCCAATTACACAATGGAGATCATTTGTATTTAGTCAAACTTGTCTGTAAATACTGTTTAAGTGGCGCTAGCCCACAGTTGGCATGTTAGCTTCTTCTTCGTGATTCCATTAGTGTGTATTGGTGGCTCCGACCCGGAGGCAGGAAAGTTGCAATTGTGGTTTTCTGGCCAGAGACACCAGGAGGAGATGAAAGACCCCCCACTCATCCCATTAAAGAGGGGGTATTATGCTTTTTTCAATCACATAGCACCAGTCTATAGCATACTACAATGATGACATAACCTTCTGTTGGTCTGTATATGCAGTAAATTAAAATAACTGCCTTGAATAAAATTGCTCTCTCAAAATGGCTGTACTGAACGTCTTGAAATAGGCCTCTGTCTCTTTAAGAAGCTTTCCGACACGCCCCCTTCAGCACACTGCTGTGACATTTAAACAACAACACTGTGCAGGGAGGGGGCTCTGCTGAGCTGAGGAGCAGTGGTTGGTGGCTTGGCTGGTGACAAAAGGTCCAGGAGGTGGGGGCGTTCCTAGGAGGACTGAGGCATAGCTACACCTAAAATGGCTGCCGTCTAAGTTTTTACTGATTACTCAAAAATATGTGAATGAGCCAAGGCAACACTCCAGGCATGTGTTTAATGAGGGAATGACATAATAACATGATATAAAGCTTGAAAAAGTCGATTTTACATAATACCCCCCCTTTAACACTTGTATTACCCCCCAGAGGGACTACGAAGAGGATTTTTTAAGGTAAACAAGTAACTTAGTTCTTCTTTAAGACAGGCCAATCTTATTTTACCAAAGTACAGTTTGAAGATTCTCAGCCCCCGGTATGATCCCCACGCGGAGAAATCTTAAGTTGCAACGAAGCTTCTAGCATCAATTTTAAGTTTGGAACACACCTATATTTTCACTCAACTGCAATAATTCTTGCTTCTAAAATTGATTAGTGGGTTGTGGTGTGTTTGGTGGCACGAGCGCAGGGGTATAGAATGTTTAATTTAGCCGGAGAGAGGCTTGTGCGGCGCTGCGTGACTATTTTCTTTAAGATTAAGAAAAAGTGAGAGCGGGCTGTGATGACGGTGTCGCCACCTGCTCAGTGGTAAACAGCATCCCTTCAACTTCTAAAACGAATTCCTGTTCAAATATGGGGAATTATATAAGCAGTGAAATCATCATGGAAGTAATTAAAGTTCAATATTAAAAATGTGCTGCACTGAATTTGAATTATCATACTTGGGTGTGTCTTCTATGACATGAATGTATTGTCTTGTAGCCAGACGGGGGCTGTGGGTGGAACTCATTTGAAGAGTTGTCCTATATTCCCTGTATTTCAGAATGGTTCCAAATTCATTTTCTCAGCTAATGAGAGACTTGTAGGTTTCTCCACATTCTTTCCTCCTATGTGTCACTGAAAATAATTATAGGTGTTATTTAATTTGAAAAAAGCTTTTGACACAGGGAGCACAGTGACATCTTGACACTGAATTGTCCCTTTTATCTCCAGGAAGTTTGATACTTGCAGGGTGTGCTTTCACAACCTGAAAAAGTTTGGTATTACAATACATTTGAGAAAGTGAGAAGGATTTAGATGAGCAAAAGTTTCTAAGTACAATCAAGTAAATCTCTCGACTAAGAAACCCAGAAAACGATTTAAGACAACCGCAATATTTTACCCACCACGGGGCTGTCTCGGTGTGTTCATTCTAGTGCGTCGGAGATTTTTCTTATTTCCGAGAGAGTGCCGGGAAAAATAATTGATGGTGACATGAAAAACGGGCAGGGGGAGCATGGAGCGGTGGGGTCGGAGCTGTGGTGTGGGATCCTCACCACGAATACCAAACACCCCCTCACCAACACCACAAGATAATACACTCCACAATGGGGGCATCAATCCTACTTCTTCATGCCCCCCGTTGCGCACCGGGTCAATTATATCTTTATTACAGTAAAATGCAGATTATTTCCAAGCACAACGTAGGTGCTTGGGAAGACTAATGATGCTCGCCGCTTACCAAATTTTCCATTTCTTGGTGTTTTCGCGGTAGGCACGCGAGCGAGCGGGGAGTTCACGGTCATAAACAAAGGCAAAGATTTCACTAATCAAATTGTGACCCTAGTCGGAAGCGCAGCCATAACCCTTAAAGCGCATTAGGGAGGATTGGGCCTGACACTTTGAAGCATCAGCACCTTTGCCTGGGTGGAAAGGTGTTGTTTTTGGCGCCCTGTGTGTGTAAGGGGATGAATGCCAGAGAGCTCCTAACGCAACGTTGTATTTTTATTTTTTTTTCCTTTTCGCACATTATTCCAAGAGCACAGTGTGGTGGCTGCACTTGTGAAGGTGTGTGCCGGGTTGCATACAGATCGAGCGGGAAGATGGTGATGACAAAGAAGGCAGTGTCAGTAGACCGGTCGCCAAATAATAGACTTTCAAATGTTTACTGTCCATGATTGGTTAGGTCCCATGCTTAATTGGTCACACCTATTCACATAAGGAGAATTCAACCTGAAAAGACTCTCAGAAACAAAGTGGCATTAGAAGAGCTGTATTGGACATGAATCATGTTGGGCGCTCAGACCCCGGCGGAAGACAGTGAATCAACTGTTTGAAATGCATGGGCGTGATGAATGAATGTAGGAGAGTCTTCCTTCCGGTGTCTGGACACTGGTGGTGGTGGAGGATGAGGTTTGAGGTGACCAGAGGACGACGATCCTCGATGAGCAGAGTAGAGATGAGGCCAAGTGGAGGAGGGGCGGAGGAGGGTCGCAGCACGCTGGGAAAAAGGCTGAAGCAGTGAACTCATGAGAGGTACTGCAGTGATATTCTGTCACGGAGGTTTGGCATGAGATGAAGCAATGACTGGATGATTGGTGAGGTGTAGTGAGAGATGAGGCCATGAATGGAGTGCTGTAGGTTGTCTAGGTTGAATTTACGCTTAAGTTCCATGATCAGTCACAGGAGGAGTTTCCAAAGGCTGATATTATGTGGGTTTGGGCAGTTTGGAGGTACAGTATTTCCAGGTACAGGTACAGTTTGACCCAATAATCGGTTTGGTAAAGTAATTTTGACAGTGGAATAAGAATTTTTTGCTCTTAAACAGTGAAATAAACATCTTATTATCATCAGATTTTGAGCGCAATTAGTTTTCACTTAATTTAACTGCAAACACACTCCCCTGGAGTATTTTACTTTGACAAACAGAAAAAATCTGCACAGTCCGACTTTTGCTTTGCCACAGTGCCGTTTCGGACGCGGGCCCAATGAAAGCACACCTGTATATACATAGCGCTTGATTACATGGGTCATGTGGTATGTCACATGACACGAAAAAGTCATATGACATACCAATTTGGAAGATTATAGGGGTGATACTAGGCTCGTTTAAGATGAGTCAGATGGATGCAGTTTTGACAGCCGTCTGCAGACGCACCGTGCAGGCTGGTTAGATTTCTGTTCGACTTGCTCCAGACTCTGATGTCACGGGCACGTAGGGCACAAAAAACTCGCGAAAACCTCAAGAGATACTGCAGTGGCTCCGTGCATGATGGGAAAAGTAAACAGACCAGGGAGGTAAAGAGGGTTTATTTTGGATAAACTTGAAATTAACGCGATATCTGAGGCCAGTCTCGTTGTTCTCTGGATGTGGAGTGGTCAGCTGGACTTCAGACTTTTTTCCCCACCACCGTTGCGCCGGCTACTCTCGCCAATCTTCCAGGTGAGCCGCAACCGCATCTCATACATAAAGGTTTAACAGACAAGTGATAAAAAATAGATGTGTGTTGGGTCATCTAAATTAGGCAAATATTTATTTGACTTACCAAATCAAGGGTAAATATGCTAATTTCAATAAAATGTGACTTTTTTTAGATTATGTGAACAAGTGAAAAGCTTTATGCACTAAAAATGTGTTGTCACTTGTCAAACAGTTGTAGCCTCTTTTAGCTAAATCAGTCCCTTCATAATTTTTAATAAAAACTGCCTGACAGCGATCAGGGCTTAGATACTATGAGTTATCTGACTGGCGTCATGAAGAAAAAAAAAAGATTTAAAAATGAGCCAGCCTTTTGAACGGCTCTTTGAAATGAATTGATCCCAAATACTCAGCTTCTTGTGAACAGACATAAATCCCATTACTACATTCTATACGATAGAGAGAAAAGAAGAAAACATGTTTTGATAGTGCACATGAACAACTATTTTTTTGATTGGGTCTTGTTGTGTTTGTCTAGAAAGCATTGAGACAGTGTGACAGTGTGTGTGTGACTTGGTATTGTTTATTTCCTGTCTGTCAACTAGAAATACCATATATCATAGTTTTTGTTTCACACTGAAACAATTAACAATTAAACAGTGTCTCAATACATTCTGAACCAAAACTGTAATGTTTCAAAATGTTCCATCAGATGCATTGTTTTGTGACAATGGATTCATTAAAACTTGCATGATTATGAAACTGTACAATCCAGTCCTATACAATCCCTGAAAAAGGAAATGTCATGTCTGTGTAATGATATTTATTGTGCGGCATGCTCAATGTACGGCTCGTCTCCTGCTGGGTCTAATTAGTCTTGAAGGACCGATTTCTCGTTAACATGTTTCTGTTGACTAAATTGGCCAATAAAAATCTTTGAACATTCAGATGAGCATGTCGAAAACAAATATTGGCAAAAAGACATTACCCGACATGTCAGCCGGTACTTATGAAAAAATCAATTACTTTGAATAGCCACTCTGTGCGGTTTGCGGACAGGAGGGTCATAAACCTGTGGGCTGCCTGATTGTTATTACCGGGCCCATCTATTTTCTACAGCTTCTGATTCTGTTAAGGGTCGGAAAGGGCTGGAGAGTCTCCCCAAACGCCCCGAGCAGGAGGCACAGAGAGGAGCCCCCATAGGTCGGAATTAGACAGACAAACATGTTCGGCACCACAGGGGAAATTTAAAGTTAGCCATTCAGTTAACAATCAACTTTTTGGGCACAAGTGAACGCCAGGGGTTGGGCCACGTCGAACTCTGTGGCCTTACCGGAGGGAGCGAGTTGACTTGTGTAGGTTGGGGCGATCGGTGCAATATATTCTGCCTGGACGTGCAGTGTACTGTCATTACTGTAAATGTGCGTGTGTTGCAAACTAAGAATTCATAGTGGACTGTTGACCAAGATCCATTTCGCCCTGGCCGGTCACAGTGGCCCTCATTTATCAAACTTGTGTACCGTGAAATCAGAGCGTATGTGGGTTGTATGAAAAAATCACCGCCTGTTTTGGCATTTATCAATCTGAGCGCACCGTACACCTGGCCTACGGAGCGCTCAAATCCTACACCAAGTCAGGAGGTGGTGTACATGATACACCAGTTTTAACTAAACACTAAACAGCGCAGGAAAACAGTTTTGATCAGCATGAATTGTATTGCCACATCGCATATAATCCTCATTAGTGATTTAAACATGAAACAAGGTTACAGCATTAATGTTTATGGGCAGACTTGATTCAATGTTGCGCTGCATCGACATGCTCCTCCTCGGCCACGAGCCCCCAGAGGCTCAGCCCGGACCAGACTCTAGAACCTGGACTGCAAGCCACAGAGACGCTTATGATGTTTTTTTATATTTGTTTTGTTTTAACAAAATACCGCTGCTGCGCAAACATTGTGTGGATTCCCCACCTCACACCCGCGGCCGTGTACCGGGACACCGGGCCTCACCTGGGTCTGCGCGAGGCCATGCTCCGTGTTCTGTGGCCCTTATTCCGTGATGCGAGTAGCCCGGGCGTCAAACAAATCCTTCAAAAGCTCCACAGCTTTTGTCGGTCCGAACGGGTTTGCAAGGTCCAGGTTTGAGCGGCGCACAGGGTCTGGTGACCGCGCGCTCTACTCGCGTCAGGGGAATGATCGAAGCACGTCTCAATCAATCAATCAATCTTTATTTATAGAGCGCTTTTCATGCACAAGTGCATCACAAAGTGCTCGTAGGGCTGTCTTCGGTCCGGACGGGTTCGTTAGGTTCCGGTCAGCTGTCAGCTCTCCGCGCCCCTGTTCCCTCCCGGAGGAAAGCTCTCCTCAGGCCGAAAGAGTCCGCGGAGCTGACAGCTGCTTTTCACTAGTTCAGATCATGGTAGAGTCTGTACTGCAGCGTTATATCAACGCTTCGTTCTTTTTACCACACACAATTTTTTTTAATGTGGTCTAATTGTATACTCTTTTTTTTATATAGGCTATTTAGGCCTACAGCTTATTTAATAAACACTTTTTTTCATGAATGTGATCTTGGATTGGCTATAGTATGGTTAATGTTGGTTAGTGATAGATTTTTTTTTTTTAAATCTTCCTCATGTGCAAAAATATCATATTTGTTCTGTTAAAAACAACTATTCATAATTTCCTGGTTGGAGAAATATTCTTTTTTGCCGTGTTTCGTGCGTGCGTGCAGTAAAACCATAGACATATTATTAATAGACCGTCAATACTTACTCCTCCCCGTTTACCATAATGACCACGTTCGAGGGGGAATTCATGGCGGATTTACAGGCTCCTCCTCCTCAGCTCTGACGAAGCATGTTCCTAATAAGGGCATAAGGGCGGGATCTTCACTGTAGACTCGGCCCTAGCGTGACGTGTAGCTCGCGCAGCTCCAATGCTAACAGTCAGACCCCTGTTAAGTAGGAGATTTCTAAAATGTATCCTACCATAACCAGCCCGGTGCCTCTGATTGTGTCTAACCCGCCGTAATCACAGGAGGAATATCTAGCTCTAGACAGTTCCAAACAATTAGGCACCGGGCATTAAAGTTGTTTTTAACGTGTCTAAAGTCCAATGCATTCCAATGCGGGCCTAGCGCGTATATGGCGGTACTACAGCAATGGCGGAGCAATGGCGGCCTCCAGTGTCGTCGTCGCAAAGCAGAGCAGCCAGCACCCATTGAGTAAAACCAGTGGGTGAGGCCTCCTCATACATGAATATTTGTGGGCGTTTCATTCAAATGACGCTATGACTTCTCCGTGGCATTTACCATCAGATGCTTTTGCGTACGAAATGATCTTAGCGGAAAGCACAGGTTCATAAATGCCACGCGCACTCTGGCGTATAATCGCAAATACACCTACGCATGCACCATTTTTGTCCGCAATGTTTATAAATGAGGGCCAATAAGTGGAAAGTCCACATTCATAAACTTGTTTCTGCATATTAAAAGTTCTTCAGACATTATGAACTACTATGAGTTTCACTCGTCATTTCATTGAAATTTCTGTTATTAAAGGTTACTATAAAAATATATGGAGACGGAGTTTCATTTCTCGCCAATATTACACCTTCATTCGGCTGGAAGTGGCATTTTGTTTACTTCACAGACCTGTCAGTTTTCTTATCATTATTTGTTGTATATCTACCGCACACTCCTCCATCTGTTTATCCCCTGCAACTCGAGCAGCCTCATATTAATGTCAACATTTAACAATCTTGGCCGATGCTGCTTCAAAACAAGTCTGGCAGTAAACTGAAAGCCCAGAAATGGCAGAGGAGAACTCTTAAGACTATGTTCACACTGCAGGTCTTAATACTCAGCTCGAATTTGATGTTTTTTTTTCTTCTTTGTTTGCAAGGTTGTTCATAATTCTTATTACAAACAACTTGTATGTGACCCCGTATCTAAACAAATCCATCTCTAAAATGAGGCACAAGTGCTTATGAGGACACAAGAGATGTCTGTGAAAGTAAACATGAACTGTGCCACGGCTTTATTGTAGACTATGCCTTTTTGTGAGACGGTGGCATTGACGTCTGCACAGAGAAATGTGTCGATATGGAGTCCAGTGGTGGGATTGTGAGGCCAGCTGTTTCACTCACATCAAAACATGTTCTAACTCCCATACTTACAGTGAATGACATTTATTGTGTATTGATGTATATGACCTTTCTGTTCAGACTGGAGTTGCAAAAAAATGCCTACGTATTGGATGTAGGACCAGTAGGAAAGTGGTCTGGGTCGCATTTGTGATAACACTGTCGTGAAAAGATAAGATGCAGTTTATGAAGATGTGTTTTGGTGGTAATCAAAAGGCCATCGGAGAAGAACGAAAGCTACGTATCAGTCAGTCAGCCCCTGGGCAGCTGCGAAAGGCAATGGGAGTATTTTAATTGCCTTAGACGTGTGTACGGGGAGGAAAGTTAGCCGACTGAACAAGCTGATTGCAGGGAATTTGAAGATCAACAGTTTGGGGCGGCCGTAAAAGAGGTGGGCGTTGAACAAAATGAATAAAATCAATGATAATTCTAATCACATGTCTTAAAACTTCAGAATAACCGGCTCTGCCAACACATAAAAGGATAAGGCCTTGAAATGATGTGCCAACAGCTGTGCGACCCCTGCTGTGATCAGTGAGTGGGCTCCTTAGGCGTAAAAAAGGAATGTCAAATCTTTGCCAATGACACTTCTTAAAATGACCATAAAATTGGATTAACTTTCTTCTGAAATGTTTTCACACGACATGAAATACTTAAATAGAATACTTGTTTGTTAGGAAACATTCTTAAAGGGCCGCGTCATTGTTTTGATGAGAACATATACCATTTTTTTACTTTTTACCATGTTATAACTTTACCCTGATTAGCCTGTTGCTAGTACATTTTGAAAGTTTCATCTTGATATCACCTGATATCTGCCATTTTAGGGTTAGGGTTAAGGTTAGAGTTAGCAATTATGCACTGCTAACCCCTTATTGACAAGCTCTCCTGTCAATCTCAAAGTGTAATGACTGGAGAGCTTACAGCCTATATGCCAGTGTGAGTAAGATCTGTGTGACACAACTTACATGACATTTGCAGTTCCTAACCCTAATCGCTAACCCTAACCCTAGGCCCCTGACCAGGGGGATGGCAAGTAACAAGTTAAACTGCTCTCCTGGTCACTGGGGCACACGGTGAAGACATGTGTACTGTGCTTGCATGTTGTACGACTGCATTTGATAGTCGAGGGTTATTTTCTAGATATACATTATCTATCCTGTTACCTGCCACCTTAGGGTTAGGTTCTTAGTTTTCTCCATTAACATCTTATGTCGGAGTTAAAAAGAGCTGATGCCGCAATCCAAATATGGTCATTTCCTTTACGTGTATGGACTGAAGAAATAATTTACACAAGCCGATGTGTAGACATTACAAAACTCAAGGACTTGTGTAGCTCCTACAGACACTGAACTTTCCAGTCTTGTACTTAAGAATATTCTTTTTAATTGTATTTGTCCAACCAGATTTACAGATTTATTTATTTTTTTTCCACTTATGAAGAGCTTATTCGAAAACTAAACAAGATATCCAAAATCCTCCCAGGAAAAAATATATATATAAAAAAGATAATTATACATTTCGTTGCTGAAAGTATTTGTAATTTGGCAATTGTTATGCATAAATTGCCTTATTTTTTTCTAAATTATTTTTTGTTGCTTTCCCTATTCACCTGCAGTGTCTCGTCTTAAGGCTAAGGTGTCTAAAGTATTCGTAAATACCTTCATTATTACTGTCACCTTAAACCCAACCTTTTGTACTATACTTTTAATCACGGCGCTTTCCGTGTAATTTGCAAGTTTAGACGTCTCCAGCAGCACGCCCTGAGCTTGCTGTCCGCCGTCACCGGCTCATTACCGGAGACCAAGCTGTTGACCCCGCTCTCGCACGTTTGTCTCGCTTCTGGTGATGCTACCTCCTCCGTCCTTGTTATGCCAGCTGCCTCGCGCACTACAGATGTTTTATTTTATTTATTTATTTTTTTACTGCTCTTGTGCGCGCCGCCTCCCCGCCGCGCCAGGATCGACGGAAGGTGGGAATCGGAAAAACACTCCGAACGGCGCTCCTCCCGCTGCAAGGTCAATCTGGTCCGCCGTCGCAGCTACAGCGCGTCACCCTAATGAAGCCCCGGCAGACGAACACTTAATAAGAGTTAAGAGTAAATTAACCTTGAAGACTTTCTGCGAGCATCTCTTCTTCATCCTCTTCTCTTTGCGCTTCCCACGACCAAGGACGCGCTTTTATTTAGCCGGCAGAGGTCGGTGCGAAAACATTCCCTCGGCGCTCGCAAATTTCCCTTTTGACATCTGTGTTCTGAAGGGGGGCAATGAGGTAATGCTTCACACCTTAATGTACTTTGAACTAAATGAAAAGATAACTTCCAGTACTTCGAACCAACCCTCCATTCTCTACAGGAGTTTTTGTTTTTTCCCTTCTTCTTCTCTTTCTCGCCGCTGATCAATGCCCCTAATGATGGTGATCAATCACAAAAATGAAGGATTTACTTTCCAATATTAATTTTGCTCAGCATCGATTCTGGACTGAAGAGTCTTACTGCCATTATAGCTTTTTGGACAGTCTTAAAAACAAGTCGTCCATCTTTTTGTTGTTATAGTGCCATACATAAGATTAGTTGCAAATAACAATCACTTGAGGTAATATCTGGTGAACTCATTGTTTTTCATGCTAATTGCTGCACTCAGATGAAAGTGTTTTGCGAAGGATTATCACGTCTACACTTGACTTCATCCAATCCAATGTTACGATCGTGTGCACATATTGTAGCACACCTTGCTGCAGCAAATTAGAATGATCGCATCCTGGTTCTGAATCCCTTTAAAGTTAATCATTTGCTCAGCACATGCCAAGATTTCCTTCATTTTCTGTTTAACAAGTCAACAAGTTACCAAAGGGTTTCAGAACTTAGTCATCCAGTTAATGTTTTTGGGGGAAATGTTGTTCTTCTGGGGCAGGCTGCGTAGGTTTCCTCCGGGTACTCCGGTTTCCCCTACCACCAAAAACATGTACAATAGGCCAGGATGAATGATGTGTGTGAATGCATGGAGGTGGTCAGAGGTACCGTTGGCGCAGATGTGTACAGTTGCGACAGCGCTTCTGTCAGTCTCCCCCAGGGGAAACTGAAGCTACTAACGTAGTTTACCACCAAGTATGGAGTGAATGTAAAATGCTCTCATGTAAAGCGCTTTGTGACCATGTCTGTGAAAGGCGCTATATAAATAAAGATCTTCTTCTTCTTCTATACCACACACTCCGAGGTTGAACAGTTAATGATCTTCGTTTATTATTAGCTGGTCTTACAGCAGCTAAAAGAAAATGATAGCATGTCGCTGGAAATCAGCACAAACTCTGAATGTGGGAGAGTGGCTTGCAGAGAATTGGGCAGCTAGAGCAATTTGCAGCTCGTATTCATAGAGCAAAAGCTGAAAAGAGTACTTGTTGACACATCTGCTGAAATAACTACAAAATAATCTCTGACAGGAGGTTAACCATAACCTTCTGCACGGTATTGCAGTGGTTAGTGCTGGTTCTTCACAGCTAGAAGGTCCCGGGATCGGTTCCTGTCTGTGTGGAGTTTGCATGTTCTCCCCATGTCTGCTTGGTTGCCTCCAGGTACTCTGGTTTCACCTACCACTAAAACATGTACAATAGGTTAATCCACTAGCCTGGGTACACATCTGGAGATGGGTCCCCGAGCGCCGGCCTACGCAGGCTGCCCATTGTTGCTACAGGTTGCAGCAACATTGAGGATGGGTTAAATGTAGGGAACGAATTTTGCAACAGGGAACAATAAAGTACAGTATAAAGATAATGCTTGAACAAAAGGGTTGGGGGTGCATATTATGTTGCTGCATGAGCGTACAGTACAACTTTCCTTTAAATTTGCACACACAAAAAACTCGTCTGGATGTCAAAGTGATGTTACTGCAATGCATTTGTAGATGAATCAGTAAACGTATGAAACTCTGCCCTGATTGAAACAATGCTGAATGCGATCACAATAACTTATTCATTTAATTCCTTTGAGCAGTGAATGTTTAAGATGCGTGTGTCTGGTTACAGCAAGTCCCAATGTGTTAGAAAACAAAGCGAGATTCATTTCATTATTATAAATCTTTTCTTCATTGGTGAGAGAGTTCAAAGACTGCTCTTTGAAGTGTAAATGCATGGGATAGCTAACTTTCAAATCACAGGGTTAAACCTTGCTTTTAGTTATATCCCATATGATTTATCATAGATGTATCCACGCTGGCAGGTCGTGACTCCCAGCAACTAGAACTAGCTTTTAAACACTGGATGTAATGCAGTATTTAGCCAGTTACTCCTCGCTAACCGCTAACATCAGATGCTGTTGCTATGCGGCCACAAATGACTTCATCCACACTCTGCTGCACATGCTTTTGGAGCTTGACGTCCCTGCATTTCGTTGTGTTTTGACAGCGTTCGCGAAAGGGCAAAGGGCTGCATGCTGCTCGTCTGGCTTAAATGACATGACACTGATGGTTCGCTGTCTTTGCCGTATCACGGAGCCGCGCGCGCAGAAATATAATAATCGGCCGCTGCGGTGTGCACTGTGCCTGTGCCCGGTTATGGTGATGACAGCCCGCGCTAATGATACGCCACTCATTGAACCACCAGGGGCAGACAACATGCCAAAGCCCCGAAAGGATTTATGCCACAAGCCCATTCCGTCTGCGCCGCGTTGTCATGTTATCGCATCAGCTGATCAAAGGCCCGATACAGGAACTCGAAAGCTCCGTGGTGCGTTTACTGGCGCAGGAACAAATCTGCTTTAACCTGCCTTGTGTAGTTAATGCAGAGGCAAGTCAGATTCTTGTACAGTATATGAGATAAAGGGAGTTGACAGTGTTTTAGGCCAAAAGAGCTGTTGTGAAGTGACAAAGATGTGCAAATCACTGAGAGATGTTTTGGGGATACACAGTGAAGACATTTATGAATGCACCATTTAGTTGCTGTGAAAGGAAGGTCGCAGATAATTAAATAAATATGTTGCTACTGTGACCATGGATCAACACAAAGCATGCACTTTTTTTCTTCTTGTAAATTGAGTTTGTTTCAAACTATTGACAGACATACTCTATATTTCCAATACCAATATCATCAACACTGTATTCTTCTTTGGATTTTATTTGGTCCTTCCTTGTCAGAAGATGAGGAGCCGTCTTAAAGGGGGGTATTATGCTTTTTTCAATCACATAGCACCAGTCTATAGCATACTACAATGATGACGTAACCTTCTGTTGGTCTGTATATGCAGTAAATTAAAATAACTGCCTTGAATAAAATTGCTCTCTCAAAATGGCTGTACTGAACGTCTTGAAATAGGCCTCTCTCTCTTTAAGAAGCTTTCCGACACGCCCCCTTCAGCACACTGCTGTGGCATCTAAACAACACTACTGTGCGGGGAGGGGCCTCTGCTGAGCTGAGGAGCAGTGGTTGGTGGCTTGGCTGGTGACAAAAGGTCCAGAGGCGTCTCCAGGAGGTGGGGGCGTTCCTAGGAGGACTGAGGCATAGCTACACCTAAAATGGCTGCCGTCTAAGTTTTTACTGATTACTCAAAAATATGTGAATGAGCCAAGGCAACACTCCAGGCATGTGTTTAATGAGGGAATGACATAATAACATGATATAAAGCTTGAAAAAGTCGATTTTACATAATACCCCCCTTTAAGACTCGCTATGGTGTCCCCAAACTCAAGCAGCTTTTTGTATAAACAATGGAGTTGAGGTTTTGATAAACTAAAAAAGGGCGTCTGGGGGGGTTCTTCCACAGCAAGTTTTATTTTCAAAAGGAAATATCTGTTGCGTTCACAAAATCAACTTGAGGAGAGGGGTTAAGTAGTGGGTGATACCATATCTTACTGGTCATTTCATATGGGTAATTCCATTTTCACTTCTAAAACTGGTTATTTGATATCATTAACTTGTAAAATAATGGTTATTTAGCAATGTCAATGTTAAATGAATCCCAAAAACAAATTGTAAAATGAATACTTTAAACAAACAGAACATAAACTTGCAGGTCCATGATATGAGTCAGTCCAGTACTCTGCTGTGAACAATGAAGTCGTCCTTTTGAGTCTACAATTGCTGCCTCTTCTTCTATTTTACTTATGCCAATTAATACTGAATCGATACTGGAAAAAGTAGCCTTTGTATCAATAGTACAAATCCCCAGTTGCTTGACTTTGTGAGCGCCTCTTGTACTACTAGAGATATAAAACTTAGAAAAAGCTTCAAATTGTATGAATTGCATATAATTGACCACCTCGGAGTAATATTAAATAATTGTGTTTTTTCTAAAGTCCCTTTCTTTGCTGTAACTTTGACCAATTCAGACGATCTTTCCTGTGAACAAGCCTGTCAGGGGAGAGAGCTTGACCGTTTATTTTTGTCAATTTTCTCCTTTCCTCATTTTTGCAATCTTACAGATTATCACTTTAATGTGCATATTTCATATCAACTTGGCCATATCAAAATCTCATAAGAACAGGCTGACTACATCTAGCAACAATAATTGATAAGACATCTCAAACCTACAGTCGTAGTCGATCATCAAAACATGTCACGGTAAATGAACAGCACATCCCTTACCCAAAAGAGAGAACAATTACATAATAGCCAAAACTCCTGGGGCCCGATCTTGTGTTTCTCAACGCGGACTATAGCGTAACATTTTGCCCTTAGTAGGAGCGCAATTTCAGATCTTGCCACTCCAGGTTAGCGCTTTTAAGTGGGAAGTACATGGGGTGGAGAAACACCCATGACCAATGGCGATGTTATGTACAAAAGCCTTTTCCTCCAACCAGGCTCCGTGGCATGGGGGAGGGGTTGTGGGGAGTGTGGAACATGTGCTTTTTGTTTTGGTCGCGTTAGCGCAATTATGGCCGAGCGAGCGCCGACCCGCGCCACAGCGGGACCAGCATAGCTACTTCGCTTTCTCTCGGCACACGAACATTGTTTATCTCACGATGGGGTTAATAAAGTTTTTAGTTTGACCTGTGTATGATGCTTAAAGAGGGGGTATTATGCTTTTTTCAATCACATAGCACCAGTCTATAGCATACTACAATGATGACGTAACCTTCTGTTGGTCTGTATATGCAGTAAATTAAAATAACTGCCTTGAATAAAATTGCTCTCTCAAAATGGCTGTACTGAACGTCTTGAAATAGGCCTCTGTCTCTTTAAGAAGCTTTCCGACACGCCCCCTTCAGCACACTGCTGTGGCATTTAAGCAACACTACTGTGTGGGGAGGGGCCTCTGCTGAGCTGAGGAGCAGTGGTTGGTGGCTTGGCTGGTGACAAAAGGTCCAGAGGCGTCTCCAGGAGGTGGGGGCGTTCCTAGGAGGACTGAGGCATAGCTACACCTAAAATGGCTGCCGTCTAAGTTTTTACTGATTACTCAAAAATATGTGAATGAGCCAAGGCAACACTCCAGGCATGTGTTTAATGAGGGAATGACATAATAACATGATATAAAGCTTGAAAAAGTCGATTTTACATAATACCCCCCTTTAAGGCAGCGCGATGTTAACAAGGAAATGAATGTGAGTTGCCATCAGAGCACCGCTCTCAGTGCTGGTTATAATAAACCACGCCTCAGTCGACCTCTTTTCATAAGCGACGTCCTCTCGCTAGTGGCGCAGACAAATAGTGCAACAGCTGCGCCACATGGAAGATAACCATAACGCTTGAAGCTTGCGCTGTCCTTGTTGTTGAAAACCCAATTTAGACATACAGTGCCAAGCTCATAAACCATCTGTTGAATAAGCCTGAAGTCCTGATTCTGTCCATTTATTTATTTATTGGTTTATTTGTGGTTATTGTGAATGCATTTGAGAGGTACTTTAAGCAGATGAAACCCTCAGCTAAAATTACATGCACTTTTCATCCTGCCATCACAGACCAAAGCACATCATCCTCTTTAAGAAGCAACAGGATGTGAAAATCAAACAATTAGAACTCAAATTCCATGTCCTGTTCGGAGTACTCGGTTGACTTATGAGATGGCAGTCATTTTCTGTTTTGTTATTCGTGTGATGATATTGTACTTAGCCGCAGATAGAGTGCTTCTTCACTGTGTTATGCGCCGCTTAATGCTTTTAAGCCAGGTTGCCAGGGTGTCGTGCTTATCCCCATCTTCCCTTTCCCTTTGTCGGCGCGCCGCTACTCGGCTGCAGTGAGAAAAAGTAGAGCAGGTTTTGTTGATGACTTAAGGGATGGAGCGCACACCGGGACTTCTAATGCACCTAGTATTTAAATAATCCCCGGGTCTGCTTTATCCTTTTGATGCCTTTGTTCACTTTGAAAAGTTATCGTCATACGGCCCGTGTACTGCTGGGAATGAGGAGGAGAGGGGCAGGATGATGTAGCCATATATACCTTTTTTTGTGTGTGTGTGTGTGTGTGTGGAAGAACATCTGAATGCACATTGGAAAATCTTATCGCCCCCCGAGCCATGCAGCCAAATTCTCCACTCTCCTATTCTAGAAAGCAAGGCAAAAAAATAAAATGAAGAGGGGAAGCCAGGAATAATCGTCCATGCTTATCTTTCCGCTGTAGCAAGGGGGGCTATAATGACGCAGCCATCCATAGTGGAGAGCTTAATAATTCATTGTAGTAGCTTTGCAGGTGAACCCTATCACATTACGATTTAAAAGCTCTAAAGCTAGTTTTGCTGGAGAGGAATGCCGCCTGATAAATGCTGGTCGGCAGGAGCCCAGGCGCACACAGACACATGGGCTCGCACAAAGCACGTACACATGAGCTTTAAATTAGATGCAGTTTGCTCTAAATAGACTTGTATTGCAGTCCTCAGAGCTCCATCAGCGCATAAGTGGTACTTTTAAATGGTAAATACAAACAGAGCTCATTGAGAGGGTGCCCCACGTCTCTAATCTGGGAAGGCGCACCTCAGTTTAAGTGAGTGCCCTAACAGGAAGTGAGTTAAGATTCCCGCGGCGCACGCCACACCGAGACAGACAGAGAAATAAAACGAGCATTTTACTTGTTTTTATCCCAAGGGCAGAGGAGTTACTGTCCCCTCCTTTTATAATGTCACTTCCCACATACACACACGGCCATGCTTCCACTGGCACAGTGCCATAAGAAGTCACAAAGAGGGGGGCATTAGTATTTCTGTGCTCTGACATTCTTGTTTTCATCTGGACCTTTGCTCTGATTAAAGATCTAGAACAGTCTGCTGGCATTTCTTATTCCCCGCTAAAACCCATTTTCTCCCACAGAACCTTCAGACATTGTACAAAGATGGGGTCGGCTTTGTCAGTGACCTCTGGCACCAACAGGCTGTAGAGCGCATCCCAGATGGGCTGGACTGTGGCCCGCTCCGCTTCTTCTCTTTGTGTGCCTCTCTATCGGCTGCTGTCGCCCTCTCTGCTCCCTAAAGGACAGCCGGAGCCTGGGTCGCTTGGCACAGGGGCTGCATACAGTAGTGACCTTGCGGGGCTCTCTAATGGAGAACTTGGCTGGCTTCCACACTTCCTCAGCCAGCAGACACTCGCCTCCCTCTGTGGGTCTATAGATCCAGGCTATACTCACCTCTAACCCCCCACCTCCCCCCTCCCCAGCCTATCTGAGAGCTGAGACACATCACTGACATTAATTGTCACCAGCGACAGCGGCTGATAAAAGCTTCCTGCCCTGTTTCACTGCGGGGAAACCGACGAGTCATGAGGGAATTCATTCCGCCCCGAGGATCCATACAATGACAGGGTGAGTGTGTTACCATGAGACTGTGTTTGCACATGTGATGGTGAGAAGTGTCACAACACGTTGGAATCACGTTGGCCCGCAGTCACCCCCCGGAAATGAGTGTGATGGGATTAAATGATAAGAAGATAATTCACATCGGAGATTAGTATGTGAGGATAAAACACTGCTTTAGTCTTCTCCGATGATACACGGCTATTCAGAACTACAATCACATCATAATGCACTTTGTGAAGAGGAGCTGTGGAGATCCACTTTTCTGTGTCTGATGAATGGTGAGGATATGGGTTGGATGAATATGAATGTTTGATAATCTAATTAATCCGGTTTGCACATGGCTCCAAAGATAAATAATCTTCCGCCGAGCTAATCACAGTGGTAAATATTTATCTGTTTGTGAATATGTCACTGCACAATGCAGCTTTCCACTAGCTTCACTGGAGCACTGCATAAAGCCAGACAGGCTGCATTTTACCCCTCACAAGCTATAGCATATGAAATCTCTAAATTTCTTCTTTTTCAATCAAGACCTTGGAAGGACCAAAGGAACCCTGCCTGGGGATCTGAAATGGCTTGCAAAGGACTTCAAGGATTATGATATAGCCACGGGACATAGCCAGCTGAGCCATGAAAGTAGAATCTTAAAAAATCAATTCTGAAACTCACAGGTAGCTGCAGCAGAGATCATTTCTGCTTGGAGCATAGCAGCAGCTTTTTGGAAAAGTTAAGCAGGGGAAGAAGGAGAAGAAACGTTTTTTACAAACCACAGAGAGGAGCAAGGAGAGTCACAGTAATCCAAATCGGGAATAGAAAATAAATATGGAGGACTTCTGCTGGTGTCCTTCGATAAAACACTCTGTCGACTGATCTCTGTGGTGCAGCCACTCCAGTGTACAATTGGTCACTGACACTGATAAGATACACGTTTAACCCAGTACTCCTCACACAAAGGTAAAGTCAATGGGCGAATCCTTGTCTGAATAAAAGGGGCAAGAAATCTTAGTGACTCAATTTAAGCAGAAAATGTATCTTTACTTTCAAAATTTGAATTTAAAACTATAAGAAAACAACCACATCTTGAAAATACAGTATGACAAAACATTGTTCTACAGAAAATAATAAATAGAGAAATAGGGAAATTACAGCCTACAGGTTTAGTGTTTTGAAACTTATAGAGAGACAATATAAATAAGGCAAAATTTTGAATTTAATTAATTTGGCACTTTTACTGGTATAAATGTATGAAAAATGTTCTTTCATTGTTTCATGTTCATATGGAAATAAGGTTTTTTATGCGTATGCTAATGTAATATCAATCTGTGATTCAGACATAAATCGTTGGGGGAGAGGATGGACTTTTGGTGCAACATTTGTTGCTGATTTATCAATATACAATTGTACTAGGAAACTGCATAGATAAGATGAAGGGTTAGTCCATGAGCTCCTGCGACTCTGCGCACCTTCAATGTGGGCCAACCTGTTTTTAGTGGTAGTAGAAACCGGAAAAAGACGACGCAGACACAGACAAACTCATTTTGAGAAAATATCCTGTATAGTTTCCCATTTAAACTATATAAAAGTGCTTATTCAGTGAAATAATGCTCTTTATGTGGATTAGACAATTCCAGGTGAAAGTTTACATTAACTTTTTTTTTCTGCTGTGTACCCTTCTTAGAAATTATACTATTAATAATGATCAACCATCAATCTTGAATGTTTTGCCCGAAATTTTCCCTCTCACCTTATATTAGGAATAGTAAATATACTGTTGATTTGAGTACACTGAAAGAAAACAGCTTTGATGAATGATTGTTTTTTGTTTTAGTGCAATCTTTCAATCTTTCATAGGCATTCAATTATTTTAGGTATTTTACCGTTTCATTCGTGATGTAAAAATATAAACGGCAATGACACATTTGCATGTGTGATTTCCTTTGTCTCAATGGCAATTATTTTCACTGGAAATAGAATTTTTTGATCTGCATGACTGACATGATTTGTGAATAATTGGCTGGATTGTCAGGGACTTAAATGTTACAATTGTATGCAAGACCCAATTAACATTTTCGGGAAATACTCCCAAATCCCACTTTGAAGCAGCCAGTTCTGTGATAGCAATCACAGACCAAAGTACCTGTTCTATCTCCCATCAGTTAGAGGGTTGTTTGAGTTTTACCTTTTTGTCCATTTATTGATTGTGGAAAGGATTTTGGGGAGCGACCTCTAGAAGTCACTGGGAGGGAATAAAAAGTCCCTTTTGTGGGTATAATCCATCTTTCTTCTATATCTTTGCTAGTAATCTAACAGTCACCAATCTTTTTTCAATGTGACTTTCCCTCCCTACACCCTGCCAAGGCACTGATTTGTGTCATTTTACAATTTGACATCATGGTGTCACGAGGGCAGGGACATATATGACGCCCGCTCTTTACAAATAATGCATGCAGCTGAACTGTTGCTCTAAGTTGTTCAGTAGAAGAAATTATCAAAGTTCCTCACAGTCATGGTGATACAAACGCTGATATTTTCACTACATTATGTCCAAGATATAGCGCGCACCATGACCATAGAAAAATGAGTCCACCTTGTTAAGCGTGAGAAGACATTAACCTTTGTGTCCTTTTTTTGTTTCACGTGAATTGACCCACAGACAAAGTTAAAACGCCAACATTTTGACGGTCAAAAAGCAATTTCCACCATATAATTTTCTCTGTCCTTTATATTAAACTAGACAAAATGGCCTTGAAAATGTTATGTGAACAATTCAACATGAATGGCCATAAAGAACAAACGAACCTCATGGCAGCGATTATCAGTGAGGGTCATCGCAGTAACTTTGCAATGGGGCAGATGTAGCCCAAACATTGTGTGATCAATAGTGTCAATGGCGGCGTGATTTAGACTATCGATATGCTGACAACTCAAAGAATGTGTGTTTGTCCAAAGGCTTATACTCATCGATTCAGAGACATTATGTTCACAGGGTATTATATCAGTGTGTGGCTGCAGAGATGATGTTTCAGAATGCTGAGAATGTAAAAAATAAGGCCAATTTTTAGCTGAGTTACTGTACCTTTATTATTTATTCCAGCACATTTAAAGCATTTAAAGTGCTACTTGTAATGGTGAGCCAGTATTCAGGAGATTAAGAGTGCTTGGAGTCAGTTAGATTATAATAACCTTTTTTTTGTATAAAAGTAGTGTAGAATCTGTGCGAAGGTGTGGTTTGGTAATGTGATTGTTAAAGGGACTATACAGAGATTAAAAATGTTAAAATTATGTATTTTCCTCCTCCTACATGCTCCGGCAATGTCCTAATGTGTAGAATGAGCCCTGACCTATTCACCACAACTGCCCCTGAAATCCTGCACTGTCACTTAAAAAGTTGTTAATTCGGGTCTGAATTGCCGTCATGCACGAGGTTAATATAGAAACTGCAGATACACATAAGACCTGAGGTGGCAGTAGTGAGTATAAAAATGTCCAACTTGCATCTAGTGCCTTTAAATATAACACACATTCTCAGATGGTTAAATTGGCGGGGAAGATCATGGAGATGTCCACTATCCGACCCCATGAATGACGTCTTTGAGCAGACCACACTGATACAGGCTCGTAAAATCATGGCCGGCCTTCCTCATGTGCTCAACCCCACAGTACGATCTGCTACAGTCTGGGACGATGTTCAGGATTCCCCTTAGCAAAAACAACTACTATAAAAACTCCTTAGTTTGCAACTGTCTCTCCTTCAAGACAAATTTGTCCCGTGGGAGACAATAATAAATGAATCTGACCCGAGCTTGAGGGTTCACAAAGAGGTGGTGTATTTATTTCAATTCATTAGTGCACTGGATAGACTGTCAGTAGTTACTAGGGACACGAAAACAGTGTGTCGTCCTAAATAACACAATAGTTAAAGGATACTTGATCATTGAAAAGTGTTCATTTTGGCCCTTCAAGGAAAACACTTATTGTCCTAATACTATAAACATCATTGGGCCCGATCTTGTGACTCAAAGTGCAGACCATAGCGTACATTTGCGGTAGGAGCGCACTTTGTGATCTTGCCACTCCAGACTTAGCGCATTTAACTGGGGTGGAGACACCTTTTTCCTCCAACAAGATCGACTCCGCGGCCGGGAAGGGGGAGGGAGAGGGTTATGGGGGAGTGGGGGGTGAACATGTGCATTTATTTCTTTCACGTTTACGCCACGGCTGTAGCTCTTTCTCTCGAGAGACATGAACATTGTTTAGCTCACGATGGGGTTAATAAAGTTTTAGTTTGACCTGTGAGGCTTAAGGAAGAACACAAGGCAATGTAAACGAGGAAATGAATGTCAGCGGTGCAGAGCAGTCACCTCTCTTGTGACGCCTCTCGCAAGTGGTGGAGCCGAATAGCGCATATCCGCCACTCGGAAGATCTCAGTTCGCTAGAGGATTGCGCACCTCGTGCACCAGGCACAAGATCTGGCCCCCTATCTTCATTCTAATCATTATTATGGTAATTTTCTTTCTTGCCAACCTCTGTCCACAGTCCATGCAATCGACCCACAGAAGCTCCGGCTCCTCCCACTCCAGATGCAGCAACAGTTTTTCTTTTAAGTAGTAATTTAGCTTGAACATTTGAAGTGCACGCATGGATCATTTTAATGAACTTTAATGATGTCTTTAAAGTTTTACGTTTCCTAAAGAGTGAGCGTATTAGCGTGCTGGAAGCCATGCCCCCCACATGCATAAATCACGCCTGCCGCGGACATTATGCTTTATACTGCTAATTATATAAAGCGAACGGGGTCGTTACTTTCCCCACCTTCCACTTTCAACAATATACTGGTCATTCTGCGGCAATCAATATGGCTCCGACGTCAGCCATCTCGCAGCCAAATAGAAAATGGTTATATCCAAAGTGAGATATGGAAAATGGTTAATGAAGTTACTGTGTCTAAAGATTGTGTTGGTATCGCCGGTTTAAATCGTCTTTTTTTTAACATGATGTTTATAAGACCTTGAACATACCGTTTTTTTTACCAATGCCATGCTGTCACTTGCTCCAATGGTTATCAGCACCATTTTTTCCAAGCTGTTAAAACATATGAGTGGACTGTGAACTAACCATGTAAATCTCCAGTAATATATAGCCACTGTGTCGGCGTGTTCTGGTGAGGAATTCAAAGAGATTGGACTTGATCAATCTTACAATGTGGACATTCTGTATTGTCTCACCAATGGCTTCCACTCTGAGTTGGGCTTTCTTAGCGCTGGAGTGAGAGGTGACTTGAGGGTGGTTTAGGCATCGTTTGATCACTTTGGATTCGTTTAGAATGCGTTCGAGCCACGCAAAGAGTTTCTAGAGAATCTGCACATGTAACGTACTCCACAGCCCTGAAAATAGGACAGTGATGGATGACCTGGTGTCCTACATTTTTATCTACAATGTGCCCAATAACTCCCAAATGTATATAGGAAAAGATCTGTGCAGCTACAAGCCAGTTATGACTGTATTACGCTGCATGTTCCAGAGGCTGCCCTCGATACATCTGCAAACCAGAGGAGGCCAACAGGTGAGTGCGCTGCAGCCAAAAGAGCGAGTGATGAGAACAAGAGCTGGCACTTTTCTTATTTCTCACACCTTCTGTTTAATTATCTTCAGGATTCTGAGCCAAATGTCTAGAGAGCCTCTCCAGACTGTGACTGCTGTCTGTGGCCTCAGCACGGCCGTGAAACCTGCTCCCCTGCACTATATTATAGAGAGTGAGACAGCAGAAAGTAGGGTTTTTGAATAATATATGGGGTGATTTCAACACACCGAGTTGCATGCAAGTTGAGTTTTAGAATGTAGAGCGGTAGACTTACCATCTAAGCTATTATATAATCCATGGTTTTTCGTCAGATTTCTGCCAAATTTCATGATACCGACTGTAAAATAGTCATCGTTTTTTTGTTTTGTTCGAAAGACGCCGTCTGTACAGGGTAGTTTTTCGTTTTCAGGACTTTTCGCCTCACTCCTCAAGGTGCTTCCCCTGACTCCTATTGTGCCAAAGAAAAATCCCATCATGTTACCACGTGTACTGTGTGTATATCCAACAGTGTGTTTAAAGTGTGTGTGCTTTGCTTTATAATTTCTAATATCAGCAAAAAGGGCAACATGTAAGAAGGTCGCCTTAATTCCTAGTTGTGAACCTGTTCACTAACAATGGCAATACAACTTATTCTGATTCTGATTCGTCTACAACTAACATTATTTTTGGCTCAAGGCGCGACTTAAAGGGGGGTATTATGCTTTTTTCAATCACATAGCACCAGTCTATAGCATACTACAATGATGACGTAACCTTCTGTTGGTCTGTATATGCAGTAAATTAAAATAACTGCCTTGAATAAAATTGCTCTCTCAAAATGGCTGTACTGAACGTCTTGAAATAGGCCTCTGTCTCTTTAAGAAGCTTTCCGACACGCCCCCTTCAGCACACTGCTGTGGCATTTAAACAACAACACTGTGCGGGGAGGGGGCTCTGCTGAGCTGAGGAGCAGTGGTTGGTGGCTTGGCTGGTGACAAAAGGTCCAGAGGCGTCTCCAGGAGGTGGGGGCGTTCCTAGGAGGACTGAGGCATAGCTACACCTAAAATGGCTGCCGTCTAAGTTTTTACTGATTACCCAAGGCAACACTCCAGGCATGTGTTTTTATGAGGGAATGACATAATAACATGATATAAAGCTGGAAAAAGTCGATTTTACATAATACCCCCCCCCCCCTTTAAACTATAGCTTGAAGGGAGCAGTTTATAGGCTCAACCAATAACAAAGTCAACACCTCGATAAGAGATCAGTGTACAGCCTGCTGCTAAAAGATTGTTAGTTGCTGATGAAAGAAACAAAACATCCTTAACACCAACATTTACATAGTACTGTACATAAACTTTGTCTACAACTTTTTAGTAAAGTTGATCAATTAAAAAAAAAAGTCAACCTTATAATGTCTTTTGTGATTATTTCTATTCAGAAGCTGCCTATTTGTATTGCCGCTGATCTACTTCAATTCAAACACAATCCACAAAGACTCATTAGAATGACTGGCAAGGCTAACATTGTGACTATTATGTTTGTTAAATATGTTCCTAATGTATTTTTAACAATGTAATTAATGGAATTGGATATTGCTGTCAGGGTCAGTAACAAATTAACAATTATGCGATATGCCCTGATACTATTTCATCACCGCACCAATTAGTCAGTTTCTGTGCAAACTTCTGATTAGCGGTAATGAGACTTTCAGGTCCTAGCGCTCAAAACTCAAAACACCAATAAAAAGTTATTTTAATTTAGTGATTATATTCATCAGGTCACATTATGAGGGAACCTGCACAATCTTTTTAATCACTCCCAAATGCCATTTATCACTATTCATCGACGTCCCCTGATATTCCAGCGGTTTTGATCTTAATCGCAGGAGGATGGATATTGCCTTGACTCTGAGTTTTGGCCAGACTTAATTATCAAACTGACGGACATTTATGAGGAAGGGCCAAACTCGGAAAAAGTTTGGGCGCTTTGTAACATAGATATAAATGAATAATTGTTCACAAATCGTATTATTACTTATTAATCGTATTATTAATTAACAGTAGTTATGCAAAATTGAACTATTTTATTGAACCATGTTATAATAATATATATTGATCAAAAACAACCATGAGTGGTGTCTTTTGCATGTTTCCACCATACAACATATTTAGTCTGGCTCTCTTTTCTGCACTCAGTATGTCTGCCTGCCAGTTATCCATGAAGCTCTTCTGAGTTTTAACCTCCTAACCCCCGCCTTAGTCGAGCGCATTTCCTCCAGTTCAGCTTTACCCAAAAGCTTCTGGACTTCTTGCATTTTTGGCGCCTGTTTTGTTGCTTTGTAATTCTTTTCATCACTTTTTGTTGTCTTTTTTTTTCAAGAAGCTTTTAGATTTTTTTATTGTTTAAATTGCTTTTAGATTTGGTTCAAGTCAAACTGGGGAAAATGTGCTCGGTTCAGGAGGTAAGAGGTTAAAGCCCAGACACCTCCATCCAATTTGTCATGATCCCGTCCATGTGCAAACTCTCCTCCATTATTTTTAGTTTCAATTCATTCACCCGTGCTGTACCCCTTGTCCTGGCCAAAACCACCTAATGAATGCCAAACCTCGTCTGATCTTGGAAGCTAAGCAGGGAGGGGCCGGGTTAGTAAATGAATGGGAAATGCCAGGTATTGGGTGAATTGAGGGAGTTGTCGGTTGCTGGTTGCCCCTTGTGAAGCACTTTAGGTGACTTGTGTCATCGAAAAAGCTCATACATGTGAGATTTCCATCCCATCTACCATCTATGATCAATCTTCAATGAAGGTTCTTGAACGTCTTCTGTACTTTGTAGTTGAAGTGTTGAAGTTCAGTTGAGTCCGCAGTCCACATAAAGACCATGGGGAGGAGTCACCTGTAGGTAAACATCTTTGTAGTTTAAGAGTCTTTGTTGTTCTGGGCCCTTTGAATATCTATTGTCACGAGTCGGCTAGGAATCTTGGGGTTGTTTTGGACAGTTCATTTAAATTTGACAGACAAATAAGTTCAGTCGTCAAAAATAGCTTTTTTCAGCTGCGTTTGCTCAGCAAAATCAAACCCTATTTGCCTCATGGTGACCTGGAGCGTGTCATTCATGCTTTTATTACGTGTCGTTTAGATTATTGTAACTCTCTGTACTGTGGGCTCGATCAAACCTCTATCCGACGTCTGCAGTTGGTTCAAAACGCAGCGGCGCGTTTGCTCACAGGAACGAGGAAACGTGAGCACATAACTCCTGTGTTGGCCTCTCTGCACTGGCTTCCAGTCAGCTTTAGGATTCAATTCAAGATACTGTTGATGGTTTTTAAATGCCTGAATGGGTGGCTCCATCTTACCTTTCGGAGCTTTTGTTGATCCGTGATCCAGGTCGTACATTGAGATCCTCCAATCAAATGACTCTGGAGGTGCCAATAGCTAAGCGTAAAACCAGAGGAGACCGGGCTTTTGCCGTAGCGGCTCCGAGACTCTGGAACAGCCTTCCGCTGAATGTCAAAATGGCCCAGTCCATTCATGTTTTTAAGTCGTTGTTGAAAACTCATCTTTTTGCTTTGGCCTTCAACACAAGCTGAGCAGATCCCATGTATTTTATTTTTATTGTTTCATGTTGTATATTTTGTGACTGTTTTTACTCTTCAATTGTACTTTATGTTTGTTGTACAGCACTTTGGGCGGTTGTGGCTGTTTTAAGTGTGCTATATAAATAAAGTTGACATTGACATGACATTGACATTCTAAACCTTGAAGAGCTACCTGACACACGAGTTTCAGTCTGAACGGTCCTAATCTCAGCTAATCACTTGCCTATTGATATGTCCTGGCTTTAGTTTCAGCCTCATTAGCATGACAGAACCCTGCAACGGGTGCGAAGAAGATTGCTGTAAAAGGGGGACAAAATTAAATCTAAGCCCCCATTCCTGTTCATAGAAAGGTTCTCCTTCTTCACAAACATTGCTTCTTTCACTCTTCGTTCAAACCAACATTTTTCTTTAGCTATAGAAAAATGGTCTTTATCTGGACTGCGGGTTCAACTGAACTTCAGTGCGCTGACAAAGCCTTTTGGATAAGAGGCGAAACGTTCGACATTACAACTACAGGTACAGAGACGACTCAAGAACCTTCATTGAAGATGGACAACTCCTGTGCCACTGAGAGCCAACACAGACATCTATGATCAATGTTGTTCTGATTCGTCTGTCGCATTGGTTGAACACATTTCCCCACACCAAATGAGACATTGGACAATAGACGTTTGTTCATTTTCTGAAAGTACACTCACACACCAACTTTGGCATTGTATCCTCTACGTCACTTTCGGTCTGTTTTGATGCTAAAAACATAGGGCTGAGGAGCTATGGAGGAAAAGTAGCAGGGTATAAAAGGATGGAAGAATAGAGTGGGAGAGCGAGACGGAAGTGGCTCTCCACGGATGGCTTGTCATTTGAGGTGAGACTGAAGCGAACAGAGGTAAACAATGGATGTTTGGTAAAAGGCAGAAGCAGTCAGTCAGGCAGTAATATAAAAGAGAAGAGAGAAAGGAAGGGAAAAACAGCCGCTGGTCTGTCTGAAGGGAAGCTGCCAGACTCCATTTGTCTGAGCACGCCGCACACTCTGTCACCTGCCATAACTACCCATCAGCCCCCTGGATTCTTCTGCCCCACCAACCTCTGTAGTTGCGTTTGAAGCTTTTATTGCGTGCGCCTATAGCTTTTGGCGTGTCACATGGCGCCGGCTGGTGTGAGGGCTTGTTTTGCACGATGTTTGAGGAGACAGAGGTACTGATACCAAATGACAGTTCTGACTGGGTAGTGCTTGTGTCTAGACCTCTCCAAGCGTTAAGTGAAAGAAGGAAAAAAAAACACCAGTTTGGCCCATTGTCTCCAACTTGAAGCTCAATGCTTTATATATTTAGTTCTTAGCATACGTTTTGCTATTGCACATTTAAAAAAATTTTATTGTCCCATGTTTCTATCACTTGTGTTGCCACTGTTTGTAATTGCAGAAATGAGCCATGACAAGGATAAACAAATGATGAAAGGAAGTGGGATTTTCAGATTTGTATCACTCCGTTACCATACTATACAATGCATTTTAAAGGAAACGTGCAAAATCAGCTTTTAACGTTATGTTATTTTTGCTTCATTCGCACAGTTTTGAGTAATCCTGTTTGCTCCAATCCTTTCCTCTTCTACAATCTGTATTTCCCGAATTATGTTGTGTTATAGGCAGAATCTGAAAGTTTTTGTTACATTTTTAAAGTCCATAAACCATCACCAGGCCTGTTCTGCCTCAAAGTGAATTGATTACTGATTGCCACCAATTTGTTAGCATGCTGTTGGGAGAAAATGGAGGCTCTTGTGCTGTTTTTTGCAAGTTATGACCTCTGCTGCCAGAGGACGGTTCTAAAAATTGTAATACATAACATAATCCTGCCGAAGTGCAGGTGTAATATATGACTGATATGACCAGTTTTAGCTATTGTGCTAAGACTAAAATCAAAGCAATGTGTTTCTCAAAAGAATGCCTGTATGTTTACTGTAAGGCACTGACAATTACCGTAGTAATTCCTCCAGCGGCACAAAGCAATGTATAACTTTTGTTTGCATTGTATTTTTAAAACATATGATGCGTGCTCAGTTAAATTGTGTTGTTTTGCAATAATTGTCCGTATGGCATCTGTCATGTATGATTACTTTCATCTTTATCTTACAGATAATTCAAAAGCTAAACAAAAAGACCTGGCATTACTGCAGGTTCATGTACTAAATACAAGCCAATGCAACTATAAATACAGTCATTGTTTTCCTTTCTGTTTTATCAAGCCCAATGCTGCGCTAACGGTGACAGAATGCTGGAACATTTTCAGGTTTCAGGTAAACAGACAGTTTCCACAAAAGCTTCTGTCATGGGGATGGAATGTTTTCTTCTACAATCGCTTCAGCACCTGCACACCTTTATCAGAAATGACAAGGTGTAAAAGTTCTTCCCAGAAACTTTTTTGGTCACCATGACGATTACTGTCACAGTTTCACTGGTTAGCCTAAATAATAACTTATTTTCTCTTCAGTCCAAAGTGTCCATTTTTTTGCCCAAGACATAAAAGTGGTATGAAATCGCTTTTACAAAGAACAGTTATCTTCTCGGCTCATACTGCCACAGCCGTCCCGTCGCCGCTCGCCCACCTGCTCGTGTTCCGGTGAAGGACGGCGAATTCCAGATGCGCCGCGGACCCATGCAAATCAATCATTTTATTCTGAAAGAGATAATTTATGATGCGCTCAGAGGGTTACGGATCCAATCTCCAGCATGTTCGCACTGTCATGTCCCATGTTTGGGCTTGTCATCAGTCTTCATCAGGCCCGCTGCTTCCACTGCTGCCACCGCCGTCCCCGAGTCACGATTTATCCCGCAAATAATTGATCGTGACAGGGCGCGCGCAAACAGAGAGGGGGCCGGACGTGATTAATCACTTTGTTCGATTAATTACGCTTGATTATGCATTTTAAAGTGGCAATCGAGAGGCACTTAATAACTCGGACGGTAGACAACTATTTAGACCTTCACCTGTTGGCCTTGTTTGTAAAAGTACAGTTGATGGAAATGCAGAGCAACTTGTTACAGTAGAAGAAAAGCTTCAAGGGTCACGAAATTTCAAGTAGCCTGGCCAGTCAGACCACATTATTTTCCTATTTTTTACTAACATGTGTAGTCTGGGACCGGGCGTGATTTATTCGAGTCCCCGATGGGCGTGATTGACAAGCAATCAGAAAAAAGCCAGTTATGACGCATGCGGCATAAGTTGTAAGCCACAAAATGAGTGGATGTTCGATGGCGTAGGCCAGGAAAGCGGAGACCAATTTTGAGGAATCTTCAAGTTCAAAGAGTTCAGTTTCAGTTTCAGATTGCACAATGGCTGTTTCAATGTCCTTCACGGAACGAGACAAAAAGTACAGAAAAAACTAGACAAAACTTGAAGAAAAAGAGGATATCTTAGAAACGCATTTACTTCTTCAGAGGGTAATAACAGAGAGTATTCAATACCTTCAAAAACACGGTGGATAGTGAAGACGGAAAATCACAACACAGGTACAATTCTTATGTACATTTAAGAAAATGTTTTACCAGTGTTAATTCTATTTTCCTGTCATGACAACGTGGTCTGAGATTGGATTGATTAAAAAATGAAAAAAGGTAGATATGATTATTGGCTGTTAGCAGAGTTCCAGACGGTCCTGCTTTTGAACTGAAACAAAAAGCAAGGAGTGTCCGGCTGGACAGACTAATTTTCAAGTAGCTCTCCACCCCTACCAAGTAGTTCAGCAAGTACATTTATTAATGATAAAGTTATCCAATCCATCCTGTGAGTGCCCGCCAGAGTTCCATTGTTTATCAAATTTCTTCAAATTATAGTAAGCTCTCAGCTGTTATTTGTATTTTATTTTGCAAAAGTAGCTCATGGAGGAAAAAGGTTGGAAACTCCTGCTGATTTTTTACACCAGAGGACATTCAGCTTACATAATTACCCAAGTACAAATGAGACTGAAGCACACTTCACTGTTGGATTTATTGCTGAAAATCACAAAAGGCAGCTTGAAGCCCAAGGTGTAACTACAAACTATATATTCTATATGTTCTATATGTTCTCTCCGTGCTTTACTAAGAGATTGCAACAAACACAAGGCCAAATGAGTCACACAGACAGCCGTGTTTTGTGGTTAAAACTTCCTCTCCCTGTGTTTTACAGATATAAAGCAGGGAGCAGTTGATTGCAGACAGCATCTCAGTCTGAAGGTGAACAGTTCAAATGGATTCAGAGCCGAGTGTCGAGCCGCTGCTAAAGGAGAGACCACTCCACATGAGCTTAGTGACAGGTTGAAACAGCCATGAGGGTTTATTTTACGTCTTTGAAAATGTCACGCTTCTTGAGATATGTTCTTACCTCTGCTTAGACGAGTTGATGCGTACCTGTCTGGTCTTTATGCATGCGCTCAGTCAACATAACACCTTAGGAGCACTTCGACGTCCACGCGGTAATATCTTCACTTTACTGCGGCGTTGAAGTGCTCCTACGGTGTTATTACGCCTTAAATATAGTGCCCCTTTTTATCCGCTTAGAAAATCGACATGTTTAATTTGTGTAACTGTACTTGGATCGTGTGACTACTCATGTAACCGTATTTAAATAGGGAAAACGTGGAAGAGCTTGGTCGCTTCTAACTTCACCCCCGTTTGGCCCCATAGAGGAGAGGAGGAGAGGCTAAATGCTAAATGCTAACAACTTCTTTGGTCGTTTTGCATGACTGAGCGCACGCACAAAGACCAGACAGGTATGCATCAACTCGTCTAAGCTCAGGTAAGAACATATCTCAGTATGGAAAAACGGTGGCCTGTTCCTTTAAAAGCGACGCAAGTCAATGGCGCTGTGATGAACAGACTTTGAGCACAGAACTGTGTGCTATTTATGACACAACAAATTCCTGGTAATTCTGAAAGCTTCAGCAGTAAAAGAAGAAACAACCAGGATTATTAAAAACTGCTTGAATGAAATGAAATCTACTCCGGTCTAATCTTTGATGAGGGCGCAATGTTCTAATAAGGTTAGAAGATTTTAGATTGAGATTGCGTATGTATCCTTTAATATCCTTTTACTGCATAATGTAGGCATAAAGAATTTGGATGTGGAGAGTGGAAGTTTTTTGTTTTTTTTTAGAGGTCAACTGGGTGGTCTTTATAGCCACTGCATTTTTTAGAGGCATATTAATCATATCCTTTCAATCTTGTTAACTTTTTTTGCGATTAAACCATGCCAGAGTAAAGTGTGGAAATCGTGTTGCCCTATCTGACTTCCTTTTTAAAGTCAGGTAACACAATCCCATTCCCAGTGAAAATTGCAAATCAGATCACATAAGCAGGTCCACAAAAAGCAATTACGATTCAGTCAAACATGTAATTTAATCAGGGGGAAAAAAATGAAATGTATTAAGGTAAGGGTAGAGTATTCAGCCCTTTTCTCGTGGCCATTATTCAAATAATCCTGCTGTGCAAATGGCTCTTTTGACAAGCACAAACCTGTCCGTACTGATAGGCGTTTGTGAATGACAGGCGAGTAAGTGCTGCTGATTGCCAGTCATGTTTTGAGTCAGTATGTCCAATAACTCCGGTGCCTGGTATATTGTGTGGAGTTTGTGTGTTTCTGTGAAAGGCCAGCTGCAACACTGAACATCAATTAAGCTTGTCTTACAGCAATCCATATCAGTGAAATGTTCTCTTGTTGGACGTGGCGTTTAATCGATTCTATACGAATTACAGCAAATTAAAGGAAAATGGACAACAATGTCGATAGGGAAAACCTTACAAACTTGGAGTAGTTACTAAGGAGTGCATTAACAGCTATTTATGAGTATTTTCTTCAGAATGACCCCCAGGAGGAAGCTACTGCTGGTAAATATTCTTTGTTGTCTGCCATAGCAATATTTAGCGTACTGTGCGATATTATTACAGCCTATTTGAAAAAATTAAATAAAAGAGAGTTTCACAATTGTAATGCTTTCCTTATTTTGACTTGGGACTGGCACGAGCACTGGCTTGTCAGCTGCTTTGGCTGGATTTCATGACACAGTAATACAGTATGATGAATCTGTGACACCATTCAATTGCTATTTTCCATTGAAGCTGTGTGATCTCACGCTGTACAGTATTGAGCGGACCTCAACCTTTTACTACTCATGATGCCCATTATATATCAACAGCTGGCATTAGCGACTCCTACACGGCACGTTATTCTGTCAAACTACAGTTATTGTGGTATTTTCATCGATTATCAGCAATGCATCACAGTGCATTTTTTTATGTTTGAAGCAAATGTCATTTCCTGTTCAAAGATAACTGTTTTACTTTTCTTCCATGTGATCTGGTTATCTCCTAATCTCATGACCTCCATGGGTGTCCCGACCCGAGGCAGAGAACCTCCGCCATATCTTATCGTTCTGTTCATCACATTAAGATAAGATAACATAGGCCTTTATTGATCACAATGGAGAAATTCACTTGTTACAACCGTTCCGAAGAACACTCAGGCGGTGCAATCAAAGAAGAACGGGACAATATGCAAACAAGTAATAGCAGTGCTTAATTTGTAAATTAGTAGTTTCGGAACACTTTTGGTCTGATGTGATGGATTCGGGGAACAGGCCATGATATTGCCGGAACACTCTCATTAAACACCATTATATCAGATCAAATCTTTGCCGGATCCTCCTAAATGTTTCCCGGATCCCTTACCCTGAAAAATTGAAAATTGGGGGAATGCGTTCCCCCAAATGGGAGATCAAATTAAGCACTGAGTAATAGTAATTAAAGGGTGCTTATGTACAATGAATATCAAACTTTTAAAGGGACAAAACATATAGATAATCAAATTAGAGCAGAATATAAATAGAATATCTAAAATATCAACATTGGCAGTGCAAAGTTTACAGTCAGTGCAAGTGCTAGTGACTGATAAAGTGGAATTGATGCAGATGTTATTGCACATGGTTTCGCATAGATGTTATTGCACATGAATTATTTTACTGTAGAGGTGTACAATCTGACAGCAGTGGGATGAAGGACCTGCAGTATAGTGGAAAGCAGAGGCTACCACAGATCATAGAAAGTCCTGAGCGGAGACCTGCACACTTCAGTCTCCTCAGAAGGTGGAGGCAACTTTGGCCCTTCTTGTACAGGGTGTTGGTGTTGTGAGACCTGTCCAGTTTGTTGTTGAGGTGAACGCCCAGGTACTTGTCCACCGACTTAATGTCCTCCCCCTGATGTTCAAAGATGTGAATAAATACAGACTCATACTGTATGTTTCTTAAATGTCCGTGCACTAGAAAGGCTTACCTGTTATCATGACTTAATTTTCGCTCAAGATTGTACATGCACCATGCTGCATTCTCAATCGAGTGTGTTTTATTGAGTTCATGGCAGGGCAGTGTAACGGCAGCAACAAATTTGTCCCAAACTGGATCCAGCACAATAAATTAAGAGGTTGTTGAGAGGATCCGGAAAAAGGCTTGCTGAGTCTCTGTCGTCTCCGCTGAGCGTGCCGGACTGCTGATCCAGTGAAGTCTGTGAAGTCGAGTCCTATTCCTCACAAGTGTGTCAGAGGGAGCCAATACTTACCCCCATCACTATGATAGATGGAGGCATAATCACACGCTGACACCCCTGACCGAGGATCGCACCGGCAGAAACACCGGAGTCAGCGCGATTGATCACGCGCTCTTTTTTGGAGGCCACGCATGCTGGCGAGAACTTACTTTGTGACAGTTTTCCATTGTAAGGTCAGAGGGAGCCAGCATATCATCAGCGTGACCCACCTCAAAGGCAGCTGGATGCCGAGTAAGAACAGGTGAGGTCAAACGGATTAGGTAAGACTGACCTTTTGTTAGGCGCCTTACATATTGCACTGATACAAGCAGATGCCAGGCTTGATTCCTTTGACTAGTCTTTCTCTTCAACATGCACAATAATTACAACTCCACTAGCTGTAAAAGATCAAGCGATTTGTTCTCAAAAGAGATCCAGTCAAACTGTTCATGTTAGTGCTGTTCAAAATCTGATTGGGTCATGATTGAGTCATCTCACGGTCTAAGCCTCGAGTGCTGCACACTTCTGACAAATTGCCCCAGTGGCACAGACGAACTGGCAAAATTCAGATGACATATTTCCCAACATGGAGAATGAAGCACACCTAAACCTTAACCTCAAGTCTATATTCCCCAGCTTCAAGCCGTTATAGATTCCAAATATAATGAAAACGCAAACATTGGAACGACAAGCTCCGACGCCGAGAGGCTTTTACTTTGAAATATAGGAACATCTAACGCAATGGAGTGAAGATTCAAAAGATTATCGAGATCAAAATGACTGTTGTAGATCATTTTTGTTCGGCAATCTTTATTGATCCATCAGTCAGGCTTCATATCTTCTCTGCACTAAAGTGATCCAAGCCTTTTAGTCAAACAATTTCTCACTGCTCTTCAGAAGCCCACATTTCCAATAGAAGCCAATTCCAAACTAATGACTTTTTTTTTAGAAAAGCGAGTGTTGGAATTTAATCTAGGCCAGTGTTTTGAACTTGTGAGTTTGCGAATCATGGTGCATTAGGTTTAACAAACTTTATATCTGAAAATAATAAGCCTAAACACATATGGGAAAAGCTTTGGTATATGACTCATAGATAAAATACGTAGATTATGTCCTACGCATGAACCTAATAATTATAAAAATAATCATCTGCTCACTCCTCCCTTGCCATAATGACCACTTTCGAAAGGGAATCTATGTTCCTAAAAAGGGCATATGGGCGGGATCTTCACTGTAGACTCTTGATCGTAACCGCGCCTGTGTCATTAGCTCTAATGCTAACGGCCTGTCAATCGACGTCAGGCCCTCATTATTATACGAGATTTCTTTAAAAAAATCAGCCTGAAAAAAACAGCCTGGTTTCTTTAATTGTAAGTATCACAGGAGGAATATCTGTAGCTGTAGAAAGTCGTAAAAATTAGAAACCAGGCTTCACAATTGCTTAAAACGTGTGTAAAGTGCAATGCTGTCTGATGGAAAACTAGCTTTAGCTGCTGCCCCTAGATGGAGGTATTACAGCAATGGCGGAGAAAGCCGGCACCCAGCATCATGGTCAACCTGCAGCCATTGGTGTACGCACAGTTAACAAACCTGCTGCTTATTGTGGGGTCGGTTTTGCATCTAATGGCCACTAAACCCATTCTTTTAATACATCAATGAGGGAACAAACACATATACTATATAAATGAAATTAACATGCTTGTGTAAAAAACGTGAGATTTGTCAGTCCTCTGGTGGTTAATTCAATCTTGTAATGATTCAAAGAAACCACTGACATTTCACTCTCCATCCAGAGAGCATCCTCAGGCCAGTTTTGTGATCTATAGGTTCTGGATGACAGCGCTTTAGGCTTACGGCAACAGAGTAAAGCTTTACTTACACCCGTATAATATAAAATCCATAAACGTTTACATTTATATTTGGGTGGATGGGCACAATTGGGGAAATGACTTATGAAGAAAGCAATATAAAACTCCTCTTAGATACCCAATAAATCTGATCATCTGGAATCAGTGGTTGGAGGGTAAATACTATCTCGTCTGGCCCAGTGTAAATAAAAGACTATTTCAAACCGTGTCAGATCTAATCTCAGACCGAGCCCATTGTTCAGCAGGGAACAGATAAAAGTGTCTGGTGAATTTGCATGAATTTCCAATGTCTCTTACAGGGGTGCGTCGAGATAAAATGATTGCGGTGTGAGACAGAGTTTGTGCTGTGAGATGAACGCAGGGTATGTTCACACGCGGGCACGCCTAAAACATGCCATGGAAATAGTTTTACATGCCACCATTTAAGCACAACTGCCGACATCATGCTATTTCAAAAAGCCCCATTGTTGGCCTAATTTGAAATCCAGATAAAAGAAAATTGTAATTTTGAAAGCCTTCTGGTTACTTCTGGCACTGTGTTGGGTTTTTGGGCTAAACTCTGTTGGTGAAAAGAGAAAAGAATGAGGAGCATGATGCAGGCCATCCTCAATAACAGTAGACACCGCCTGCACGACACTGTGGCCGCTCAGAGATGATCGATTCCTCCCCATGTGCTGTTAAACTGAGAGGTTCAAGAGGTCGTTTGTCCCGGCCGCCACAAGACAGTACAATGGACCTTGTTAATGTGCGCTTTTTATGACTATTGATAGTAGCTTTTTAACTTACTTTTATGGATGTCTGTATTGTATTGAGAGTGTTTGTAAGGACACACTATCTATCTATCTATCTATCTATCTATCTATCTCTATCTATCTATCACATTATGTCCACAGCCGATTTTCCGCAAATCCATCATGTAATATGTAGGCTCACATTCAAAATAAAATATAATGGCTTATTTCCATTTTCTAGGTTTTAAGTTCATTTTTAGGCAAAGCTCAGTGTTTATGCGTTTTATCTGCACCTCGAGACACATCACACCAGCTGTGGGTCTGTCCTCTCTGCTCTCCTCCCGCCCTCCTCTGTACTTCTCTCTTCTGCTCGGCTCATCCTCCTCGTGTATCCAAGGTCTGAAGCAAACGTGCTTTCGGTCCCGGAGTGTTAAATCGTAGTTGATTCCGTGTGAATGAGTCCGTGTGAGAGAAAAAGTTCAAAGCCGGGCTGCGCGACCCACATTCGTGTGTCTAAAGCGGCACACGCTTGTTCCACCCATGATAGTGGAAAGACTGTCCCGGCTTTAGCTCGCTCATATCGGCTGAATATGGCCAGAAGAAGCGCGGGCAAAACTTTATCCTGGAGTACTAAAAGTGTGTCGTTTTGCCCAATGATTTGGCAGGTAACAACACTGCTTAATGTCCCACTGAAACACAGTGTTCCGCCTTGACATTAAAGTTACTATACAGTTAAAACATGTACGTATTTTCCTCCCCCTACATGTTCCAGCAATGTCCTAATGTGTAGAATGAGCCCAGACCTATTCACCATAACTGCCACTCAAAGCCTGCACTGTCACTCAAAAAGTTGTTCATTTGGGTCCGAATTGGCGTCATGCACGAGGTTAACATAGAGACTGCAATTACGCGTAAGACCTGAGGTGGTAGTAGTGAGTATAAAATGACCAATTGCTTCTAGTCCCTTTAATGTTAAAACCAAGCAATTATCCTGTGTTTTTTCCAGACACACGGCCATTTAAAAACAAAACATGTATTAACCTTATCCCCCACCTTAACCGAGCAGATTTTCTCTTCTTCTTTCTCAGCTTCTCGGCTGGAGCTTACTGCCTATAGGCCAGTGCAACGCCTCATTTGAAAGACCTACAGAACTTATCTAAGCTTCTTTCTTGTTTTTGTTATCACATTTTAATAGTTTTTTGATGTGTTTCTATCATGTTTTCGATGCATTTTTGTCACGTTTTTATTGATCTTTTGTCACGTTTTTATTGCATTTTTGCCACGATTTTATTGCTTTTTGTCACGCTTTTTTTTTTGCCACAAAAACAAGGCACGAGCATCAACACACAACTGCCACACAGTCTGTTAAAGCCCTTGTTCATAGTGGATAGTGGACAAACTCAAATATACATCCTATAGAACACTGGTTCCCAAAGTGGGGTCGGGACCCCTCGGGGCGTCGCGAGGCATTGGGTGGAGGTCCCCAGATGATTTTAGGATGAAATAAAAAAGACAAGGACAACTGTTTTTGATATATTTTCGAGTGTAAAACAGCATATCGTTTGTGAAATCCATTCATATAGTTAAAATAAACAGTTTAAATAGATGTTAACTTGATTTTAAAATGTGTTTTCTTCCCTAAAGTAGCATAAGAGGCAATAACTTTATACAATGGGGGTCCCGAGTTGTTTACGTGTCAATTTTGGGGTCCCAGCCAAAAAGTTTGGGAACCCCTGCTATAGAATAACCATTGGTTTGCTTTGTTTAGTGTCCAGATACCAAGCGGTGTGCCCTCCGCTGCCAAGTATAACTACATCTAATAATGTCTCCAATACTAGGGATACTCAAAGTCATACGCTTATATATGTCTCTTACAGTGCTAATCTATTTGTCGATGCTGTCAAGAAGGTTTGGCGCATTTGGACAGACCGGTGGAGGACATGCCGCTCGCTCCTACTCTTTGTCAAATGTCAGCCTGGTGAACTTTCACTCCACATTCAGGTGTCTCACCGGAGATTTAAGAGCAAAGAGTCACTCAATTAAGGAAGCTATGCAATGTGACCCGCAGTTCCAGACAAGAGCTAATCAAAGTTGTAATCCTTAGAAGTTCAGAAAAGTAAACTCCATCCAGCACCAAAAATACTCGGACTTGGAAAGAACGAAATGCCGTAGGTGTGAGAATGTGCTCTGTCATATATAGGACTTGCCCTTAAAGCAAAAATGTGCTGCGAGTAAAAAGAAGAAGCAAAGGCTAAAATAAAACATCATATATAACTTCTCCATCTCAGTTCTAAACCACGCTCACTCCTGTCTGATAAGTTACAAAGCTATTGGTGAAACGAGGTAATGGGTGTTCTGCTTAGACTTTGCACAAGCGCAGGGTGGTGTGTGTGGGGGGGGGGGTGGCGCTTACCGTCAGCAGATTGAAACATTTCAGATAAATATTTTAAGTCTAGAGGGAGAAATGCCCACAGAGATCGATTTGAGATAGCAAAGCAGAATTCCTACAGGGGCCACTTTGTGCAGAAGACGTGGGGCCGGTTTCACAAAGATAGACATTGGCAGAGGCTTAGATCTCTGTGTTAGTCAGACTTCAGAGGGACGGCTAAATTCAGCCGTTGAACGAGGCTCTTTAGTGCTTGTCTATCATGCAACTTGACATTATTGCAGTGCGTGATGAGCAACAAAAAGTACAAAAGAACGAGAAAAAACATCACAAACATCAGACAATATATGAGAGTAAACTTAAATATGTTAATAGTTGGGATGCTATGAACAAGAAGGATTGTACATAATTGTCATGTCAACTGTTTGTAACTTCCTAAATCAAATTTGAGTTAATTTAACAGAAATCTTCAAAAAAACTCCTTCTGTAAACAGGCAGATAAACTTCTTCAGCAGTAAATATGTTAGGTCTAGTTTGCAGCGCTAAATAGCACAATTTGGAAGTAAAAAATTGCTGTCTATAATGTGTGCTATATGCTGTTTCTGAGTGGGAGGAGACCATAGAAAGAGTCTTGACTTTGTCCTGCTCCCCGTACATTAGAAGCTTATATATTACACCCACATTGTTACATTATATGCAGTTACCCAATTTGCTTAGGGCAAACAACTGAATTTCTAACACCTGGGAGAATTTAAACATGTATTTGTTGTTTATAATGTATTCAAATGTTAATTGTTTACATTTGTCGTGTTGTGCCTGGATATATCATTCCAGAAAACCTGCAAATCCTGAATATACTCATGCAAGTTAAGAATAAACAAACATTGAGATGGTTTACTTAATTGTGGTACGTATGGGCCTCCAAACAAAAGTCATGTAACATCAAATACAAGACATGAAAGGGGAAAACTGGCTTCTTAACATGGTGAAATGTTTCCCTCATCATAAACATACCTGTTGTTTTTTGAGTCATTCTTGCACGTTTGCCTAACCTTTGAATCCCTGGCAGCAGCTACTCAAAGCGTTGTGATGCCTGCCTCATTTTTGTTTCGTACATTGCTCCGTCATTTGCCCCCAAGCTCCTTCTGGGCCTTATGTAACCAGGAAGCTCTCTGCGGACCTCCTGCACTCGAAGCACAACTTTTGCAGTAAGAGCAGCAAGAAGATTGTAGTGCCAATGTTTTAGTCAACTATACTAGTCAGAGCCGGAGATAGAGCAATGTTAAGTTTGGGGAGCAAAGGAAGGAGGGTGGTCTTAAAGGAATTGGAGTAATGTCAAGTAAGTAGGTAAGTAAGTTAGTAAAGTTTATTTATATAGTACCATTCACAGAAAGTGCTTCACAAAATGACAATAAAAACACAAACAGACAGAGAACAGTTACAGTCACAAAACAACCCTTAATCCACTGCAATCAAAACGCTTTCCAAAACAAGTACCTTTTTAGTTTTCTCTTAAAAACATCAACAGAATTAAGCAAACATACAGAAGGCGTTGGTGCGACAGCCTGGAAGGATCAATCTCCTCTGATCCTGAAATGAGCATAAGAAGGTTCTGATCAGACTCAGGATTGGTTTCATTGTAATGGTGATAGTGAACAGGTTTACAAACTAGGAATTTTCTTTGGTTCAATCGTGCAACATGAAACATAAAACATATAAAATAGAAGGTTGAGATCCAAAGACCTCAGTCTCCGAGAGGGGGTATAGGGACAAAACAAGTCTCTGATATAGGAGGGAGCCTGACCTTGCAAGGCTCTGAAAGTCGGCGGCAGGATTTTAAAATGGAAACGAAAAGTGAATCGGAGTAATATGAGCCTTTCTGTTTGTGCGAGTCAGTAACCGCAGAGTTTCATATACCTGCAGGAGACGGGACAAGAAAATAAACTGTTACAGTAGTCTACACGGGATGACACAGAAGCGTGGATAATCATTTCAAGATCGTCTTTGGACACAACGGTTCTAAGTTCAGAGATTTTCCTCAACTGAAAAAACAAACAAACAAACAAAAACATTCCTTGTCAGCAGTTTGAACATTTCTTTGTCAAAGATAACGGACTGGTGAATCCCTGGAATGGCATCAATCACCAGCACCTTGTCTGAAGTTAGGCAAGAGAATGTAAAGTATACTGAACATTAACTAAGCTATTGTAGATCATTAAAGAGGGGGTATTATGCTTTTTTCAATCACATAGCACCAGTCTATAGCATACTACAATGATGACGTAACCTTCTGTTGGTCTGTATATGCAGTAAATTAAAATAACTGCCTTGAATAAAATTGCTCTCTCAAAATGGCTGTACTGAACGTCTCGAAATAGGCCTCTGTCTCTTTAAGAAGCTTTCCGACACGCCCCCTTCAGCACACTGCTGTGGCATCTAAACAACACTACTGTGCGGGGAGGGGGCTCTGCTGAGCTGAGGAGCAGTGGTTGGTGGCTTGGCTGGTGACAAAAGGTCCAGAGGCGTCTCCAGGAGGTGGGGGCGTTCCTAGGAAGACTGAGGCATAGCTACACCTAAAATGGCTGCCGTCTAAGTTTTTACTGATTACTCAAAAATATGTGAATGAGCCAAGGCAACACTCCAGGCATGTGTTTAATGAGGGAATGATATAATAACATGACATAATGCTTGAAAAAGTCGATTTTACATAATACCCCCCCTTTAAAGCATTTTCCTAACCAACCAAATGTAATATAGTAATCAAGATGTGTTTTGCTGTGTTCACACCGAACGCCTCCGGTGCCTCCAAAGCGTCAGGTTTACATTGAAAATACATGGGGGACGCGCCTCCGGGAGCGTCGAGAGGCCCCGCGGCGCGTGACGCGCCTCCTGTGCAGCGCGTTTTGAAGATTTTCGCGCCTCGGACGCGGCGTGGCCGCTTTGGAGGCGCGTGACGCGCCTCGGACGCGGCCGACGCTAGAGTTGGGATTGTTGAACTTTTTCGAGAAATTCGCGAGCGTCGACCAATCAGGAGCTTTCTCCAACAGTGACGCACGCTGTAGCTGTGCCACCATCGGTCTGGGGCAGATCCTCTGCCGGCCCGCAGATGTAAACAGTCATGGAGGATTATCCTGTTGGGAACCGGAGCTACAGCAGCTCTGGGACTTTTACAAAGACACACATGAGTGTTTCTTTACCTAAACACCCAGGATTAAAAGCGGCAACAAGAAAACTTATTTGAGTGGCTGGATCTGCGCTGGGAATGTGTTTGGGACTTGATGATGCACAGAGCATTCCCAAAGCTGGTACAAGCCAATCGATGTGAAAACGAGAAATATGCACGAATAAAGTCTATTAAGCCCCATCTACATAAAGCAACCGTGTAACAATGATCACACACTGAGCCAGGCTTGTTGATTTTTAAGTGTATTGCTCACATTTTATCTACAACGGGCCGTAGTTTTCTCCCCGAGTTAGCTGCGCATAGAAATAAATTATTTCTATGCTAGCCGCTTAGCAGCAAACAGATAGCTCGCATTGACCCCCTTGAAAACAAGTATTATGCACTAATCACGTCAATAAAGCCCTTAACTACACAGAACAGCATTTATGATGGTCACACACTGAGATGGGCTTGACGCATTTGTGGTTTGTTGCACACACTTTTTTTTTAATCAACAATGAGCTGTATGCGGTCGCAAAAAGCTAACCGGGCTAACCTAGCTTATAGCCACTTGCCACCAATGTCCCTTCAACCGTATGGGCTGGATATGAGCTTAAATACTGGGGAGATCCTGCGTAGACCATGGGGGAATAGTTAAAGATCCATAAGACATGGCAGGAGCAAAGAGGGAGACTACAGTAGTTAGCCTCCGAACAACTGTAGTTTTCAGGCACGAGCTGTTTCCAAGATGGCTACGAACAGACTCTGAGTTGACGCGCGGCCAGGGCGTCTTGACGCTCTGTGACATTTGTGACAAGCGTCTGACTTCAGTAAGCACAAGCGTCCAACTACGGACTTGAGGCGCGTCTTTGACGCCCAGGAGGCGTTCGGTCTGAACACGGCATTTGAAATGATCACAAACCCTTCCAATAAAGTATAAGACCCCTCTGTTTTGAACCCCAAAGGTAGACTGTTGGCAGCACTGTGCACACAAGTGTCACTAAGCCGCATGTCCTGAAATACAGGCCATGTTTGACCTGTATAACATCCTCACATCGTGTGGCGGGGACTTCACACCTGGTAATTATCCACAGTTTTTTGCGCAGCCTTCGGGGAGCAGAGTGGGCCTGGGAGGGGAGCGCAGAGACATAGCGCGGGGTTGTGCCATTGCAGACTGCGGTAGTGAAAATTACCCTGCTCCTCCGTGGGCCCCGAACATCCAGCAGACCTCATCAGGCAGCAGGTGAGTGTGTCTGCGCGGCGCTCCCTCACCGCGGGCCTGTCCTGTATAAATAGAACAGTATGGTGGTGAGAGTCAGATCCCATTTGGTGCGTTGTGTTTCAGAGCGCCTCCACGGAGATGCCGGACGCCGGGGCACGCAGGACAAAAGCAAACGGACAACAGGCGACAACATTAATATAAATGTGCCACTGGAAAAAAGCTGGAAAAGCTACTGGCCCGGACCTTAGCTGCCCTCTGCAAAGGCAATATTTGGCATCGAATTGCGAGCAAGCGGAGAAGGTGAATAAATGATGTAGGCAGTCATAAATGAAAGATTGTTTTGCTATTTATAACATACTGGTTCACCGTTTTTTTAAATATATATATATATATACTGGGGCCGGGACTTTTTCGATTAATTGCGATTAATTAATTACATGAGGTTTAGTGCGATTAAAAATATTAATCGAAATTAATCACAATTTGCTTTCCACACTTCAGTTTCCTTTTTTCCTGCAGACGCACAATTAATGGCAATATTGCACTGGTCTGTTGGACTTGTTGCTTAAGCTTATGTATTCAGTCATTATTCAATGGTATACTAAAAATCCTTATGAAAAAACTTACTTCTCACTGTTCTCAGGTCAAATATTTATATGAGATTAATTTCGATTAATTAATTACAAAGCCTTTAATTAATTAGATTAATTTTTTAATAGAGTCCCGGCCCTAATATATACATTTGCTAGCCTGTTGTGAGATATTGTGTATATTTTAGATGAATAGATAGATGAGTACCACATGTAGATTTATCTCGCCATGGCGACGTGTGAACCAGCAGCAACCTTCCTATCTTTTGGTACAGCTGTGTTTTTTGCCTTTTTCTGCAAACCGCATTTGTGGTTTCTGTGTTCCATTGTTTTATTGATTTTTTTTCCTGCAGAGACTAGAGAGTCCATAGCCCTGAAGAACGCAGCTTTTTAAAAGTACAAACAGCTAGCTAATGAGCTACAGACATTTCAGACCTACACAAATCATTTTCTGAAACAGTGAAGGGGCGTCACAAGAGGCGCTACAGGAAACAAAAAAGGGAGAAACGAGGAGGTATCCGGGCAAGACTCACAGCTAAGCTACACATGCCTTCTATTGTTCTGGCTAAGAACGTTCACTCATCTTCCCAGAAGATGGTTAAAGGCTGTTGTGGAGCGGAGGGAGCTGCGCATGAGGAAGAGGAAGGAGGAGGTGGAGCTGACCAGTGCAGGACACCATGCTCTGAAACAATGACAAACCCAGGAGGCGCTGTGCCATTTCAGTGGATCAAAGGAGCACTGAAGGCAGCCAGCTAGGTTTCCTCCAGATGCTCCGGTTTCCCAGACCTCCAAAAACATGCTGGTCAGGTTGACCCACAGTGTTGGTGCGGCTCATTCGCAGCTGCTCAGGACTAACGCCTGAACACGGTTGTATAATGACAAATAAAGCACTTACTTAGATTTTTGGTTAGAACACAAACCAACATTTTATGGAATGACATTGATTTAATTCTTAGCTCTTTTTTTAAATGCTAACATATAGGCTTTGTGCCATATGCTGCACATTTAGAACCTTGAAGTAATTTACTTTATTGATACTATCACATTAAATGCACACAGAAAAATTGTGGAAGTTACTTTTTAAAAAATTTTTTTATCTCAGATTCAGTGCTGTTTTCAAGAAACAACTTTCCCCCCCGTATATAAGTATACCCTACTTGCCAGCCTTATCACATCAGGCAGAGTGCAGTCCAAAAGTTTGTTCTTAACTCGCGCCTGATTTGATATAAGCTGTGCCTCGCCACTCTGCCTTTATGTACTGCTGTGGGCCTGAAGGGGTTAAGAATGTCAATCTGCTTCATTAGATATACAGTAGATGCAGGAGAGAACAATAAAGGGCCGGCGGCATCTCAGGGGACCCCACTAAAACATGGATTAGGTGGAGATTATTAAATGTCAGCTCTTAAGACGAATACTTTTACTGCCTCAAAGTAAATCAATACTACTTATCTTTGATAAAAGAGCCGGAGGAGATGTGCCAGCGTGGCAGCCTGACAGCTCCGCTCCCCTCACTGCCTCTCAAAACAAAAAGTGAATGTATAGAACGGGAACAAGTAAAATAAATAGTTTATTGTTGTTTTGAACATTTCTTATTAAAACGTGGAACTGCCCCTTTCTCTGCTTCTTTTAACTCCCTCTTTTTAGAGCTCCCCCTACAGTTAGGAGGGAAACGTATTTCTTATGGAAATAATGAAGTACCTACACTTCTATGTTCCTATCTTGGCTTGATGTTTGCTTTCTCCTTTGAGTATCCAAGTGTTTTATGACCAGACTGGGTTGGCAAAGCATGCACACTCTGATTTGTAAAAAAAAGAAGAAAAAAAAAATCCAAATGTAAATTCTGCTCTGACATACTGCTTCACCATTGACCTGATTGATTAATTACTCTGGCGAAACCAATTTGTTCTTGACCACATTTTTCCTGACAGAAATGACTCCAACCTTTTGGAAAGCAGCGTCCAATCAAACCAAAACAGGATTTTAAAATCATAACCAAAAGGAATCATTCACGGCATAGGCTATTTTTGGATGCCCACAAGCTTTTAGCGTGAGTTTGTTCATGTGTTTGTCTCTTTGCTGCCGTTTATTTTTTTTCTTTTAACATGGGATCTATCGGTAAAATGTCAGCCGCACTCCAGCAGCTACATGTTACACAACTCCATACAGTACATCTCGAATACCAATAATTTCTCTGCACATTCCGCTTCATGCTAAAAAAAAAAGAAAAGAAAATCAATCTTCTCAAAGGTGTGCCTATTGATATCTGCAAATATTGATAGTAAACAAACCAATACGGCTCTGTCGGTATAGCCGTATGAAGCCTTTTTCTTTCTGACGCTCATCTCTGCGCTTTCAAAAACAAGCTCAGGATGCAACGAGGTGCGCGGTCTCTATTGAAACTACGAGCGCCTCAACCCATATAGGTGTGTGCCTTTTCCCGTGTGTATGGGCAGTGCGTTCTTAGCGGCGCTTCATAATTACAATGTAATATCATGCGTGAGGCAGTGCCCCCGCTGTTGTTTCACTTTCTGCTGCTCTTCCCTTCTATGAATATCAAATGCACTCACGCTGAGAGCTGAAAGCCGCGCAGCTCTCTCCCAGACACACAGGCGCTCTGTTAGTGCGTGAGGGAGAGAGACAGAGAGATGGGCTCCACTTTGGATAGTGCTTTCCTCCTCCAAGCTTTGACAGAAAACTAGTGCCGGGACCTCCATTTTCCAAAATACTCTCAGCATCCCTGTGGTCTGTTGTTAGCCCTGTCCGAACAAGACGAGACAGGGCTACATCCCACTCAGCCAAAGGGGCGGTGTGATATGTCTTATTCATGTCACATAACCGCACAAAGCACAAAGGCGATCCGCCATGCAAGCGGAGGGGCTATATGCCAGAGAGTTGGCATGGCCGAGGCGTCGGGATGCGAGCAGGCGTTCTTGCCAGCGGCTGCGAAACAAGGACATCTGTCAGAGGCTCACTCAAAGGAGCAATTCTTCATCATGCTTATAGGAGATGCTGGTTATATTTACATAAGTTGCCTCCGTGGCTGAGTACTGTTTGACGCGGCATCTTTTTTCCCCCCTCAAGTAACAAACGAGAAATGTTAGACATGTACTGTATATTAAGGGCATTTTCACACTCGATCCATTTAGGTAATCCGAATCAGTTATTGGTCTGGATAGTATTCACAGGGCACAGTAACAACACTAGCCAGCAGAGGGCAGTATGTCAATGTTGGACACAAACACAGAAGTGTATGACGGTTGGGTTTAACAGGGATAAAATAAAGTTCAGCACAGCAATATTGACAAGGGGACAGCCTGATTTATATGACATCAGTGGTGGTAGTAATGAAAAATAATAAAACACTTTACATTGCATTATTCACTCACTCCATACTCAGTGGTGGTAAGCTTCTCTTGTAGCCACAGCTGATGTGGGGTAGGCTGATGGGTAGACTCACACACTACATTCACCCCAGACTTTCCCAAACAGTCTCCTATCAAAGTACCAACCAGGCCGTACCCTGCTCAGCTCCCGAGATCTGACGGGATCAGGCATCGCGGAAGCAGTATGGCCCCTGACAGTGTTTAAAGTCCATCGATGCGATATTAGGATACAACATCTAGGGCTAAATGTAACTGATCAGCACTTTATTTACTAACACGCTCATGTTGGATGCATGTACATTTTTACATCTCAATCAATCAATCAATCAATGGTTTTGTATAGCCCAATATCACAACATAAAACAGAGCAGTAAATAAGACAATGTTAAGTTCAGGTGAATCAAGTATCCAGGCAAACATAATGTCCAAATAAGCGTCAGCAGTGGGTGTCCCATGGACGGACAGGCTATAGAGACCCAGGGCAGATGGAGTCCTTTCAGCAGACGAGCCAGGATCAAGACCGTCCAGTCCTTGTTGTCAATCCAGTAGGCCGGGTTCCTCCGTTCAGCTGGGTTCCTCTGTTCAGCCGGATCTCTTTAAAAACAAAGTTTTGTATGCTTTTTTTGTTGTTTGGTTCTGAATAGTTGAGTTTGCTTTCACCAGCTGCACAAACAAAGCGGATTTTTCCGGAAAATGCACAAGGATTCACTTCAAGTGGCCTAAACATGAACGTGGCCTTTTCTCTTAGTGGAAAGCAAATATATAGTTCTAGACAAATTATCAATGGTAATTCATGAAAACATATCAAATTTCTGTGCATACAATAAACATTGTTTCCAGCAGAGGGCAGAGGGTGGAGTGCAGCAGGATAAACGGTTAAAAACAGTTGCCCCAAAATGTTTTGAGCTCTTGAGAAGGAGATGCATCAAATGGACAGCATTACTCAAAGGTGAGTGAAACAAAACTCAACTCCTGTTTTTCATGAAAGGACATCAACATGGTTCAAATGTTGCATATATACTATAGTACCACTTTAACTAAGATAAAAGAAGGCAACTTATTGTTAGCACATTTTTACTCTTCATCTGTACATTGTTTTAAAATGCTTTAAATAATGTTACAGAATGACTTTGAAGTGACAATGAACTGTCATCTCTATATACAGTATATGTTTACATTCCACTCTGCATGACTTGTTATTCTTTGCACGTCATGTCTATCCACCCCGCAACTCCCCATTCAGACCTGTTTCTTTCTTTTTTGTCAGATGTCGAGGTTTCCTCTCCCTTCGAGATTTTTTAAATATTTTTTCCAAGGGAGCGTTTGACAGATGTTGTCTTTTCAACCTCGCACCATAACCGAGAAGAAAGTGGCACGTTTTCTTCACTCCTGCATGTTTATTGAGTAAAGCGCTAATTCAAAGCTACTGCCTGAGGCGGTAATATAAACAGATTATCTATTCAACTCAGGAGTGGGGGCCTCTTTTATCTATGAATCAGAATCGACAAACGCATTCCATTCTTTCTGATGCTCGCTCTGGAGGCAACAAACACTTGGCAACGCAAACATTTTCACACTGATGTTTAAGGCCCTGATAATGTCAATTTACGGCAAATTGGCGCATGTGTTATTTTGTTAAAATGCTGATGAAGAGACAGCGTGGAGCATTACTACAAAAGCCCCTCAGTTATATCATTATTGTATGCGGGTACCGCAGATAAAACGGAAATGTTCAAGATATGAGGCGAAGCGAGGTAGATAATGTAATGTCTATGATGTGTGGGGATAAAGTAAACTCCTATCCTTTTTGAGCTTCCATATTATAACATTTCCTCATTGAAAACGTAAATTGAGTAGTATGTAACTTCATTCATAGACAAGTCAAAACTTTAAAACTGTCGTCCAAAAACCTATAATCCAACATTAGATCAGTTCTATAGTTCTGCGCTCAAAAGCCGCGGTTCCACATAACATGCTTGCATCCCGCACATCTCAGTTTATGTACTCGCCTTGTCACGTTTCAACAGGTGAGGGTTTCCACTAGTGGCCCGCAGTTGTTGTGGGTGGCCCTCCCTTAGATGAGCACACTTTACTGAAGCAACGACAGGACGGCCTGAAAGGTTTTTTCAGCCGCGATGAGAACAATGTGGACAAATGCTGCCTTTTGGTCGGGTTTATGGAATTATTCAGAGATGCCAAGGCAAATACTAGAGGAAAGAAGCAGCTAAAAGACAACTATGAATGTACGCAACATGCTAATGTTATGCTAACATCAGCTTAAGTTGTGCTAACAATGGCTAAACGCTACCTTTGGCATAATCACCTTTTCCAACAGCGGTATAATATGAAATATAAAGCCCGTATGACCTGCATGATAAGAGTGAGGTCTGTCCTCTCTCTGCTCCTCTGTTCACGTCACGTTAGTCTCGGTTCAGCGTGCTTTGGCCACAGGCAGAGGTCGGTTCGAAAACGTATGCGGGTCAGACCGGTTTGGCCCTGGCCTCGGCAGCAGAAACGTGTTGACCAGGCACTGGTCTGGGTAGGGCCTGCCAGTGGAAACACCCCATCAGTGTGTTCGTCATGGTGCCATGACACTGGTAACCACGTTGTTGTCAGAAACTGTGCCATTCACATTTCTGCCTACAGAGGGAGCCCCAAATGATATCCGGGCCAACTCTGGCTCTTGTGTATCAGTGTCACTGTTATAGACATCCTTCCAAATTATAAAATGTAAAATATAATTTTTGTGGAATGTATTTAAGACTCAATAAATCTGGAAACTGCTGGTTGCCAGATTTGTACAACCTGAAGCTCAGGAGCTGTAGCTATTGTTAGCAGTGGTGGGCCTTGCTGCTTTGTAGTGGTGTCAGTAACTCTCCGGGTGGTTGATACGGATATAATCCCAAGGTTTCCGTTTTCTTATAACATCAGCTCTGCTCACCTGTAGTGATGTGTGCTATTTTTTAATGTAGGACCTTGGCTTCAATCACTGGAGATGCATAGCTTAATATACAGTAAAATACACTGTCCTCATAAAAACAAAAATATATGTATGCCTAAGGAAGTATCCCCAAAAGTATAATCCTCAAAGTATAAGTAGTTTGCTGCCATGTTGCAGTTTAGTTTAATATATGGGTGTCCCCATTTTATAATATGGCAGTTTTGAGGATAAATAATCACTACAATTTGAGCACAATAATTTTGCGGCTTGCTCTCCAAACTTTAGCCACAATGGATGAGTACTGACAACTTTGTGCTCTTTTCTTGCTTCGAAAGGTTTGCCCCCAATTAAAATTCCTGGTGAAAACAAATCACCAATCGCACTTGCACTTGGGCTGCGCTCACATTAGCCGTAACTCATCTCTCCATCTGCTTCATCTTCTCTCGATACATTACGGGAGTCAACGCCCCTCTCATCCCTAAGCGCTGACTAAGTTAAAACCACCATAACAAAGTACCTCAAGTTTACTTCACTCACCCACCACCCGCCCGCATTAGCATTCTTCATTAGATATGGGAGATATGGAAAAATAAATCAATCCCACAGCATTCCCCCGCATTAGTGAGGTGCCTCTGCTGTGCACTGTCTCCCGGGAGCGTGCGAGATGATGGCTGCAAATTAATTTGTGACACTCAGAATTGATTTTCTAATCCCACATGGTATTTGATAAATAACCCTTCAGAAACAGAACACCTCTGACGATAAATACAGTTATTATCTCTTGGAGGCATGATTAGTGCATCCTGTGAAGACGTGGCACCCCTGGCCCCGTCGCGGATTCGTAACAAGCCCAAAAGTATAGCACGACTAATAAAAGTTGTTATTGTTGTGTGCTAGACAATCAAAGCAGAGCCAGCGACGGCCCCAGGTGACATGTGAACAGGTCGAATGAGGCGTCGGAATCCGAAACGTCTTCCCCACGAGGCAAAGTGAGTAATATTTAGCCAATTATGGACATGCTCTTAGTGAAGTTATTAAACTCACCTGAGGGACTGCCGTGTGAGCGATTAAGTAACTTTTCTGAAGCAGTTTAAGGACTATACGCTTCTCTGTGTCTGCTCGGCAGCGCTAATGGAGGCGCTCAGGTCTAAATCAGCCCTGTTTTAATTTAGACCGGCCGTTTTTAGCATAATGAGCGCTAATGGTTGCATTAACTTTAAAGCTTCGACACTCCGCACTAAAAGGTTGGACTTGAAATGTTCAAACGCTGTTCTCTCACCAGTTGCACTTCTTTCATTTGATGTTAATAAGTAAATAAATTGCTTTTGCTATGGATGGTTTTGAGGAAGGCATGTGCAGGTGGGCCAAGTGTCCACAGAACTAACCATTGCCGAGTTGGTAAAGACAAAAGACGGGAAATATGGAAAACACCAGGTCAAATCCGGGGTTAAGGCGCTCATCTGCCCCAGCGGTCACTCGGTAGTCCTTTTCAAATGTTAGCAGCCAATTAGTGGTTTTAATAACCAGAGGTTCATGGACAATTTCAACGGGATTTTGTAACTATTCTTTTTTTCTTTTTTTACATAATCAAATCACAAATCATACAAATCACCACATTTGACAAAGGAAGTTCTCAGAATGTTACTCACCAAAACTATACATGAATGTTTGCATTGTTTTTTGTTTTTTGTTTTTCTTAAAAAGGAAAAAGGTTAAAGTAGCCTGTAGCCTGGTCTTAGCCATCCGTAAACTCCGGTTAATTATTATGTATATCTGGGTCTGATCTCAGTGGCCGCGTTACATCGGTTGAATTTCAACCTACCATTCAGCAAGCGGGGGAGGCGGGTGTTGTAGGTGACGTCAAGCATTTGCGGCGCATTTGCCGGTTGTAGTTTGACAATGACGGTGGATACGAAAGTAATGGAAGCTCTTCAATCCGTTCTGGCTCGGCTCCCAAATATCCATCCATCCATCCATTCCACTTGTCCGTTGCCGGGTTGTGGAGCTGTTGGAGCTGCCCAAATCACACTGCACCAGCCCCCTATGGCTCCTCCTGCAGGTGGTGGGTCTATAGAAGGACGGCCTCATGGTTCTAACCGGGCCTGTTGGTCTCTCATAAGGGGCTTCTGAACCGCTCTTTGTCTGACCCATCACCTAGGACCTGTTTGCCATGGGAGACCCTACCAGGGGCACAAAGCCCCCGACAACAGAGCCCCCAGGATCATTCAGGTGCTCAAACCCCTCCACCATGTTAAGGTGGCGGTTCCAGGAGGGGCTTCACTCACTCGGGCGCATTACATACGTCACGACCTAACGGTAGTGAAAATCAGATCCAACGAAATGAGTACGAGGGTATGGTATAACCAGACAGCTGTGCTACCCTTTTCAAATTCAGATCAATTATTTAAAGGCACTACACCAGATTTTTTTTCTAGTGGAACGCAATTCGATTTGTGCATCTAATTATACAGCATTTGTATCAATTTCATGAACTTATAGGCTAGTTTTCAAGCATTTTTGTGAAAGTGACCCCTTAAAGCATGTGCCTCAAACACAAGGCCCACGGGCCACATGCGGCTCGCAAGATGATTTAATGTGGCCTTTGTAAAGCATGAATTTCTGAGTATGTCAAAATAAAAAAAGGTAAGCCCATTCCTGTGTGAAGTTATGCATTTTTATAGAAATAGCCATAATGCTCACTCCAGCCACTAGGGGCAGCTTGAATTTAAAAAAAGGAAAGAATTCCACATGTGTCCAGCAGAGGGCACTGACACATTATAGCCATGTGGTATGGTCAGTCTGTCCCAGGGGGCTGTGGCTACAATAGTAACTTACAGCCATCAAGTGTGGAGTGAGTGAATAATGACTTTATGTAGCACTTTGAGAACATGTGACAAAGGCTGATAAAGCCCAATAAGTGTAAGCCGTTATTTATTAGGCTTACCGTCCTTTACAATTTATATATGCGGCCTGCGACCCGCCGTGGGGGCTGAATTTCGGCCCACGACACAAACGAGTTCAACACCCCTGCCTTAAAGTGCCCCTGCAAGTTGTGAAATGTGCCTTTAAAGGGATACTTCGGGATTTTTGACATAGGGCCTCATTTCCTAGTTATCCAGAGTGTTGTTGATGTCTGGAGATATTTTGTTCTTAAATTCATACAGTTCTTAAATTTGAAGAGTCTAGTTGCGCTAGCCTAGAGCAAGGCTAAAGCATTTCTATGGTAAACGCTAGCCTGCATTAAAAAACAGTCTGGCGCACTCCACAGTGCACCTGAGGTAAATCACTTATAACGCCAGACTAACGATATAAATGTCTGTGTCGATAGGTTAATTTTAACCATTTTGCGTTTAAAATAACTTATATTTGAGCAGCATCAGCTTCGTGGCTGTAAGCTAAGGCAGCGGCGGAGTGATCTGCGAGAAAATAGTCCCTCAAAATGCGGTAATTCATGTGATACAAGGTCAGTTTTATTTAAAAATTATTCTATTAACACAGACATTTATATGGTTAGTCTGGTGTTATAAGTGATTTACCTCAGGTGCACTGTGGAGTGAATCAGACTGCTCTAGGCTAGCGCAACTAGACTCTTCAAATATAAGAACTGCATGAATTTAAGAAAAAATATCTCCAGACATCAACAACGCTCTGGATAACTAGGAAATGAGGCCCTATGTCAAAAATCCCAAGTATCCCTTTAAACTGGTCCTTTTGAAGAAATGGAGTGCTACATATAGTATGTAATGAAAGTTTGGTAGCTTCCTCTTTCATTATCTGTAGTAAAAAATAAAATGGTTATAAGGCCTTTAAATATCTGTCTTTTTCAACATGCTGAGATTTAGCCATTTCAATTCTGTCTCTTCCAATCCATATCACTCTGGTAAGTATTTTTGCCAGGATGCCAAGTTAGTTTCCCCGATGCCTCTCCAATAGTCATGACTGACTATTGTTTTACCGTGAACACACAAGAGGAGGCAGAGAAGCTATGAGGGCACTGGGTGAGAGAAATTGAGCTTTTCTGACACAATAGCATTCACTCTAAATGTAAATGAGAAGGTTTTAAGAGTGCTCCGGTCAAGTAACAAATGCCTACAGTGAAGCGTGCTCTTTTAGACATGGTCCTAGAGATGACAGTTGTTTTGAGGAGAGCCCACCGATTGGGATCACTGTTGAGCAAAAATCAGGGGGAAGGCAATGAAAGGCATGTTAGGTAAACATGAGTGGATGTGAATCTGTAATGTAATGAATGTAAAAACAGCTTGCATGATATTGACGGAGGACACTAGGAAAGCATGGACGTCTTGTTGTGATCCAGTAAGCCTGTGTTTACTTGTGAGAAGAGCTGGAAGCATTTCAGGTCACAGCAGCAATGTGAGGAGGAGGAATATGAGAAGAAGTTTTGATAAATGTTGTTATCTGCTTTGTATTATTTATTTATTTATGGACATATTTTTTGGAGGATCAGCCCCATGATGCATCATCTCGTTTTCAAGGGGGTCATCGGGATCACATCCACAGGAAACAAAACAAAACAGAGTATTAAATTAAATAATAATAAAAGACAAAACAGTACAACAAAAAATATAGCCATGGCGGCGATTATCGGCCCTCGCCGACCGCCCTGCCCAAAGCAAGGGGGCGCTTCGCGCCCTTTTGTCTCCCTCAACCTAAAATTACAGTATTGCTACTGCCTTTAGTTTGTTTGTTTTTCACTTTTTTCCCTAGGGTCTTAGTTTTAGGATTTTTGGAATGTGCTAATGGGCCCTCTCGGTATCTGACAAAGTTATTCTCTGAAAAATAAAAGAGGTTTTTGTGTTTTTTGACAATGCTGAGTACTCCGCGCTCAATTTTGACATTTTACAGAGAAAAATTAGTATGAATTTGTATCACACTATATCTGCAAACTGAAACATATTTTTACATTTTACGCAGAAAATCCACAAAAGGCTAACCCATCATAGAGGGAATACAACACAAAAATACAGTGGTTCCCAACCTGTGGTATGTAAAACCACTGGTGGTATTTGAACAAGTGGTGCTCTGAGTCGCCTGCAATTTTATAGAGGCTAAACAGATTCCATTTCCATCTAAATAGAAATGGAACCTCAACATTTTTTTTAAAAATAGACAAATCGATGAATATCAAAAGAATACAATTGCAGACATGGCCTTACCCCCTGTTTCCTTTTGCCGTGTCATGACCTCACACACATAAGCTTTATTTAGACTACAGGAGAGATTTTAATTTATGCTAAAATAAGGAATTTAGGTTGACGTTAGACACAGATTGCACTTAATTAAATATTAGTTAGTCAGATTTAGATACATTATATAGACGTTTTAAACAGTGTTTTAGATCATAATTTTAAACTGTGTGCTCAGGTCAAGCATTTTACGAGGTGGTACTTGATGTGAAATGTTTGAGAACCAATGATGTAACACGTAGCATAGCATAGCACAATACACTACATAGTGTAATATACACCACAGCCTCAACTCAAACATTATGTATATAAATATACATATTTACACACACTATTACTTGTGGGTGTTTCTGTGTGGAGTCTTTCTGTTCTTCCTATGTCAGTTTCCTTCCATCAAAAGGCTAATCTTCCCACATTTGCCGATAGATTTAGCACAAGATCGAGAGAAGGATCTTCCAGCTCTGTTCAGCATCTTCCCACAGCTCCTAACAGGTTCTCGCAATGGCATTGAATGATGGATCAATTGCAAAATCCGCCCGGTGACAACAAAGACACTATTTTTTCTGGGGTCAATCTTGGTTTGTTGTGGTCTGTGGTTTGGCCTCTCTAAACGTGGAACTGCAGATAACTTTGCGCGCTGAATTTGAAAATAGCTACAGACAAATTATGGTTTCTTCACTTACTGTAGAACTGACTCACATCTAAATTATATCGCTCCAAAGTTCAGATCCAGATAAACTTTGGCGGGATCCTCAGCTCCAATCCTTGCAGCTTCTTGATTTAGTATGATATAAAGTTAGTGTGACTGGGTGGGGTGAATCCATCCATCCATTTTCTTCCGCTTTATCCGGGACCGGGTCGCGGAGGCAGCAGTCTCAGCAAAGGTGCCCAGACTTCCCGATCCACGCACACCTCCTCCAGCTGTTCTGGGGGAACCCGAGGTGACACCAGGCCAGCTTGGAGACATGTTCCACCAGCGTGTCCTGGGCCTTCCACGAGGCCTCTCCCAATGGGACATGCCTGGGGCACCTCAGATTTCATTAAAACATTTTTATTTATTTTTTACAAACAATGAAACAGGAAGTGCTCGAATGTTGAATCGTTAGCTGTTGTCTGAACTTATTCTTAACATTTTGAACACATTTATAACATCTAGACCAGGGGTAAGGAAACTTTTTCAGATCAAGGGCCAAATCAATTTTTATAAAGTACTCCAAGGGCCTTATAATTTAGCAATATAGATTCTAGAGTCCATACAACATTGAGGAAGGACTGATAGTATAGAGGATCATTTATATGCATGTCAGACTCACATAATGCGATGGCTGGAATTGTTTATCTTTGTTGAGGCGTTTGATTAGCTAGCCTGGTTTGGCTCAGTCTTGTGAAAGCTGCTTGCTGGGCACCTAAGCATTAATTTTATCCAAACGCATTTGTCCTTTCAACTCGTGGAGTTTAGCATGTTTCGAGGTGTAATGGTGCTCAAGATTTGCCTTCTTCATCACTGCCAGCCCCTCACCACATACTAGGCACACTGGCTTGCAAATCCATTTTTCCTGGAATACGCGGCATTTACGATCCACCCTTCTTTTCGTAAGGGTCGCCATGACGCAGCACCTGTCAACCAAGTCAGTCACTGTCGATAGCACACCGGAGGGCAGCGCAGGAACACCCAGAGAAGCAAGAGGCCAAAGCAAGATTGGAGATATATGATCTTTTAGAATTTACATATGGTGCCCCCAACTGGCCCAATATCACAATACTTCACACCAGATGTCCTTCCTGATTTATTTCATTTTATTTAACCTGTGTTTTAACCAGGTAAATGTGTTAAAACACAGTGTGTTTTTACCAGGTAAAAACACATTGAGATTTACAATCTCTTTTACAAGAGTGAACTGGCCAAGAGGCAGCAACACATCCATAAAACAGTTCACATTAAATATAAGACAAAATACATCTTAGATGAAACAACTGCAACAACTGTGTACCAATTCCATCAATTTAAATTGAAAAGAGTTTCGAGAGACCAACTCTTGAAAACTCAGCTCATTGTGCGGCTGATTTCAACCAAAAGGAGCACAAAATTGAAAAGCCTTTTTCCTCATTTCAGCCCTTACGCTGGGCACTGACAGGAGGAATCGATCCTGGGAATGAAGGCTATAACCAGTGCTTGGTTTGAGAGTGACTGTAAATAAGAGGGAAGTAAACCAAGTAATGTTTTGTAAATTAACATGTGCCAATGAACAACATGGCATGAAGAGAGAGATGGCCAACCTACATGGGAGTAAAGGAGACAGTGGTGAGTGAGTGATTTAAGATTTGAGTGCTCTGTGGTAAACTGTATCCTGTGACTGCAGCGCTTTGGCAGATGCATGCCTTTAAATAATGTCCCCGTAATCCATAACTGGGAGTAAAGTTGCAGCAACAAGGTGTTTTTTTGGCCCTAAAAGAAAAACAAGACTTCAGTCTCCAAAGACACCAAGTCTAACGTTTAAGTGCTTGACCAGACTTTGAATATGAGGAGTGAAAGAAAGAGAGGCTGTCGATAATAAAGCCGAGATATTTGTACATGTGTCGCATGTAAAATTATACTGATACCACACTTGTTTTAACTCTAGGCTTAGGACCAAGAGCAGCGTTTGATTGTCAGGGCTACGCATAAGGTAACATACAAAAGGAAATAATTGTTTTGCAACGTTCTGAAGATCAAGACTCTGTACCGCCTTTGCTCTGACCGATCCCGTCAGATCTCGGAAGCTAAGCAGGGAAGGGCCTGGCAGCGGCTGGTACTTGGATGGGAGACCGTTTGGTAACACCAGGAAGCCTGGGTGGGTGAATATAATGTATGAGTGAGTGGTTGGTGGTGGTCGGAGGGGCCGATGGCACAGACTGGTTGCCTCGCAATAGCTTACTACCTCCAAGTATGGAGCGAATGAATAATTCAATGTAAAGCGTCTTTGAGTGTCCAGAAAAGCGCTTTATAAAATAAATACATTGTTATTATTATTAAATACCAAATATACTGTAGTTGCAACACAAAACACAATTTTTAGTACGTTATCAACAATTTAGAAACTCCTTCCCTCATCTATCAAATGGTATTTTGAATACACGCTGTGAAGTTTCCCACCAAAGGAAATAGTTTTGTGCTCTCATATTCCAGCCTGGCCCTTATTCAGATGGATATACTGCTTTTGAGAGCATGACAAATGAAAGAGGGCAGTCATAAAGAGCACATTGCGAGGGATCACAGCACTGAAATGGAGTTTAAATTATGGAACAGAGGCCGTACTTTATTGGAGTCTTTATGGAGCCAGTGTGATGACACCGAGTACCAAAGGCGGCTATCCCCACTGAGCCTAAATGACGCTCTAATGTGTTCAGCACTGTGAGTTAGCATTGTTTACACATTCACGCTATTTGCACTTTCTGTCAATTATTTTATAGGCTGTTATTTCATGTCATTGCACCATTCAGTATTTTATAGCTAATGGCGTTCATTATGCTGCAAAGCTACAGTCAGCACTAGAACATACTTGAAAGGCTAAACATTAAAAAGTCACGGATAAGATTAAAACTATGGCCATTTTTCAACTGATTCCTCTCAGTTTTGTGAACTCTAATTAGCTCTGTGTGAATGCGCTGAATGAAATGTGACCTTTAATAACAATGGGAACACAAAAATGTTAATTTGAGTTGCTCTTTGAGTTATATTTGCATTTTTATTGGAGAATTATGTGGAGGAGAGCGGCTTTTTGCATCAGCCAAAAGATTATCACTAGAGTTAGTTTGATTCTTGTTTTAGGCTGTCCAATTGAGGCGAGACATTGCAAGTGAACTGCGCAAAAAGAGTGAATTTATTGTTTATAGTTTATAGTGTTCATAAGGCAGTTTAGGCTGAAAAGGTCCATGTGGTCTTTATGTTCATAAACCATGTTATAGAAGCTATATTTATTTGTTTTAAAAGTGAAAAAGACGAAAATAAAATAAATCAAAACTTGAGATTGATCAATGCATGGGCAAAACATTGATTATTCATTTATTTACGGTATGTGCATGTGTTTTTGTATGGGCAGACTGACCATTTATAATGTAATGTATTGTTTATATCCTGATCTCTTGTTATGTCAGTGCCCTCTGCTGGACATTTGAAAATATTTTCTTTTCTTAAATTAAAGCTGCCCCCAGTGGCTGGAATGAGCATTCAGGTTATGTCTTTAAAATCATAACTCCGTACAGGAATAGACTAGAGACGTACCTTTTTTTTTTGACATATTGAATTTATGCTTTACAAGGCAGGGGTCAGATTAAATCATCCCCTGTTTGACACCCCTGCTTTATATGAAAACAACCACAGGTAAACTATGGGTTGACCACAAGTAAAATTCAATTGAGAAAACCATTATGCCATTCTTCATATGTTTTGACGTTACCAGCTGATGCCTAGAAAATACAGTATCTATAATATATATATACAGTGAGGAAAATAAGTATTTGAACACCCTGCTATTTTGCAAGTTCTCCCACTTAGAAATCATGGAGGGGTCTGAAATTGTCATCGTAGGTGCATGTCCACTGTGAGAGACATAATCTAAAAAAAAAATCCAGAAATCACAATGTATGATTTTTTAACTATTTATTTGTATGATACAGCTGCAAATAAGTATTTGAACACCTGAGAAAATCAATGTTAATATTTGGTACAGTAGCCTTTGTTTGCAATTACAGAGGTCAAACGTTTCCTGTAGTTTTTCACCAGGTTTGCACACACTGCAGGAGGGATTTTGGCCCACTCCTCCACACAGATCTTCTCTAGATCAGTCAGGTTTCTGGGCTGTCGCTGAGAAACACGGAGTTTGAGCTCCCTCCAAAGATTCTCTATTGGGTTTAGGTCTGGAGACTGGCTAGGCCACGCCAGAACCTTGATATGCTTCTTACAGAGCCACTCCTTGGTACAATTTTGTCTCTAGTGTCTTTGGACAGCTCTTTGGTCTTGGCCATGTTAGTAGTTGGATTCTTACTGATTGTATGGGGTGGACAGAAGTCTTTATGCAGCTAGCGACCTCAAACAGGTGCATCTAAATGTAGGATAATAAATGGAGTGAAGGTGGACATTTTAAAGGCAGACTAACAGGTCTTTGAGGGTCAGAATTCTAGCTGATAGACAGGTGTTCAAATACTTATTTGCAGCTGTATCATACAAATAAATAGTTAAAAAATCATACATTGTGATTTCTGGATTTTTTTTTTAGATTATGTCTCTCACAGTGGACATGCACCTACGATGACAATTTCAGACCCCTCCATGATTTCTAAGTGGGAGAACGTGCAAAATAGCAGGGTGTTCAAATACTTATTTTCCTGACTGTATATATAGACTTTATGCATAACAATCAGTAAAGAAGCTCCAAATACGGTTTAAATTGTTTTGCTTTGACAGCTCTGACTGATTTTAAAAGAATTCTTAAGTGCTGCGAAGCCTTGAAAGTTGCGCACAAAGCCATGAGTCAGTTGACATCTTTTATTGCCACGCTGTCAGTCTGATAAAATAAGTAACTTTGATGGATTCAGTGGCGGGTGAGCTCCTCCACTTGCATTTGCATATACGGTTCTATAGCTTCCCCGTATATAGGCACTGCCTTCTTACGGTCAGAGATATATCTGTGACTTGATGATTGGTCTTGGTCTGGTTAGTGAAGTTTAGTCATTATTGCACTGACAGACTTTTGCACAACGCAGCCTTTAGTTGCATTTTTATTCCTTTACAAGTAGGTTAGTAGCACACAGTAGTTCTGCATCTAAAAGGTGATTGGATCAGTTTTCTTTACAGACAGGAGAGGTCTGTTTTGACTGTAATCCGGTGAGTTGTTGTTTTTTGTTTAATGTATTATTCAGAATTATTAAAGCTGCACCACGCATGTCTTCCCACTTTGAAAGTCGTAGGTTGTTGTGTGTAAAGTGTTAGCTGCTTCCCAAGCTAATTTGTGGCTTTAACAATACTTCCTGCGCATCCTGAATTAAACACACATTTCATTCATGTGCACAGCTCTGTCAGACTGCAAAGTTAAAGTGATAATCTGCAAGTGTAATGGCTGGTGTACACTGTGCGTTTTTTTTAGATGTCACACTGCACGACGTGGGGATGGTAAAATCGCGAGCTGCTCTCGTCTCCATTCAAAGAGACAATTGTAGCTACGATCAAAGTTTTGTCGTAGCAGTTTCAGAAGACGTGTGTTTAACCGAGACAAGTGCTCACGGTGTTTATTTTCCATGGAACAGTCCAGAGAAAGTCCTGTAAAATGCGTCGTCTGACCCGCTCATGCCCGGTCTCTGTTGCTGTGACTCTAGCAGCTACTGTGTGCACTGATGTGTAGACGAGACACTGACAGAGATCCTCTCTGCAGCCAGAGGATGGCTCACTCTATGACTAGTGTTCCAAAATATCAGACACTGCCTGATGTCGGTTGTAGCTCGTCTTTGGTTGTACGACGGTTCTATTTTAAATATTTGTCTCTGTCTCACTGTACGGCCTAAGACCTGCGATTTTCAGCTAGAACCAGCTAAGACTTTTCTCAAACTAGTGATCATACGTCGCAGACGGCCAAAATCGCACAGCGTTACCCGCCATAACTGTTTTACAAATCTAATAGTATAATTGACCGCCTGGGTCTGCAATATAGGAAGTAATTTAAGTCATTTGTAAATATAATATTTTTAAAGTCCCTTCCTTTGCTGATTTCAGCAGCTAATCAGAATCCCCAATGCCATAACTTTGACCAATGAGACAAGCCTTTCCTGTCGACCTGTCAGGTTCAATCAGGAGGGAAGGAGAGGAAGCTTGATCTTTTACTTTGGAAATTGTGTTCATGCTCTCCTCATTTTGCAAACCAGGAGTAGCTTTTTTGGTCCAATAAGGAGGGGAACTTGGTGTTTACTTTCAAATTTCACTCTCTCGCTCTCTCTACTCATTTTCCTATCTTACAGATAATCACTTTAATTTTTCTCTTAAATCACTTTAAGAGAAAAATACTATAGAAACAATGTGCTGATTTAAATTTCCAACCTCCCACTAGAAAAAATGCCTTGGAACACTGCTCGAAGTGGACTTGGAGATGTCCAGACTGCTCCGAGTACAGATACGAGATGAAGACAACAATGGCGGCCCCCAATGGAGCAGTTTAGTTGATCATAAAACATAAACAAAACCAGTGAAGTGAAAGATAACAACAATCTGTCACAATGACGACCCATATGTAAACAGAACAGCTGATGCTACAACAATTAGCTACAGTAACGTTACTCCACACTAGTTATCATTTTTACAAACATGCTACCCTTATAATCATATGTTTTAAAGTTTGTATAGTTTATTATTCATCTAAGTTATATGTTTCATGTTGCACGATTGAACTGAAAAAAAAAAAAATGAAAAAAAAATCCTAGTTTGTGAACCTGTCATAAACAATGGCAATAAAAAAATATTGATTCAATTTCAAGTGGGAAAAATATCAGTTGCCAGTTGCCTGGAACGCACCAGTGTGTTTGGTCTGTTGTTGTTTTTTTGTTTGTGTGTTTGTTGTGTGATTTCCTCTAGGTTAGGGATGCCCAAGGTGCGGCGCTCAAACCATTTTTTGGTGGCCCTCAGACTGAGTTGGTACTTTTTACTGCAAGTTTAATAATTCTACACAATAATAATCTAAATAAATAGCATTTTAGTGTGACATGACAGAGTTGGGATTGAGATTCCGAATATAAAGAAGTGGTGCAATTTCTGCTAAATGCACCCAGTTGAGTTTTTCCAAATTGCATTGACCAACATCTGTAGCCCTACACTTCAATATATTCCCTACAATGTAAAAAGTTTGGACACTTCTACTCTAGATGTTTCGATTTCCCCAATCAACCCAAAAACATCCAGCTCAGTCGTCCTGACCAAACTGAAGACAAACTTACTGTATCTACCGACACAGGAATTCACCAACATCTGATTCAAAGTACGCTCGCTATTGATTGCGATACAGTACAAAATGTCACATGGAGCGCGTACAAACTACATCTTTGTATCGTCCAAAAAAACCTCGCTGCTTTTCAAAACAGGTGGAGCATCATTAAACCCTATGCTGCGAGTATGAAAGTGTAAAGCTCTTCCCCAGCGCCATCAGTGAGTGTCTGTAAAGTCTAAAAATTGGGAGGTGAACAACATGTAGCTTTTATCAGCCGGTTCCAGACCGGCGCTAGATCAAAGTAATGATGTTCCCTCCGGGCTGGACTCATGATAAAGAGAATGTGTGTGTTCTCTAAAATGCACTCTGGGATGCAAACAAATGATCAAAAACCGAGAGTTGGCATCTGAATATTAGAGGGCCCTTTAATGATGCAGACTGCGCCAGCCAGCGAGGCCGTGACCCTCAGTGTAGGAGTGTTTGTTGTGCATATTTTCTAGTAGATATTGGTGTTCTTTTATTTTCCTTTGACAGTCTCAGAATGTACTGGAGTGATGCCGTTGTTTCTTGACATGAAGCAGACAATCATAAATGGATGAATGTGTTGTTTTATATCTTAATGCTGGGTTGGCACGATGCGTCATGAATGGCATTTATCCGTCATTCGTAACAGCACTTAATGCATCTTAATGGGGTTCTTCACAGAGCACATCGGCTCGTGACATTCGTTGTGTTCGTGGACGATGTTTTTGCCGGCCCAAAAAAAATGTCACGAATATCACGATTCACCCTCAGTTCGTGGAGGTCGCAACAGAGCAGCAGTGATAAGCATTCTTACAGCACTCGTAGTATAGGAATCACTGTTTTCTCCCACGCTTGCGCTCAAAATGGATAAAACCCATGGTGCGCCGATGCAGAGGGCAACGGGCAGCAACAAGCGATGGAGAGAGCGCGTCGCACGGTGTGTAGCAGAAGCGCAGGTTAAACAGTTTCTCAATGTTTAAATGTTATTACAACAATACGGCCTAAACGTAGCTTGGTTTTTGCTTATAAACGAAACTGCAAATTTGAACTCTGACAATATACTGCAAACGAGAATGAGAGCGATTTTATTTATATTTATTTCTACTTTTATGGGTAACACATTCGCCAGAGTCTTAGCATTCTTAAAGGGGGGGTATTATGTAAAATCGACTTTTTCAAGCTTTATATCATGTTATTATGTTATTCCCTCATTAAACACATGCCTGGAGTGTTGCCTTGGCTCATTCACATATTTTTGAGTAATCAGTAAAAACTTAGACGGCAGCCATTTTAGGTGTAGCTATGCCTCAGTCCTCCTAGGAACGCCCCCACCTCCTGGAGACGCTCTGGACCTTTCGTCACCAGCCAAGCCACCAACCACTGCTCCTCAGCTCAGCAGAGCCCCCTCCCAGCACAGTGTTGTTGTTTAGATGCCACAGCAGTGTGCTGAAGGGGGCGTGTCGGAAAGCTTCTTAAAGAGACAGAGGCCTATTTCAAGACGTTCAGTACAGCCATTTTGAGAGAGCAATTTTATTCAAGGCAGTTATTTTAATTTACTGCATATACAGACCAACAGAAGGTTTACGTCATCATTGTAGTATGCTATAGACTGGTGCTATGTGATTGAAAAAAGCATAATACCCCCCCTTTAAAAGATTCCTGACAGGACGCTACAGTTCCCAATGGCCTGCAGTAGCCCATAACAGTGCGGGACAATACATTCGTGGCCATGCATAATAATTCGTGCCGTTAAATTGGTAACATGTGGTAACAGTTCGCAACATTTTGTGAACTGTTACCATGCGCCGTGAAAACTCTGCCCGAATCATCAAATTCCATCCACATGCATGATCCTCGGTCACAAATGTGGATTTGTGGATTTGTGACTTATCGTCGTTATGTGTGAATCTACCATTAAAAGGATACAGCTCATCATTATCATCTTTCTGCATTGTGCAACACCTCCAGCTAGGTATTCTGAAGATGTTGAACATGAAGTACAATTAAATATCACAAAAGAAGAAAGAAAAGAACAATAGTAACAATAGGTACAATAAATAATACTTCTCACAAAACATATATCCAAAATATTTGACAATAATTTCCCCATTTGAGGCGAACAACATCTCGATTTTGTTATGCTGAAGTGCCACGTTATTGTATTTTCCGTAGGTGTGCCAGGTGGGTACGGGCAGGCACATCGCTGCTACATTGTAGAGCATGTTACTCCACAACGGGGCGAGTGGGCAGTGCAACACTCAGTGCGGTTCCCCAGAGAGGAGCAGACAGTGGGGGTTGAGTGGCAGTGAAGCGCCTTTCATTTGCCATTGGAGCACCGCGAGGAGGAGGACTAACTTTTACACTGTGGGATTCTAGTACCACTTCAACTTTCTGTCTACCGACTCGCCGCTCTTCTGGGAGCTGTAACACAGGCACCGGAACATGCATAATATAGTGCGAAGGCAAATTTACCGAGCATAATGATCTAATTGGACATCGCTGTGTGTTTAGTGATATAATTCATTTGAGGAACAGACCATTTGAATTGAACAAACATGCTAAATTTTCAATGAAATGTGAGAAAGGTTAATAGATGAGCGAGCAGTCTAAAGAATGATGTGAATGCAGAATGTGAAGAATGGATCATCCAAAAGTGAACGTATGTCTGCAGCTTTTATGTATTTATGTTGCACAGTGAAGATCATTTCCAATCAGGTTGCACAATATATCACCATTTTTTTTGTTATTGTAATATTATGTGATGCAACCAACGGGGCGAGGAAAGCCCTTTTCTTTGGTCCTCATGGCTTTTTTCCCTTTTAAGGAACAGGCTTCGTAGGAGGAGAATTTTACAGACCACTCGGGATCATTACTATGAATAGGGCTGAATGGAACACCGGTTATCTCTTCTATCTTATATCTATGGATGCAACATTCATGTATTACAAGAAGCCACAATTTATCCCCAAATTACTGATGTCGACAATTAAAAAAAAAAAACATGGTCATTTAAAGTGGACAAATTATGGAGCTTAAAAAAAAAAAGGGGCTGATGGCACACACTGGGTGCCTCGCTTCCGTCAGTCTACCCCAGGGCAGCTGGCAAAGCACTTTACATCAAGGAACCACTCACCCATTCACACACACTCATTCATACACCACTGTATGCAGACACTGGAGGCAAGGTGGGTGATGTGTCAATTTTTTCCTAATATTGTGCAAATTTACTACTTCATTACCAATGACAAAGTGAATTTTGTTGGGATGCAAAACGTCCAGGGAAAATATTTCAAATAAAGTCAGATTTGAGACGATTAAGTCTAGGACCAAACATAAAGCATATCTTTGCCATTTTAATTCTGATCTACATTCCAAGACATTTCCAGAAAAAGGGTCAGTTTAGCAAGAGACATCAATAAGACGCAATAACAATTAGCTCAAACTTATAGTGGCGCTGCCTGGAGTGAGTGAAATAAAAGCACCTTGTCCTGCGAGTCCCTTTGATGGTGAGGCTGTTTATATCCAAATGTATGCAGCTCAGGTAGAGGAGCAGGTCAAGGACAGTGTGCATGGGCCCAGATCCGGCGGCCATGTTGTAAACAGAGCAGCCACTTACCTGTCAATCAGGGGCCCATTGCTGGAGGAGCCAACACGGATCTGCAATATCCACAGTCAGCAGGCAAACAAGGTGTGGAGGGGCGCAGCTTTGCTTTGCAGAGTGCATTTGACCTCCAGGGTGAGACAATTTGGAGTTCCTTCAAGCTGTGTGAGCGGCACACCTTGCTGGCCCTGTCTGCTTCTATCACGCTGCCAGTTAGGCCTAATCACAAGCGACGTATTGTCTTTCTGTCACTGCTCTCCGCGGCCATGCAGGATACAAAGCGTACTGTTCTCAGACATGGACTTTGGAAGAGAAGAGAAAGGGAAAAGTCCAACTATACACTGGTGTAATTTGGAGAGAATTCATAGTGATTTAAATGCACACAGTGCCTCACATAAATTCATCGCCATGAATGAAAGCAGTACTCCAGTGTTAAATTAAAATCAGATGAACTCTTTCTCCTCTGCAGCTCTCCCTGTTCCAGCTTTGATTGGTTGATGGCTTCCATTAAAATGTTCAAATCAGATTAGTCTTCCATTACTTCACAGAGACACAGGTGAAAATGACTATAGTAAATACAGAAATGACTGAGATGTATGCGCCATAAAGCCATGCACTAAGCAGGGGCTTTTAAATTATTAGGCAAGTGCCTGGTACTGCATTGATTATATTTGCATTTTTATTTTTGATTTAAATTCTCATGAAGATGTCCCTTTTATTACCACAAATGGGCCCCATTTGTGAGACTCCAGCTGTCCCGTTCACTGTGAATTACATTAGGGAAAAGGGTACTTCAGAAGCTAGATAACAATGGCGAAGGCCACACTGTATAGTCCCTAACAAACTACTCAAATACGGGTCATATCTGGGCACTGTTTTCTCTTTTCCCGTACAGTGCATAAATATCAGATGTAGAGTGGTACATCACGTATTATGTCAAATGTGGACACAACAGGCGCCACACGCAGCACTAGGGCCCTGGATGCATCATGTCTGTCGTGTTGCTTTATTGGGACAACTGGGCTGATTACATACCAGCAATGAATGAGATACATACCAAACTAAAACCTTTTCAAAAGCCATAAAAAAGGGTTTTAAGAAGTACTTAAAAACAGGCAGTGACTGAGCATGTCTAATCCGTAACAGAAAAAGCACAGTCTCTGCAGGTCTGGTCTGGGGAACCAAAAGGCAACAATGAAAAAAATCTGACATACACTAGTTAATACACTAGAAAAAAAGATTTGAGTGCAAATCACTCTGAATAATTCCCTCAGCCTTCCTCTAAAGTTCATCTCAGTCATTCATCTCAGTCCAAATTTTGGCAGTGTAGAATTCTTGTAATATCATTGGTAAAATTGGGTACAGTTTCAGGCCAAAAATACTTAATCTTGTATGCCAGAGTACATAATAAATAATACAAAGCACATGTTTGATGAAAATGTAGCCAGAGGGTCGATTGGTTGCCTATGATTGACCAAGATTTTTACAATTAACTTAAAGGCAAACACAGATTCGTCTAGCTTGATGATGACAGATATGATTACAAAAAAAGCTTTGGTTTATTTATAAATAAGTTTTCTTTTAAAAGGCAATGAATGAGTTCATAGTTTTACAATTCACATGTTCCAATGAAACAGATTTGACAGTTCATTAAATGTGCTGGTGATCGGAGTAACCACGGCTTTAACATAAACATAAGCCAGAACTCCCGTGCACGGAGCTCAGCGCTGGATGTTTCCGCCATGGCCTATAGTTAAACAGTGTTAGAATCGTACTGGACAGCCTAACTTTATAACACACTGATCACATACCGGCTCCTGGTATGTTGCAAACACACATGTCATGCAGAAGCGTCACCTGAACGGCGTCTGACGTCAGGGATGGACGGACGGCTCTATTTACAACACGTCACCTACATCCCATTGGCCAAATACAGGGACACCTTAACCCAGCTCACTACACTTACATTCTATCAATACAAAAAGTGTCCATCCCTTTATAGCATTTAATATTATTTTTTTCTTACATATATTTTAGGATTTCATGCCCTTTTTTGACTCAGACCTCCCTAAAACTTTTGCACAGGGCCTGAAAACACCAGGGACACTCGGCAGACAGCTTTAGAATAGAGACATAAAACCCTGCTCATCCAAATGTGATGTTATTGTAAGTTCTGCATGGACGAATATGTGACAAATTGTCACAGAATTGAACCACCAAAATCAAATGTTCAGCAAAGTTCGAAGTGCCTCATCCTTTTTTTTATCACATCTAAAACATTATTAGTTCTATTCATTTCAATAGTCATTTATGTGATTTAGTGGGTCTGCGAAATCAAATTGAGATTGCATATTCATATAATAGATCTCGTCATTATTGCCACTGAGAGATATCAGGACACATTTCCCTGCAGCTGCACCAGGGCTTTCATCTGAATGTGATTGCTCAATTGCATGTTTATCATCCATGACATTGGCGAAATGTTTCTTTCCTAGAGTCACCTCATAAAACCCTCATTTACAAAAGTTTAGCTGAGATTAGTCCATTAGCCAAATTACCTAGCCAAGCAGCTGATTTTGTAACGCGGTCTCTTCAATCTGCCGCACAGCGTGGGATCAAGAAATGGAAAGCAAAAGCCTCAAAAGGGGAGCTTTGGGGGAAGACAACAACACACATGTGCGGGCGCTGGCCCCGCATTAGCTCGACTTTGCAGAACCTTTGCATGTCAGATGTTCGCTTCTAATGTCAGGTAACCTCATAAAAGACCCGCTGGCAGCGAAATGACGGGTCAAGCAGATGTAAATAGCAGAAAATGGCACTCATGATGATGATGTGGTGGTATATAGAACATGCTAATCACAAACTTTATAGGAGAGAGTAGAGACAGAGAATTCCGACGACAAGGCAATGAGAAAGTACTGGGGCTTTGGTTGTTTTGGGATTTTGTTGTAATATTCCATCTTTCTCTAAATGAGTTCTTTTTACACATGTACTTCATTAGATGGTGAAAGTAATCCAGAGCCAATGGTACTTGACAGTCTTGTCCACTTTTTTCCCCATACACTTTTTGTAACATTGGATTTATTAGGGATTGTAGGTTCCGGCTCGAAGGACCAATATTAATGATTGTAGAAACGACTTGACAAACTAATATTCAGGATTGTAGGACTGTATGATTTTTCTGTAGTCTTTATCCAACCCAACACTCTTATAAAGGAGTAAAGTCGGAAGCACGCAGGGCAGTTTTAATGTTTTAATGTAGGTTTTAGTGTGTTACAAAGGTCTGATGATCTGAAAAGTAACGAGGAACAACTTATTACTATGAGTAACTGATCACTTAAAACACATTTCTTAAATTAGCTTAGCATAGATTACAATAAATAGAGCCAGAAACTAATAACTGACTGACTTAATCACATGAAACTATTCTAAAACATTAATTAGCTATCAAATATATCATGTTATACCATGGTCTGGGTGAATACTCGATTCTGATTGGCTGGTGGATGCTAACAGGCGTGCACTATTTTGGTATAACCGCACACGTAGTCCGGTAGTTAAATCACTGGGATATCACTCCGCTGCGGGCATCGCCATAGCAACGCATAACACAGCTGAATCAGACAAACGCTTAATTAGTGACTGACATGAACGAATGAGATGAATTGTGTGGTTAATTTCACCGTTTTTGGCCAAAACAAACTTTTGATGAATGGGGAATAGAGGAGAGCAAGCAGCTAGGTTAGGCTTCTGTTAATAAAATATGAGCTTTCCATTTCTACTGTAAACTGTTAAGGCACTATTCATTATTTTCAGACGTATAAAATGCACGTAAGCATATTTGGCTGGAGTAGTAAAGTCAGACATAAAAGTTTCAGTTCGTGGGGCCAAGGTGTAAGCGACTCCACTGCAGCTGTTTCAGTTGAGCTCATTGAGCTACATGTTGCCGCATATCGTTGTTTACTTCCACGGAAAAGTGCAAGGTTAGTCCTGTTGTGTTGTTAGTCTGGCGATGCAGCTTGTGCTTCTGTTGTTTCGTTGAGCCTGACGGAGATTCTCACAGCAGCGAGTGAATGGCTCGCTCTGAGACGAGCGTTCAGACAGTGCAAGACCAGCTAAAACCCCACATAAAATAGTCCCTGTAGAACTCTTACTTATAGGTAGAGACTCCAAACTTTAAGGCTCCCAGGAACAAACCGGGGTTGAATGGTTATTGTCTATTTACACACACTTGTTTATGGACTTCTTCAGTCATGGACTTTCAGTCTTTATTGATCAGAAGATAAGACTAATTACTTAGGAGGGTCATCTGAAAGCTACATAATTTATTAAATACAATGTTTATTATTTACACTCTAGTGTCTCTTGTCCAAATCAGTACAAACCTGTGTCAGCCTTTAGTTATACTACGGGCAATACTTTAAATTTTCCTACTTAAACTCAGGACGTGGGGCAACAAATGGGTTAATTTATTAACCAGGTAATTGTACCCATTTTACTTCTGCCCCGCACACACTCGGTTACACTTGGCTGGGATCTGTGTTGCCATATATTGCTGCCGTTTGTGTGTATGACAGACCAGCAATGGCTTTGTTGACGTCGCATTCCTAATACTTTACAAAGCCATTATTGGAATTACACCCTAGAATAACAAAAGTATCAAGACTAATCCAAGAATAAGGCAAGACGAACACAATTGGCCTCACGCTGTTTATTAAACGGCAGAAATAAAGCGGCATCCATCCCCGTCTGTGCTGAGACGATGTGTCATTTCGGCGTCTCCCTCCCAACATATTCATTGCGGAGCTTTGTGGTATTTTTCCCCACAGCTTTAGAAAGCGGCTTGAAGCTGTCAAGGCCCATGTGCTGATAACAACCTGGGGTGGAGAATGACACCTTGAGAGTGACACATGAAAAGGAATCAAATTGCGCACCGAGGCAACTGTATAGACCAGATATAGGCTTCGGCAACGCAATTCACTTCATAAACAGCCCAGGGCATTAACTTATTCAAATAGAGGGTCAAGCTTCAGTCCAGACGCCAACCTGGAGCATGCAGGAGAATGAGAGTGTTGTGGAAGTTAAATAGAGTAATTGTGCTGTCTGAATTAATGGCTTTTAATCTCTTGACCTTGCCATTGTGTTAGAATAGGAGTGAAACAGTGGCTGGCAGGACAGAGCCAGCCAAAGACTTTTCTCCATAAAAAACTATGAAACTTTTTGACCTCATTTGAAAGTTGAGTCCCATTTGACAGGAAAAAGAAATGGCTCTTTTTTAAATTGAAGTTACGTGACCTTTTGCCTCATCGTGGCCAGTGAGAAAGCTTCACAAGTGTCTAATTGTGATGATTGGACTTCTGTGTCAGACCACGGGTGGACGAATTGCCCAAAAGCAGTTCTCAATTGATGTAGATCCAGGACCCACCTTTAACCTATACCATGACAAGTAGCGGCCCAAATAAAAACATATTCTTAACTTGTAACAAAGCATTTTCAACCTGTCATGATATATTAGAATCAGAATGCAGTATTTCCTCATATACAGTAGGTCTGCTAGGCAAACACAGACATCTGAGGCAAGATGGCCCTATGACCCACTTTTGAGTCCCCACCCACCAGGGTAGCTCCTGTGTTCTACCAGTTGATGTGAGGAGGTGATGTGAGATCAGACATACTCACGTAATGCATATCTTTTTGATACAGTGAAGTACCAACAGCCTGAATAGGTCATAGACAGAGATCTTTATCATCCATAGTTGGACATGATCCCTTAAAAGTGCCCTGGACACCACTGGGGTGACAGTGGCGCAGATGGTAGATCGGGTCGTCTCAGGACAAATGGGTGAGTGGTTCCTTGCTGTAAAGTGCTTTGAATGCCTAATGAAGGTGGGAAAGCGCGTTATATGTTGAGATCATTTACCATTGTGCTTTGGAGTTTTTAAGTTTCTCTAGTCTCCATCAAAGGTCGATTTCTAGCTTTCACACCTGCTCAGGGAAACTACACTAACAAGCAAATCAGTCTGCAGTTGGCTTCAAATGAACCAAACACATCTGTTTCCAAAGCTTTCTCATTGAAACGATGCTGCCTGGCTGCTATTATAACTTCACATAGATGTTAATTTGGCAAGATTATAAAATGGTGTTGTTTTCTAAATACAAATGCCAAACTGAGTGTTTTTCTTTCTTTCTTAAGAAGCTATTTGTTTTGTTTGAGGATTATTAAGAATAATTTGGTTCAGTGTTGTGAAAACGGGTTACTTGGTCGAAATGATGCCTTGAACCAGCTGCTGTTAATGCTGGAGAAGTCTTGTTTTGTTGAACAACAGAAAACAAATAAACAAACTATACTATATATATATATATATATATATATATATATATTAACTCAGTTTGGATCTGATTATACTTAGTCTGTCCTTTTGTTACAGGGGTTCTGTATTGGAACTCTGGCCTCTTTACTCTGGTCTCTTTACACTGTCCAAAGAAATAAATATGATGGAAGTGTTTGGAGAATTGTCCATCTCCGGCAAACCAAGGACACCTCGAGTTCCGCCCTTATCGCCAGACTAAAATCACAAGTGATATTTAGTCTGGGGACCACCAATTCATTTTCTCGTAGGAGAGGTGTGGTTTACAATTGTCCATAGCCGTTTATTGGGCACTACGAATGTCTCATGCGTCTGCACGTAGCCAGAGCCAATCGTATCATCGTATCAGATGACGTATGACGTACCCGCTGTAAACGTTTGAGCTATGAACAGGGGTGGGAGTCAATAAGCTTGTCTTCTTCCCACTCCTTTTCGAGCCAGAATATAAATTATTTTACTTTCTTTTCTTCTTTTATTATGTATATATATTCTTCTGTTTTTCTTTTCTTGGCTTTGTGACTCGTTGTAGCTCGAAATAAAAAACTCAAACAAAAAAACTATTTAGAACACGTTCTAAAGCTTGATCGAAAGATGGCGTTGCGTCTGCTGCTGTCATGTTGGATCCGTAAATATATATATATATATTTTTAATCCCTAAACAAACTACAAGCTTCCGTATGTGCGCGTATAGCGTGTAGCGCGTCATCGTCAATGGCCGCTGGCTGCTCTGCTTTGCGACGACGACACTGGAGGCTGCCATTGCTGTAGTACCGCCATATAGCTGATAGTCCCCATTGGAATCCATTGCACTTTTTTTTTAATTTTTTTTATTTCTTCTTTATTTTGAACATGTGAGCAACACAAGGCACCTTTACAAAATTTTAGACATAAAAGGCTGTTACAAATCAAAAGACAAAAGCAAACTTGTCAGATCTCTTGAACAAAGCCAAAATATACAAGTGCACAATGTCCAAAAGGAGTGAGGAGAAGTTAAACTTATTTAACCCCACCCCCTATTCCAAACACAGTTAATAGCATATTTTTCCTGTTCCTATATAGTTTCTCAAAACTCAAAATGGAATAAATAAATAGTAATAACAAGATAAACTGTTTTTTTTTTTGAAAAATGAAAATGAAAGCACACACGAGACGAATCACTTACAATCTTTAAATTCTGTTGTCTCATATTTCAAAAAATGTTTTCTCTATATTTCTTTTTGAACTGAATCATACTTGAGCATTGTTTTAGATCTGAGCTTAAATCATTCCATAATTTGGCACCGGAAATGGAAACACAAAAACTTTTCATAGTTGAATTGTTGTATTGTAAATTTATGGTCATCAGCACTCCTGAGGCTGTACACATTTTGTTTGGTATATTGTTTGGTAAGGTATTCTGCTGTACTCTAAACATTATTTGGGCTGTTTGATAATCTACAAGGTCAGCAAATTTAATGACTTTTGATTCCAAGACTTTAAACATGTTAAAACAACTTTAATGCCCGGTGCCTAATTTTTGTGACTGTCTACAGCTAGATATTCCTTCTGTGATTACGCTGGGTTAGACACAATCAGAGGCACCGGCTGGTTATCGTAGGATAAATTTTACAAATCTCGTACTTTATGACGGTCGGACTGTTAGCATTGGAGCTGCGCGAGCTACACGTCACGCAAGGGCCGAGTCTACAGTGAAGATCCCGCCCTTATGCCCTTATTAGGAACATGCTTCGTCAGCGCTGGGGAGGCGGAGCCTGTAAATCCTCCATGATTTCCCCTCGAACGTGGTTATTATGGTAAACGGGGAGGAGTGAGTAATGACGGTCTATTATTAATATGTCTATGGTCATCGTCTTGCCGTCCCTCCTCGTTCTGTGATTGGTCCCCAATCCATGCGAAAATTTCGGCCTTGGTCCCCAGGCTGTGAAGATTCAAGCACACACAGCAGTCTGGCGTGTTAGCAGTTAGCCAGGCTAATTGTCAGTACTTGCCACATAATAGTTCCTTTAAAATCATAATATTCCTGTTATAAATTCTCTATTATAGTTGACCAGGTGGGAGGAGTTTTTGGTTGCTAGGAAACGGAGCAGCATACACATAGAGAATAGTCAGTTAAACGGTCAGTGGACAGTTGCAAATGTCTGCGTCTGTGTATGAGGTGGGTTAAGTAAGGATTAAACAACTCGGAGCCGTGCATTATGCGGTTATAATGCACGACGCGGAGTCAAGAACACACTGGTGTTACTCCGCGAAGTGCATTATAACCGTCTAATGCACGGCTCCGAGATGTTTAATCCGCTTATACCATGGTCCCACAAACGTAACATTTTATAACAAATGTTGTTTTCATTTACTAAACTCGCTAAATATGCCAAACAGAGTTTTAGACAAACACACCGCCGCAAAGGCAGGGCCAAACATGACTGATTGTGTGGTAGAAGAAGGGCAACCATGGAGAGGGGGTCCGGCACCAGCGTAGTCCTCTACAGAAACTTCACCCCGCACAGGCTCTTACAGCTTCATGTGCGCGTTGAAGCAGCCGAGGCCATAATACAACAGATACACAGCACCGGAGCTTGATGCTTTTAAGATTATTCAGCATAGAGTCGGCTAACCAGCGCTACCCATCATTCCTCCTTCCAGACACGTGGGTGATGTTAGAGGTGGGAGAGGTCAATGCCCTTTTATAGGACCTGCTCTACACCAATTGGCTACAGTACGTTAAGCTACCCCACTACACAAGGTTGCACTCGGACATATCGTGCTAAATGTAACACAAAGGTTGGAAGAAAATAAACTCTTTCAGCACTACAAGAGCTTTTGCAAGGGATGAAGACGTGAATTGCAACAACGGAAGCTAATCAGTAATATGGTAACTGACCGTAACTGTTTATTTTTTAATGAAAATTATTCAAGATGCTCTATGAATTTTGCCTTTGGCAGTTTGTTTTAAAACTTCACCCTCTATTGCTAGCAACGTGCTTATGTCCAAAAAAATTATTAATTCATTCATCAAAAATAAAATAGACAGGACTCAAGTGAAAACATTTCTCACTTGATGTTTCCAGTTCCGTTCCAACTTTCAAAGCGAGCTTCAGCCATCATTTATTCAGGTACAATGATGAGCCGTCGAGTTGAATGAGAGGCATTTTTTATTTTCACTAAGTCCAGCACATCCGCCACAAGGCATGTTCAGATCATAGCGCAATCTATTGCATCAATCACCCAGGGGAACGCCGTGAATTAATTCCACTCCGCTAAATATGCACCTCATTGCTTTCGGTACTGAAAGCCTCAGCTACCTGCAATATATTACAAGAGAGTTCAGAGACGCGCTGCGAAGATGAGGAAGGGTGAATCCATCTTGTTGTGTGAAGATATGTTAATGTCATTCTGTGGACTGTCGTTAATTAGGATATAAATAGTTTTTTAATTAAACCTGTTTACTCACCTGGAGCCAGAAAAGGAACATATGCCACATGCTCGATCGATCGCATTGAAGTACAAGGCATGGGTTAAACTGTGTAATGCATCTGACAAACAAGTGAACACCTCTTTCACCTTTGCATTTGTTTTCGTGATTTGTGCTACAATACACATGAGGCGGGTTGTTGTAGAATAAATATCAAAATCATAGACATTGTGCTGTAAAACTGCCTTTGATCGAACAAAACAAAGCGCTGTCCTATGCAGTGATTCACCCATCAATAGAAAGAAAGATAAAGGTTGGTAACAGTAATTGCGCTTTCAGGCACAAGAGAGTGCCTTGTTAAGTTTAGGTAAAGTGCTATGTGTGGTCTAAATAGAAGGTCAAAATGTTCAAATCATATGTTTTTAGGTTTTACTGATGATATTTGTTCAAAGTTACAAAACAGGGGCCTGCCTGTGGTGTTTGCAGGATCTCCCCGTGTCCGTGAAGGTTTCCTCCGTGTACTCCAGTATCCCCTACCACTAAAAACATGTACAATAGGTTAATCCTCCGGCCAGGTGTTTCTGACCATTGGCCTGACTTCACATCTGGAGATGGGTCCCCGAGTGCCGGCCTACGCTGGCTCAGCACTGCTCCTATAGGTCGGCCCCTGCGGCATGGGTCAAATGCAGAGAATGAATTTCCTTGCGGGGATTAATAAAGTATAATAATAAAGTATCAAACAATTATCCAACTAGAAAGCAGAATGAGCTTCACACGAGCCAGATTCAATGGTTTTGAAATAAAGGGACTCTCTCCCACTTCCATAATCCCAGCACCGATCAAGTCTCACAGACTACTGAACGGCTTCTGCACGTATTCTGAACAGTTTTCTTGTGATCTGTGACTCACATTGAGTACAGTTTTGTGTACTGTTTGTGTACGGTGCAGAGCCCTCACAAGGCCACAAGTTCACGGGGTTTCACGTGATAACAACACATGAGCATGAAGAAATATAAACAGTACATATAAAAGACATGAGCAAACTTCCAGACCCGGGACCCTCTGGCTGTGAAGCACGTGCACTAACCCAAGTGCTAGAGGTGCAGGCTCCAGTAATGAGGTACAGTCGGAGTCCGAACTCTGGGGGTGCTTAGCTTCCAAATGAGGAATAGCATGTTCGCCTATAATAAAACTTGCATGTGTCCTCATGTATCTGTCTCAACCCAAGTGCAGTTGGAGTTTTAGGGCCTTTTTTAAACCATAAGTGCCTGATTTACTAAGTGTTTGCTCAAACTAACTTTACATTTGATTTGCTCCACTAATAACACGCGAGGCTTCTAAACACAATCATCTCCAAATGATAAATCAAGTGCAACATACTCAAATAAAAAAAACGAAACTTGCTATTTTTTAGTAGTACAGTTTTGCTCCAGTAAATTAGGCCCTAAGTTGAACATTACCTTTAAGTAACAGCATGTAGCTGGTTGTAAAGGGGAGGGAATCTAGTCTATTATTCTAGTGATTGTGGGGCAGGTTTGCTTTGGTAATTCCAAGTGATAGTAGCAAAAAAATTTACTTCCAAAACATATACTCAGATTTTTATGTAAATGTGCTCTGGTGATTACATGCGATCTTTGACGTGCTTCACTCTAAAAATAAACCTTTTGAAATGTGCTCTACCAAAGTCATTCACCTCAAATGCACAGTGAACTACAGCTATAAAAGATAAAGTGTATTTAACTGTGAGAGAGTAAAAAATAATAGGTACCTGAACGTGACAGCCAGACTATCATGAAATGCTCAAGAGTTGTGTCCCTATACAGTATTACCTGCCTAATCCTAACTTCAAATCAGAAAGTATGGATACAGTAGGCCTGGATCAAACCCCAAAGTTAATGAATGAATAACTTTTTTGTCATTATATAATTGCACAGCAAAATTATATAGACTGTGGGCCAACCTGACCAGCATGTTTATGGAGGTAGGGAAACCGGAGTACCCGAAGGAAACCTACGCAGACACGGGGAGAACATGCAAACTTCCTGTTCCAGTTTAACACCCTTCAAGAGGCAATACAGGAAACAAAAAGGGGCACATGAGGAAGTACTGTATACGAGGAGGTATCTGGGCAAGACTTGCTGCTAAGCCACACAAACCTTCTATCCCTACTATTGTTCTGACTGATGTATGTGTTCACTGTAAAATAAACTGGATTATATTCGTCCGCAACACTCTTCCAAGAAGATGGTGAAAGCCTGTAGTGTTTTTATATTCACTGGCCTCAACTTGCAGAGTTTCACAGGTGACCCTCAGGTGAAGAATGGCGTCAGAGCCAGAAGAGAAGAAGGACAAAGATGAAGATGAGAAGGCGGCGCTGCAGGGGAGGAGGGAGCTGTGCAGGAGGAAGAGGAAGGAGGAGCTGACCAGTGCAGGGAGCCACGGTCTGAAACAGGGACAAACCCAGGAGGCGGAGCACTGTTTCAGAGGAGCACTGAAGGCACTTGGGTACTCCCGTTTCCTCTACCTCTAAAATAATGCTGGTCAGGTTGGCCCACAGTGGCGGCGCGCAGAGTCGCAGCGGCTCAGGACTAACCCAACACCTGAATGCAATTTAATTGTACAATTGTATAATGACAAATAAAGAACTTACTTAATCATTCGTGATCTTACATGGTGAATACAAATGGACTCCCGATGAAGCTACCAGCCTACAGTATAAGACTGGGGTTCTTCCCACCACCACAAATAGCTTAGCTGTGAGTCTTGCCTGGATACCTCCTGGTTTTCCTTTTTTGTTTCCTGTATAACAAGACAAAGATAATCTGTAACCTGTCGTTGGTAAGTATTGTACTTTTTCGAATCTAAAAGCTGCAGTGTTCCCCGTGCATTCTCTTCACAAACCAACTCCCATGTTACAATCCCAATTACGGATCTACCCAAGCCATGTGGCACTCCTGATAGCCTGTAAGATGAATGAGCAGTAACTCGACAGTCCACATTCTCTCAGTCTCGCACCCTCCAAAGTTCTTCAGAGTGTGTGCTGTCTTGTGCGGAGAATCCCCTGTTCCTTTTTGGCCCTCCCTGTTTCTCCTGCTCCTTCTGCATATCGCTCGCTCCTGAACAAGAAAACAGAAATCCCCTGACACCCGGAGATTGCAATAATCTCTTCTCTTCTTTACATTCTTCCATTTCCTAATACAATCCCACAAAAACAAATTTATGGTAATCCCCCGGTGCATATCCATTGCTGTTGTCAAATCCACATGAGGGCAGCCAAACATGCTTTTCTCTCCCCGCTGTAAGTGGTGCAGGCACGGAGGCATTGTGCTTTGTAGTAATTACTTCCAATCTCTCAACTTTAATTCACATTAACTTTTGGAGTGGTAATCAGAATCTGGAATGCGCCACAGTGAATCGTTGCAAGGTTTCAGCATTCCAGCTTCCTCAATCAAAAGCACTTTTCAGCATACCCATGATATGAATGTTAATATAAAATGAAGGATATAAACGGAGCGTTGATGTATAGCATTCACACAGGGGGCTAAGCCTAAAGATAAGAACATATGACTTGGGCTAGTAACGTCGCATTGATGTGCCTGTTGGCTTCAAAGATTAATGTCAAAAGCTGGTCTTAACCGTCCTGTGCATGTTCAATGTCCAGTGTTATTCCTCAAATAACAGATTACACCCCAGGGCGCAGAATTCTAGTGTTTAATCTGTAACCATTGGGAAAAACATGTTTTGTGGTTATGCGCTTTATGGTATCTAGATTTTTTTTTTGTGTGACTTCATTTATTTTCTGCACTGCAACAATCTTAATGTAAATAATCATCAAATAAACCCAATCAATCAATGCATAAGGATAAATATTAGCACTTCAGTAATTATGCAAAAAAAGCTGTTCGGCTGAATAATAAAGATATGTTTATTCAAATTGCTGATAAAAAGCTACAATTTTAATGCACAGACATAAAGTCAGGGTCAACCATACAGTACTTTGCTTTGCTAGGCTGTTTTCCACTGTGTAGGTGTGTGTTTACTTCTCTGAAAATGCATAAGCAGCGATAAATAATAGGACATACCACACATGTGAGAAGCACTCAAATCCATGCAACTTTTCCAGTACAGTAATAACAAAGGTAACGGTAATGGGCGGCATGGTGGCTGAGTGGTTAGTGTTCTTAATCACAATGACAATAAATGTATCTACATAATATACATAATACTTCTTTGCATGAAAGGCTGGTCGATATACAATGTACAGCTAACACTGAAGTCACTCAAGGTAACTCGAAAAGTACTATACGCACTTCCAAGCTCATGGGACACACAAAAGTGTCCAATCTTCCAGGGTCCAATTCTGTGCAAATTGCATCTTTTTTCTACGAGTAATTTTGAACCAATCTCTGTCATTGACCTGGCCTCTGGCAACAACAGTGTTTTCATACACACATCTGCTGCTTTTTTCTGTAGTTTATTTTCTTTGGTCATTATAAACATTTATATCACAAGTCAGATGTTTTTCAAAGATCTTAAACATTATACAATAAGAAAACTGTGTACTTTAAGTATTTAAGTGATAAATTATGCCTGACCGAAAGGGGTTTAGGCTGAAGTCAAGACTTATAGTTGTCATGATTGTTGCGATGTGAAAACAGGAAGAAACCTCCCTCTCTCCTGGTACAACTTAATTTTTCACCTTTTTCTGCGACCTGCATTTTTGGTTTCTGTTCCAAATTGTTTTTCTGGATACTTTTGTACGTCTTTGCCGAGTTTTTGTGAACGTTTGGTGGATTTGTTTACTTTGAGAGTTCAAAATGGTCCTGAAGAAAGCGGCTTTTTAAAGGTAAACACAATGCTAGCTTTTCAGCTAAACCCATTTGAGACCTACAAATGTCTTCTTCTGAGACACTGAAGAGGCACCAAGAGCCCCCACACCTGCTGCACAGTCGAGGCGTCACAAGAGGATCTACAGGAAACAAGTAAGGGACAAATGAGGAGATGGTGAAAGACTGGAGGAAGGAGCTGCAGGAGGAAGAGGGAGGAGGAGGAGCTGACCAGTGCAGGACACCACGCTCTGAAACAGGAACAAACCCAGGAGGCGGTGCACCACTTCAGAGGATCAGAGGTGACAGCGAGAGAGGGCAGCCAGCCAGGTTTTTTTCCGAGTGCTACAGTTTCCCCGACCTCCAAGGTCATGCGGCCATTGACAACACAGTGGCCGCAGCAGCTCAGGACTAACACCTGAACACTATTTTGTTGTACACTTGTACAATGACAATAAAGCACTTACTTACTTAAACTACCTAACCGCTTTTACAACTGTGACACGATGTCCAAAGATGACACATAATACAGTTTCTCTAATATCAACGATGGTAACAAGTACCGTAAGCACAAAACTTAAACTTCAACACTTCAAAGAAGTTAATGCTTTAATAGTTTTGGAGCCCGTAAGTTGAATAGGTAAATCGTTCCATAGATCAACTCCTTTAACTGATGAACACCTCCTCTTTGTATTAGTCCTCGCCATGTGTTTTTGTAGCATATCTCATCAGTATCTATGAGGTTGTATTTAGATTCTCTCGTAAACACTGAGGAAGCATGAGGTTGGGAGCCTTGTACATCACAACTGCTGTGTAAACATCAACAAGATCATGCAATTTTAAGATATATAATATATATCTTAAAATTGCATGATCTAAATATTATTTAATCTAATAAAAAGTGGATTTGTTGGAGCAAGATATTCTGCATTGCTGATCACTGTAATTGCTTTCTTTTGTAATAAGAAAATAGGTTGTATATTAGTTTAATAGGTATTCCTATAATGATTTACACATGGTGTACACCTTGGAGATGGTTATATATTTAAAAAAAAGAAAAAGAAAGATAAAATACAAAAAATAGTACACTTAATGAAATACTAGTCACATACCAAGATGCAAAGTTCCATAAAGGGATCCATTCATGCTAACCTACCATTCCAAAAGCATAGCATTATCTATTATTATTATACTAAGAGAAAGGCTATACAAAGATGAAAGACTGCACATAAAGGAGTGAGGTGTGAGTCTTGCTTGTGTTCTCGTCAAGGTCCCACTGTTTTAGTTTAGTTGGCTGTTTTGTCAATAGTCTCTGAAAGGGATGACAAGGATATTAGTTTTCGGTGCAGTATTTCAAGGTTCAAAAACAACATGCTTTGTATAAAACACAAACAAAATGTGAGTTATTTAGTTAAGAAAAAAATAATAATTATAAAGAAACCATTCAGGCTACATATTGAAATATGTTAGACAGGGAAAATGGGAAAAAAGGGGAAGATAACTAAATGAATAGTAATAACAAAAAAATAAAAATCGCCAGATACACTTTTATCTTCCGATGGAAAACATTTCATATAGAGAAATAAAAGAAACAATATTACTATCCACTAGATATCCACTCTATCAATCTGGACCACCGTTTTTAATAAAGGTTTTTTCTTTTTCAGATTTTAACATACACCCCTCAACTTTGTAAAAATATTCAATATACCGCAAAAAACTTAATATGTTTAACTTTAAATAGAGAAGAACAGATTCCTTGGCTGGCAGTCAAGCTGAAGAAGAAAATGACTTTTCAAGGTTCTAGCAAAGCAAAGCGCTATTATGCACGAATATAATGAACATTATGCAAACGGCATCATGGTGTGTAGAGAATTCCACAAGTGCCCTCGGCTGTGTTCTAACATGCCTGCCATATACTGCAAGCCACTTTCATCATGTTCTCAGTGGGATTTCATAAGTATCTTGTTCAGACTTTCTCCTGACAATTATACAGTACTTATATCTTCAGCTGTCACTTATACTGTTGTTATTGATTTGTAATGACTTGTAAATGAATTTTCATGTTTGTATTTTAATGATTTTTTTACGTCATGGCCAGGGGACTGTAATGAAAATAGCCTTCTGGCTAATTCTGGCTTTTTTAACAATGCTTGTTTGTGTGTTTTTTGAAATTGCACTGTCCCCTTTTAAATAAACCAATCTAATCTTTATGGGAGTTGAATGCACACAGAAGACTTTGTAGGCCTACATGTTTGGGGATGACTGTCAAGAGGCTGGAGATGTTTCGACTAGAAGCAGCAAATAGTGTTGTGGGTTAGGGTAAGGGATCTGGTTTCTAAACGCAGGCTGAAGACTAGACCTTGGCGCTGATGAGGGGTTTCTCTCTGAAATCTTCAGCTTAAGGCCTGACGAGGAAAGAAAAGGAATGTAGGAAAGGAAAGGAAAGGATGTAGCTTAAATGCTGAATGAAGTACATGAGACTGTAATGTGAGGTTGTAAGAGATGAGGAGAGGCCACGAAGGGGAAGCAGTGGCTCGCCCTCTAGCCACTGGCTGCGGGCACTGGTGCAGCAGATGTGTGCTTGTAAGATGACAGCCTTATCTGGATCAACGTTGTTGTTGTTGTTGTTGTTGCACCAGACTGGAGATAGGGCCTCTTTCTCAAGTAAAAGTGCTTCAAATATGTGAATGGGTACCAATGACATCACTTGAAGGGAATTACCATGACTCTGCACTGGATAACGGTTAAGGTTTTCTATTGTGGCCTGGCCTGACAACTTCATTCATATCAGATTAAACTGTGGAAGCAGATCTTTGTTGGCCTGGCAGGTCCAGAATGATACCCCTCTGTCTGGGCAGGACGCCCTTGTTCGCCACTCGAGCCAAACTCAAAAGAACCCATGCAATCAGATTTGTTTATTGGCTGTCAGGTGTTGTTTGCGAGTAGTGTCACTCTTGGGAGCGGAAGTCCCCTCAATACGAATGGCACACAGGTTATTCATAACCCTGTTTGAATATTAACGCAGAACCACTAATAACCTTGCAACGACAACACACGTTAGCCCTTCGCTGATTGGTGTATTACACTTCCTGTTTGCTTGTGTATGTTCCAGTCTAGAAATGTAGTTGAGGCCGACACTAACTGATTTTTTCAGGCAAGATCTTTGCAGGGAAAGGAGTGGCACGAATAAACAAATTACTAAATGTTGTGTATTCCAAGGCCATTCTTAATGAGATTCCTTAAAAAAAAGACAATCTTGCATTGTTATATTATATAAATTTTAATACTCCTCATGTTAGACAAAACAGAGCCTTGCTGAGTCAACATTACAAGCATTCACTACCCTCTTTCCTCCATCTTTAAAACAAAATTCAAAGTGAAAATTCTCCATCACTTATACAGAGATGTATACTCAGATATTTAGATTCACAATTTTACCATGAATCTTTAAACTTTTTAGATGCATATGTAGCAAGACGAGTGGTGATGGTATAATTTAGCAGGATTTAAATAAAATAGATAAACCAAAACGACAACGCCACTGGAGAGGAGGCTCCGGACCTCTAAAAAGGCTCGTAAGTTTGTTCATTGAGAGAGGACAGAAAATGTTCCAAAAGTATACATGATATTTATTTTATCACCTTTGTTTCATTTAAAATCTTTTGTTTGCATTTCCATTTTCAGTTCATGGTAGGTTTTCTTCATTTGTTGACAGAAAAGTCCATACAGAACGGAGACTAATAAAACAAGGCAGCAGGAGAACAAAAGGCAGCAGGGACTTGACCAAACCCTCAACCGTCACACTCCCACACAAGCTCCTCGGCCGGTCCGGTGCTTCGATAGTGCTCACACGAGGACTCCAGCAGACCCCGGACCGCCATCACGCCATCTATGAAGCCCTCAACCACCCGCGACTCTGACAGGAGACGTAAACACACCCTGGGCGCTCCCAGCCCAGCAGGCCCAAGGCGGAAGTACGGAGAATAGCAGAAAATGAATGAACGACAGGGAGGAGCTTTTATACGATTTTAAGGGGTTGGGCGCCATCTGCTGATGTTCCGATGCTATATACTAATAATAAATATGAATTGATCAAATCTACTAGCCTATATTTAACAATAAAATGGGTAATGCCACACATAAATGATGTCTTTGTTCTCTGTTGAGCTTGGACTTTTCGCTTGGAAGACATGTCACTAACAAAAACAAACGAATGGACGTGTGTACTTATCCTGACACCGTTATCCGTCAACCGTGGCATTAGCCCACACCCTCAACCTTCTCACTCTCGCTCCCCTCCACCAGTGACCTCCGGCGGGGATTGATGCTCTCTCACCAGCGCCTAGACCCGACCGCCGCACCGCTCAGTGAGAGGCATAGGGGGCAGTGGAGCGCGAGAGAGGTCAGCGATATGATTACCCCAGAGTGTCAATACTAACGGGAGATCCGAGGGACGTCCCCACCGGGCTGGAAAATGAATGGCTTTGACCTCATCAAACCTGCGGAAGCATCTCCACTCGCTAATTAAGATTGAGTGGAAGAAAGTCGTTGGTGTACGGGGCCGGCTATCGGTGCGGCAGCTAATCAAGTGCACTCCACTCCAGTGCACTTAGTATTTATCAAAGACCCAAGATGTGGCGAGGCAGACTTCTATGACCACGATAACATTGTTTTGTCATGACGACATTCTCCCTTATGACTTTGTCTGTTCTGAAACTTGTCTTATTCAAATAGCATTGGTTGCTCCTTTTCCTTGCCGGGTAGGAGGGTCTAAGGATGGGTGACGCCCTTCCATCTGTTCCATCTACTCCTGACTGCTTATTTGGACATTACCTCTGTTTGGACATTGTTTCCCTGGAGACTACATTTGCTTGGACATTACATTGTTTGTTTGCTTTCATTGTTTTAATGTTTGGCACATCCCCGTGAGGAAACTCCTGTTGTGATATTGGGCTATACAAAGCGATTGATTGATGTTTTAATTCCCGGCCTGTGTTGGGTCTCTTTGTATGGAGTGTCCCTTTATCTTTGTGGTGGGGTAGCCTATATCGCCCTTACATTGAGCCAATCAGATTTGTGTGTGTGCGCTATAAATACAGGGGTTATGCCTCTGTCGTCACACGCTGCTGCTGTAGCGGGGCACAGCGTGAAATTTGGTGAAGTTGTGAGTTGTTATCGTCATTCAGGAGGCGTCAAGCCGGCGACTTTAGGCGTCAAGCCAGCAGCTCGAGGCGTCAAGCCAACAACTAGATGTACACACAACTGTTTCGCTGGTAAGCGTGTTGACCAGTTGTAAATTCATGTAGGTGACTAGACTCACGAGCCCTTATGCTACAATGCTATTGTGTTTTTAGCATGCTAGCGCTCCGGCCAAAGACTACTGCATAGCTGGACAAGTAACGTGTTTGGGGTCTCGGTACGGGTCGTTTGGGGAGCACCATGCATCGTCGCCCTGGTATGTCAATGGTCTCGTAGCTACATCTACCAGGCCTCTGAATTTTTACTAATGTAGATTTCCCATTCTTTGGGTCCTGCTACACACCTCCCCTTCTTCTTCTACGCCTGCACAGCCAGGATCGTCAACATTTGTGGGTTTATGTTATAGACTATGGTGTACTGTTTTAATGAACAATGTGATATAGACATGGAAATGAACGTGATCATATGAGAGTCCGTAATGAACTGCAACTGTAACTTATTGGACCACCCTTGTACGAAGGAAAGCATGGACAATTTTAACAAAAGATGTAACAAATAAATTATTTTTTTACTTTCGTAAATGAATGCCTCTGTCCTGCCAATTTTACGAACCTGTGTTGCCTTTTACTGCAGGTTAAATCTAAGTTTACATAAGTAAGTGGTTGGGAATGAGAAGTAAAATGGTAAAAAATAATTAGCTGTGGGCTCTGCCCGGTAGAACCTGCAGTCCGCTTTACTATATATCTTTGTGGGTTTTTCTTCTGGTATTTGCACCTGCATTTTCCAATGCTCCAATACTACCTCAGACCCATCTCTACATCTCGAGTAGGGGTAATGGTTAGAAGTACCAGTAAATCATTTAAAAGAAGATGAAACTGCATACTGTATATTTATCTGTAAGAGGTAGCAGTATGAGAGGATTTTAATTCTATTTTATTAGCTTTTGAACACACAACTGTCATTTTATTGATAGCTATGAAAGTTGGTTGATTGCTTAAAATATTCGCCAATACATTCAAGGTAGTCAGAGTATCAGTCAATGGCAGAAGGCGTAAGCGAGACAACGGTGTGCATAATGTTTTTTCAGTGCATTCTCCATAATATTGTACATTTTTAAGGCATGCTCATGCAGTAGAATGTCTTAATTCAGTCAAGTCTTTAGTTTAATAGAGCACAGTATCAGGGAAAACATTGGGTAAACAGACATATCAGTTGCTCCTATACTATCCAGAACAGGTTTTTCACAATTGTTTAAAAGTTTAAGGAATATTGTCACACTTTCATGGTAAATATTCCATCTGACACTGCGCTAGCGTGCCGTTATGTATGAAACCTTCAGATTAGTGAAAGCTAATACTGGCAGGTCTTACACAACATTCTTGAACATCTATGTCAGAGGAAATAAGGCTAGCAAAAAAAAAAAAGTGGAGGACGCCCTAATTAACTATGCACGTGGGATTGTAATAAAACAGCAAAATAGTGCGGCTGTTTCTCGATCGGCAGCAAGCAGGTCAGAACCTGGACTAAACCAGGATTAAACCTGGACTAAGCCTGGACTAAACTGGGACTAAACCGGGACTAAGCAGGGCTCAGTGTGTTGTACTGAGCAAAGAAACACATCACTGTCAGATATTATGTGCACATTGACTGACAGAGACTACAGTAGCCTATGCATTCTGCTATTTAGGAGCCAACGCTTATTTTTAGAGCCAAAAACAATAACAGGATTCAATTGATTGCATTATTTTCAAATCAGAGTAATAGATTTAATAAAGGCTTAAAAATCCCCATAACTGTAAATTAACTCCGTATGTTCCGTATGTTCCTTCGCTGACAATTGTTTTTCATTTCAGACCTTGGTGAAATTTAATTCGTGACCCCTGGTCTATGTCAAGTGAGTCACTGTGCTTTTTATTTACAATAAACATGTCAATTCCCTTTCATAACTTGGTCTGTGTCCCTTTTGAAAGTCTGCTATAACATGTTATAAAAGAATGATGCACCTATTGGTGACCCGTTAATCCGAATTAAACGCGGCTCCATCCATCATAAAGCGTCACTGTAAACCAAGCAGAGCGCCATTATTGGATCCCATTAATACAGTACATAGAGGCAGATGGTGGTGGAGTGGCGACTGTGTGTGCCTATACGTTTCTACAGTAATGTGTGTGGGATAAGACACTGGCTGTGAATTCTCCTCCAGTGCTGTTTAAACATACAGAAGATTGTGATTTATCACGTAGATGCACTTGAGGCATCTGCACACTCCAGCACAAACATGCTTGGTGTAAAATGCATAAGAATTAGCTCGTAATTTACTCCACCTAATTACCATGTGTTCATTGTCATTGAGGTAGTAACAAATACATACAAATACCCTTTTGTTAAATCTTAACGGAGCTGATTTTTCAATTCACTTTTATCTCAGTATCCCCCAAAATTATACACTGACATAGAAAAAGACAAACATCCAACCCACCAGAGGGCCTGTTTTAAAGTACAGGGTTTCTGCAGGGCCCTAAAAATCATGAAGTGAATTGTGCCAAAATCAAGGCTTTAGATGTCATTCAAAAGGCATTAAATTGGATTCAAACTGGCATTAAATCAAAATTTCTTGGAAGATTATGACATTGCTCAACAATTTTACCGTATGAGTTGATCAAAAATACCAAAATCATACCACATTTGTTTTTGCGTTTACATTTCTTTGTCCAATTCTCATTCCTCTGTGTGATGAATCTTCGAAAATTAAATATGCACCAATTTTGTGGGCTTATGGCATTACAAATATAGTATTCGGGCATTTAAAATTTGACTTCCTTCTGCCTGTATAAACTTTGAAGGTATTTCACCTGAAAGAGAATAAATGTAAAATGTTCCAAACCCTTTGCTTTTCTTGTCTTGGCGGATTTTACCGTGCTGGGAAGTGCAGTATATACAGTAGAGCATACAGTATCTATGAAGAAAGATTGAGTCAAAATGACCACAATCCACACCGCAGATTGCACTCAGCTGTGTATGCACCGAAATGGGTACAAACAAGGAATCTCGTAGTGTTGAGTGCTCCTGAGTGAGCTGTCGGAAAATGGTAATAGCTGTAATTGCTTCCAAGTTCTCTCTAACATGAAGCAATATCGTTTGCTGTGGGCCGAACTGGACCATTGGAGATACTCGCAAAGTGTACTGTCACTTGATCCGTCATATCAGACGCTTTCAAAAAGAGAAGGGAAAAGAAGTATGACACTGTTAAAGGCACAGACCACCGTTTTTACATACTGAGATACAGAGGTGGGAGACTCGAGTCACATGACTTGACTCGAGTTAGACTCGAGTCGCAATTTTCGGGACTTGAGACTTACTTGACCAAAGCTCCAAAAAGACTTGACTTGGGACTTGCTGTTTGTGAATTGAGACTTAACTTGGACTTGAGGCAAATTACTCTCCATGACTTGCTGTGACTTTATAGTTAGTATTTATTTGAGTGAAAGTGTTGAAAGACCAGGATTCATAGCAAAAAGCGGCGCATCTATGTTTACATAATTATGGTAATTGGCCACATGCATTTTCGGCTTCCCGACAGCGTGTCTAATCAATACAGCGCGAAAAGGCAGGAGGAAATGCGTGTTTCTTTGGATGCATTAAAAGTTTTCTATAGTGAGTGAAGAGGTGAAGATTCATAGACATTTATTAAGGACAGGAAAACGTTCGAAACAACGACTGAAGCTACAGCGCAGACAGCCTCGAGAACGAAGACGCTAAGAGCTGGGTTAATGACAGAAATCTTGGGGGCTTGTTGGTGTTTTAAAGCGTTCTAGCGAAAGTTACAGCATTTAGAGGCTATTTTCCGCAGCCACACAGAGCCCAGTGACAGTGGGACTGAAGGCTGTGCACAGGGGCGAATCCGAGTATACAGGGGCTGGGGCATTACAGGGGAGCCACTGACAGAAAAACTGCTAGAAACTAACAAAAATTAAAAATATTATTTTATATTTATATTTCAGACTGCAGGAAAAGCAGCTCATGTTTAAAAGACTGTTTCCATTTTTTTTTAAGTAGGCCCCCTCGGGCCCCTTTCTTAAAATGTTGTCCCAGTAATTGTGTACATAGCCTGGAGCATTTAAAATATATATTTTAAAATTGTGTAGCGATTTGAATAGAAATTGAATATTAATTAGACTTTAAATCCAAATCCATTAGATTTTAAAAAGTTTGATTTTAGCCTAAATTTTCAAAATTGCAAAATCTTGAGAAAGCATTTTACATTTTCAAGTAGATTAAAAACATTTTGAAAAGAAGAATTAGGCTTTTTATTTATTTGTTTGAGCAGTTAACCTGCTCAAAGGGAGTGGGCTGAAGCCAAAGGCTTATAAGCGCCCACCCCAAAATAAAAATAGTAACATTACATTTAATATTTACAAGGTAGCAAATCATAAACAAAGGAACATAGGGCAAAGTAACAATAAATTATGAAGAATAAGACAAAAACAACAGCAAAATAAAGAACAAAAGAATGTGCTACTTTTATGTTATAAAGGTGCATTCATACATATTATACTCTGAGATCTTGCTACTTCCCAGTTGTCATTACTATCCTCAATATAATTTAATTTGGGTTTAATTATCATTAATTATCATTATTAAAGGTGCATTAATACATATTATATTCTGAGATCTTGCTACTTCCCAGTTGTCATTACCATCCTTAATATAATTTAATTCGGGTTTATTTATCATTATTATTATTATATTTGTTTAATTGAGTTATATGTGAAGTGTGATGTAAGCCCTGCATAATGAGGTGCATTAAAAAGCCAGGGTGTAGAACGGGCCAGTTGAAGAGGGCAGTAACTCCCCCTCAACAAACCCCCACCCAGCTGCCCTAACAGCTGATTTTGTAGATGATGTTCCTATGCTGAGTGGTGCATTAAAAGACAAGGTTTTGAGCCCGTTGGGAGGGTCCCTCTCAACAGATTCATAACTTGCCTACCCTAATTCTCAATTTGTAAATTTGAGCAATAGAATGACAACCGTTCCAAGCAGCAACACTCTTCCTTGATTATAGATAATTGATCCTACTGCGCCTCCTAGTGGCAACACATTTCTTGTTCTCTGTATATTTCAAAAGTCTTTTGTTTGTATTTATATTTGAACAGGTTGATATTTGGACTTCGTTTCAACTCCATTTCCAGTTTATTCCACAATTGTACCCCATTAACTGTTGGGCTAAAACTTTTCAAAGTTGAGCTATGTTTCTGAGTCCTAAAGTTTAATTCGTCACGTAATTCATAACAACCAGTACGTTCTTGGAACCTTCTTTGTATTTGGCCTGGCAACAGTTTGTATCTTGCTTTGTATAACATCTGTACAGTTTGGAACTCAACAATGTCACAGAACTTCATGATCTTTGATTTTAAAAATAATGAGTTTGTGTGGTCCAAAAACCCAACTTTATGAATTACTCGGATAGCTCTTTTTTGCAACAATACTATTGGTTTTAATGTGTTTTATAAGTACTACCCCAAACCACAGTACAATAATATAAATATGGCAAAATCAGAGAACAGTATAAGATATGTAGAGCTTTGATGTTTAAAATGTGCTTTGCTTTTGCTATTACTGAAATGCTTCTAGAAATTTTCGTAGATATATATTTAATATGAGCTTTCCAAGTAATTCTGTCATCTATAATAACACCAAGGAATTTGATTTCATGCACTCGCTCTATGACAACACCCTCTATCTGAATTGCTTCCTGAGCATTGGAATTACAGTTGCCAAATATCATCATTTTGCTTTTACTCAGATTTAGAGATAATTTATTTTGTTTGAACCACTTATTGACACTTTTGAGTTCCAAGTTAACAATCCGACACAGTTGCTGTAAGTCGTCACCTGATGCAAAAATATTTGTATCGTCAGCAAACAAGATAAATTTAAGTACTTGAGACGTTTTACAAATGTCGTTGATGTACATATTAAACAATTTTGGGCCCAGAATGGAACCTTGAGGTAAACCACACACAATTTGTCGACAACTCGACCGATAATCACCTATTTTCACACATTGTTTTCTATTTTTTAAATAACTGGTAACCCAGAGCTACCCCCCTAATCCCATAATGTTCTAGTTTATTAATTAGTATATCATAGTTTATTGTATCAAACGCTTTACTCAGGTCAATAAATAACCCTATGGCATATTTCTTGTTATCTACAGCATTAGTTATTTCTTCAATTATATCAAAGAGAGCGTGTGAAGTTGAGTGATTATTCCTAAAACCAAACTGATTGTCCGAGAGTAAATTACACCTTTCAATAAAGCTGTCAAGTCTAGAGTTATAAACCTTCTCTAAGATTTTTGAGAATTGCGGTAAAAGGGAAACAGGCCTGTAGTTTGTGAAGAGATGTTTATCTCCTGCCTTGAACAGAGGAATCACTTTTGCTACTTTCATACCATCAGGAAATTGTCCAGTTTGCAGCGATAGGTTACAGATGTATGTTAACGGCTTAGAGATACTTTCAATAACAGTTTTTAAAGTTTTCATATCCATGTCATAATAATCTGTCGAGGTTTTATTTTTACACCCTTTAACAATGTCCAGTATCTCCTTTTCCTCCACAGGTTTGAGGAACATGGACAGAGGATTTGTGTCTATCAGTTCACAATTATAGTTCTCAACATTTGTAATTTTTGCAGCAAGATTCGGTCCAACATCTACAAAGAATTTATTAAATGTATCGACTACTTCATTCATATTATTTAAAGTGTTATCCTCATCTTTGAAATATTTTGGATAATTAATCGATCTTGGTTTATTTCTAATTATACTATTTAAGATATTCCATAAACCTTTAATATTATTCTTATTGCTATCTAACAACTTATTATAATAATCCTGTTTACATTTTCTAATGATACCTGTCAGTTTATTTTTATATTTCTTATATTTATCCTCAGCTTCTTTTGTTCTATCATTTATACATTTTTTGTAGAGTGAATTTTTTTCTTGCATGCATTTAGTAATCCCTTAGACATCCATGGGTTTTCTTTACACTTTCTGTTTTTACAATGTTTTTCATTGGGCAATTTTTGTCATATACTTTATGAAATATTTGCGTAAACTCATCATATGCCTTATTAGTATCGTTCTCTCTGTATACAATACTCCAGTCTTGAGCTAATAGTTCCTTTTTAAATGCATCCATAGTTTTTTCTGTTTTTACCCTTCTAAACCAATACATTTTTTCATCATCAATATTTAAATATCCATGTTGTACAATACAAAAACTGGCAGGTGATCACTAATATCATTTATCATTAATCCACTGACTGTATCACTATCTATTTCATTTGAGAAAATGTTATCAATCAAAGTCGCACTGTGGGTTGTGATTCTACTCGGTTTAGTTATTAGAGGAAACAGACCTATACTAAATAAAGTATTTATAAATTCGTCAGTCTTTTTGTGTTTATATGGGTTTAACAGATCGATGTTAAGGTCTCCCCCCACAAACATGACTTTATGATTTAAACCTGAAAAGTGCTCCTCCATCCAATTAGAAAAAACATCTATATCAGAGCCAGGTGTTCTATAAATACAACTTACAATAATATTTTTCTTTTTTTGCCTTGTAATTTCTACAGTAAGGCATTCAAGTACATCATCCACTACCATAGTCTTATTTTCCATTACTTTATAACTATAGTTGGAGTCTACAAACATAGCTACACCCCACCATGCTTGTTTCGTCTGTTCATACTTATAAATTCATAACCATCAATAGAAACTCAATTTCTCTGTCATTATTAATCCATGTTTCTGTGATTAAAATTACACTAAATGGTTTAGAAAACTGTTTTAAGAAGCTTTTGATGTGGTTAAAGTTTGCATAGAGGCTTCGACTATTGAAGTGGATTACAGTGAATGCCTTAATGTTCTTAAGTTTACTATTGTAAAGATCCTCTGTATAATATTGACAGTCATTAGTAGCTCTAGTAAAGAAGTTATTTTCAGGGTCGATGTCGATCTCAGTGTTCTGTAAGTCATATTGTGATAATGTAAAATCCTGGTTATTTGCTTCAGCAATTCTCCTTAATGAAAGGTCCAAGTCGATGCTTCCTATAGAACTATATGTATTACAGGACATGTGAAGTTATGTGCTTTTACATACCAAAATCCATACGCTTTTCCTGTGTTTATACTTGATTTGGTGTACTGGTGCGCGGACGTACAATGAGTTTATCATAGCGCAAGTAGGCAATCTCCCCCCTTTCCCTGGCAGCTCTCAGCTCCGGCATCAGTTCTTTTCGCTTCCTTTGGATGGATTCCGTGTAGTCCTCGTTTATGAAGATTTTGGTCCCTTTGAGGTGTTTAGCGCGCTGCAGGATTGCTTCGCGATCCTTCCAACGCAGCAGTCTGGCGATGATGGGTCTCGGCCGGTCTCTCCCGCCGTCGGGTTTCCCTACGCGGTGGGCCCTCTCCACCTCCACCGGGTGTTGTAGTTGTAACTTCTCCCTCAGTAGATGTTTAACTTTCTCCTCTGCGTCGGCCCAGGTCTCCCCAGGCGTCTCCAACACTCCCTCAAAGACCAGGTTGTTTCTGCGGCTCTGTCCTCCAGATACTCCAGTTTGTCCGTGATAATATGCAAATTGTCACATACTTTATAAAAATCGTTTTGTATTGTGTTTGTGCGCTCAGTGAGTTTCAATGTTCCTTCTTTCAGAGTGTCCACCTCACCTTAACGCTTAACGCTGACGTTTGTGCAGTGCTTAATTTGATCCACCGTTTGGGGAAGACATTCCCCCAATTTTCAGTTTTTCAGGGTAAAGGATCCGGGAAATATTTACGAGGATCCGGCAAAGATTTGATCTGATATAATGGTGTTTAATGAGAGTGTTCCGGCAAATGTTTTGGCTTTTTTCCTGGAATCCATCACATCAGACCAAAAGTGTTCCTGAAACTACAAATTTACAAATTAAGGACTGTGTTTCCGATTTGAGGTGACTTGCCGGCTAAAGAAATACTTGACTTGACTTGACTTGACCCCATGACCAATTGACTTGGACTTGCTTGGGACTTGGACCTTCATGACTTAGACTTGAGTCGAGACTTGCATTTAGTGACTTACTCCCACCTCTGCTGAGATATGTTCTCGCGTTTGGCCTCTCCCAGCATATTCCTATGGCTCCAAACGGGGTGAAGTTAGAAGCGACCAAGCTCTTCCACGAGCACGCACAAGGACCAGACAGGTACGTATCAACTCATCTAAGCTCAGGTAGGAACATATCCCAGTATGGAAAAATGGTGGCCTGTTCCTTTAAGAGTGACAGCCAGTGTTTCAATGGTGCAATTTACAATACACTGTTAAACGAATATCAAAGGGTAAGATCAGTCTCTTCAGTGCTCTGCTTTCTACTTTTGACTCTGTTAGAGTCTACAGACCAGGTCCAGCCAAATGAAGGACAGTTTCATTTACCAGGCTGGCAGGAAGCTGAACTGCTGGATGTACTTTTGCTGGTGGTGATAAACAATAAAGATAACAAATGATACTCAGCTCTACAGTAGGCTATAGTAAAACTCCTGTTATAAGTTTCAGCCACACTACAGTATAACTTCTGCCCAGCTCAGTTTACTAATGATGAAGAGAGATGGAAAACAGCAGATACAAGAGCGGAGCATGCAACACGAGTGAAAATAAATATATTGTGTAACATTAGTCTCTAATTGTGGCACAAAGTTTTAATCACGGGATTGACCTTGCCAGCAAGCTGAATTCTCGCGGTATTTGTGAGTTTACATACACACATGAGAATCCATTTTGAACCGCTCCTGCCTCCACCGTTCGGACAGAGCCAAAACAGGTTCTGGCAAAAAAGACCCTATTTAACAACGCAGCGATCACAAAAAAAACACGAGGTATGCTGCAACACATAACACAAACACACACAACTTTTTTCGAGATGAAACATTGAATAGATTTGCAGCGTTCTTGTTCAAATCAACAGAAAATGCTACTCCAAACGTGCGACCTCTACACGAATGATTCTCAGATTGATGTCAGTGCAAATGTTATTGGCTGTCCGTAATAATTAAGCAATGGATATTTTAAAACGTAAACTACTTGAGCTATCATTCATATGAAAGCATTTAGACACTGTAGAAGTGTTTACCAGTAGTGGCTCGAAAAACAATATAAAAATTTAAGCAGTTCAGCGATATGAATGGATTCTAAAGATTCAGTGCCATAAATCCGTCACTTACTTCCTCTCCCCTATCGCTCTTTTTTTCCCCTTTCCACCTTGCCTCAACAGCAGAAATAACAACCCCCATGTCACAGCATTGGTGAGATGACAGCCAGCATTGAGCGGTACCTGAGGCATCCAGGCGTCCATTTCCTGAGTTGCTTTTCTTCAGGTCAATCTACAGTTGCCCCCCACATCGCTGCAGTCCTGTTTACTCCAAAAGCCAATTACATAGTGGTACCTTGCAAGTCATTGCTTTAGATAGATAGATAGATGTTTTTACACATGGATACCTCCAGCTGTGTATAGTCACTTTTAGCATGTTGTAATGCTGACCTGTCCATGCTGAAACTGACTTTACAGTGGACTTTCAGACATCTTCAAGTTAATATTTAGATTTCATTGTGAATCAGTTGTCACATCGTTGAACAGTTGATCAGTGTGTGGATGCAAAACAATTTCTCCGGCTAAGCTCACACAAAACTGAAATCATTGTCCTTGGACAACAGAAAATGTTATCTGTCACCTCGAGTCTCTCTCTACAACATAAATCTAGGCGTAATCATGGACTCCACCCTGTCACATTAAATCATTAGCATCAGCAGCTTTTTTCCATCTAAAGGGTATACTGTCTAAACCAGACTTAAAGAGCCTTATCCATGCATTTGTCTCCAGCAGGTTGGACTACTGTAATGGCCTCACTGGCGTCTCTAAATTAGCTGTTGTTCAGCTGCAGTATCTACTGCGACGCGGAGAACTTTATAATGCACGACCTATTACATTAATTCAGTTAACCAAATCTCGGGTTCTTTAAGGTGGCCCGACATCAGCGGGAGACTGACAACACCACTGACGGCAATAACCTCTCAAAACGCACCCTCTCCCCGATATTACTACTCCAGTATCTAAGAGAGAATTCAAAGCTCAAATTATTTTACCCTTCAGCCACTTTGATTTTCCTTTCTGCACTCACGTATACTTGAAACCTTTTCACATACGTGTTGCACTCTCCTCCCTTACTCCGCTTTAGAGTTTTTTAACTGTAGCCGCTTCTTCGCCTATGAATGTTAAAAGCAAACAGTACGCCCTGAGGTTAACTATACAAGTTTACCACAAGAAAAGTCTGGACTCCCTGTAAGGTATGTCACAGAGTAAATACTCACTCTGTTCCAACGCGTAGGTCTCTACATGAAGAAAAAAAACAGAACCTTAATAAATATTGCCTTTACTATGCCCCACGTGTGGGATGGAGCATACAAAGTCCAATATTTTCTTAGGAGACAAAACCAGAACTAGTCACGGAGCGATAAATTTAAAACTCGAGACCAGGTACTGCGTTTTGCGGATTTTATTAAAGAATTACAAAAAGCAAACAGCAGCAGAAAATAACCCTCTCGAGGAAGCCCGATGAGCTGACCCCGATGCACTGAGAACTTTCTCCTTTATAGCCCAACAGGACAAAGCATTTATTCAACCCCCCGCGTTCACAGCTGCGGGCATGTATATCTGAAACCTCATTACAAACTGTTATCCATACATCTCATGACATACGATGAAAACCCATAAAAATGGAGAACAACTGCTCGATTGTTATCCGTACATCTGGACTTACATTTATTTGAAAACCATAAAATATGGAAGACACCAGCTCCATTGTGGCCTATACCTCTCATGTCAGACAAGTAGTGTAACCCATAAAAAATGGAAGACCCCTTCATACAATGGCAGACCCCCTTACAACCAACTCAAACTTATGGCCTCGAGACAAATTGAGGCTCTTCACGAAGCACACAAAGGATTATTATATTGAAAGAAAAACTAGTTAAAAACATAGCACAACATTTAGAGAGTGAATATACTGTATAAGGAGTAAATATATTGAAGTAAAACAGTTAACACATAACACAACAGGTGTAATTACTTTATATTCTTACAACCGCTCATACCCACTATGATACTACTATTTTCCAACAAACCAGCAATTGAACACACAGGTTTAGATATTGAAATTTCATCTTATTGCATTATCTTTATTATTGTCATTTCATAACATATATCACTATCTTCAATGTCATTTTGGTTGCTAATATGCACAGCTCTGACTGACTTTGGTCATTATGTCCTACAAGTGCATCCAGAACGCTGCTGCTGCTCGAGTCCTGACAAGAACCAGGAAATACGGCCAGAGTAGTCCAGTGCTCCGGTCTCTGCACTGTATCCCTGAAGCTTAGAGATTATAACAGCTCTGCTTGTGAACTGTGTTGCATTCTCTTGGTCAAAAAATGAAATATTGATTAAAACAGGCTTCAAGAATTCCCTCTTGGTTTTCAGTTCATGTGCTGCAAATGTCTCCATTCATTCATCCTCTAAACAGACTCCAACTCTGTAGCAACTGTCAAACATCAACAGTAGTATAGGAAGGTGCTGCAGTGTGTTATTTTGAGAGCACTTCCTGGTTACGTAGAGTTGGGGTGAATTTGGAGGAGCAATGTAAAATATATGTTTTGACAAGTGGACAATATAAAGGCTGTAAAAAGTCAATTTTGCATTGTATTCCCATATTTTGAATACCGCTCTGCAATGTAGTAACTGGAATGCGGAGAGGGGTATGAGTTCTTTCTAAACCCGCTGTATATGAAACAGCCAGTGATGTTTGAGGAGCATCACGAGCAGGGTAAGCCCGGGTGTGAAGTAGTGAGGTTTATTTACCGCGGGCTTCTTTTATTGGGCAGAATGTAGAATGATTATAAAGCTGTCATGGTTATCTGAAAAATGGAGAGGCCGCACACTAATGTTTGCTGATTTATTCGCCCACCGCAGGGCTTCGGGCCGTGATTTATGCGGCTCATTGGCAGCTCCTGTAATCATACAAGTGTTGGTAAAATAGTGATGGATGACAGGTTGTGTCCTCCAAAGTACCCGGGTCTTTACCTATTATGTAAAATAATGGCCCTGTTAAGTTTACGGTCAGATGAGATAGCCTTTCTTCAGTGAGGGCTCACAGAGGTTGGTTCTGGGCCAGTATCTGTGTTCTGGCGAGATAAGTAAAACAAAAATGTAGGTGTTCTGGGCTTGTGTTGAGATAATTAAGAATATCATGAGTGAAATCTCACCAGCGTAATTAAAACTGGAGATGTCCATTATAGAGACACATTTTAGGAGGAAAATTTCAATGGCTCAAAAAGCAAGTCTCTTTCTTGACTAAGATGAATTCCTGGCAAGCTGGTGTTGTTTCTTTTTCAGCGCACCCACATTTTCTCGAAGCACAGCGCTCCACCTGTTTAGAATATTGCAAGCTATTTCTCACTCAAATACATGTTTTCCTTTTTTTGTCAGGAAAGTTAATTTAGCATGATATAGGATCTTTAAAACGTAAATCATTTTCAAACCCCCTCCTCACAGCAAGTCCAAGGTTCGATTCCTGGGTGGTGCCTTTCTGTGTGAAGTTTGCGTGTTTTACTAAAACATGTACAGTTGTGCTTAAAGGTTTACATACACTGGCATAATGTTATCATAGGCCATCATTGGCCTTGTTGACAACAAAAAGTGCACCATACTGTGAAATATGGAGGTGGTTCGCTGATGCCACTGGCTCCAGCAGAAGAAAGTGAAGGTCCCATTAGTGTCCATCTCAGTCTCCTGACCTCAATATCATTGAACCATTGTGGGGAGAGCTCAAACGTGCAGTTTATGCAAGACAGCCCAGGAATTTATAGGCTTTTTGCCAAGAAGAATGGGCCGCTTTACCATCAAAAGTAAAGAACCTCATCCACAATTACCACAAAAGACTCCAAGCTGTCATTGATGTGAAAGGGGGCAATACACAGTATTAAAAATTGGGGTATGTAAACTTTTGATCAGGGTAATTTTTTCATTATGATTTGAAAATAGCAAACTCAGTTGGTTCACCATAAATGGCTTCACACAACCACTAACTAAAAAACATGTTTGTGTTATCTTTCATATGCTTTGAAAAATAGTCACACAAATCTAAAATTCTGCCAGGGTATATAAACCTTTGAGCACAACTGTATACTATTGTCCCATGTGCAGCGAGATCTCTCCTGAAAAATATGATTCTCAACGTCATGGGACTGTTTCAATGCACATTTTTACTCCAGTCTTTGCACTGTTACTGGTTCACGTACATCACTGCAGTATTATGATTCAACATGGTTCTCTCATCCTCAGGAGTGCTCGGGCACAAAATGTTCAGTGTCTTCGTTTTAAGATTTGTCCATTGCAATAGTAAAACTACACACTGCAAAAATGATACATTGATGAATTAAAAGGAACAGGCCACCGGATTCCAGTGACACAAGTCGGCAGCCCAAGTTTGAGAAAAACGCAAAAGAATTTGTATATTTTTTTTAATTGGTGATTTTCGCTTTTTTGCAGAATCTTTCAGTTGAAGTCACGAAGAAGCCCCTCCATGTATAAGCTAGCAGTAATGGTATAGTTAAAAGTGTAAATGTTTAGGTTCAAACCGGCTTGATTTGGGAGATTTCTGGAGCGCGCAGTAGGGGCGTGACTTTGTCTGTGTGTATTTAAAGATTGTAGCAGACGAGCTGAACCGTGGACGTTACAACGAAAATGTTTGGATTTATTAATCACGGATTATGTGGCACCGCTTCCTCATGAAGAGCCTTAGCAAAGCAGCGACAGCGGGACAGAGACGCTGCTTTGCTCCCCAGACAGGACACTACTTTGGCCACGCAGCTTCAGCATTAAAAAAAGCTTCCCGCAAAAGCATCAAACTGTAAGTATCTTTTTATAACGCTGGATGTTGCGTTTGAGTTGATCTCTGATGTCCTGCCTCTCACACTCAGCCCCGGGCTGACGCTCCGTCCTCCCGGCCGCCTCCCTCTCAACCCCGGGCCTGATTACGTAGCGCCAGCCTGTTCTGTGCTCTTTCAGCCCTCTGTCATTTTTGACTTGCTTCTTTTCTCTTGTGATGTGGCGCGCGTTCATAAAGTGCTTTCTTTTCCCCGCAAACTTTAATTCCGTCCAAAAATGAACGGTACTGGCGTGTACACCCTCGCGCTCTCTCAAGGATGTAACGCAAACTCACACAGAGACACACATATGTGGAAAATAGGAGACATTGGATCACAAGCTGCAAAACTCTGCTTGTTTTGTGAAAATCCGACGCATATTTATGTCAAAAACCTGCTGTGAAGATAATAGGTCGTGGCTGTAGACAATGAATGTGCGTACGGTGGCCCACGGAGACCGCGCTTGAACCCGCGCATCACTAGTGTGTAATGTGTGTGTTTGTGATATACAGCAAATTCTGCAATCTGGCAAATGTGAGAGGAGTTTGTCTGTGTGTGTTTGAGAGAGGAATATCCACTATCCAACCAACTTAATTTGTGCAAGACAAAAGACATGCAAGACATTTATTTACGGGTCATGGCTTATCTAAATGAGATGTAAATGAGCCCTATTGTCACCCCAGCTGCAGAGAGAGGTGAGAACTGCTCATTCTTTGAAAGCCGTTTACTCATTTCAACCTTCGTTGAAGGCCTAAATTCAAGTGTCTACAAAATGGTCCAAATATTATCAGATTTCCATGTGTTACACATTGTTGCAAAGCTTGGAGACTACACTTTAACAATCTGTGAAAATCTCAAAATGCCCCAGAACCGACTTGTGTCCCTGGTTCTAGTGACTCGTCACATATGTTCTTACCTGAGATTAGACGAGTATATACGTCTTTGTGGCACGTCTGGTCTTTGTGCCCGTGGAAGAGCTTGGTCACTTCTAACTTCACCCCGTTTGGAGCTATAGGAATATACTGGGAGAGGCCAAATGCTAACAATATATTTGGTCTTTTTGCATGACTGAGGGCACACAGTTTTTCCATACTGAGATATGTTTTTACCCGAGTTTAGACGAGTTTAGACGTACCCGTCCGGTCTTTGTGCGTGCCTGTGGAAGAGCCTGGTAGCTTCCAACTTCACCTCCGTTTGGAGCTATAGGAATATGCTGGGAGAAGCTAAATGCTAACAACAACTTTGGTCGTTTTGCGTGACTGAGTGTACGCATAAAGGCCAGACAGGTGTTCCTTTAAGAATCTTTGACCTTCATTTGAGTATTTAAAAAAAGATTTATCAATAGAAGCCATTGTAATCAGATATTGAACAATACTTTAGGTGCTGCATATTTTTTTTCAAATTGTAAGTGCAAAAAGACTTCAATTAGCAGATAATCTACTCAAAACAAGGTCAAATATTCTCGTTTAAAAATAGAAACCTATAGACATGGTTCAAATCTTTGGAGGGGTAAACATTGTATCATTGTTATACAGCCACATTTTAAACTTAATAATTCAATGAATTGCTTGAACACTTTACACTGTACAAGAAACACAATTTCCCAAAAGATTCATGGCTTTAATTAAAAAAGAATTTTGAGGACACCCAGTACCTTCTATAATAATTGTTACATTTCAATAATACAGTGCACTTGTCTGATCATTCTTCCGCCTAAAGAGAGAGGGAGAAAAGTGTGTCACGCTCCTTGTTCTTCTCTGCCATCTACAGTCTGTACGGGGGAGTGTTTCACAGTCTACTGAGCACCGGCAGGGTCCCTCCAAACGCCTTCTTCATGTCATCCCTCTGCCGCATCGCTCAGCTCGCTCAACAACGTCTCTTAAATCCTGCGTTTCATCTGATCCAATGTGCATTTTTCAACATCTCATGTGATTTCATCTAAACACTGCATATTATTCTCTACAAGTAGGACGGCAAAGCAAAGCAGTTGACCGCCATCTGTTATTTGTTTTAATGGCTGCAGAGAAGGCAGATTTTAGAAGAAAATGTAGAAAGAAATGATTTCAAGTTAAGATTTGTATTTTCTCATTTGCGTCAAGCCTGAGGTAACCCTGGGTAAGAAGCTCCTAAGGCAAAATGACAAGCACAAAGGAGCGCATTCGGCATGCAAGCCTTATGCAAGATCAAGATGAAAACCTCACAATCCGAACGCGCTGTAAAGCCAATTAGAACACCAAATGTGAGTGTGTATTAAAAAAAGATAGAAAATCACATGAAAGTGGTGGTGGTAATGCGGTAAACAGGTCTTGCTCTACCTGCTCAGGGGAGAGACAGAGCCCCGGGTGGAGCAGAGTCGAGCGGTTCCATCTGGCGCCTGGGCAGCCAATGAAAAGAATGGCCCACACCAAGCGCCAGCGAAAAGGGAACGCCATGAAAAAAAGCTTCGATCTGGTTTGTGGTCAGTTAACTTTGGCACGGGACGACGAGGGGACCGAGCGAGGCAGGTGGCTAAACAGGAAGGAAAGGTGTCGCTGGCTCTGGCTTTGCAAATGCTCTCTAATCTCCGGTCGCTCACATAGGACTGCTGTAGTATCGAGCATGAGATTGAACTAAACAAAAAATACTATTTACGATTATGGTAATATATATACAGTATATATATATCATGGTAATATAGTGTTTGCTGTCTTATTAATGTAAAATAGCAGCACATTATTTGGGAATGTTTCATTTTGGAGGCGGGACATTAAATAGAAAAGACAAAAATTCAAGGTTGCTGGGTTTGGGTGCGACACAATGGAGGGCAGGGCTGACCAACCATATTTTCCAGATGGACAGTTTTTTTTTTGGAAAGGCCTGTTCCTGGGGTCCGGACATTCTCACAACTGCTACGTAACGAAGATAAGCTAGACAGACACAATAATACATTTCCACATTGTTTCACTCCTGCACACGGGAAAATATCCCTGTCAGCTTGTCGTGCAAACATACTTCAGTCAGAAGTTCTACCAACTAACCATGGACTAAAACCCAGACTAAAACTTTGGACTACTCAGAACTAAAACAGGACTTGTCTAATTCATTTGCAATCCCTATTTATTTTACAGTACTAACATTTTACTAACGCCAAATCCATTTGGTCATGAAAGTTTTATCTATCAAAGGCCATTTTTTATATAATTTTTGTTTTACATAAGTGATGCCAAATTTAAATACTACACACTGATTTTTTCATTTATTTTTTACATAACCCACATGCACTGTGGGTCAAAAAAAAAAAAAAAGTATGATCTGAAGAAGGCAATACTGAAATGTAATCTTGTGCAATGCTGTTATTTTTTTTTTCAATTTCTGAAGATGTTCCTCAACATCTGGACATCTGATACAAACTTTGGTGTGTGTTATTTATTTATTGGTTTATTTGGTCGGGACAGTGCATGTTAATGAACATACATGGGTCTCATGCATGTAAACACGCCACACCAGATTGTAGCCTTAGGCTAATTTCCATCCGTCGTCCCCCATTCACACTCTCAAACACACTCTCATTCATCCTGGCCTATTGTACATGTTTTTAGTGGTAGGGGAAACCGGAGTACCCGGAGGAAACCTACGCAGACACGGGGAGAACATGCAAACTCCACACAGAAAGGCCCCGTCCAGGTGGGAACCCGGGACCTTCTAGCTGTGAAGCACGAGCGCTAACCGCTGTGCTACCGTGCCGCCCCGTATTACTCCTTTTTTTTGGTACTATTTTACATAATGTAGCACGATCAAAAAACACACACATCTAAAAAGTGTGCTGGGTCAAAAAAAAAAGACAATAGATGCAATTATCAAAAAATGTCCACACAACTACAATTAGCTTTGAATGGTTTTAATTTGTACTCACACCAAACGTGCGTTTCGGGCAGGCGCCCCCTCATCAGACAATTTATTTGACATAACACCATTACACTGTACTGTATATTCAGGCACCACCAACATGCTGTTTCCTAATAGTTAGTGGTTTTCGACATAGGCATTATTTGCTGCAGTGATTTCCACCTTATTTTCTTTTTTCCTCTGGTGTCCTTTGATAATTTAAAAGCCAGGGAGCTAGGTATCTGGTAAACAATTAGAGTAGCTGGGCTTGTTCACGCTTTAAAAATGAGTACCCTGTAGCTAGTCATTCCCGTGAGGAGCCGGTGCGGTGTGTGCTCGGCGTGCTACGCTCCTGAGGCATTATGGGAGAGGAAATTATGGTAAGCAGAGAGCCATCTGCTTTGCCACTTGCCACGTTTGCCTGTGCCAACACCGCCTCCTTCACTGCGTCTCTCAGGTAGGGAAGCAGGAGACAGGATCCTCTGCGAATCTCGCAACACATATGTGATAGGACACGGTCAAAACACTCCTAGAGGCACCAATGGAAACGCCAGGTGTGTAGGTTTGAATGTTTGGTCAACACGCTTTATCTTACGTTATTAGAACTATCATCCAGCAGATGGAGATTTATGCAGCGATGAGGGAGGCAAAAACAAGGAATGGTGCTGAAGATTATCTTTATTTGGTTACTCATTTGGTAGCTTTTTCTGCTTTGCTTTAGTCATCATTAGTGTAGTTTCTTACTAAAGGTGTTAAATTTAGCCTTGTTTTGGTCATAATGTTGGATTTTACAGAATGTGAATTTGCTGACCACTTTTGTTTAACCTGTTACCTGCCGTCCCCCCTGATCAGGGTTAGGGTTAAGAACGGCAAATGTACTGTAAGTTGTGTTTCACTCACACAGATCTGACACATATTTTGGAAAACTAGAAGGTCTTGGCTTTCAAATGAGGCATCACACTGGCATAAAGGCTGTAAGATCTCCAGTCAATATGCTTTGAGATTTGGATATAAAAAACTGTTAACACTAATCCTAATCCTAAAGTGGCAGTTAACAGGTTAAACTAAATGGAATGTATTATTAAAATATGCCAATGTTCAAGACAGTTACCAAAATGTTATTTTTTCTCCTATTGAGCAGTCCTCCTGACAAAATGAATGGCTCCAAGTCTGAAGTCATAAAAACAATATATTGACTCTTTGAACACTTGGCAGCAATTCCAATATTAAAATATAGAAATACCAAATTAAAAGAGATTACTCATGAAACAAAATACTTCAGGTATGTTTTTGATGCAGGAACAACATTATAACAAAGTTAAAAGCTCAAAAAAGTAAATTGTCCATGATGGTATGTCCCCTTTAAAACTATTTTCTGAATACGAACACCTTTTAGTTTTTCCCATACACTCACTGTTGGCTTTCTTCTGCTAATAGCTTGTCAGTGGGTGTTACTAACCACACGGCCGTATCTACAAGCGGTTCAACATTGTTTCTATTTAAAACCTGGACACAAGCAAATTTGTATTTTTAACTAGCCTAGGACTCTTTCCCTTTTATCCAAACAGGAGTGTGTGTGGCGCCAATAGCCCTGGTGTCCTTAACAGTGGTGACATTGAAAAGCCGGATGTACAGGCAGTCTGAGGAAAGTCATTTATTTCCGTTGACCCGCCCGGTCAAGTGGATTGGAGCTGAGCCGTTTGATTTGGCCTTTTTTTTTACTTTGCCTTTTCTTCTTCTTCTTCTTTCTCCCCCCGCAGAGTCCACACTCCACCCGCAATTACTGCAAACAGTGAAGGTGATGGGCCTAAGATTCTGTCCAGATAAAGGAGTCAGGACCCTATCTCTCCTGTTGACACCATTAAGCCATCACTGAGCTGGAGAAATAGGATGGGGAGTGTGGGGCTGTCCGTCAAAGCCGAACCACCCCGCTCTTGTTTAAAACCATCTGCCGCGAGAACTCCCACCGGCCGTTTTGTATCTGATCCCAAAAGTAGGAAGGTTCGCGCACTCCATCTTATCGAATGCAAGCGAGGGGACCGGAGACGAGGCATATTCTTGGAAGAGGCGAGTAGGTAGAGACTGGTGCTTAAGGGCTATTTATCAAGCGGCACCGCGGAGAATACGATGCGTTCTCATGAAGGCGTATCATTCTAAAGAGCCCACAGTTTAAATAGTTGGAAGGATTCTACGGTACAATCTGTCAAAATGTGTTTTGTGCTGGTTTATTGTAATGTTGGGGCCTATCCATATGATTTTTTCTTCTTTTTTTTTAAAGAGACAGTGTTAATTGTTCATGTTTTTCAGTATATGAGCAGGCAGGTATAGTGTTTTTCTGTCACTCAAGCTTGATTGCAGCCACTTGAAGATTATTTTAGTTTGTAAGCTTAAAGCAATAGTCAGGTTCAATAATAGCGCCTTGCCAGTTGTTGTGATGATGGACAGGAGCTGCCAATGGGGTTTGTACAACATAATGCCATAGGAATTATGAGTCTCCAGTCAAGAAGCTTTTAGATTTAGGTGATGCTGAACTGGAGAAAATGCACTCCATTAAGGTGGGGGTCAAAATGTTAAAAACTTTTCACATGATGTAAATACTTCACTAGAGGCGACTTCTGTGTTTATACCCATGGAAATAAAAGGGAGAAGCGGGGTTCGATGCTAATGTATTCAGACTGCTCAATGTATTTCTCTTATAGCTGTTAGCATGGGCCACCAAACATCGCAAATTATGAACGAGCCGAATGTTTTCACCTGTTGTCAGCCCATTCACCACATTTAGGAGAATCATTAATGGATGTACAGACAAAGATTTTACTCAATACGAATTAGCGTCAGGGTCGGATACACATCCCATGGCCACTAAGCATCATCTTATACTACGTTAATGATACGGAAACCACAGAAATTATATAAATGCCACAAAAAGGACAAAACATACCTCGCCTTTCGTTAGTATGGGCGCCGGGCTCCCTGTTCATTTGTACTGTATGTAACACATGTGCACATTTGTAGGAACAGGCTCAGATACAGTAGCTAAAGGCATTTCTATGTTGATAACTGTAGCTGTTTAAGCTAAAGGCTAATTTGATGCTAACCAATGGTAAAATAGCGCCACAATCGAAACTTGTTTATGAAACAAACTTGGCTTGACGTAAATTATTGTTATTGGTATCATTATTATTATCATTATGGTTGTTATTATTGTAAGAGGATATAACATGTAATTCAGTAAACAAGAAATAACTAAGTGATTATATTGTATTAGTAATATCTTACATTAACTATATGTCTTGGCTGTTTTTGTTGTTGTTTTATTTTAATTTTATTATAGCTTTTTTTTTTTCTTGTTTTCTTTATTTTTATTAATGATAGCTATGAATAAGGTATTGTGTCATATTAGTATAAGAATTGATTAGGTGGGGTAATTGTAATTGTTATCGTTATTGCTATTGCTGTTGTGTTATTATCATCATTATTTTAACAGCCCAGGATTAATACCTAACAATCTATATATTATTCTTAGAATCAAACTTAATCGATTCAGACAGCGGTATTGCTATTGATGCTGATGGTAATACAAAGGAATCAAATTCTTAGAAGTAAAACATGCACATATCTATGCACTCCGCATTCAACATAACCCATAGTACAGGGCAGACATGTGGGGGCCGGTTGCTCGAGGAAAGCCTCTTCTGGCAGCAGACTCCCAAGTCTCTTTTAATGCATAGTATAGGACACCTAACAAATGATGGTCCGGTTGCTCGGGGGCTGCTCCCCTCTGGCAGCAGGTCCAGACACAGGAAAGAAAAAAGAAGAGCCCCGACTCCTTTTTAACACACATCATTAAGACTGATCTGGTTATCATGGGCATCAATCAGTCTGCGATTATTGTACCTGTCATGAATAAATGTGGAGTATGTTATGTATCATTCAAACACTTTGATACAGAGTAATGTTATATGGGCTGTAATGGATGAATAACAGTAATACCAACATGGCAATAAAATAGGTATAGGAAACAAATTATTCAATTGTTATAAAGTGTAACATACTGTGAATGTTGACTTAATGTAATGCATTGTTGCATCTGTTAATATGTAACCAACTTAATTGTTAATCGTTTTGTAAGACAATAAGAACTAAAACAGTTATTGTAGCAACCACATTATTATTTAAGTTTATGAACAGGGGTGGGAGTTAATAAGCTTGTCTTCTTCCCACTCCTTTTCGAGCTAGAGTGTTAATTGTTTTTTCTTTTATTGTATTTTTTTCTGTCTTTTGTGCCTGTGTTGTGTGTTGTGGAGCTCGAAATAAAAATCAATCAATCAATCAATCAATCAATTATAGTCTTTACTCTGCACTCGCCAAAAACGTCACGTGCACCGATCCTATTGGGCAATTATAATTTTGTACAGAATAATATTTTTACTTAAAGGGGGGGTATTATGTAAAATCGACTTTTTCAAGCTTTATATCATGTTATTATGTCATTCCCTCATTAAACACATGCCTGGAGTGTTGCCTTGGTTCATTCACATATTTTGAGTAATCAGTAAAAACTTAGACGGCAGCCATTTTAGGTGTAGCTACGCCTCAGTCCTCCTAGGAACGCCCCCACCTCCTGGAGACGCCTCGGACCTTTTGTCACCAGCCAAGCCACCAACCACTGCTCCTCAGCTCAGCAGAGCCCCCTCCCCGCACAGTAGTGTTGTTGTTTAAATGCCACAGCAGTGTGCTGAAGGGGGCGTGTCGGAAAGCTTCTTAAAGAGACAGAGGCCTATTTCAAGACGTTCAGTACAGCCATTTTGAGAGAGCAATTTTTTCAAGGCAGTTATTTTAATTTACTGCATATACAGACCAACAGAAGGTTACGTCATCATTGTAGTATGCTATAGACTGGTGTTATGTGATTGAAAAAAGCATAATACCCCCTCTTTAACATATCCAGTCATGAAGGTCCTATTGAGATAATATCCTTCCTAATCATGTCATTTATAATTCATTAAACGCAGCATTGTTATTAAATGTTGACATCAAGATTTGTGTTCAAAGTTCGACACCAAGATTCCTTCAATTATCTCAAATATCGAAAAAAGGTTATGGCCAAGTTCAGACTGGAAAGGCCCTAGTGTTGGATTGAAACAAAACAAAAACATTGGTATTACCCCCAAAGCACAGATCTAAACAAAGTACTTCATCCCATTACCAGCACTTGTCATTTCAAAGATGCGGCTAATTTTGAGCATGGAGCGTCGAAGACATGTTTTTAGTCAACCAATTTAGCAACTCCGCCGCAAAGTTCGAGATTAATCCCGCCTTAGTGTCACAGCGGCACACCTAAATCTCCTCATGCAAAGACTTATCAAACAATAACAGACACTGCAGAGATCCATTTATAGCTGCGAGAGACAAATCTTTCCGTTGTGACTTGAGGCAACTTGCGGCAAACATGTCAACTCCTGGTAATACCCTGATATTTGATGTGCTGCATAAATGTATGAGAAGTCGGCACCCCGGCATTTTTTTATTTTTTATTCCTGCGCCGGGTTCAAAACCACGAGGAGATTACATTGGAAATTGAATCACTGATTATGGCTGAATTCATCCAATTCCGCCACAGGTGACAATTTGGGACAAAAAATTACAAAATGCAAAGTATAAAATCTTTCACGGCCCGGCAGGACAGCTGGAGCGAATCAAAGCAGAACGCCCACTCGGAATCGTTGCTTAAATTTTGATATAAAGTGTCTGACAATTTAGTTCTGCTGTTGGATGTTCCACAAGTAAGAGCCTGCATATAATCTGCTCATTTTCTCATCAAATAAAGACCGACTGCTTGCTTTTTGCTTTCAGTGATGTAAAGCATTTTGAAATATACATTTATTTCTAGTCTAGACAGCCTATTAATGAGATGCTGACTCTTGGATACAAATATATATATGCTCCAAAGGATAGATTGCAATGTGACACGCTTTGATTTTTGATTAGAAATGATGAAAAACTTGGTTAGGCATGTGATTTGAAATACTTTTAATCCCTTAACCCCCGCCGTCACCGCGCACATGTTCCCAAATCTGAACGTTTATTGAAAAAATAAGAATCAAAATTGCGCCGCGCCGAAAAGCAACAATAACATAAGAAAAAAGTGAACAGCAACAAAGAAGCAACAAAGAGTGATGATAAAGTGGCGAAAAAAAAGAGAAGAAACATGACAAAACACTTTAAAAATGTGACATAACAGCATCAACAATGCGACATAAAGATAGATCAGTTTTGTAGATCTTTTCAATTGAGGCATTACGTTTAATCTTGGGCTTTTTTTTCAGTTCGTTGTTGTTCTGCTGTTAAATGTGTTTTATGAAACATTGTATGTGGGAAAGAAAGTTGATATTTGTGCGAATTTGACCCAGTGGCTGGTCTCTAGGACACTCCAGGATCTATTGTTTGGAAGGGTTTCACTGCTGACAGACCTCCACACCAGAAAACCTTCCAAACAATTGATCCCGGAGCGTTGTAGAGGCCACCGTGACGGAAAGTAAGTCACTACAATACGCATATTTTTTTGCATAAAAAGTTGCATAATGCACCTTTAAAGAGTATATTCAATGTAACTTGTAACCAGGATTGAGTAGCCCTTTTTATATGGGTATTTTCTTCATAAAACAGCAAAAACACTCATATTTGTATTCCTGGGTTTTGTTAAATAATAGACAGAACTCTGAAGTATGCTAATTTTTAAAGGATACTTAGACTTATCCCCAGACCAGTTCTCAACTTGTTAGCATGCTGCGTTGTCTAAAAATTGCCATGGTTTGTTCCTAATGCTGCCAGCAGAGGGTGCTCAGTGTTACAAGCTGTTTATTCGAGCAGTTCTTACTCAGCAAGTGTGTTTTTTTCATACATACATACATACAAAAAACGGGATATATCAATGCTGCATGTTTAGTTTAGTTTTAGTTTAGTTTATTTATTTAGAGAAACAGGGACAGTGTACAATAAACATCCACTTCAAGGTGAGACGCAGCCTGGTGAAAACATACATATTCATATGATTTTTTAAATAGTTTTCATCTTAGTTTTAAAGGGGGGGGTATTATGTAAAATCGACTTTTTCAAGCTTTATATCATGTTATTATGTCATTCCCTCATTAAACACATGCCTGGAGTGTTGCCTTGGCTCATTCACATATTTTTGAGTAATCAGTAAAACTTAGACGGCAGCCATTTTAGGTGGAACGCCCCCACCTCCTGGAGACGCCTCTGGACCTTTTTGTCACCAGCCAAGCCACCAACCACTGCTCCTCAGCTCAGCAGAGCCCCTCCCCACACAGTAGTGTTGTTTAGATGCCACAGCAGTGTGCTGAAGGGGGCGTGTCGGAAAGCTTCTTAAAGAGACAGAGGCCTATTTCAAGACGTTCAGTACAGCCATTTTGAGAGAGCAATTTTATTCAAGGCAGTTATTTTAATTTACTGCATATACAGACCACAGAAGGTTACGTCATCATTGTAGTATGCTATAGACTGGTGCTATGTGATTGAAAAAAGCATAATACCCCCTCTTTAATGCCAGATAATTAAAAAAATGCTTCTTTTATGTTTTTTTTTTAATATTCTGGAACAACTACTACAACAGTGTGTCGGTCCCTCGTGTTTCCCACGCTTACCCATGCAAGGATAATAATGTCTGGTATTCATGTGTCATACGTAAGGCGACCGAAATGACAATGACCGCAGCGGCAAAAAAGTCACATGTTCACACGCTCAGAAGTTGCATTTTCTCAGAATGAGGTTTTCTTTACACTCTTGCAACAACATCTCAACTTTAGTAGCACCTACAGATTCCACACTTTCCAGTCGCGTAGAAGAATGAGATTTTGTACTGTAAAAAATAAAAGGCAAAATTTGACAGTTTACAGATCTACAGCAAAAGTTTCAATTCTCTAAATCTAATTTTCCCTATTCAGCTCTGGCCTTAAATACATGCTGATTAGGGTAAGTCTCATCACTAGCAATAAAACCACAATAGAGTTTTATGCAAATGTGCAGACTACTGCCCAGTCCTCATAGCCGCACGTTTTGTTTTTTTTGTTTAAACCATGCTGTGATGAAAGTGTCAGACTGAGAAGGTGCAATGAGGCCATCTAAATAGTGGCCGTTGCTCCGGGAGCCTGGGTGATATTGGATGGGATGAGCCTCTCTATCTCTCATGTAATGAAGAATGACTGAGAGGGATTGCATGGGCCGACAGCATCCAAGACACAGGCCCATTGCTATGCGCCGGGCGTCCCACCGGAGACTGAGCAAGCACAGAGGCGGGAGGGAGGCGCGGGGTTAGATTGGGAAAAGACAAGAGCGGAGCCAGGTTAAACGCCTCTCCTCCCCGCGCTCTTCATCCCGCAAATGACAAGGCTCAGTCAAACGGGGCGGCTGGCATTCAAGGACACGTGTGAGCTGAGAAAACATCATGATTCAGTAGCAGAGAGCTGTGACGTCACTACCGTTCACAAAATAAAGGTCTTGTTGTCTGACCCCTTGTGGCTGGAGTTTGCATTGCTGTGGGAACGACTGCTGTGTTGGGCATAGTTTTGTCAATTACTGTACCTTATCTTAGAAAATAGTTGGAATATTTCAACGTTTAAATGCTGCATGAAATCAGTGATTAAAGCTACTCTTACCAGTGGACTCCAAGTGTTGAAGAACCAGACAACCACTTCTTTGACATTTTTAGCTGCTGTGAAAACTTGACTCCATAAAGCTATAGGGTTTGTTTCCTGACAATTGCCCTGCTTTTGGCTCCTTCGCCCTTGCATTGGTAGTACCTCTGTTGTAGAATCGTGTAATAAACCCATGCTTTAAGGAATAGGCTACAGTTTTTACATACTGTGATATGTTCTTGCCTTAGCTTAGACGAGTTGATGTGACCCGTCTGGTCTTTGTGTGTGTGCTCAGTCACGCAAATGTTGTTAGCATTTAGCCTCTCCAGCAAAGGTATAGCTCCAAACTGGGGTGAAGTTAGAAGCTACCGAGCTGTTCCACGTTTTCCCTATTTAAATACAGTTACGTGATCCAAGTCTAGTTACACAAATTAAACATGTCGATTTTCTAAGCAGATAAAAGGGTACTACTGTATATTGTGAGGCGGAATAACACCTGGAGTACTTCGACATATTACTGCGCGGACGTCCAATATGCTGGGAGCGGTTAAATGCTAACAACATTTACGTGACTGAGCCAATGGCCGCTGCTCTGCTTTATGACCGCAACACTGGAGGCTGCCATTGCTCCGCCATTGCTGTAGTACCTCCATATCATCGCTAGGCCCCATTGAAAAGCATTGGACTTTAGACACGTTAAACACAACTTTAATGCCGGTTTAAATTTTTTTAGCACTTTCTATGGCTACATATTCCTCCTGAGGTAATGCTGGTTAGTCACAAAAAAGAACTAGGCTGGTTTCGAATATATATATTTTTTAATCTCCTACTTAACGGAGGTCGGACTGTTAGCATTGGAGCTGCGCGAGCTACACGTCACGCAAGGGCCGAGTCTACAGTGAAAATCCCGCCCTTATGCCCTTATTAGGAACATGCTTCGTCGGGAGGAGGAGTCTGTAAATCGCCATGATTTCCCCCTCGAACGTGGTCATTATGGTAAACGGGGAGGAGTGAGGAGGAGTTGTCTATTCTTTTAACGGTCTATGGACTGAGCGCACGCACAAAGACCAGACAGGTGCACATCAACTCGTCTAAGATGAGGTAAGAACAGATCCCTGTATGTAAAAACTGTGGCCTATTCCTTTAAAGAGAGCCTAAACATGTGTGCCAGAGCCTTTCCCCACCAAAAATCAAAAGTCAAACATTGCTGCGAAAGGGGTGGTCTCGGAGGCTTTGGGGGAGACGTGGGGGGGTGAATGGGTGGGTGGTGTCTGCTCTGTTGACAGCCTCAGACCAAGATCTGACAGAACTGACAGACTGCCGTGTCACGCTGGTACATGATTTATTTATTTTTTCTTTCTGTAGGATAGTTAGTACTTGTGATTAGTTGATGTACCAACACACCTACTAAAAAATATTTCACTACGAGGCGGTCGGGTGAGCTGCGCATTTCCAGGTTGCTATACGTGACAGAGGCGTGTGTGGGCGGGAGGCGGGAGCACAAAGGCAGAACCATGGGCAGAACTGATGACGTTCTCTGGATCCGTGGCGCCGTCACTGGCCAACCGCAAACATTCTAATGTAGTAGAAACGTGGAACCTGAGGGAGGCGTTAACCATGCGGTTTATGACACAACAGTGGGATTTTGGAATAAGTTTGCACAAAATGTCATAATATTGACTGGGAAAATTAGTTCGCTCTATTCAACACCCATTTACACCGTTTATCAGCAAGCATCAGGATTTGGTGTTTAGTTGCTCTTTAATAATAGGATGGTGCCAAAACAGGCATTTCCGTTTTGTTTATGCGTTTAGTTTTATAATCTAAAGTAGAACGTAGAACACTGTCACGCAAAAAGAAAATTACAGGCAAACACTGATGGCACTTACTGTAACTGTTTTTGCAAAATGAACTTTTTTCTCCTTAATGGTGAAATATCACAAGGGCGTGTGATAGATCGACAGTCTTTGCCAGCTGCCTCTTCAGTACATTCTCCAAATTTGATAAATTATCATAATCAATGAAGATACAACAGTGTTTTGGGCAACACATTAAACCAGTCTGAATGAAAAAGCATCTTCTGGGATGTGGGAGGTGATGAAAATAAATCCATCAATTTCTTCTTCATTTTCTTCAAAACAGTTGAACAAACACACTCTGATTTGCACATAAGCACTTAAATGAGACGTGTCATGCAATATTGACTTTTTTTTGTAGCTAGTCATAACATTGTTTTTTGGTCATAAACACATCTGGAGTATTTTTGCTTCATTCACACACGAGAGATTCTGTTCACTTTGGTCGGGAGCACAGAACTTTCTCCACATTAAGTCTGTAATCCTTCACCAGCTCATTCTTTGTTCAAAGTGTGTTTGTCAAGGCGCCATAGATTTGTTAGCCTGTCGGTAAATGAAAGCAGTGTTGGTCAAAGCACTTTATTCCATTACCTGAGTAAAACTACAGATACGACTAGTCAAATATTACTCCAATAAAGTGAAACGCGAGTGGCAATCTGCACAGCGCCACCTACTGTTCATACAATGTGCATTAGTAGGCTTTTAACATGAACAAAACACATGGACAAATTTACTATTGTGCCTCTATAGAAATGTATTATGTTCACTGTATCTTTACAATGTAACGGAGTAAAAGTAATACGTTCTCAACACAATACTGCTCAAGTAAAGTACACGTCCTCCAAAACTCAACTTAAAATGTTTACTGTTTTATATTGTTTTGTTTATGTATTTATTCAAGTTGCGCTTGAGCGTCATACAAATGTCACTCCCACCACTGGTTGAAGAGGGAGCTCCAGGTCAGGTAAGTCGAGACTTTCTAACCTTTCTGTCTTTTCTTCACATAGACTTTATTTCACATTCTAAAATATACATTAGCACTGATTGTACCCCATATAATGTTCCCTGTAAGCTTATTTTAGCTGGATCTGTCCACTTTAAAGCATCGCCAGGCTGCGTCCTCTCTGACCCTGTCGTGCTGAATAATTTCTCCTTGCTTACGTGTGTGGCTTGATACCTCACAGGCCCACAGTGGCGCAGCGGTACGTCAGAATCACGCTTTAGAGTCGGGTAAGTAAATGGATGCTCGGGCGGCAGGGCTCTCTGTTCTTGAGATTTCAGTCTTGGGAGCTGCAATCATTAATTCACATCAAGACGCTGCTTTGTAATCCACCCAAAGGGACCACGTTTGACAGAAACTTTATTTATTCATAATACGTTCCCGCAGATGCTCTCACAACAAGTGGATTAGATTTATTTTCCGTTTTCTCTTTTCTTTTTTTCTTTTTGTATGTGCCTATAGCAAAGTGCATCTGGGGTTGGACAACTTATTCCTCCATAGACATAAACGACCCCGCCCCCCTTCTTGATTGGAAGTCCTTTACGGTAAAATGATTCCGCTCATTGAAGGAATAATTAATGGAAGCTCACTAAGGAGTTGTCTTCTAATTGGCCATATGGAGTGGGAAGGAAAAAGTTTTATTGTCGCCTTTTGTCTTTTAAAAGCAGATGCGCGAGGTGCTGGACTCTTGGCTTTGGAGAGACAGTCATGGTTTCCCTGGTGAGTGCAAGCGTAATTACTGTACCGTGTTCAGCGCTATTTTAATCCAAGCCGGGGTTATGATGTTAAAAGCATTATGCATCTGTGCTGTGCTCTAGTTAAAGGTACACTCAGAAGACAACAAGCAAGAGTCAGAGCGAAATTGACATTTTTATAATAATTTAGCATCTGGTCGTTTTTCTCTTCAAGTAAATTTACTTCCAGTGGTGTAAAATAGTTTCTCTTCAATTTCAGACGATAAGAAAAGTAAACATAGGCACATATCTAGACTTCAGCCGCATTACTCAGACTAAAGGTCTTCACAAGTCAAAGTGTATTTTATTGTATTATATAGAACATTTAAAAACAACAGTTGGCTACTACTAGCCTGGCATAAAGCAAGACTGTCTTTATTTATGTATTTAGAAACACATATAAATAATTTCCAAATCGAGACTAGAGGCGGGGCTAACGATCGCAGTTTGAACGAGAGCAAACCAACCAATCAAACACAAAGCGACCTACGCTTGCGTTTACATCCTCCGCCATGTCGTTTGTAGTTCACACTGCAGGAGTAAATGTTCCGGTGAAAGCCCTCGAGCAGCTTCTTGCTGTGGCTTTAAGGACAAGTCCAGCTCAACAGAAGAAAGGGCACTGGTAAAAGATCGTTGTGTTGCGGCCGCCATCCTCACTGTTTTGGTTACGGCCCGGAGGAGCACTGGTGTCTGATGGGAAATCCTAGTGCGGAAGATGAGCACGTTAACTCCGCCTCCCGCGCTATGATTGGCTCGTCTTGGTTTTGCCGAAGTCAGCGAGATTCAATCGCACAATTCAGACTGTATCCCCATGTATCTCTTAACATAGAGGATCAGTCTGGCTCGTGACAGGCTAGGACTACGGTAGTAACCACTAGTGTACACGTTGTATGGTTAATCTTAACCCCCCACGAGCACCTTGCAACCAAATAAAGCACAAAAAGCGTGAAAAAATGTGACAACAAAAGACAAGATAAAACCACGATGAAAAAGCAACAAAAAACGAGAAAAACATGGCAAAAAGAGACGAAAACACGACAAAAATGCACCAACAACATGACCAAAAAGATACAATCACTTTTGTAGGTCTTAGCTTTCAAATGAGGCACTGTTGCTCTCCAGTTAGCAGCTTTTAGATTGGGTAAAGCCGAACTGGAATCTCGGTTCAGCTGTGTAAGATGTTTAAAGGAACAGGCCACCGTTTTTATACTGAGATATGTTCTCAGCTTAGACGAGTTGATGCGTACCTGTCTGGTCTTTGTGCGTGTCCTCAGTCACGCAAAAAGACCAAAGACGTTGTTAGCATTTGGCCTCGCCCAGCATATTCCTATAGCTCCAAACGAGGGAGAAGTTGGAAGCGACCAAGTTCCTCCACGGACACGCACAAAGACTAGACTTTTAAGCTCAGGTAAGAACATATCTCAGTATGGAAACACGGTGGCCTGTTCCTTTAAGATATCACATCTTTTAATACTGTATGTTTCTCCCTGTTGAAAATGCTTATGACCTTTTTCCTTCAGTTTACTATGCAATTGTACACATATGCCACCAAATGAACACAAAAAACATCATAACAGCAGAGCTAACAAGTGAAAAATAGCAAAGCAGTCACGCAAAGTTTTACGTACTATTTCAGTGGATACGGGGACAAAAAGATGACGAAGTGCATCATGGCCTTTGGGAAGTAGTATTTAGTAGCAACATTCTGAGCCATCAAAACACACCACCAAATGTACCTTTAACGACCTTTATTATAGTTAAAAAGAAAGTGTAAACTAGTGGCAATATCAAACGTCTATCATAGCCCCTAAAGCAGGCAGCCATTATCTGACTCCAGCCTTGGGATCAGTGATTATTTTCCAGCACTTTAATCGACTTCTCAAACGCCGCGGTGGTTTGAGAAGATAACGTCCCTCGCAGCCTCAAAAGATTGGATAGTAACAGGTGTAGAAAATGTCTGATCTTGACAATTCCAGTAAACGCTAGAAATGTCTTTGGAGTAAATGGTTTCAGGGCAATGCCTATAATAGTGTGTGACAATATGGTTCAAATAATAGAAGTAAATACCTTCAATGGCAAGTTTAGTACAAATGGAAACCACTACCGTAATTTTCTACTTTGACCGCTACCAGACTGCAGCGGGGGGAGTACACGTGCTGAGTATTGGTCACGTTTCTAAAGCATAGAGAGGCCTGTGCTTTGATACTGGTGCTACAGTAAGACCATCGCTTTATGCTCTCTATCGCAAAACAGTTCTAACTCGCAGTGGGCTAAAGAAGTAGTTTGGTGTCCATGTAGTGCTTAAAAGTACGGAAAATGCAGCGCGATGTTTGTGGAAAAACGGAGGTGAGAGATGAGAATGAAACAGCAAAGAGGAGGGACACTCTCCTGTGTTGCTCTGGTACGCCGTGCGCATAACTTGTCCGCACCGCGTCATCCAGCCCTGGTGCAGTGTGTGTGCGCTCTTATGTTACACATGGACAGACATACAGACTATATGTACTTTTTTTTTTCTTTTTTAATTTAGTTGCGGCTTAAATTAGGTGCGCTCATAGTCTGAAATTATGGTTTAATAATAATTTAATTTAATTTATGTTTTTTTTTTTTTGATTGAAGTTACAGAAGCACTTTTTTTTAAATATATATTATTTTTATTAAAGTTTTGTGAACATTTAATAACACACCACCTAAAAAAAATAATATTGTTTTTGTTTAATGATCTTTTCCTGTCTCCTGGGTCATTTGATAAATCTAGATAGGGTCCAAGCACATTCATTTCAATGTGTTCAACATTATTTACTGTGTAAATGCAACAACAAACTCTGCAGGAACTAACAAGGGGAACCAAACAAATAACAGCCAGGAAATGAATGCACTCCTGCTGGCTCCCTCTATGAGCAAAAACACAGAGGTGACTGGTTACAAAAGCTCCAAAATCTGATCACTGCTGGTTAACTACAAAATTAGTGCTTTGGGCTTTTTGAATTACCAAAGAAGGAATATTTAAGAAATCTTCCTCTCCATTTCTGAATTTCAGTATTTCACAGTATAAGGCCACATGATAATTCGTGGCTGTGTTGACACTTCAGTCACAGCATTTCTGTCTAGTCCCCTAATGGAATTATGCAAATCAGGTTGTGGTGCAAACAAGCCACTGAAAAGTGCAAGCAAATAGCTCCTTCATTACCAAATTACAAGTGCAAATTACCTCCGCTTTACAATTAATCCACCAAGGCAGGCACCTCTGCACCCAAAGCTCCTTCGAAATGAAGCTCTCTCTGATGCTATCGCCGCTTTTCTGATGTGTAAAAGAAAAAAAAAGAAAAAAAAGGCTTTTGTTTACCCGACTAGCCGGGGACAATGCAGCGTCTTAGGCTTAATAGCAGGAGTCGTTTCGAGAGCGCCGCTAAACTGTTCTTTAATATTCCTTCAGCGGGCGTGGGAGGAGAGCGTGAGTGAATTTGACACAATCAATTTGCTTAACCTCATCTACAAAACACTACTTAAGACGGCGAAATGGTAAAATTTGCATGTCATTTGCATATGCATGTGATATGACAGACACGAAAAGGCTCTTTGTTTAATAAGTCATATCAGGCAACAAGCTGGTGGTTGGACACTTTTCCACTTTGAACATTTAACAGCGTCTCTTCGGAACAACGTAACAAGTATCACATGGAAAAAAAATGTGCACTGCAGGCTTCTAATGGTATTGACAAAAATGATTGAATTGTGGAAAAAGAGATTCATTTATTATGCACACTGATGTTGATGTGGGTTTGATGGCTAACAACTGACTAATACAGACTAATCCACACCACTCCTGTCACTGTCTCTATGTACAGGGTTGGGCGGTATTTTAACTGTACTGGTACACTGATAACAATCTTCCCCATGATAACATTTTGTCTCATATTGGTGTTAATGATATAACTCACGTGAAGGTAGAAAACAAACTGGAGCGCAAGCCGAGAGGGAAAGCTTCGGAGTGGAGCTGGTCCAAGTGTCATCAACTTTGACACAGATTTAGCCACTTTTCAAACCTCTTTGGACTATTTTGGAAACAGGGCAACAAATGCACAAAGGGCAACACACACAGGATTTTAATAAAGTCTCCATTGCGTTCTGGAAGTTTTCTCAAAGCGCATCCAGCTGCCTCCGTGTGCACGCCTATGATAACGCATCTGATTGACACCAGCGTCTTCCGGGTTTGTTTTATTACAGATCTCAAACACAAACACTCCGTCTAAACCTCGCCTTTTACACGAGATAACAATAAATAATCCAAGTCCGCGGCAAAGTTAAAGTACAGAAACCTTCACTGATATTGATGTCAAGTTCCGCTAATAGCATCAACACACTTCCTGTCGTCCCTACTAAATGAAAGCCTGTGAAAGAATCAGACAGAAGAATATCACTACAGGAGCAGCAGTTTAGGCCTATTACAGAGTACTGACCACCACTCAGACATGACTAAGGGAATATGTTTATGTTTAATATTAAACTTTGGTAAATCAGTGAATTTATTTATATCATATATCGTGATACATAACAAATACCGTGATACATATTTTGGTCCATATCGCCCAAGCCTACTGAGGACAAACAACAGTGTGGAGGAGTATTTCACATGGCAGACGTGCATATCTCCAGTATAGCACAGCATACACCAAGAATTGTAGGGAGAATAATGCAACATAATTGGACTCTACACTGACATTGGCAAAAGCCTCTCACAGCACAATTTTAAACTCTAACAATATAACCAGCTTGCCCTTACAGTCTGCTGCTGCACATCAGTGTTCAATAATTCCCACTAACTAACTTCAAATGTACAGGGCAGAGTTTATCAAATGCAAAGTGGTCCAGCAACAGTCGATGGAGTCGGCGGTGACGCTGGATTTTCCACTCCTGACTGTGCATTTGCATAATGGAATTATGGGCTCAGCCATGCTATGTCTTTAGTGGACCATTAGGCAGGCCTTTACTGGATTGTAATTAGTGGCTTCTGCCCTTCACCTTCATTAGCATGCAAATGAAAATCCTCAACACCAAGAAATATTTGGCACATTGGGATAAAAATGCCAAAGTGATTAACGGCCAATCCATAGTGCAATTGTCTATTTCTATCAGAGTTTGGAGAGCTCAGGATGAGACACTCGAAAGTGGCTGCTCCCAACAGTGTGATGGGAACAATCAGTCGCCCTTATGAATTCTGATGGCATGAACGATGGTAAGGGCTCACATTGGCCTTGAAGGGGCTATGGCCTTACCAAAGTGGAATAAATCGGCTTTTGTTCCAACGCAGTATGATATACCCAACACAGTCTCCATAAAAAAGAATTGTGTTGGCAGCAAGTAACAAGGCCCCAAATGAGCAGTGAATAAAGTCCTCCCCAAACCATACACAGCTTCTCTTTTAGCCCTGACAAGACAATGTGATAAGTAAGAACAGAAATTAATTAAATGTCTAGTTTTCCTACCGTTACAGCATAGATTACAAAGGGTCATACCATGCAAAGTAAAGCAGTGATAATACTGATGCAGATGCAAACTCGACTCAGCAAAATGCACTAATGCCGCACAATTAGAAAAACAGCATCTCATTTAGGCTTATGTAAATTCTATGTTTTCATTGCAAATAAACCCAAGGCAATGTTCTTGTTTACTGCCACTGACAATTTAACAATAGGGATCTATTAAAACAACATAATTGTAACATCTATTATTTCCCCAATCTTAAATGCTGAAAATAAGCTGTTTTGTACTGGGTTGTGTCACTATCTTGTGTCGAGCCCGACAATAGTGATTATGTCTGGACGGCAGCTGTATATGCCCAAAGAGCAGCTCTTTGGTACCGCTTACCAACAGTTAGTTACGTGGTTTGGATTAAATAATATTATTCCATCGACGGATTTCTTCTTCCCTGATGGCACGGGCATATTCCAAGATGACAATGCCAGGATTCATTGTGCTGACATTGTAAAAGAGAGGTTCAGGGAGCGTGAGACATCAATTTCATACATGGCCACCGAAAGAATCCAGATCTTAACTCCATTGAGAATCCTTGTGGTGTGCTGGAGAAGGCGTTACACAGCGGTCAGACTCTACCATCATAAACACAAATCGAGGTGAAAAATGAGTGCCAAACTGCAGGCCCGATGTGTTTCTAAACGCAGACTGTAAACTAGACTTTTGCGCTGACGGAGGGCGCTCTGAAATCTTCAGACTTGGCGCAGTATCGGGCTGGACACCATAGCGATGTGACGTACAGCAGTGGTACTTCCCCAAGCTTTATCCTCCTACAGACTGTACCAGACTGGAATATTTTCCGCTAGTGTGAGTGTAGTGGCACGTGCTGGTGTTTTGATCACATTTCTAGCCCAACAGCGGGCCGGCGATTTTCTCTCTTTTCCTCTCTCAGACATGAACAGTGTTTTAACTCACACTTTCCTTGTGAGAGCTTAATAAGATCTATCATCGAACACTCATTGTAGTCAGCACTGCTTGTCGTGCACCCCGCTTCAGCCAGCCCCCTTTTTTCCCTAAGTGATGCCCTCACGAAACAGGCCGCAAGACACCATCTTGTCTTGAGCAATGCTGTCGTTGCACCAGGCGGAAGATAGGGCCATGGATATTTGACATTGCAGAAGCCTATTGAAATAATGCCACAGTGAATGTGTGCTGTAATCAAAGCTAAACGTGGTCCGACAAAATATGAGAGCGTGTGACTTTTTTGTGGCGACTTTTTGGTCAGGCAGTGTGTATAGACTGGTGAAACATCGGCCGTCTGTTAGGGCTTACTTCTGCGGCACTAGTCGACCTCATTTTAGACGAGTGGACTTGTCGTGTGTTTATCTCTTTCTCCCGTCCTTCCTCTCTGACTAGTTTCAACATTAATGTCAAGGCGCAACCCCTTTTCCGTGTTTCGGTGGGACAATAAACAGCGTTACACCTAGTTACCAACCAGCGGCCATGGCAGCGGCAAGTTGTTTTTGCCAGTTAGCGTTCACGTTTAGTGCTCTACATAGAGTTTCACCCGCGTAATCCCTTGCGCACAGCTGAAATCGGGACAGTCTCCACCGGTCTGAGTGCATCGCACACAGATTTAAACTTTTCTCTCTCACAGACTTATTCACGTGGACTCAACTACGATCTAACACTCCGGGACCGAAAGCTTGTTTACTTCAGACCTTGGATTTACAAGGAAGATGAGAGGCCAGATGAGGCCAGGAGGAGAGCGAGACAAACGGAGGAGGAGAGAGGACGAGGATCTACGCAATGTTTCTGGAGGCGCAGGTAAACACTGAGCATTGCCTAAAAATTTTAGTTAAAGGGGGGTATTATGTAAAATCGACTTTTTCAAGCTTTATATCACGTTATTATGTCATTCCCTCATTAAACACATGCCTGGAGTGTTGCCTTGGCTCATTCACATATGTTTGAGTAATCAGTAAAAACTTAGACGGCAGCCATTTTAGGTGTAGCTATGCCTCAGTCCTCCTAGGAACGCCCCCACCTCCTGGAGACGCCTCTGGACCTTTCGTCACCAGCCAAGCCACCAACCACTGCTCCTCAGCTCAGCAGAGCCCCCTCCCCGCACAGTAGTGTTGTTTAGATGCCACAGCAGTGTGCTGAAGGGGGCGTGTCGGAAAGCTTCTTAAAGAGACAGAGGCCTATTTCAAGACGTTCAGTACAGCCATTTTGAGAGAGCAATTTTATTCAAGGCAGTTATTTTAATTTACTGCATATACAGACCAACAGAAGGTTACGTCATCATTGTAGTATGCTATAGACTGGTGCTATGTGATTGAAAAAAGCATAATACCCCCTCTTTAAAACCTAGAAAATAGAAATAAGCCACTATATTGTATAATAACCCAGAAAATCTGTAAAACCTGCTTACATGTGAGCCTACATTATTACATGACGGATTTGGACGTGAACAGATTTGTTGTAAATATGACGACGTCAGTCGACTGGACTTCGACTTTCTTGACAATAAAGTCGACCTCTAAAAATCAGTAGTCGTTAATGCCCTACTGTCTGTATCAAGAAATGTCCACCTGATTCGATTGATCGGCCTTGTTTACACGGTTAAGAGTAAATAGTAGGAGGAGAAGCTGTTTTGAGTATTTTTTTTAATTGGAATGAATAACCATAACAAGCTGAAAACCAACTCTAAATTTGAAAACACACAAGCATTAACCCGTAAGCCTCTAGTTAAAACAGACTCAGTAAATTACCTCGGCTTCCCTCTTCCTCCCTTTCACACTGCAGATATTTTTAACCCTACCTAATAAGACGCCGCACTTGAACCGCGGGACCATCAAGCGGACATTTGCAAGTCTAATGGGGCCACTCATTTGAATCAGAGCCTATGCTAACTATGAATACACTTGAACTTCTCAGACGCGTCAGACGGGACCCTGCCAAAAAGTGCCTCCATGACATGCACACATTAATCACCGGGACTAGCCGCTGGGCCGGTGATGTGCCGCGGCGGCCAGAGGCAGAGAGGGGGGCAACACGCGGGGTCAGCCCTCCTTTTGTTAACCCTGTCTAATTAAGAGGCCGGTGTCAATACGGCCAGACAACTTGAAGGCCGCTACGGTTGCAACAAAGGAACAGTAAGACGTTATATACAGGTACATGCAGTTAATTGAAATATGCAGGGGCGGTCTGGGATAGGAAGATAAGTCAATATGGCGGGAAGACGTGTCACTCAGTGGTGCTATTCTTAATGCGGAAGTAGGGGATGTGCTTGTCAAAATCTGAATATTAAGATACAGTACCTTGTGGGTGTATTAAAATATGTGTGCTACTGCAATAAACAATTACATAGCAAACACTACGACATGGAATAAACCTATTATGCTTCTTTGGATGTAGGTATGGTGGCTCCATTCCAAACAAAAGCCTCCTGAAAAATGCATGCTATTTAGGGTAATTGAGGCAGCCTTGGCAGAAATTATTATGACTAATGTCAGTATACTCTCCTTTATTGTGAGTAATAAACACTTACAGATAAGTTTGACAAAAAAAGTATTTAGATGTTAAATTAGTAATTAGATGTTAACCTCCCTGGCATTGCGCATTAAAATGGAGTTGGTCTACACCACTTGAATTTTCAGAGGCCAGAGATATAGGTGGTAAAGGTACTTAAAGGAACAGGCCACCGTTTTTCCATACTGATATGTTCTTACCTGAGCTTAGACGAGTTGATACGCACCTGTCTGGTCTTTGTGGGTGCCCGTGGAAGAGCTTGGTCGCTTCTAGCTTCACCCCTTTTGGGGCCATACATTGGGGGAGGCAAAGCTAACAACATCTTTGGTCGTTTTGCATGACTGAGGACACGCACAAAGACCAGACATGTGAGTATCAACTCGTCTAAGTTCAGGTAAGAACATATCTCAGTATAGAAAAACGGTGGCCTGTAATTATTATTATTAACCTTGTACCCCTGCCTAAACAAGCGCCTATAGTTTGGCTTTACCCAAATCTAAATCTAAAAGCTTCTCGACTGGAGAGCAACAGTGTAATGCCTCATTTGAAAGCGAAGACCTTAAAGTGATCATAACTTTTTTGTCACATTGTCGCTGTGTTTTTGTCACATTTTTGACACGTTCTCGTCTCTTTGTGTTGCTTTTTTGTCATGTTTTCATCACGTTTTTCGTCACTCTGTTTTGCACTTTCATCCTCGTTATCCTCGTTATTTTGACACTTTTTTCAAAAAGCTTTTAGATTTGGGTAAAGCCAAACTGGAGAAAATCTGCTCTGTACAAGTGGGGGTTAAGAGGTCATTATCAACAAAGGAAGAAAACCATGAATAATAGTTCTTAAGCCATTAATACATTTCAACATGGAGACAATGAAGCCATACTGAATAGTATTTATTCTAGCAGATTAAAGAAAAGACTTACAATACACAATAAGTCTTGGGTGGTTCCCTTGGAAATGCTGCTGCTTTGATTTAATAACATAGAGTCAAACAATATGCCTATAGGCCCTCCTTCCTTGATCTGACCCATTGTTTAAGCCATTGACAGAGGCCTTCAAATCACACTCCAAAACAAAAGGTGAACAAAAGGCAACTCAATGTGCCTAAATGTCCAGGTTTATGGTCAATGCCGCTGGAAGAAAATGTGTCTCCGTCGTGTTGCCATACGGGATGTTATTTTTCATAGATTTTAACTTCCTATTATTATTATTTATGTATTATTCTACTTTCATTTTCTATAGTAAATACTTCAGTACTTTCACTTAAGCTGGAGCGTTTTACAGTGTGGCAGAGTAAGGTTTTATTTAAAAAAAAACAACAGAAATAGACAATGTTGATGCATTGTCAGGACAACGCAGTGCTGTATAAATGCAGTGATCTACAATCATTTACAATGAAATAACTGCTGTTTTGTACAAACACAGAATCTCAGTCCTGAAAAGGCAAACAGAGGATAAACAAATTGGACCTAATGCATGTTTGACAGTGCCTTTTATTGAGGACGCTGCAGCCAATTGCACTTCATTGCATGTGCATTATTATAATAGGTACTTGAACAATAATGACTTTAATGCATCAAAAAGACTAAATGACTCTGCCAACAAAATAGCACAAAGATGAGAATGAAATATGAAAACAAATTACATTTACGGCTCCCAATTAGGTACTATCCAAGGCTCTTCAAATGTTATATTGCTGATTAACTTTTACACTGCCTCTTATGAGCCCGCCATCATTATTAATTATGTTTTTGGAGGATGGTGATGAGAGCAATTTGGGAACATTGAAATGTTCTGGAGTACTAGATTTCTGACGTGGATTTTGAATAATATTTTTATACCATCTTTTTAAATAAATTTTTCCACTTTTTTCACCCAAATTAAAAAGTTCATGATTCAGACAGATGTGAGTGGGGGGTACTGGACATTTCTAGTTTAAAAAGGTTTAATGAGCTTCTTTCTTTCTTTTTTTAAAAGTTTTAATCCTCCTTGTAAAACAAAGATGATAAAACTATTAAAGTAGGCTAATTATCTGACTAAAATGTTTTGTTCCAACTGCTAATTTGCTAAAGAAAAAGGGGAAAAGCCCAAGAGAGAGAGAGAGAGAGTTCAGAAATAGAAAAGTCTGCTTAGATTGGGCTAAAAAACTTGACCTAACTGAACCCATGCACGTTCATGAACCCGAGCCATACCCCAACCATTATCAGGACACATGGGCCCAATCTAAACTTATTTTAATTTAATATATAATCATAAGCGCCACTGCAGGTGTCATAGCATGTTGCGTTTTTTTACTCATTAATTGTCCGTGAGAGTAAATACTACGCTGACAGAAAAGAAAGGGAGAGAGGGATATTGTACATTGTGTCATAACTCAAATACACAATGGAGATAATTGTTTTCACTCAAACTAGCCCGCAGTTAGCTTTGCCCGTTAGCCTGTTAGCTTCTTCTTCATGATTCCATTAGTGTGTATTCCGCCTCCGACCCGGTGCAGGGAAAGTTGCAAGAGTGGTTTCCTGGCCAGAGACACCAGGGGGAGATGAAAGACCCCCCAATCATCCCATCAACACTTGCCCAGAGGGACTACGAAAAGGAGTTATTAAGGTAAACAAGTTACTTCTTCTTTAAACACGGTCCTGATATCCAAAACGCCTGGCAGTAGCACTGGGTTCCAGGCTGCGAAAAACGTGACCAATTCAGCAAGTTTTTTACAGCTCCTGAACCCGGCCAAGCCAGGACATAACGGGGAAATCTATAGACTGCTGGGTGAGACCGGGCTCGGGCTAAGAATCTGAACATTTTGGTGGGGAAAGCATTTCTTGGTCCTCAGGAGAAAGTGCCTTTAATACAATTTCACAAAAGGAGTAAAATAAACAGAGCTGTACATTATTTGTCAGCGCTTTTGTTTTTTCGGGGAGGGGGTGAAGGTGCGGAAAGTATTAGTATTAGTGTTTTGCTGTATGTTTGTGCCTGTTGTATGTCCTATTCTACCTGTCTTGACATCAACCTGCCATGGGACTACGGATGAAAATTAGCCTATATGGCTAACTCCGGCACGTTTACATGTTGAAAAAACACATGTTGATTAATGTGCACTGTCCCAATTCAAATAAAGGAAAAAAAACAAGAAAAAAACAAGAATTGGGGCGTGGATATAGAGAGAAAGGTGCTTGGTGCACACGGGAGAGGCATGGCCAGCATCCATCAGTCCATCCATCTATTTTCTTCCGCGAGACCTCCTCGCAGTTTGCTGCCTACTGCTACACATGTGGTTTAGGTCAACTGGTTCTCTATGTGTGGTTGGTGTAGTTGACCTATCCTTTAAATAAATTGAATTGATCCACAGTTTTCCTGGTTAGAATCAATTATAAGCCTCAACTTTAAAGCAGAAGATGGGTCTAAATAACATTCTATTTAAAATACCTCCAGAAGAAACCAGGAGCCTCTTGTAGAATGTACCCTGGATTAAGAGCTATAGCTTGGGGTAGAAAATAACATGGATGGCACAACATTCAAACTACTTGTACTTCCATCGATTGTGCCTTTGAGGAAATGTGCTGGTAAATTCCTCAATACTTAAGAAGTTCAACAGTTATTATGCTCATTATCACAAACTAATCTCAAACTTGGCCCCGCACAAAAATCAAATATACACTAACTATTTGGAGTGGTGCAATCATACACACTGCCAATTCCCTGTAATGGCTTAGTGTTTGGACATTAAAAATATGTAATCACGGATAATTGCTCATTTGTGAACATCTATGAAAATAAATCCCCGGCGGGTGACATGTTGATGATTTTAAGTGACGAGCTGTGACGGGAACTTGTGATTGCTTCCTGTGTGCTGAGCGGCTAATGCTATTTGGATATTACATACTTAAGTTGTTTTAATCCAATTCATTTAACCAAGCCCATTTACTGCTTAGACTGTTAAACGTGCCCCCTTGAAAATATGGTTTAAATGGCAATATGCTGAGGCTGAAACGCACGTCTTCAGTGTTCACAAATTAAAATGTATGTATAAACTATGTATTGTTGTAAATGTTTTGTGTAGCATTATCAATATATTTGCACTTGACATTTCAGTGCATCTTGTTGTGTGAGTATTTCCAATTAATTTAAAAAAACTGACAAAAACTGAATATTGGCTAGTGCGCAACAATTGCAAGATGGTAAACCATAACTTTTAGCCCGAATGAATGCAAACAATGTTAACACTTCTAAATATTAAAGATCACATTTGAATTAAAAATACAGATAAACCATCTTCATTGTATTACATTTCAGCACATAGCGTTTGCTTATGTGCAAAATGGGCAGCACACGCAAAAGTGGAACAGCAGCAGAGCATTTCTTACTCACACAGTATTCTCTCATTTATACATAAGATTCGGGGCCCTTACACTGTGATAGAGACAATATCAAATGGTAAATTTGGTGGTAAAAAATCTACTCTCAGAGTTGTACTATTACAGGCCTGAGAGGCTTTAACTGGGCTGCCTTTGGAGCCTGGGCTGCTGTTTTAGACATGAATAAAGTTACACAAACGTTTGGGGTTTTTTTCTCATGTAAATTGATCAAATAATGACTGAGGTGTTGAAATCAGAAAGTACTTCCACATTGCGTTGTGCATTCATTGCGCTGTAGCAGGAGATGCCTTTGGACGCTGAACTGACTTCCATTGCATAACTCAAAGCTGACTGTGGAGATGCGTCAGGCCCAGATAATGTGTAGCAGATGAAAAGAGAAAGTGTTGGAACCAATCCCACAACCTCTAATTATCAAAGCTAACGTCCTACGAGGTGAGCTAAAACTGTGGAGGTAAGTAGGCCGGTTTAAATGATAAACCTCCCCCTGTGCACCATAACCACAAAATGGTGTATTTTAATTTACAGCTTTCCGTTGCAGTACCTGTCTTGATAAATGAACTACACGCTTTTAGTAAGATCTGAAATCACCTGGAAGAATATTATTAGTAGACCTGACCCTTTGTTATTTGGTCTCCGAATATAAAATGTTCAGTACAGTCCGTGCTCCAGTGTGAACAATTATTATGTGACTTTACTTCCCCATGTCGTAACTTGGAAACAGCAAAAGTTAGAAATGAACTCTGCATTTCGGTAAATCACAGCCTGCTCTGTTGTTTGTCTCCGCTAGACAATGTGCAGGAGATGTTAGCATTGTGTTGTGGAGGTTACAATGCTTATCGCGCCTCCGCTTGAAAACAACGTGCAGCAGCTTGGCTAAATTAAATTTGATGAAACAAAGAGCCACCTGTAGTCTGCTTTCATTTACTGTACAAAGAAGGGAAATCATTTAGAGGAAATGTCACGGAAATAAAAAGTCAGACTCGTTTACTTTGATACACTTTACTCAAGAAAAAGATGTTTAATGTTAATGTTAAGATTATTGGGGAAAAAACATATATATTTCTGCCTAAATCTTAAAATTCTTTTCTCATGAATTTTCGGCCAAACAAAGACACAATTTCGCAAATGGACATGATGAATCAAAGCCATCGGAGCGAGACCTTCCCCTTCCCACTGCTCAATATTACTGCATAACATCAAGGCCAACTTTTTCCACTCAGGGGGGAAATATGCATCCATTCACCGCGCTTCACATGCACTAAATCAAGTTTGAGAAAAATGTTTAAGTCCGGCGGGTCTCTCTCTCTCTCTCTTTCTCTTTCTCTTTCTCGCAACAAAACCCATTGAATCATTGTTCAGAACGGACAGCCTTTTCAATAATTCATACAATTAGTTTTTTTTCCCCCTCCTCAAGCAAACTCTCTTTGTTTCGGTAACTTGCCTCAACCCCCGCGTCGGGCCCTGTCTTATTAATCAAGCTGCATCGATTTAGTGTTAGGACTAATTAGGAAGCTGACATGTGCACTTGATTCCCGGGCGTTTGTATGTGTCGTGAATGCGAAAGCGCGACCTCACTGCCACTCTGTAACTCACGGCCAATCGGCACCTGGATGGTAACTTGTTTTTGCGGTGGAGCCCGGAGAGAAGCGGGCGGCCATTAGTGTTCCTCGCGGCAGATTCATTGTCCGCGCCGCCGACCGAATGCCTGCGTTTGAATACTAACAAGCGTCTTTACGGCTGTTTAGCTGTGCGGAGACGGCGTCGACTTTCACCCGACCAGAGCTGGATGGATTCTCCAGACTTTTGTGCCGCAGGAAAGAGGTGGAATGGCTGTGGGAACTTTTATGGGCATGGCATGAACATTATCTCAAAAGATACAGGTTATGTTTTAGGCAAAGTTAACAAAACGTCGTCATCCGAGGGTGGTATGCCCTTTGCCTTTTTTTTTTTGCATAAAGATCAGGCTGTGCTTTGGATTTCCTTAATTATTGTAATGACGATACAACCATCGGTAGACTACATTTGTGGAATACTAAAGAGCCTCTGTTTTAGTAGGTGCTTCTCCTTTTAAGTACATGTGACATCGACTCTGGAATTGGCTATTAACGGCTTGGAGTTAACCTCCCGCCTCCCGCCTTAACCAGTACATTTTCTCTACAAAACTAATCTAAACGGGTACATTTTCGACACACTTTTTTGTCACTTTTTCTTAAAATTTTTGTCACTTTTTAATCGCCCTTTTTGTCACGTTTTTGTTACATTTCCATCCTCGTTTTCGTCTAATTTTTGTTGCTATTTTGACGCTTTTGTTCCTGAAGCTTTTAGATTTGGGTGAAACCAAACTGGAGGAAATGTGCTCGGTTCAGGTGGGGGTTAAGACGTTAAAGAAACAAATGGGAGCATTGCGGTACTTCACATAATGGGTGGCTGTGTGGCACAATAGTTGGCACTATTTCCTCTCAAACCGGGGGAGGCCCTTCTGGGGCTTTGAGTTTGTCAGTAAAGATTTTCTGCAGGCTGAGGACTAGCCTTCCATCATTTGTTTGACAAACTTTACTCATAATCCAAAGCGGGCTGGGAAATAGCATAAACTGTCATTACCACCATGAAACATCGTGCCTGACCTGACGTTCTGCGTGTTATGACACAGGACATAGATGATTCCATATTAAAATAACTTTCTCCACTGTTTGTGTGAGTTGTCGGTCACCCAGGAGTTTTCCATCATATAATTATTTTTATAGTAGTTGTAGGATGACTGGGCTGTGGGCTCAAGACTTGCACTAATGTGCCATGCCAACATTACCTGCTGCGTAACCTCACTTTAAAAGCTTTTCTCAAACCGTGCAGTGCTTTAAACACATGATTTATCCATTGATCAAAAATAAAATAAAATATAACACGTAAGTCCGTGTTGTAAGAGAGAGGGGAAACATGGCTCTTTTTAGCAGGTTAATGGGTTCTGTGAAGCGCGCGCATCACAGAAATGTGGTGAAATTGTGTTTCAAAGCGTCTCGGTGTGCGTTCGCTTTAACGGCTTATCCAAAGCGCACCGACTGAGTGAAGTTTAGACAAGTATTGAATTCACCTGCGCTATGAGGTAACAGCAGGTTTACGAGCCCCCTCCCCCTCACAATATGTTCCCACATCCCTGATTTTTATTGTGTCGGGCTCGGTCGGACTTGGACACAAATATCTTAATGCCTATTGGGCTCGGTTCAGATTCGATCACTGCTCTGTTAGACAAGGGACTGCTCAGACAGAAAAAACGGCCCGATCCGCACTCTATTACTTAGTACTTTTTTTTAAACTAAATCAATATGCTGTAAACACACATGAAGACATATCATCCCATGATTTCGCAAACCGTTAACTTCTTCTCAGTTCCACTCTGAATAGTGGAACTGAGAAGAAGCCCTGAAAAGTTGCATTGTGCTGATTTTCACACTGCTTAGCCTCAGCACATGCACACTGCTGACCCTGGGAGCCAAAGGTTATTGAGTCTAATAATACCAAGCTCTAATTATTACATCTCCGAGCCAGTGCAGTGGAAGTAGAGCGGAAGAAAGGTCCAGCCTCTTCCCGCAGCTGCGCTACACAACTTCTCTTCCCATGTGAAGTCTTAGTAATTACCACGCTCCATTCAAGTACACAAACAGACATAAGTAGCCTTCACGGTCCTAAAACGAATGCGCGGCTCTTAAAGTAGCAGTGGTGGGTAAACAATTAACGTATTCAGCCCCTCAATGATGAAGCTTCCCACTTCCCCTATTAGGACGTGGCATCTTTATACACGTTATCCCCGCTGTTTTATGAATCCACAATTACACCTCATTAATGTGCCATTTGCATAATTACAAGGAACAGGGACACCGATCGCTGTGGGAGAACCAGCACACTACCTTGGAAAATAAAACGGATGCAGCGTCGCGAGCCGTTTATACAGATGTATTTTTGATATTATGGAGGTGTGTTGATTATTATAATGATTTTGCAGCTCTAAACTGGGACAAAATTTCCGTAGATTCCCATGGTTATGCTTCATTGACTATTCAACTCCACCAAGGCAGGGTTATACTCAGAGTGTACATATATTTAAATAAGAAAATTAAGTCTCATTAATTTTTATACTTTTCTTTCATTTTTATCGTTCCCTAGTGTATAACTGTCTTCTAAAACTAATGAACAATGGACTTTTTTTTCAGGCTTTTACAACTACTTTACACCGCTTGTGTTGTAATTTAAAAGATAATACAGTATGTGTCCGGAAAATATCCCAAAGTGATATGCACTTATTCATAACACCAGCAGGCTAACTTCTTTCTCTAAATCTCCGGTGACCAGAGCAGAAGGGCAAAGATAAAACTTTGGAACAGGATCAGAACAGGTTTGGTAAAGGTACATTTATGATTTCAGGTTCACTGGAGTGTGTTCAGCTTTTTGAGTGCGGAGAGGGATACAGCCTGAATATGCAGGATTCATAACACGTGCAAATGAAACAAAACTTCACTCCAGGTATGTCTTGATGATGATGAAACATTGCTACAGTCATAAACCTTTTAAAGGCCTTTTATTTCACAGATATTTTTGATCAATTTAACTTTCAAAGTACAGTACTATTAATTCATCAGTCTTATATAGTGCTCATTTTGACACTCAAAGGAGCTGTCTGACTGAAAGACGTGACTGTTCTTATGTCACGTCTTTCAGTCTGACTATCACAAATCACTCACACTGTTTCGAAGCCTATATATGTTTTTGTCATAATAGGCTTTAATGATTATATGAAACTGTGTTGATTGTAAATCTGTGCTTTTGGGGTTGATTTGAATTGGGCTGACATTTTGCTGTATCGTTGTTGTCTTTATTCTGATATCCACTGGGGGCAGTGTGTTATAATGCGGAGTCAGATCGCGCAGAAGAAGAGTATTCTAAAGGCACTGATTGGTTCTTCAACAAGGACACGCCTACTTCCTGTGTTTATAAAAGGCCAGGCACAGGGCCTCCTCTCTTCTCTCTCGCTCCCTCCTGGCTGGTCAACATGGGTCCCTGGGGACAGCTGCATAACTTTTGTTTAGTCTGTAAATTCAGGGAATAAAATAATGATTTTGATTTTAATAGAATGAGTCTCCATCTTCTCTCCATATTAAAGAACACAACATCCTCAACCTGTGAGATGTTTCTGTGACGTCCCCGCGATGTCTCCGAGACCTGTCGGACACCAAGGAGATCTCAAAGAGACTCCATACTGCTGCTCGAGACCACAAAGACTTCTACCCTGAAATCGAACCTGTTCGCAGAGACAGCCATGACAGTCTCCACAACTGTCTCCTGTGAGAGAGGCCCTTTAGTTAGTCAGTGACAATGCTGTTTTGCATTAGATTACATGTGTTCAAACCTTACGTTTAGCTAACTGTAATCAAAGCAAATCAGCAAATACATGCAAGTCTGAGAGGCAAACCCACTCACAGTAAAGACACATGTTTGTAAGGTAATCTTCACCAATATAAACCCCTGTAACATAATTTATTGCCTCCTTTTTATCCTATTTACAGGGTGAAATGTCTTTAAGGTCTGCCACCGAAACCAGTCTTCTGGCTGTCGGAAGAATTGCTTCTGTTGGAAGAATTGATGAGTCTGTATCAGTCACCATGTCAGTGAGTGGTGCGTTTTCCATCACATCTAACCACCCACTGTCCAGGCTATGCTCCGCCTCAGGCACAAAGTTGATCTGATAAGTCGAAGAAGAGAAATTAATGAGCGTTTTTGTCTCATTAGATCCACGTTACAGACCATGAAGCCAGGGATATTAGTAATGAATGCTGGGTGGAAATCCAGTGTAAGAGATTATTTGGTGTGCCCAGGTACTTTAACCCACACTCTCCGGGTTATTTGTAAGATAAATGAAAGCGCAGAAACACATGACAGGTCTTTAGCTCAACTATAAAATGCAATTAACCAGCAAATGAGGCCAGGCAAGCCGCTCTGACCATTCGGCACCAGCAGCCACAGCTTGGGGGGGGGGGGGAAGGAGGAGAATAGTAATTCATAGCCAATCTGCAAATTGCTCTGCTACCTTTAGCCGCTCTGATAAATAGCGTTTGGCACTTCACCCGCTTCTGATTTGAAAAATTCAAAAGTACTTAATTAAGACTTTCAGAATTTGGGGAGAAAAGTGTAATTATTATCTTGTGGTCCACGGCAGAGTGATTTCATTGTTTTGAAACTTTAAACTCAATTCAGCCACAGTGGGTTTTTTTTCTGTTCATGCAGACTGAATGTGGTTTTAAAGATGAATGTTCTGCTTAAGTTGGAAAAAGGTTTCTGACTTTTAATACATTTTTTCGATTCAGTAATAGAAATGCTGCACTTGTTAAAAATGGGACCAAACTAAAAATGGTTAAAGATCTTATTTTTCCTTTGCGCATTTCACACTGTAGACCATTGCTAGTCACTTGACAGTTTTCTGCTTAGGCTGTGTATTTTTTATTTGACAAAACTGTGGTCAGAGTCACTATTGTGCTCCCAATTCTATAAAGAATACACACACTTGTTCTCTTAACCCAATCTTTCATGGCCTGTTGGTTTTCCAGAGGCCGAAGTTTGCCACCCCAGCATCTGCGTTTGACAAAGTGCGGACAGTCGAATGGCTGCGGAATAGAGTGGTGAATGTTTGCGGCGCTGAGATGGCTTTCACGGTAACATTTGTCAACACTTGCAGCTAGAATAAGTTGTCAGAAAGGGCCCATAACACGTGATGTATCCACTGAACACTGCAGAAATCTAAGGGTGCTGTATCACCCCAAAGCAGAACGGTGTTGTTTAATATGACAAAGTTAGGAAGCAGTATGGGCTGGTGAGGGGTTTTCTCCATGAATGTGAGCATGAATGATGAAGGCCATTCCGCTCTCTACAGACTTTGTGAACTCCCATGATACTTTTCAGCATAGCCCGGTACTTGATGGTTACTTGCTAAAAGAAGATGAGATGATGATTGCTTTTTAAAACACTTCACAAAGTAATATTTAGCTAAAGAGCCCCTCATAAAGAAATGATGTTTAGTGAGGTAATGGAGTAACAGGAAAAGCACAAATGGCATAATTATATATATATTTAAAAAAACATTAAAGCCTTGAGTGCAACAATGGTTTTGTTGGTAAGTGTTTGTCTTCAGTGAGGTAACGGACTAGAGCGTCAATACTCGGGGGCCCAGATGACGCACGATACTGAACTCCAATTGCCCACTTCAGATACACAAATGTGGCAGGTTTCAACAAGACTGTGCTAAATTACCATATGACAGCCTGAACAAAAAAAATGGACCAGTTGAATGGTTACAAAATCAAATCGTAAATAAAAAAGGCTCTTCACTCAAATGTAATTCACGGTATTGCATAGTTAAAACTTATTGGCTACTTTCTTCTCGTTCAGTGACAAATTGAGGAATCTAATCCGATAGCTGCGGCTCCAACTTTTTATCTAGCTCTCACAAACAACTTCCAGACGGTCTTTGAAAAGATACAAAACTGAGGCACTCAAAGAAAAAGAATGGTAAAAGGCCTTTATTGCAGCACGGCCATTTGATTAATTGATTGCCCAATTGGGCCTTCCTCAGGGCGAGCTCGAGTGATCTGTAAGGATGCAGATTTTAAACTGTATAAGGTGGTCACATGCACCAAAGGGGCTGGAACTCAGTCCGCTGATGCAGTACATCCTATAAGCAACATTTCAAAATACAAGGATAGCCATATAAAAATCCATCCATCCATCCATCCGTTTTCTTCCACTTGTCCGTTGCTGGGTCGTGGAGGCAGCTGTTGGAGCTGCCCAAATCACATTGCACCAGCCCCTATGGTTCCTCCTGCAGGTGGTGGGTCCACAGAAGGACGGCCTCATGGTTTTAACCGGGTCTGTTGGTCTCTCATAAGGGGCTTCTGAACCGCTCTTTGTCTGACCCGTCACCTGGGACCTGTTTGCCATGGGAGACCCTACCAGTGAAATGAAGCCCCGGACAACAAAGCTCCCAGGATCATTCGGGCGCTCAAACTCCTCCACTATGTTAAAGTGAGGGAGAGGGCCATATAAAAATAAAATTGGCAAAACACTTACTAATAGTGGGAGTACACTGGGGGTGGAACTGAAGAGCACCAAAGTGAGACATTTTGAAAGAACCAGTATATCCAAGCAACACTCCTGCATGTTTAAGTTTGCTTAAACTTTCACATGTGTTTATCGATGTGGCAACACCACCCTATCCCAGCGCATGGGATAGGCCCAGCGCATCCCTTAGCGTTACATTAAAATACTGGTGTGGTGTGTTTACATGCATGAGATCCATGTATGTTCATCAACATGCGCTGTCCCGACCAAATAAACCAATAAATAAATAAATACTGTAGTAACTCTTTTTTGTCAGCAACACATGATAACCATGGAAAACAGCGTTGTACAGTATCTGTTCTGGGTTTTGAGTGAATAAAATCTGTAGATAAAGCAGAAAAACAAAGAGAAGTATGCAGTGGTCTAGCGTTTTCATGAATTACAACTTTACTTTTACTGTACTACAATAAAAAAACAGTTTGATAAATGGTCTCTAAGTGTGTCTAGTGTACTCCTTTACAAACGGGGGTGGATTATTCTGGTAATGCAACATCTCAAACTTAGATGAAAGTAGCCTACTTTGGATACAAACCAAGCAGGCCATTAACCTTTGGCTTTATCCAAATCTAAAAGCTTAAAAAAAGGCATCAAAATAAATACAAAAACGAGGAGGAAAACACAACAGAATGTGACAAAAAAGTGACGAAAACGCAACAATAAAGTGACCTATAAAAGCAATGATAAAGCATTAAAGAGGGGGTATTATGGTTTTTTCAATCACATAGCACCAGTCTATAGCATACTACAATGATGACGTAACCTTCTGTTGGTCTGTATATGCAGTAAATTAAAATAACTGCCTTGAATAAAATTGCTCTCTCAAAATGGCTGTACTGAACGTCTTGAAATAGGCCTCTGTCTCTTTAAGAAGCTTTCCGACACGCCCCCTTCAGCACACTGCTGTGGCATTTAAACAACACTACTGTGCGGGGAGGGGGCTCTGCTGAGCTGAGGAGCAGTGGTTGGTGGCTTGGCTGGTGACAAAAGGTCCAAAGGCGTCTCCAGGAGGTGGGGGCGTTCCTAGGAGGACTGAGGCATAGCTACACCTAAAATGGCTGCCGTCTAAGTTTTTACTGATTACTCAAAAATATGAGAATGAGCCAAGGCAACACTCCAGGCATGTGTTTAATGAGGGAATGACATAATAACATGATATAAAGCTTGAAAAAGTCGATTTTACATAATACCCCCTTTAAAAAACTGGCAAAAACGCAACAAAAAATTAGATAAAAACGTGACGAAGACGCAATAAAAGTGACAAAACAGTGACAAAAACCGTGCTGGAAAAGCAACAAAAAGTGACAACAACGTGGCAAAAAACATGACAAAAAAGCAATGAAAAAGAAACAAAAATCGTCCAAAACATGACAAAAACGAGACAAAAACGCGAGAAAACACGGCGACAACGTGACAAAAAAAAAGTTGGGATCACTGTTGTAAGTCTTAGCTTTCAAATGGGGCATTACCCTGTTGCCCTCCAGTTGAGAAGCCTTTTAGACATGGGTAAAAGCCGAGCTGGAGAAAATGCGCTCGGTTCAGGCGAGAGGTTAAAACCATAGCAACTGGCGGTCCGTGAAGACATTTGACTAGCCCGCGCGCAGCACCTCGCAGATTTATACACTGTCTGATTATGAAGGAGCGCACCATCGCACTCTCCCCGGACCTTTTAAACTGCCCTCCCATGATTCTTTTCAGCTTAGCCTCACACTTCATCATGATTGCCTTTCTGTTCCTAACTGTACTCCAAACTATAATCTCCCCCTATCAGCTCGGCGCGTGCCTACATTTCATCTGGGACCGTGTAATGCTCTCCGCGCGCCGCCTACTTCCCCTCCAATCCTACCCACAAGCCCCGGCGGCGGGATACCTTGCCAAGGCCCCCTTTGTTCTCCGCCGTAATACATCTTTATTAGTGTAATCCCGTTGCCTGCCTCTGCACTCTATTAGTCCTTATCCAAATCATGTAGCTACAAACAGTCCGTCACTGAAGTAAAAGCGCGGTATACTCTCTCCGGACAGTCGCGGTGGATAATTGCCTAAACTTTTTTTTTTTCCTCTTTTATTTCCAAGTTAGAGAAACCCTTTCGGCGTCGAGACAACAAATCGCCCACGTTTTGGAAATGAAAAGCCGCCATCTTGACAGTTGTATCTGTGCGGGAAATAAAACTCGTCCCTGATTTGTGTACAAGGGGTTGAGGAGATTTATGATAGCGGCTCTCGCGCGCTCTGCCCGGTGTGTGTACAGTGTGTGTGTGTGTGTGTGGTGTGTGTGTGTGTGTGTGCAAAGCCTATTGGGGTTTTCACATCTCTCCATTTGTTTTGCACATTACTGATGTTTCCCTATAATGTGCGCGGAGCATCCCCCCGGAGGAGCTTAGATGGGCCTGTTCGCGAGTTCAGGCTTCATTTAGTTTCGCCAGCGTCCTCCTCCCGAGATAAAGCCTGACACGGCAGACCTCGCCGGCTCTCGAGAGGAGCTATTAATACAGCATCGAGGAGAGGAGCGCAGAGAGAGAAAAGGGGAGACCCGCGTCCACCTGCGCCGCCACGCTTGTTTGGATCCAAGGAATGAATAGGCAAGAGGTAAACTGACGCGTCCAGGGTCCCTCAAGTGCGCGGGATCCCGTTCCCCAGCTTCCGCACGACTCCACTGATCAAAACACCTTCACAAACAGCCGTAATAAAAAACGGCAGGTGATTTATCAAAGTGGACGCTTGGCTGAACCTTCCTGTGAGTCACTGAGAAAAGGGAGAGGTTTGGAACAAAGGCTTAGTTTATGTAAGTCATTGATTTGCCTAAAATGTTGTGTATTTGTCAAAGTGCAGATCCCATTATATGTGGAGATGCTGTAAGAGAGTTGGATTTTGAGAGAATTGGTTTGTTGTATTTGGTTTTCATGAGATCGTAAAATTATATTAACTTGGCAAACGTTATACTGTATATTGATATAGATATACAGTATGTAAAGCAGTTCAAATATATCTGGAAAGGCGCCGGTTTCAAACGTTCGTGAAGTGGACTGACTTTTATTGAAATTGTTGCTGCTGATTGGATCAAGCGCGCCTCGTCGTAGCCAATTGCAGCAAAGTTTCAAAACGTAGCTCAACAACAAAGCATTTAAAAGGGACACAGAGACCCATTTTGGATTTGACTGTTGCCAAAACAATGCTCCAGCTGACAACAATGCACCAATGCTCATGACCAGGTCTACACAGAAAATGCTATTTTTGCAGTGGGTAATCAAAGAATGGATTTGGACCTATTTAAATCACATAATTGACTCCCTTTAGTCAATATCTGCATTGCGAAGAGCTGGAGAGATCCCACTCCTGGTCTTTCACTTTACGTTTTTGTTCCGTAACCCTCAGGATCTTTTCAAATGCGGCAAAAGTAAGTAAGTAGTAAGTAATCTTTATTTGTATAGCACCTTTCACAGACGAAGGCCACAAAGTGCTTCACAACACAGTTAAAAATCAGAAATTACACACAATATATATATATATATATATATATAAGGCCCTGCTCATGCAGCTTTCTGACATATTAATTTGTAAAAAGCTCTTTATTCTAAGCATAATTATACTTTTTTTTTAATTAATACTTTTTTTCTTCTTTGAGATCATAAAACCCTTCACACATACTTGGCACAAACCTAACTGTGCCTCAACTTGAATGCACTTCTCAATTGCTATTCAAAAGTGCTTACTGTTGTTTGCGCCTTCGTACCGCTGCAGTAAGTACCTGCTAATAGTCGCTGTGCGCAATGCGACTTATTATTCAGACCTTCATTACCATCCATTACAGCAGCACACAATTACAGTCCGTACACGCAAGCACATCTTTATTTCTCCCTTTAAACGACTGGACTATTGACTTAGACAAAGCGCAGACCACTACTGTAATATATAATTAATTAATGTACATAAAGGCACATTGATTTTATAGATTAAGGTAGAGTAAAAGATATCTGAAGAACTGCTCAATGAATCGCAATTAAATCGAAATTGCAATTTTAATGGTTGCAGATAATAAAAGCTGCTAACTCTATTATAAACATGTTCTGAAATCCATGTGATTCTTGTATTTATTGAGATGTTCATGTTCCAGTCGTCTCTTAAAGCCCCTCAACTTGTTTAAAATCTGTCAAATGAATTTTTATTTTAAATAAACATAAACTGCAAATCGAATCCATATCGCAACATCTCTTTGAAATAAATTGCGATTATAGGTATTTGGTGACAGTGGTTGGTTAACTGATGGTTTGAATACATATACTGTGTCTATGGGCAGGTGTGGCTCAGTGGTTAGAACATTTGGATCCAAAGGTGTTGCAACTGTTCCAATCCTGGCTATGATTGGTTCATGTTGTCATTGTCTCTCTTGGTCGTCTTTGCCATGTATACTGCAACATTTTTTATAGATAAAAAAATATGTTTTCTGCAGATATTTGGTAATAATGATCTCCAATACATCTTTATTACTATACAGGGGCGGATCTAGAGGGGCAGCTGCCACCCCTAGTAAAGGTCTTGCTGCCACCCCATGTCAAGTGATGTCTCACATCTGCTCTAGAGGCTACTTGGGTGCTTACAGAAACCCACTCTCAGTTAGTACTTTTTCTGACAGGATAAAGAATTATGACAACTTTATAGCTAAATAATAATAAATAACTCCTGTGGCTCCCAAGATGATATATATATATATATTTTTTCTTTTACAAAAGTTTCAATTTTACCTGAGTTAGAAACCCCTACTTATATTATGGACAATGTTACTATTTGTATACAATCTTGGGGGGCTCAGCCTGCATCTATACGGAAAGTTTGCCTTGCGTACCCCCCTTATAAACATTCCACATTGTAAAAAGTGTTGCCACCCCAGAAATGATCCCTGACCCTGTTTGCCACCCCGTGATTTTTTTTGTAGATCTGCCCCGTCACTATAGTAGTTTAGTCGTTTTTTTGACCAGTCAAATTTCACAATTATACAGTTATACAAGCTCAAAGGGAGAAGACTGAAGCAAGAAGCTATCTTACACTTGGTTAAAAAATGCAATATTGATGTAAACCAGCTAAAACAAAAAAATATCCAGTAGTTTTACCCGTGTGGCTGTAGTGAAGCTTTGGTGAGTGTCTTTATACAGCAATGAAAGGGTTAAGCATCGCAAGAGGTCGAGAGGTAAAGAAAGCGTTTCCTGGATATGTTGGACCTCAAGAGGGGAGCGCAATGAGTTGTCTTGTGTACGAAATGCGCAGTATAAATAAAGTCGCCTTGCCTAACCACCCCTAAGAACAGCCACTGGAGGAGATATGAAGATCACTCAAAGATGCACGAGTGGCTCCAGGTATGTTTTTGATGTGAGATTGTGATTGGTGAGTTTGACTGCAGGGAAAATAGCTATATGAGAAAAAATGTATCCTGTATTTAATAGTAACAGTATTCAGTTCATAACATAATATAATATAATTTTCTATGAGTTACCTGCCAATTTCTCCTGAGCTCCTGAGATCTTGTCTGCCTTGAAACACACATATCGAAACACGCGCCTCCTCCGACCATCCTCGCGAAACGCCTCAGCATAAGGACAATGAAGGCGCGGCGATAAATCTTTATTGAAGCAATTATAGTGCAAATGTTATTTACACCACCTAATTGGGCCGAGATATCTCTAGAAATTAAGACTCGGGGGAGCTAAAACGGACACCAATTAATTTTTGCTGACGAGAGTGCGCGAAACAGCAAATGGCAACAAAGGAGGCGCTTTTCCCCAGGAGGTAGCGACTTTAGAGGGAGGTGAAAATAACTGCGCTAATGTAGTCACAACATTGCGCCATTTCCATATAAATAACTTCCAAAGAAATAAGAAACTCATTTGAGGCCGCAGAAAAGAAATCAATTATGGCAACAAACAGGCCGTCTCCCTTTTTTTTTTGCTTTTGAGACCTTGAAGTGTATGCGAGTGACGCGGCTATAGGGCCGTTATTATGCTTTGGGAGAGAATATGCATAATACTCGCTGACGGACATGGGGGGGGGGGTAAGCTGGTAAATGTCAAGTACACATACAAGGGACCACACAGGGCTTATTAAAAAGCTGTCACGAGCGGTGGAGAAGCTAACAGGATGTACCAGACTTGATGAGGATTTATTACCCGCTGCCATCTTTACTAAATGGCATTCTTATACGCGGGGAGTCGTCAAATAAATCACGCCGCCCGAATCAGCCGGTGTGTGCACGTGCAAGGCGGATGTGTGTTATTGGGTCACATTGGAGGTTCGGAGGGAGATTTGCCAAGGGCGTAAAGAGGATAGATGGGTGTAAGTGTCATTGTGCGATAAATAAAAGATCAGCGGGGAAAGTAAGCACTGTGTTTTAGACAGACATCGCCTGGGATAAAGTCTCTGCATTTACAGGAAAAGGGTATCAGTTTGACTTTACCCCATACTGTAAATGAAAAAGATGTATGGAAATGTAATGGCTGTGTAAAAGAGGAGAGAGAGGGCAATTGGGAGGGTTGAAGGTAGATTAGGTAGGTAGATTGTATTACAAATGTATCCTCACAGCAGAGACATTATTCACATGATATGGCGACATAGTGCTTTTAAAGATCAAACATACTCAAGAGACTTTTAACCACATTACTAGTATTTAACCTACCTGAAGTTATTTCACTGTAATGTAGTAGTGACAAAGTCTGCTTTTTTTAATTTATATATTTTTTTATTCTCTATCCACATCCATCATTGTCAGATGAGGTTTTCAGACAATCCAAGCGTTCTGTTACTAAGTATGATCAGTGCACAGTGCCATGTTGCGACAAAAGCCATCCACTGTGGCGCGAGCAAGGCTATTTTAACCTGTTTTTGTGTTCTGAGGCATTCCTTTTATTCAAGCTTTGGGAGAATCTGGCAGGTACTGTAAGCAAACTGTTTTCAATTGAACGAGCAATAAAATTACATCTCACTTTATTAGTTAATAACAATAATAACAAACCAATCTGGTTCACAGCAAGGGTGTTTCATTTCTGTTCTGATAACAAAAAAACAAAAGAAACTTGACGTCAATTACTTTATCTAAGAAGTCGATGGCACCCTGTCATCTCTTAAACGTTTTTTTTTTTTTTTTTTTAACTAACAGTCATCTCAGAAATGTGAGTGGAGTCTCGCCGGGCTCAGCGGTGGGCTTATTTATTATTTAAAACGCTCTCAAGATTTGTTGTCATGTGCTCCCAAATTCCTCGCCTCCCCACTGACTATTTAAACAAGCTGCCTCCGCGACTCACATCACCGGCGCTTCATAAATAACTTACCTATTTAAATAGCAACAATAAGCGCAGATTTCATTCCGACAGAGAAACAGGTAGCAATGGCGTAAATGCAGAATATCTTTCATTTTGTTCCCCTCTGAGGATTACTGCAGGTTGCTAATGACTGCTCTGCTGGGGCCTGCTACCTGCGCGCCTGTGAGGCAAATCCCAGGGGGAAGTGTTAGCAAACAAAACAACGTTCTGACAAAGATATCTGAGGTCTTTTAGAAAGTGTGCCTATGTATTTAAGAATGCAAAGTGTTGACATCAATAAGAGGAAGTTGCACAGTCACTTGCGTCATGATGCTGTTCAGTGCTGCTTTGGAGCATACTGATGTAAACTACTTACAATGTGGAGGTGAACATATCAAGGTCATAGACATTAAAAGAGCTTGTGAGCACAGGGACCTTGTCTAGATAAGATTATTTTTATATGTTATAGGGCTGAAAGATATATCATTATCGTATCGATATCGAGATGTGAACATTCAAGATATTAATATCAAAAAAGCAACGATATATTGTTATCATATTGATATCGAGATATGGACATTCAAAACATTAAAATCGAAAAAACAAGTTAGAAATGATTTTCATCAATAAAACTGCACTCTTTATTATTATGTTTTTATTTTGCTGAAAAATGCTTAGTTTTCACCTAACCCATAGTTATATCGTATCGTATCGATATCGAGATATGGCATGAATATCGAGATATGAAATTTTGTCCATATCGTTCAGCCCTAATATGTTATATCTAATTATCTTCATTTTTTGTGATCTTCTGCACACAACCTATATTTACTAACTGATCCAACTTTTTATACAGTTTTTTCCTAATCTTCAGGCATTTTAAAGAAACGATTTTTTGGGAAGAAATGCCTTATCTAGCTGAGTTCAGCTGTTTTGCACACATTTGCTAATTTTGGACCACACTGGCTGGCACAGTTACAGGGTTTCCCTCCAAACAGAGGTTCATCTTTCAAATATCCTCAGAAAAAAACATGTCACACAGAACACTCTTCATTCCCACTGCCCATAAAACTTAGTGATCTGGCTACAGACCGAAAACCCTTAGGCCAGGGGTCTTCAAACTTTTCACCCTGAGCTATATTGGCATCGTCAAAAGAGTAAAGTAAGTAAAGTGCTTTATTTGGCAGACAGTTGTTCAATGAAATCACACAGATCATGCTTTGAGGATATTGATGTAATTATTGGGCTTAAGTGACGCACACAGGTCATAACCAAGATTATATTTTAACATATAAATGTATTCAAATCTGAAAAGACTCACATAAACAAAGCGGCATTAGAAGAGTTTATTGGACATGAATCAGGTGTGGCGCTCAGACCCCGGTGGAAGAAAGTGAATCAACAGTATGAAATACATTGGCGTGTTGAATGAAGAGTTAGAGGATGAGGTCTGAGGCGACCAATGGACGACGAGCCTCGACAGAGCAGAGTAGAGAGGAGGCCAAGTGAAGGAGGGGCGGAGGCGGGTCACAGCACGCTGCGAAACAGCTGAGGCAGTGAAAGAGAGGAATCCTGGGCGATGATTCGTTGAAGCAGGAACGTGCTGCTGTGGTGATAGGCTGTGACGGAGGTGCAGCCGGAGATGAGGCGATGAATGGAGTGCCACAGGTAGGTCATCCCGGTTGAATTTACGCTTAAGCTTAATTTGATTTCCCTCTTGTTAATTTACAATGTTTACCTACCTACCTTGCACGTGACCTAGTGTTATGGTTATTGGTCTATCAATTCACATATAACAAATTACTTTTGTTGTTTGATAAGATAAGGCTACCTTTTCTTATCTTATCTTTTGGATGTAGTTTACCCTGCCATTCCATATTTAAATGTTTGAAGGCGTTCATTACTCTGGTTTGGTACACGAAGAGAAAACATACAGTACTTCTATACAGTAAGTTACACTCGTAAATGTGACAGTCTTGTAAACGCAGCCAAGACACGCTACACATCTGAGTCATGGGGCCATTGTACACTGAAGAGCTACTTGTGCAGACGCCGGACTGAGCCACAACGATATAGCTCCTAGTACAAAAATATTATGTCTTCTTATGACAAACAAAGAACACACGGAAGACATCATTTTATTCAACAAGCACAACTCGCCACTCTTCAATAAAAGGTTCGTGAGCAGTGATGTTTATGACGGACAGATTGATATCCCAAATGCGCTCCTTATTGTGCTGCCGACTACTACTGTTCCACAACTGTCAAAAAGACTCTTCCACATGCCGCACTTACCTCTAAATTAAAGGAATCATTCACACGAAAGATCATTCCTATTGTGTTAAAATGACAACTTTCGGCTCTATTTGTTTTTTTTGTATCGGACGCTCGTTGGAAATGTTTGCCCATTCAATCACTTTAAATTGAAGCGATGCTCGAGTCAGCTCTTTTGCGGATAAAGTTGATGGGACTGAATGTGCTGAACAAACGGGGAGCTGTCTTCATTTGGATTCGCAATGAGCGCGTGGTTGGAGGCTCGTCGGTATAGCCAGTATTGTGTGCTCTTCTCTCTCTGGACAAGGTCAATTAGAGAAGGACATGGATAGGCAATCAAACCTGACACCAAAGATTGACTGTCGTGATTATAAGCATGCAGATGGGAGGCTTTAAAGGTTATTAATAATGATTTATGGAATTAATTATAGAAGTAGGATAGGAGTCCGTGCCTTAAATGCGTTATATAAGACTTAGCCCAGGGAACGTTTGGAAAGCGCAGTTATAAATGGAATAGGTTCTCCGACTGGATGGCTTGTCATTTGGGCGACGGCGGAGTTATGATCAAGATTACAGCGAGTGCAGACGGATGGGATGGAGATGTCCAATGTAAACATGCCATATATGATTTTATGGATCGATTCCCGGCGCACTCCTTATCCCAGTCTGATGCGCGCACTGGAATGGCAGCCGCGTTGTCTATTAATATCATTTTATAGTTTATAGCTACGCCGTTAAAGTCCTCTGCTTCTATCAGAGAAACATGATGGCGTCTGATGGTGACAGAGTAAGTTATAGCTTCCACGGGTTTTCATTTAGGTTGTGGTCAGGTGACATTTAAAGGCAGATGATGTGATTCGTGTTATCGTAGAAAGTCACATACATAATCAGTGACCTTTGGAGACCCATCAATATCAGGAAGATGGCACCTTATGTGTTCTTATGGGTACTCTAACAATGTAATTTAGGTTATAACAACAACAAAAACTAAACATTTTTGGACACCTTAGCATTGATTTATTACCAGGAAACAGAAAACGCAAGGTTTCACTTCAGCGAGCGGCATGCAAGCAGATCACTGGCACTGTGATGAATACACTTTGAGGTGGTAAATGGTAAATGGACTCAACTTACATAGCGCTTTTCTACCTTTATTCGACCCAAAGCGCTTTCCGATGATTTATAGACTTGGAAAATGTGGATTTTTGTGTGTGTTCTATCTATAACGTAATAAAATGGAGAGAGCAGAATGGAATTTGTGTCAAAGTCCATATGACCTTCCAAATTGCTATTACCAAAGATTTCAAGAACTGAAGATTTCTCCTTCAGAAAGTCTATCCCACTGAGGAAAGCTGAAGAAATACTCCACTGAGGGAAGAAGTTAACACGTGAAGAGTTCATTTGCAAAAACAGACAAGTGCCACTGTATTTCTCTTGATATAGCAGTGTTTTTCATTACCAGGTCTGCCATGAAATATAAAGTCACTAGTTCTTAATCAAATCTACACAACTTTTCATAAGTGTGATCTAAAGAGTACAGCGACAAATATACAAAACAATACTGGAAAAAAAATTCAAAACGGAGATCTGCGTTTGCAATTTAACTCTTCAAGTGTTGTTTACAATAAAGAGGTTTCTAGACCAGTCACAACATGAGAACTTTTAAGTAAATAAGATGGGGGTTTCACGCGTACTTCTTCAGTCAGGGGCATGTTTACGTTTCCAATGGGTCTACAGAACTCACAAAAGCTCCTGAATAAGAGATGAAGAATACCATAGCCACTTTAAAAGCCTTACTGTATATGGATTGTGAATGGACGTTTGAGCTTACAAGTTTGTTTCTTCTTTATGCATTTTGAAAAGGGCATGTGTATTGTAAAGTTGCAAAGTCAGCTGTGTCCTCTCCCTGACTAACCTCCTGTTCATTTTATTGAAATAGTTATATAGTTGAAATAGTTATATACTGTATATATATATAAATGCCCAGCAAACTATAATAGACAGTCTCTAATACTTAACAGTCCTGTATGGGTTTGTATATTCAGGAGCAGGAAGATGAGTGAATTACTGGTTAACACATATTGTCTATTGACTACTGTTAGAAATTGAAGGTACCGCTGCTTCATTGAAATTCTCAAAGCAGTGACTGTCAAAACTATATTGCGCCGCTTTTACGGACGCACTGAGGGAACTATTAAGCACATTAAAATGACGGAAATAATGTGGTTCCACTGTGGATGCGGTTTCGACACCGCGTTGGTGTCTATTTTCACAAACCACAATGTGCCATGCTGTAAAAATGACCCTCTGGTATAAATTAGGCTTTTGGCATTTCATTCAGAACTGCCTTGATGGGCACTACAGCCATTTTATAAAAGGTCATGGAGTGGGAGATGTAAGCTAAGAGTTTATGAAACATCAACAAACGACAGCAGTTTGAAATAGCTAAGGGGTTATGGTAGAAGGACAGATGCAGTATTGCCATCATTCAGGAAAGTCAACGGAATATGGCCTGAAATAAAGCTTTTTTTTTTCGGGAACAAAATGTCACTCTGTGCTGGTGTATATTTAGCGCTTTGTGTGTGCCAAAGCCGAATACATGGAAGAAATTGTTTGCACATCTGGCCCTATTTGTCTGGCGGCGGGCAACATTGAGATGTTACTGTCAAACGTTCATTTAATCAATAATACCCTCACCCTGGAGCTTTTCTGTGGAGCTTGGTTGCATGAAAATTGAAAAAAAAAATAGTTTTATCTCATTTACAGCTAACTACTGTTACATTAGCAGCACAATTGCTCCAAAAACTGATTGGGTAGGCATGTCAAAAACAGAAGGATAATGGCGTCGGTTATCAGCAGTTAGCATGGGTGTAACAGAATAGTTAAGAGACACTACAGGAAACAAAAAAGGGACAAACAAGAAGGTATCTGGTCAAGACTCGCAGCTAAGCCACACATGCCTTCTGTCCCTACTAGTGTTCTGGCTAATTGACGTTCACTGCAGAATAAGACAGATTAACTGCTATATGCTCTTCCCAGAAGATGGTGAAAGACTGTTGTGGAGCGGAGGGAGCTGCACAGGAGGAAGAGAAAGGAGGAGGAGCTGACCAGTGCAGGACACTACGCTCTGAAACAGGGACAAACCCAGGAGGCGCTGCACAGTTTCAGAGCAGCACTGAATGCACACAGCCAGGTTTCCTCCGGGTGCTACAGTTTCCCCGACCTCCAAAAACATTCTGGTCCGGTTGGCCCACAGTGGCGGCTCAGTTGCAGCGGCTCAGGTCTAACACCTGAACACAATTTTGTTGTTTTTGTTGTACAATGACTCAAAAAAGGTGAACCAAAACAACTGGACTATTTAAAAAGAGCTGACAGGTTGTACAATGACTAATAAAGCACTTACTTACTTACTTAAAAGACCTGTTACCGAAACAAAGTTAATAACAAACAATCTTTTTTTAATATGGGACCTATTAGTTTAACAAGTGAGCATAGACTGTATTTTCAGTCTCACCTCTACCACCTGTGATGTGCTCATTAGTCACTCTCTCCTCTGCCTCTCCGAGTTCTTCATTCAATAAACTATTCATTGCACCATAGTTGTTTGTCTGTGTCTGTTTGAGCTTCCTCTGGTTGAAATCCTATTGTGTTTTGTTGTACTGTCTTATTTGTTTGTATCGCTTTGTTTATGCTGTCTGCTCACTGTTATTTTGTGTTCATTTTCTGCTTGTTTTTACTCTTTCAAGGTGTCTATTATCTATTGTGCTTGTTGTGTGGCCTTTCCTATCTGTAAACATCAACCTGTCCTGGGGCTACAGATGAAAATTTGCCATTGTGGCTAACTCAGGCAAATTTACATGTGGACTAACATTATTTTTCTTCTTCCTGTTGTTATTATTATTTAAAGGAACAGGCCACCGTTTTTCCATGCTGAGATATGTTCTTACCTGAGCTTAGACGAGTTGATACGTACCTGTCTGGTCTTTGTGCGTGGGCTCAGTCACGCAAAACGACTAAAGATGTTGTTAGCATTTGGCCTCTCCATATTCCTATGGCTCCAAATGGGGTGAAGTTAGAAGCGACCGAGCTCTGTATCAACTCGTCTAAGCTCAGGTAAGAACATATCTCAGTATGGAAAAACGGTGGCCTGTTCCTTTAAATAATGATAACAACAGGAAGAAGAAAGAATGTTAACCCTAAACTTAACAATGCTTTATTCATTGCACAAACACCAGCAGAGGGCGTTAGTCCTTATCTGTAAACACAATGGGAAAGGAAGCTAACAAGCTTAAAAAAAAAAAAGGCTTGAAAGTTACCCACGTGGCTAAGTTCTAGCAAAAGTCATTTGATCATAATTAGATTAGCAATAATTAGAATCAGAGATGGGTAGAGTAGCAAAAAATATTTTACTCAAGTAAGAGTAAAAAAAGTACTTGGAGAAAATGTTACTTGAGTACTCTGAGTAACTGAATAACGTATTGAATGTAAAAGTAAAAGTTGAGGTGTTACAGTAGTGAAATAAATTATGAGAACCAAAACATGAAATAATGTGAAAATCGTAATACTTTTATAAGAAAGTATCATAAAAAAAACGTAATCATTATAAAGAACTAAGTAAATAAAACACAAAATGCGTATATATATTTTACTTATATATTTTTTATTTATTTTACTTATATATATTTTTTTTTTACTCAAGTTAGAGTTCAGATTACTCAAGTAGAAGTGAAAAGTATAAGAACTGCAGAAGTACATTTCTCCAGTTCGGCAATACCAAAATCTTAAAGCTTCTAGACCGGAGAGCTTACAGCCTATAAGCCAGTGTAACGCTTCATTTGAAAGACCTACAAAATGGAGTTTAAGTTTTGTCACATTTCCGTCGCTTCATGACACATTTTTGTAGATTTTTTGTTGAGTTTTCATAATTTTTTATTGCGTTATTGTTACTTTTGCGGCACGTTTTTGGTTGCTTTTTTTGTCCATGTTTTGTTGTGTTTGCGTGCCTTTTTTCAACGTGTTTTCATTGAGATTTTGTTTACAGCCTATAGGCCAGTGCGATGCCTCATTTGAAAGGTAAGACCAAGGCCGTGGGAACCCAGGGTGCTGAAGGTGCTGCATCACTCCCTGGTGGATGGTTTGCGCATTGCATGTCATAGTAATAAATATAGGAGCTAAGCACAGAAAAGGCATTTTTGGGGCCAATCAGGTTCCTCAGCACCCCCTAACCAAAATATGTTCCCACGGCTCTGGGTAAGACCTTCTAGTTTCTGAAAATATGTGTAAGATCTGTGTGAGTAAATTACTGATGGTACATGTATGCTACTTGAGTAAATGTAACTGAGTACTACCCACCTCTGATTCCAAAGCTTTATGACATTATACACACCTGCACAAATTAAACAATACCATCCATTACCAAAAAAAATCACGAAAAGCTATGTGCATTTTAGCTTCTAGAATAAAGCATTGACAATTTTGAATCCAAATGTAATCAGTGTTTTAATGACAAGACCTCTAAATGATTAAAAGCATATGTGCTGCTCCATAAGTCTCTCCCCTCTCGCTGACATTATAAGGCTAAGCTATGAAGTCATTTCTGAAGTGAAAATATCCAACGTTATTACCTCAAAGTCCAGTTCAAGCCCTGAGAGCGAAATTGCTTTTGCCCGGTGGCTATTTCACCGCCAGTCAGCCCTCTCAGCTTGTTAATCATTCCCAATGCAGAGTCGAAAACTGACATGATCGTTTGATGCATTACTGTGCAATGCTCCCGTGTAATTATTCCGCTCTTTAACAAGGCCTTACTCCCCAACGCCACACTCATTTATTTCTCCATTTTGAATGGACTTGGAAACAATCTGCCCGCTGCTGGAGCATGGACGAGATGTGGCCAGGGGAGTGGTGCTCTTAAGCTAATCTACGGTGGCTAATCGCTGCTACAGCACTTTGACCTGCATTTTCCTATCGGGCATAATTGTTGTATTAAAGATTCATGTCTCAAGGGAAGCAGGAGTATTAGCATGTTCAGTCTTTCCTGTTGCTATACTTACTTCGAGTTGTACTGGCGGCGTTGGGAAAATACAGTTGTTTTCTACATGTCTAGTTGTATTAGGCCAGTAGTGTTTTAGCATTAATAGATGTAGTAGCAGTAGTTCTCAAACGTCCTATGTCAAGCAAAATTGACTTTTGGAGGGTTTAACCATATTATGTGATATCTTCTTCAGAAACATACTTGGAGTGGTGTTTTTTTTTTTTTTTGCTTCATTCACTAAGTATCATATTACCCCAGGCCTCTAGTCTCCCTCCTTTTTATTTGTATGCAGTTTGTGTGGCTTAATTTCTGTTCTTTCCTCTATGTGAATTTGCTGCTGTGGTCCTTGCCTGGGGTTGGTGGACTATGTAGGAGGTCCTGGCTGGTGATTGGTTCCTTGGCTCCGATGCCGTCTGATTGGTGGGGCAGCTCTACACCTGGCTGACTTAAAGCCACCTGTGCCAGCCACTCCTTTATAAGGCCACACTTCAGAGCACTTCGGTGCTGCTGGCCTTTGTGGTCAGTCTGCTATTGTCTGTTGTGTCTGCATGTCAGTAATTAATGTCTGTAAGGCATTGTTATACACTACTCTTGATACATTGTTCCTGTTAATTTATTACAATATAATGCGCTGTGTAACAATGTGTATTAACTTGTACCTATTGGTTAGAAAAGCGATAGCCTGGCCTTAGCCATCCATAAACTCCAGTCAATTATAATTTCCCCACATGTACGTCTGGGTCTGATCTCAGTGGCTGCGTTTAATCGGTTGAATTTAAACCTACCATTCAGCGAGCGGGGGAGGCGGGGCTTGTAGGTGACGTCAAGCATTTGCGCTGCATTTGCCGGTTGTAGTTCGGCAATGGTGGCGGATACGAAAGTAATGGAAGCTCTTCAATGCGTTCTGGCTCGGCTCCCAAATATCCAGAAATTAAAATTGAAGCCTTGGAAGCGCAAAAAATGCTCCCAAGAGTTATGATAGCTTGCTTCACTCACTCGGGCGCATTACATACGTCACGACCAAACGCTAGCGAAGATCAGATCCAAACGTTTCACAGGAGTTCACCCCTCCCACCTGATAACGGAGCTCAATTGTAAAGATCCAGACCCTCTGTACGAAATGAAATGAGTACGAGGGTATGGTAAAACCAGGCTATAAAAACGATGGAATGATATGTATTTCTAGTTTGACTCTAACTCTAACCCCAACCTGGCTAGAGGGTCTTATGTCTTACTACATTATGTACCTCCAAAGTACTAATACACATTATTCCAGGGACTTTCCAGGGACACTTTGTCACTCGTTTTTGTTGTAGGCCTACTTTGACTCGTAGTTTCGAGAGACCCATTAGTTCGTTTTATACCTTTGTTTGACTAACTTGGTTATGTACACCTTTAGGTTGTCTTTGTTTTGGTTGTTTGTTTTTTTCAACCTTTGTAACTAAACATCCCCTTTTGTTTGTTTACTTTGTTAAATTGACCCTTTTACATTCCATGTATTAAATGGACAACTTTAGTATTATAATATCATGTTTTTTGTTACAATTTTTAAACCTACCTTACCCGGGTTGTTATACTTCAGTAAGCCTGCATGTTAGTCCGTCTCCTTTTCCACGCTCATCATACTAGTCCACACTGATATACTGGATGTCTATATTTTAGAGACACCTTCACCATACTTATTTTTATTTTATAATCAGTAAAGTCCAGGCTTGAACTGAACATGTATGCTTCATATCTGGTGACACAGATCTGTTTCTTAGTGAAATATTTACAGTTAAATCCTGCCTATTCGTCGTACAGTGATATTGTTGGACGGTGTCACGACGAGAAAGAGAGAATATAGGTGAGCGGTCATCAAGCTACACATCATACATGGTTCAGGAGACTAATTATACAAGAAGGCCAAGTTAAGTCGACCACTTCAGAGAGACTGGGGGCTACGGGGGGACTGTGCGACACGGATAGCCTGTTCAGAGAAGGCGGAACAGCTTCTCATGCATGCCTTATTACCCTAAAGACCGGCTTCTGTGGCAGATAAGTCACCTATCCCTTCCAGCCTTGCTCCTCCACGGACACGGATCCTGTAATGATACATTTCACTTCTGGCCATTTCCAGTTTGATGGAGCGAAATGTAAAACAAAAAAAAGAGAGCGAGAGAGAGAGGGAGGGGAAAAAAAAGGTGTGCAGGTATGGGACATCATCTCTGACCCTTATCAAAGACTTCCCTCTTTACATCGCAGAGCCAGGCGAAACCGGTTGCCGCCCCTCATTTTCCGGCGGACCTCGTCTAATGGGATTTGGGTTTTATATTAAGCTCATGCCTCCCCTTGTCCTGACACGGCGTCACGAGTGATTTTAATATAAAAAAAAGAAGTGGCTAAATCCACAGAGCAGCAGCTTCAAATGGGATTCCGTGTGGCTTTTTAACCGGGGGCCTTCAAGGTAAGCCCATCTCGCTATGTGACAGAAGAGGAGGTGAGGAATGTGCTATATGGGCGAAAGAGTAAAAGTGGCGCCAGTGACTTTTGGTACATTTTAAAGGGATGAGAAAACGCTTTGAACTAACTTTTATGAAGCGATAATTTCGATAAATTATTCACAAAGGATCTGAGGCATTTGTTTCAAAGTGGTTCGACGCTTGATGACGTCTTCTAGTCGCAATCTCTACTGCAGGGGCCTCCAACCTTTTCTACAATGTGAGCGACTTTTATGAAACAAAAGTGTCAGAGATCAGTATGCTTCAAAGACACGTGTGTAACTATGAGCTTTAGGTGGATTTACTTGATTATTCTTCAGTTTTCTTGAGTTCACTCTAAATCTCTGTGCTCTATTTACCTGAATGTCTCCAGATTGTGCTCAACATATTCAGAATCATGAAGGGCTGAGTAACATTAAACGATACCAGTATGTTATCGGGAAAAAAAGGTTTAGGTACTATTGGTAGTGTTGATGCATGTTGGTCCAGGAACAGCATTAAAGGAAGATACTTGGTTGTTTCACTTCAAATAAATGTAAGGTTCTATATTACAAATATTTTAGTGTATGTATCATTCAGGTATCAGTATCGAAAACCAAGTATCGGTAAAGTATCAGAAAATAATAAACAGTACCCAGCTTCCTACTAAAATGTGACTCATCAAGCATATGTAGGACTGGTTGGAGATCTCTGGTCTAGTGACTGGCAGTGTTCAGAGATGATTATGACGCAGGGGCGACTTTTCTGTTTGGTCAGCCTCAGTGAAGCTGTGGCTACATTATTTTCTTACCGCAAGTGTGTGTGTGTGAGTGTGTGAGAACTGAATGATGAAGTAGAAACCTGAGAAGCAGTTGTAAAACTAGCATTCGCCTGAAATGTAAATTACGCTCTTTTAAGCCGGGTGTACACTGCACAATTTTCATAGGTCGTACAGTGAGACAGGGACAAAGATTTAACTCTGTCAACCTTGGACGCCTACCTGGAACAACTCATACATATAGGGCTACCCATAGAGCATAATTGCATAAGAAAAAATCGGCAAAAATATATCCTTGAATCCTATTGGTCAGCCTAGTATGGGTTGTGGTGGCTCCCACGTATCGCAGCCTCTGTTACTAGCGAAAACCCAGAACCTGTTCTAACGGTCGTCAAATAACGTCTTTAGTGATATAGCCTAGGTGTCAAAACACGTCATAAAAGGTCATCTTTATGGGGGAAAGAGTTAAAATAGGACTGTCGTACGACCAAAGGCGAGCTGCGAACGACATCAGGCAGTTTCTTATTTTTGGGAAAGCTAGTCGCAGAGTGAGCCATCCTCTCGCTGAAACTAGGATCTCTGTCCAGTCAACACCGCAGCGCAGCCATAGAGTCACAAGCTACAGTGGCCAGGCATTTGCGGGCCCAACACAGCATTTTACAGGACTTTCCCTGCACTTCTGCACGGAAATAAACACTGAAACTGCCACGACAAAACTTTGGTCGTAGCTACGATTCTCTCTTCGAACCATCACACAGTGGAGACGAGTGCAGGCACACGATTTCACAATTCCCATGTCGTGCAATGTGACATCTAAAAATCGCACAGTGTACACCAGCCATTAGACCCTCAGCCCTCAGTGTGCCAGACGAGGTGAGAAAAGCAGTAATGTACAGCACACGTGAACGGGGAAGACGGGGAAAAAAAAGCGTTCTTCTATTATACCGTGAGAGATGGTAATAGCAGCTTCCGAATGCACCAGTTGAATGTCAGTGGGGGCGAGGAACAGTGGGCACACAGTGTTTTTGAAGCTCACTTTCATTACGCGGCATAATGATAGCGGATGAGATTGTGTTAAGTAAACGACTCAAGGTCAGGTAGGGAGTAACATCAATTTCACGAAGCGTTAAACTGTTCCCGGCTCTAAAGTGCGCCATATAAACCTCCTGCAGCTTCTGTTCAGGAGCTATGATATCATCCCAGGATATTACTGCTATAAAGTGGATTCGGGAATTACACCAACTTTTACTGTGTCATGTTTTATTTGCATTATAAGGGAAAGAAGACAGATTCATGTTTTTGATTGTTTCAAATCCTAATCACATGATGGAAAAATGCTTGATATGAAATGGGTGTCATTCTCACACCAAATAAGACTTTCCTACCAAACTCTCAGTTCTATTCAGTATTTCACTTTTTTCCCCTTGTCTTGACTGAGACAAACTATCTGTCCCTAATTTATTGGCATCCATCTAACTGTGGCTTTCGTCATGCATTTAATCTTAATCTGGCTGACATGTTCGATGTCATAGCTAATTACAGAATGAATGCATCGGCCCATTAGTGAGTGCCTTGACAAGCCCAGACTTATTTCATCCATAACTACTTGGGACATTTGCTTTGGTCTGATTACATGCGCTGCACTCAAAGGAAAGCTCATTTGAAGTGGAATCTTGTGAAGTTCAGGAAAGCAATTTGGGTTCCAAGACCATTTCAAACATTATAGCTTTTTTTGTTTTTTTACAGATTTGAGATTCGCAACATCTGATTAAAAATAATAATGATAAAACTGTTAATTCTCAACCATTCAGGTAGTTAATTCAATGTTGTTTTTCGACACATTCCAACATTTCGCTTTCCATTCAGGCAGCCTCCTCATGGCAGTTTTCAATAAATCACGCCCACCAGATATAGACATGGACGGGGATGGTGAAATTCCTCTGAATTAGCCTGGTGAGACAGATCCACATTTCAGCATGAAATAAAGTGGGTCTGGACACACACGGATGACGAGGTTTCTGATTGGCGGCTGTGGCGTATAGCCGAACCACAAAGACGCAGCAGTCGCACGGAAATCACAAGAGAACGTCACTCAAACAAACCAGGGATTATGGATGGAAATAACAAACTAGATATATATTATGGGGAAAGGCATACCTCAGCAAAAGGGGAGCGCCGGAAGAAACCAAAGCGTTTTAGTAAATAAATTCCATTATCTAAAAAAGAAAATAATTATTGTAAATTTAATTGGATGGATGGATGGATGGATGGATGGATGGATGGATGGATGGATGGATGGGTGGATGGATGGGTTGTACGATCTTATGGCGGCCGGAATAAAAGACCTCTTGAACCTTTCCGTGCTGCAGCTCATGGAGAGGAGTCTGTCACTGCAGCTGCTTTGCTGAGCGACCGCAGTGTCGTGATGGGGGGGGGGCTCCTGTTTCTGAGGAGGGCTTTCATCATGCTCCTCGTCCTGTTCTCCACCAGTTCTGCCACCGAGTCCACCCCCTCCCCATCACTGACACACACTTTCTGAACAGTTTGTCCAGCCGAGTATAGTTCCCCAGCGCACAACGGCGGAAAACACAGCACTGGCAACAGCAGGCTGATAAAAAAGGAACATTATTGGAGGACTCAGGCTCATTAATAAAAATAAAAAAACAGGGACTGAAGCTGAAATGTTCACCTCGGCCCCCTCTGCTGTTGCTCACTAATGAGCTCCTTCACTACAAGTCACATTGATGCAGACATAACACCTGAGAGCAGCCACCAGCCAACACCGCTGGACTACTCTGCACTAATGATATTTCCGGTTTGCTGATTGGTTTGATTCAGTGAAAATCTGTACAATGTCAAAATGCTTCAACTGTTGCGTGCGCAGACTACTTCTCTGTGTAGATCAGAGGGAAAAGCCCCGAATGGCTCTGTCCCTTTGTGGCGGCTGGAACCTGAGTCCTTCATGTCTGTCGAGGACCGGGCGCAACGATCTCTCATGTATGACTTGCTTCACTCCTCTCTCTAACCACCGTGGCTTTTTATCCGACATGCATTGTGGCCTGGTTCTTGAAAGAGTGACACGACTCATTCATAAACACTGAGTCCGAAAAAGGCCGAAAAAATGATTGTAAAAAATTGCCACAGTTACACTATTACAAAACAGCACGGGACTTCTCATTGCTCAGTTATCAAGAATACCACTATACTTAAAGCACAGCGGAGTTATGTTATCACACTGTAATAATTCATAAGTACATCCCTCTCTTGTCCTCAAAGATTCCATTTCTCACAGAACTACCTGCTGCTTAGGCCTGTTGTGAATGTCTCCATCAGACTGGACCTCGTCGAATTGATTTTGTCTGTCTTCTCAAATGGTCCGAGGAAAAGTATTTCCAGGTCAGGGGTGTGTGGAACAAAATGTAACTCTGTGATCTCTTCTCTTACCTAAGACGACTCCATATTTTGGACATTTTATTTGGAGTTTGGCCTTTATCCGACATCCGTGCAGAGGCCAAGCTAGCAGTGTCCTGAGAGAGTTCACAACAGTGTTGTTTTAGGTCACTAATGGTTTTCACCACAACAGGCCGGGGCATTTATTGTGTTATGGCTAATGAACAAGGAATCATAGCAAAATGGACATATCGAAGAGTGACAAGCAAACTAGCTAAAGGGCTCTTTACAGCACCTCCGTCTATCCGGCTCTAATCTGCCATAAATAGACCTGTGCGCGTTGGTTTGAAATGTTCTTCATTTGGGAAAAAAAGCAGGCTGTGCGAGAGTCTGCTTTCTGTGTGGAGGAGATGGTCAAACTAAATGTTCAGCGTGCCCTTGTCTGCCTCTCACTTCAGGGCAGTTTACACAGGTCTAGTCGAAAAGTCAAAGATCCACCGACAAGAGAACAGAAGAAAGCACTGACTGAAGCATGGGCTTTTGTTAGCAAAATCTCACAAAGAGATGGGTCTGTAAGAAGGCAGGGTTTTCTGAGCCATATTCAGAACTGCTGTAATAAGAATTGTGATACAGTAAATTATGCATTCCCGGTAAGAAAGCATAATTAAAGTTAGAGGGAACACACTAAGACCACATTAAGTAGTCTCACTCAAGTAAAGTCTCACTTATGTATATATTCTAACCTGTGTATTTAACGATTGTAAAGCATGAATACTCATTCTTCAACATTCCATAAACATTTACATTGCATGCACAGTGATAAGCCTGTGTTTTTGCACCATATTGTTATTTTCTGCTTCACATTTTCAAACTCCAAACTATGTACCCCTGCCTTCAGTGGCTGAGGTGAGAGGGTGCTTCTCTGACGTCAAACCACAAGCGTAGCAGTGCCACAGGTCGGGGAGCTACCTAGGCCACTGTAAACTTTGGGAAGTCATGCGGAAACCCCGGTGGCCGTGTTCCTAGTTGCTGTGGTACTCAGTGAGTGTAGAAGTTCTCTCAAATAAGTCATTTATGCTACAATCAGAGCTAATAAATTATTGTTTTAGGTTGTTGGCTTGGTGAGGGTCCACTATCTCTGGGTCACCTCATACTTTTGTGCCAAATGTCATTGCCATCTCCAGTAAGCTCAAATGAAGCTATTCAGAATTGCTTCAGATTGATAGTGGGGACTTGTGCCTAAACTTAACCAGGAATGGTGCACTTTGTTCAAATTGTAACCGTTTTGGTGCTTATAAATGATTAACAATGATTAGTAAACTGGGAACATGTTTTATAAATGCTAAATGAATCGACAATGCTTTACAAACTGCTTACTGTGTCAAATTTACAACAAAATATTAGATTCATTTTAAACAGTGGCACATTATTACAAATGTGGTTTTATTACACAATGATGTCACAACAAAACGTGGCTGAAGGGGAGACACTTTGGGCAATTTTTTTATTTTAAGGGACAGGGCTCTGTCCCTGCGCGGCGGCTGGAACCTGAGTCCTCCATGTCTGTCGAGGACCGGGCGCAATGATCTCTCATGTATGACTTGCTTCACTCCTCTCTCTAACCACCGTGGCTTTTTATCCGACATGCATTGTGGCCTGGTTTTTGAAAGAGTGACCCGACTCATTCATAAACACTGAGTCCAGGCCAGAAGATGTTTTATGGTGGTGTTGGTAGAGATGCTCAATCCAGAACAGGCGAAGCAGCTTATTGCATGCCTTGATTACCTTGTGTTTAAGTGGCAGCCCGGGACCAGCTGAGCCTCGCCTGCAGGACGTAAAAAGGCCGAAAAACGATTGTAAAAAATTGCCACAGTTACACTATTACAAAAACAGCACGGGACTTCTCATTGCTCAGTTATCAAGAATACCACTATACTTAAAGCACAGCGGAGTTATGTTATCACACTGTAATAATTTATAAGTACATCCCTCTCTTGTCCTCAAAGATTCCATTTCTCACAGAACTACCTGCTGCTTAGGCCTGTTGTGAATGTCTCCATCAGACTGGACCTCATCGAATTGATTTTGTCTGTCTTCTCAAATGGTCCAAGGAAAAGTATTTCCAGGTCAGGGGTGTGTGGAACAAAATGTAACTCTGTGATCTCTTCTCTTACCTAAGACGACTCCATATTTTGGACATTTTATTTGGAGTTTGGCCTTTATCCGACATCCGTGCAGAGGCCAAGCTAGCAGTGTCCTGAGAGAGTTCACAACAGTGTTGTTTTAGGTCACTAATGGTTTTCACCACAACAGGCCGGGGCATTTATTGTGTTATGGCTAATGAACAAGGAATCATAGCAAAATGGACATATCGAAGAGTGACAAGCAAACTAGCTAAAGTGCTCTTTACAGCACCTCCGTCTATCCGACTCTAATCTGCCATAAATAGACCTGTGCGCGTTGGTTTGAAATGTTCTTCAATTGGGGAAAAAAGCAGGCTGTGCGAGAGTCTGCTTTCTGTGTGGAGGAGATGGTCAAACTAAATGTTCAGCGTGCCCTTGTCTGCCTCTCACTTCAGGGCAGTTTACACAGGTCTAGTCGAAAAGTCAAAGATCCACCGACAAGAGAACAGAAGAAAGCACTGACTGAAGCATGGGCTTTTGTTAGCAAATCTCACAAAAGAGATGGGTCTGTAAGAAGGCAGGGTTTTCTGAGCCATATTCAGAACTGCTGTAATAAGAATTGTGATACAGTAAATTATGCATTCCCGGTAAGAAAGCATAATTAAAGTTAGAGGGAACACACTAAGACCACATTAAGTAGTTGAAAGTCTCACTTATGTATATATTCTAACCTGTGTTTTTAACGATTGTAAAGCATGAATACTCATTCTTCAACATTCCATAAACATTTACATTGCATGCACAATGATAAGCCTATGCTTTATTTATTTCACCATATTGTTATTTTCTGCTTCACATTTTCAAACTCCAAACGATGTACCCCTGCCTTCAGTGGCTGAGGTGAGAGGGTGCTTCTCTGACGTCAAACCACAAGCGTAGCAGTGCCACAGGTCGGGGAGCTACCTAGGCCACTGTAAACTTTGGAAAGTCATGCGGAAACCCCGGTGGCCGTGTTTCCAGTTGCTGTGCTACTCAGTGAGTGTAGAAGTTCTCTCAAATAAGTCATTTATGCTACAATCAGAGCTAATAAATTATTGTTTTAGGTTGTTGGCTTGGTGAGGGTCCACTATCTCTGGGTCACCTCATACTTTTGTGCCAAATGTCATTGCCATCTCCAGTAAGCTCAAATGAAGCTATTCAGAATTGCTTCAGATTGATAGTGGGGACTTGTGCCTAAACTTAACCAGGAATGGTGCACTTTGTTCAAATTGTAACCGTTTTGGTGCTTATAAATGATTAACAATGATTAGTAAACTGGGTACATGTTTTATAAATGCTCAATGAATTGACAATGCTTTACAAACTGCTTACTGTGTCAAATTTACAACAAAATATTAGATTCATTTTAAACAGTGGCACATTATTACAAAATGTGGTTTTAATACAAAGTGATGTCACAACAAAACGTGGCTGAAGGGGAGACACTCTTATTTTTTCATTTTTTATTTTAAGGTTTTGGTCCAAATTGGTCTCTTAAAAAATGACCTCATCTTCACAAGAACACGTTTAATAATTGCACTGATTCAATGTTTCGCAATATGTTATGACCATTACCTCAAAACGCATTTATGAAAACATCAAATTACAGAACACTTTATTTTCATATTAATGCCCAGTCATCTACAGTAAAGGTTTGAGACTGATATCGCTAATTTTAAAAAGTTTTGCCATTCACCTGCAGTGTCTCGCCGGCCTCATTCTGGTGGTTTAAACTCTGAATTACTACATTTCTACTCTTCCCAATAACCAACTTAGACACAATCAGTAGCTGCCTTTAGCCTTGTTTAAATGACATCAAGGTGCAGGAAATATTCAAGGCTTTCTATTCACTGCAGGCAAGGTAACATCACTTTTTACCTTCATACACATTCATGGTTTGAAGTTATAAAACATGAAATGCCAGTGCCGAAGATATTTTTACAGAGCCCGTAAAAACACATTTTCACCTTTGGTCTCCACAACTTTCCCCAGCGACGTCCTCGACGACACCAGTGCGGCCTTTGGTGACAGATGTACCAGCATTGTTCGCGCGCACAGCGTTCGCCTACCTGTTCCTCCGTTCTGCTTGATCACTTCTGGCTGTGAAAAAGCTCCCATGCAGCACTGGGGCAACTCCCGAGAGCTTTGGTCCTATTTGAAGTCGTGTTCTCTACAGCGCTGTCAAAGGAACTTAAACATGATGTCATACTTGGCGAACAGTAACTCCGTTTGATATGTGGCCCGGAGTATAGTTCGGAAAAAAACGCAACAAGAAATAGATTTAAAGCGCGGCGATATTTATGAATGCAAATGCGCAGACCTTCTCTATGATGTTGAATATATAGTTAGAATACTTATTTAATGACTTGGCTGAATATTAATTTCTGTATTGGCTACAAGTCTTGATTAAGCTGCGCGCTTTTCAGACAATGTTTTATCGACTTGTTAAAGTAGAGTACAGCAAGGTGCAAAAACTAGCCATCACTGCAAAATTGCTCCTCCATTGGTGAAGATATACACCTGGGTGTCGTAGTACAAGGGGCAAAGCAGATTTAAACTTTTTATAATTAGCTATGATAAAAGCTGCATTTATTTCTGTCAATCGGAGCAACAGCCAAAAACATGGCTAAACTACACAGAAATAAAACGGATGATCTGTAAAATATGATTTCTGTTTGATGTTTGTTTTGAACCCATGTTTTTGGTGATGAAATCTAACTTAGTTCTACCTTTCTTCTGATTTACAGACTTCGATTTTAACTCTTCCAGTATGGGAAGACGTGTCATGAGTTCCAAATACACCAGAGGAGTTACAATGCAAGTTTAAGAAACAGAAGAAAAGTAGAACTGAGAACTCTTCTTAGATGAGAGGCAAATAAGCATCTCCAATTCTATCCAATTGAGTGGCAGTGATGATCATTTTTTTGTAATTCATAAGTTTTCTTTTTAGGTACTACTTATGAAGTGCAATGCAGTTAATCGAGTTAGAGAATGCGCTAAGCATCATGGGATTAGCAGCAATTATAAACTAATGGAGATTTTAAAAGGTAAAATACTGGAGTTATTGTTCACATTAAAACACTTGGACAACTTAGATGTACCGTATTTGCCAGCAGTAACTCAGCAGCAAACGGAGTTGTTCCACGGCGTTTCCTCCAGTTTTTATGCTGTTTTTAGCTAATGTTAGTCTGTGGGAAATGTATGCTAACAGCTGCAAACTTGGCAGATCGCCATGGTAACTGGATTTTCCCAAACTCTATGGCTGGGTTGCAGGTGACATCACAGCGTTCTAAAGGCCTATAATATTATATAGAGGTAAAATAATTTTGTTTTTGAGGAAATTGTTGGTCTTGTACAGAGAGATCATGGACCCAGTGACTGATATTAATGATCTAGAATGGTTCTAGAATATGATGATGCATTACACTTTCACAAGTCGTATCTAAAAAGAAAATGTATGAATTACAACAATGATCATTAATATCAGTCACTGGGTCCATGATCTCTCTGTACAAGACCAAAAATTTCCTCAAAAACAAAATTATTTTACCTCTATATAATATTATAGAGGTTATTATATCCCCTCCTGGAACCGCCACCTTAATGTGGTGGAGGGGTTTGAGCACCCGAATGATCCTGGGAGCTCTGTTGTCGGGGGCTTCGTGCCCCTGGGAGGGTCTCCCATGGCAAACAGGTCTTAGGTGACGGGTCAGACAAAGAGCGGTTCAGAAGCCCCTTATGAGAGACCAACAGGCCCGGTTAGAACCATGAGGCCGTCCTTCTGCAGGAGGAGCCATAGAGGCTGGTGCAATGTGATTTGGACAGCTCCAACATTTGCCCCCACGACCTGGCAACGGAAAAGTGGAAGAAAATGGATGGATGGATGGATAATATTATAGGCCTTTCGAACGCTGTGATGTCACCTGCAACCCAGCAATAGGAACAACTGGCCCTTCCCTCCATAAGTGTGATATCTATATTAAGCGTGCGCATGACTGCACTTCGGACCCGAAGTAACAACTTTTTGAGTGATTTAGAGGCAGTTGTGGTGAATAGGTTTGGGCTCATTCATTAGGACATGGCTGGAATGGATGAAAATACGTAGTTTTCACATTTTTAAACTCTGTATAGTCCCTTTAAACAGATCTATCAGGTACATGTGTAGCTGCTGTCCTTTCTTTTCTTTTTAGTTTATTTTAATAACACATGCTTTATTTTTGCCAGAGCTCTTTTGTTAGACCCGCTGCATGTGTGTTCCCAACAACACAATGACACTTTTGTGAGTTAACGGACACAAGCGGAGATGAAATGACAGCCTGCCGAGAGGGGAAATGAAGGGAAAAGGGGAGATTAGCTTGTTTAGGAACGCACTGGGCATCTTCTGACAATGACTCACTTTGCTGATTAGCTATTCATCCAGTAATCAGATAATAGCAGAGGGGTGAGAGGTGACGTTGGGGCAAAGAAAGATTCGCACATTTGACGCACGTAGAGAAAGTTTGTTGGTGATGTTGATGAGTTATTGTGGATGGTGGGTAACTAGAAATCTACTGCATGGAATACTCCCTATTTTCTTTCTTTAATCTTTATGAAAGAAAGTGAATTGTAAGAGAAGGTGATTTTAGCTGTGTGGAGAAGAAGGCAAAAACTTGAGGTGATCAGTGTGGGAGGCCATTCTTAATCAAAGCCTCAGTTCCAAGTCGAGTTAGTATCTGAGAACGCTGGACATCTCATTAGGCAACAAATGTACGAGAGTCGAGTTTAGCCCTAAGTGAGCCAGGCTCCAGCTCATTGGATCAAAAACACTCCTAGGCAGCATGCGGCCGCGAATCCTGCATCATCTCTTGCTAATCAGCCGAGCAACGCCGGAGTGGAGATGTGAATCAGTGATGATGAGCGGGCAAGAGTGCCGCCGACTCCCAGATAAACAAAAAGACGCAATTAATCTTAAAGCATGAAGCCAGCAACTCTAGAGGGGCAATGAGTTTAGCCTTACCAAACAAACAGGTTGCCAAGAAAAAGGCTCACTTTTGTAAAAAAAAAAAAAAAAAAAAATCCATTTGCTTTGCTGTATAAAAAGCGTTTTACAAGGTTTCATTGATTGATTGATTGTTGAGCAGGGTGCAGTGCTGCCTCCTAGCCCATACAGTACTTGCCAACTATCCCAATTTGCGCGGGAGACTCACGATTTTTAACCCTATCTCCCTATCTATTTATTTATTTATTTATTTATTTGACAGGGACGTTGCACAACAAATGTGTTGTACAGACCAGAGATAGCTACAAGCTAATTTTCATCTGTAGTCCCTGGGCAGAGGCAAAGTGACAGCAGGTTTATACAGTGGCCAATACGCATTCTTACTTAAGTCCATTCATCGGTGCTCCCGCTCAGTCATTTCTTCCGCTAATCTCCCGATTTTATAGTGAAGGAAACAAGTAATATATAAGGATATATTTGCATGATCTGGCAACCCTATCCTTGAGAAGAATCACTCCCTTTGCCTCTTTGTCATCACTGTCAGCGCACACACAGCCGTGCCGCCGCGCACACACTGACGCTCGGGGGGAAGAGACAGGTATCACACATTCATCGCTCTGTTTATTTTTGTGCTTCATTAGCACGAGGGAACGAGAGAGTCGGTCGGTCAGCTCCTCCCCTCAGTGTTACCATGGAGACATTACTCACACCTTGACTAAATTATATTTAAAAAAATTTAAAAAAGCTGTAGACCTTACAATCATTAGATGATAACATGTAAAGTCTAAGTTAGGTACAGTATATAATATTTTCTGTTCCTATTTTGCAAAAGTATTTTAATTTAATCGAAGATTGTTTTAAATATCTATAGCCTATTTTCCATAGGTTTTTTGTTCTCACTTTTGAGCTCAAGTGCCGTACTTTTCATTCTTAACTGGTCTCCCTACTTATGGTCGTCTGCTCATTTTTTTCTTTGTCCTCAATGGTAAACAGAATAATATGGAATATCAAAGAAACAATATTTCCAGCACATGTTTCCTTCATCGGGAAAATACAAAGTAAGAAATGATTGAATCAATAATGATTGAATCAATAATTACAAACACACCTGGCACAATACACAGATGAAAAAAATCTCCCTATTTTCACAACCCAATGTTGGCAAGTATGCCCTAGCCGCAGGGTTGCCAGGTCTGCAGTGTTCCTACAGAATTGCGTGGGTTTTTATCGTTGTAAATAAATAACTTTCTGTGGGGTTTGGTAGAAATGTTCACCATGTAAAATGTACTATTCACAGCTTGATAATAACTACGTTAGAGAGGGAAATCATGGCAGATTTACAGACTCCTCCTACCCTGCTGTGACAGAGCATGTTCCTAAAAAGGGCATAAAGGCGGGATCTTCACTGTAGACTCGGCCCTCGCAGGGCATGTAGTTCGGTCGTAACCGCGCCTGCGCCGTTAGCTCTAATGCTAAAGCCCTGTCAATCAAAGTCTGGCCCTCATTAATATACAAGATTTCTCAAATCTTTCTTAGAAAATCAGCTTGGTTTTTGTAATCGTAACTAACCTGGCGTTATCACAGGAGGAATATCTAGCTGTAGAAAGTTTAGGAAAATTAGAAACCAGTCTTTAAAGTTGTTTTTAACATGTCTAAAGTGCAATGCTTTCTAATGGGAGACTTGCAGCTATATGGAGGTACTACAGCGACCCTAGTGTCGCGATAACAAAGTACTGCTGCGGCCATTGGTTGAACCACATCATTGGGGGAGCGTAGCGACTTTGTAAGCTAGTAAAATATATTGGGTATTCCAGCCGTGCCGTACGTGAATGGGTTTTATGCGTTTGTTGGGGCTGGTAACCAACAAAACACAATAATTAATAAAGGAAAGCGAGACAAGACAAATTCTCATTTTACTTGCAAGGAGAGGCAGACAGAGATTAAGACTCAGCTACAAACGAAGCTGGGGCTAAACCTCCCTTGTCCGCTCTGAGTTCTCTGGATGCCTCACATTGCATTTTATTCAGTTTTCACGTCCCTAGTATACAATGTACTGCTCTGGTCTAAAGGAAGGGGGTTGCATACCAGAGCAGTAGATAACAATTTGCAAGCACACAGTATCTTACACAGTATTCATTTTTCTCGTCCTTGAGACAGTCCCGGTTTTGGACACACACACGGCTGCTCAATATTTCTGTTTATAAACCAAAATCTGTAACTCAAAGCAGAAGCATTAGTAACATCTTTCCAGTCAGCAGATTATGACGTGTAAGAAAAGCAAAATATAGAGAATAGCAATATTTATCCAACATTTCCCTCCTGTTTATCGATATTTTGATTTTCCGCCACCAACCTCTTTGAGTCCTGTCAATGCTGCCATGGTGTGATTAATAAAGCAGACAGTCTAAAATGCAGAGTTTCGATCATGAGGGGGGCCTTGCCCATCCCAATATTTGGGAACAAGGAATACAGTACTTTCTGGCCAGTGTTCCAAAATGTATGGTCATCGGGGACATCTGTAACCCATACTGGATCGTGTGGGTCGTACTTGCCGGAGTCTATGATCCTTGGGTGTCGGCGGGGTCGCAATGCCCCCTCGGAGATTACGAAAGTCTCACCACCTGCTCGAACTGGTGCACAGATCCCTTTCCAGTTGGCCGGCAGGGTAATGTACAGGGCATTGCTACACATCCAGTAAATGTCTATTTGGGCTATGCATCCCATTTCGTCTGGTGCGTAAACCAAGGTGTACAATTTGCAGCTCTATGTTTTCCCGTACCAGTGGTTGTCCCATTGCTGTAGTTTCCGGGACATGGCGTTAGAATCCTTTTACATCTAGCTTCTGGAATGCTGCCCATTTCAATGGGATTTAGTCCCAGGGTTCTGTTGTTAGCAACACACTGGAAACTGTCCTTTTGGAAATGGCAAACCTTGTCCATATAATGGGGTTGAATAATTTAGAGTCAGGAATTTAGTAAAGTTCCTTCCTGTATATGTAGGACTGGAAAAATGTCTTTACATAATGCTTTTGCCACTGTCATCGCATCTGGAGTTTTGGTAGGAAACAATTCTGTCCATCCGGTAAAGCCATCTATTACCACTAGCAGATATTTCATACTTTTGTTCAGTTGTATAAAATCCATTTGTAATTCTTGAAAGGGGTATGTGGGTGGAGGGAATTTCCCTCGTATAGGCCGAATGTTCCCCTGTGCGTTAAATTTTGCACATGTCAGACATTGCTTACAAAAAATTTTTTTGTAGTTTATAAATCCATAAGTAGTGTAAATAGTATGTACCAGTGATATCATCCCTCCTGTTGAGACATGAGAAGATCCATGGCTCAAAAGTGCTACATATCGGTACAGTTTTTTTTTTTTTTTTTTTGCGAGGATGGCTTTCCCATTTGGAGCAACATAAATTTCTATGGTATTATTTTCACATTACAGTAATCTTTATAAAAACTCTATAACTATACACAGCTCTCAGCCCATGTTGGTGTTTCCTCTATAGCAGTGATTCCCAAAGTGGGGTCCGGGGCCCCCTGGTGGGCCTCAGAGACACTACAGGGGGAGGCCCCCAAAGCTTGTCTACAAAACAACTACATTGAAAAAATTCATTTTAAAAGGTAAATACATTTATTTGGAGAAACGTAATAGTTTGAACCAGTATTTAGCTTTACCATCATTGCTAGATGTTGCTCTTTATGTAATTTTAGCTATAAAATAATAGAAAATTCCTTAGAATAGAGTACATTTTTATGATTTGGGGGCCCAGAGAGATTTCGTATCGATAAGGGGGTCGCGATGTCCCGGACTTTGGGAATGGCTGCTCTACAGGTTTACTTGTTTGACTGCGAAGTTCAGACCAAATGTGCATATGCACAGTAAAGGTACACTGCCGGGGTCTGTATCTAGGCTGTAGATAATATTGCAACAGTTAATTTTTGCAATTCCTGCATAATACATTTTCAATTACTAACAGTGACTTTTACATAAATTATAATCTAGTAGAACACATCTAATAGGCCTGTGTTTTGCTTAAAACAAGAGGAATCAAATCAGCATTTAAGGCTACGTTCACTGCCTACACTCAACAATCATAGTTATTTACTGAGAAAACTTCTCTTTGGCCTCCAAAGTATAGGGCTGAAACAACTAATCGATTAATCGACGACCAATCGACTACCGAAACAGTCGACAACTATTTCAGCAATCGATTAATCGTTTTCTGGTTCACACAGACTCAAATAGAGCAAAAGTGACATGAAAATGTAATATTTTTGATGAAAACCTACTTTGTTTTTATAGTTAGGGTCTGTAGTATTTGTACATTGTAAATTTCATCAATATCTGTCTGTGTCTCATCCAATCAGAATGCAGAATTAGCACCAAGAGCCTCCAACAAACTTTAATTTTAAGTTTACGTCATCAATATGTCCTCAAGCGGTGCCACTCTAGCTTTTTGTGATTAAAAAATGAAAAAAAATATTTTTTTCTACACAATTCACAGCTACAGTAAGCGATTACTCGATTAATCGTAAAAATAATCGATAGATTAATCGATTACAAAACAATTGTTAGTTGCAGCCCTATTCCAAAGCCCTACAGAAACTACAGATCCTCCAAAACTATACAGCGCACATCATCACACAGGCCCCTTAACTCTCACCACATCACTCCCCTCTTACAACAACGTCACTGGCTTCACACACAACAAAGAATCAACTTCACAATACTCCTTCTTGCATTCACAGCACTTCAGACCTGTCTCCTCTGTACGTTTCTGACCTCATACTCACACACACTCTGCTCTTCCTCCACTCTCTCCCTCTCTGTCACCATGGGGCACAGAGCATTCAGTCGCTCTGCCCCGCCCTGGGGAGCCACTCTCCAAATCCAGACACTTACACACACCACCTAGTCACACATGCATCATCTTTTCCAAATCATATCTCTCCACTTACAAAAGAAAAATAAAACCTCTCATTAGTACTTTAAGTACGGACATATGAGTCTATAACCAAAAGCAATGTCTTTTTATTTTATTTAACCTGTTATATTTTATCTATTTCTATTAGTATGCATGTTATCGTTTATTATATTATATATTCTATTATCATTATCATTATCCTCTAGAAGTTAGAAGTTATTCTTAAGATTGTATTTGTTTTATATTTATTATTGATGATTTTTTCTTAGGCCTATCACTGACATTATTTTAAATATTTGCTAGCCCCGGGGCATTCCTGTTCAACCATTTTGTAGTCTTTAGTTAAAGGTGTCGGTGTTTTATTACAGTTTCCCATTTTGGCCCAGTGTTTTGACCTAGGGTCGTCTAATACCGGGTTTCTCAACGTATACACGGACAGTAAAAATCAGTGTTCAGTATTTCTCACTTCGACCTCCGGGGGGTGGAGAAATCTTGTCTATTACATCTGAACACAGTCACTGTATTTCCCCGTTTACTTAATATGTGCAAACTTATTATCGGAAGTTTACACCAATCATTCATTCATTCACACTTTCATTCGCAATCTATTTTATGTCGACTCTTAAAGTAATTTTGAAACTCCCTAAGGAATTTGTTTGGGTTACAATCCCCTCAGTAATTTTGAAACTCTTCCCCGAGTTTGTTTGGGTTACTATCCCCTCAGTAATTTTGAAACTCTTCCTCGAGTTTGTTTGGGTTACTATCCCCTGTCCTGTTTAACTAGTATTATTTAGGACCTTCTTTACGCGTGTTCCTCATTCACACCCCGTTTTTAAAATAAGACATACTCACGTCCTATTCTCTTTGTATTGTCTCACTCCTTCGGTATCCCGTCAGTCCCCGGACTCCTGGAGATGAGATAAAGGCAGCTCCCGGAAAGGGTTTCAGTTGCGGTGGCCACCGTCTTACTGGATTCAGATCGCCTCCAGGAGACCTGGGACCTCTTGGGATCCGGCTCGAAGGACCAAATGTTGGGGCTGGTAACCAACAAAACACAATAATTAATAAAGGAAAGCGAGACAAGACAAATTCTCATTTTACTTGCAAGGAGAGGCAGACAGAGATTAAGACTCAGCTACAAACGAAGCTGGGGCTAAACCTCCCTTGTCCGCTCTGAGTTCTCTGGATGCCTCACATTGCATTTTATTCAGTTTTCACGTCCCTAGTATACAATGTACTGCTCTGGTCTAAAGGAAGGGGGGTTGCATACCAGAGCAGTAGATAACAATTTGCAAGCACACAGTATCTTACACAGTATTCATTTTCTCGTCCTTGAGACAGTCCCGGTTTTGGACACACACACGGCTGCTCAATATTTCTGTTTATAAACCAAAATCTGTAACTCAAAGCAGAAGCATTAGTAACATCTTTCCAGTCAGCAGATTATGACGTGTAAGAAAAGCAAAATATAGAGAATAGCAATATTTATCCAACAGCGTTTTTTTCCACATATTTTTGGATGGGTTTGGCCACTTATACCTGGCAACCCTGCCCAGCCATGAGCTCACGTGCAGCTCTGTTGCTAAGCATTCGCAAAACAGGACAACGGACATGAACATAGGATGGACAGAAGGTCCACGTGTGCCCATACCCATTTCAAACACAGAGCATAAATGAGCCGTGATGTGTCATTTATATATCAAGCATATTGGGATTACAGTAGGATTTTTTTTTTTTTTACACAGCAGCGATGATGCTGATTCTTTATGTTTCAGAATGTGAGATAAGTGCGGCACATGCAAGACTGCATAAAGCATCATGTGATCAAACATAATTAGAGGTTTTTGAGACCGTAATCTGACAAAAATGATAACACAAGAAACTATCCTTGCCAACTTTTTAACATATTACCTTTTGTTATTGTTTAGAAGCATCACACTGTTGTGGATAGATGTGGATATCAAGAGGTAGCTGCTCCTCCACAAACACGCCTCATCTTATGAGCTTCAGACTGTTTGGAGATGTAATTTTAAATGTTGTAAGTGTGGAAATGTCCAGCTGTCTGGACTTGATTGACTCGGTTTAATTATTAATTAGTTCCTGTTTAAGTTGATTACAATTTGACAGAGTTTGGCTACTGACTGCAATCTTCTAGGAACTCAGTTACCGGCCTGGTCCTGGAGAAGTCAATGCTGTGTTTGGGTAAAGACTCTTAAAGATTCTTGTGTATATGACTAAAAAATTATGGGTCAAGTTTATCAGCCTAGCTCAGGGGTGCCCATTACGTCGAAGTCCAGTAACTCGCCCACACAAACCGGGTCGATATTGGAGTCCTGTCACTTGACACACAGAACGAGCGTTTGATACATTCTGTTTACACACAGGAATGCCTACAAGCACAAGGGATCCGTGAGCAACAAACAACAATATAAAACTATATAAATATATACAACTATACAGTATAAGTACAAAACAATAAAAACAGCATGTTGAATGCTGTTGCAGCTGTTGCGACTCCGTGTAAGAGACTGATATTGTCACTTACACTCTTGTGAGACGAAGAGGAGGAGACAGGTAAACCCATATAATGCATCCATCCTACCTGTTGAAGGACAGAAACTGAGTGAACGAGTAGTTTGTTGTTAGATGTGAGCCAAAACAGTTAACTTAGTTCAAGCCCTGAGCGTTCCCATGGAGCTCATGTCACTCACCAAAAGAGATGAAGATATAATAAGCCACAATTTACATTTAATTTGGGGATAATTAATTCGGGCAGTATGAGACATCGTTAACATTTAGTCCAGGTCTAACAATCCATAAAAAAAATCAGCTGCGTTAATGATAAATAATGACAGAATATAACATTGTGCCACTTTGTCACAAATATTTGTTCATAATAATAAATAAAAAATATATCAAGTTAATTAATGTTCTCTCTTTGTTTGTTTGTTTCTTATGCAGTATTATACATTATAGTTGAAGAGGAAAATTCTAATTAATAAATTAAATCAATAATAACAATCCTGATAAAAACTCTTCCTTGTGACCTTTCGAGAGACCTGTAGAGCTCCGGGCCTCGCTGACTTTGAATGTTGCTCGCTGGCTAAAAAAGTGTGGGCAACCCAGCCAGGCTCTAAAAAACAAAATAAGTTGTGTTTTTAAAAGTTGTTTTCATTACTTTGTCGTTTGTTTTGTCAAAGGTGGCGGGCAGCAATAGCGTGGTGCACTACTGTCAGTGGCTGGAACACTCTTCAGACATTGACAGATATGGCATGACCGTTCTGAGGCATAAAGTGAACTCTCACATGCAGCTTTCAATTGATCACAGAGGTACTACTGCCTTGTTACCAGCATTTAAGGTCTTGCTAATGAAAGCACATTTACTTACCACTACTGGTGCTTGTGATATTACGGCAACTTACCACACCTGAAACCATCGAGTTGTCTTTTCCCTCTTTGAAATATCAAGCATACCATTTGAGACAATGGCCTTTGAAATAGTTTCCATGAAACCGTCAATGACCCGAGCAGGTACTAAACAAGTCTTGTGTTAGCTACCAAGGTCGGCATGCGTGTTAAGGGTACGGCACATTTCTACGAACAAAACCTTGTAAATTCATAAGGACATAGAAAATACAGTCACAAAGTTTTTCCCTTTAAGTGTATTCACAAGTGAGTAAAAAATAAATGGTCTTTGCTGTTGAGGCGTGTTGTCAGCGCATATTTCTACAGCTGTCACGCCGAACAAGGCTGCAGCCGCTCTTTGTTGTTGGCTGAGATGAGACATGATTGCCTGCGAGGACATTTCGACACAGGCAAATTAATTGTAATAAGGCCGGTCTGGCGCATGTGTGGGCTCTGACAGGCCCGTGGGTCCCTGCACCAGCCATATAGTGGAGATGTAATCTGGCTCACCTACATACACATCTGCTCTGATTAATCGCCTGTTTTGCACCGCACATACATTTCATTATCGGCTTTAAGTGGGTGAAAACAAGCAGGACGGGGAGACCGGCCGTGAGGGCCAGTGACGAAGGCGTGAAATCTGACTTTGTATCAGCTGTTATAGGAGCGAGCGCCGCAGGTGGGGTTACTCGTTCTGACCTCAAGAACATTTAACGTTATGCAACCACCTGCTGACCTCAAGAGGCAGAAGTCAAATCGGTGCCAAGAATGGTAACATAGAGGGGAATATAATATGTAAGGAAGGGTTTCTGACATACCAAAATGCTTAAATCGATATTTAATACAGGCTACTTTTTCTTACAATAAAGTTAGTTCACACGGCTTTTTTCTGTTATGGCCACCATTTTGAGGAGTTTTCACTGTTCAAAGCAATATCTGGTTCTGAATTCTTAGTTACTATATGTTGCCAGCAACCACATATTTCATCACTCTGTACCAAACCATATCACCATTCGCGACACCATGCAGTTAAACTGAATCTGAAGCCTCTTGTTGCCTTTATGGCATTCTTAAATATGAGGCAATAATGATCAGTGTTTTAGTGGGGATAGAGCCAAAGGTTTGCAATGTTAATTCAAGTCCTTTCAAATGCATGGTTGATTGATTAATACCACTACTTTTTAAAACTATATTGAACAAAATATTTCATCTCCGTCTTCAGGTATTTAATTGGCAAATAAGACACTGAACATTAATGTAGTAGACTTTGTTTCATGTGGATTACAGATATTAACCATAACATTGGTCAAAAAGATCAATTCTACCAAAGGATTCTTACCTGATCCCACCCCATATACCAAACTACAGGCTTTCAGAACATTATGATGCCACATGAATGCAATATGCACAAGTCGCTTTGCTTTATATTAAGGATTTTGAATGTGTGCTTCATTCCAACAAGCCTATCTTGTTCCTCTGACATTATCGACATGGAGCGCATCGGTACAACGATGGGAGCTGCGAGTTCCAAAGGTGGTTTCTCACCTGATGATTTTGCTTCATTGGTAGCACAAGCGCCGTCTCATTTTGAAAAGTCAGTTCGTCTTTGCTTGGTAATTTGCCCGGAGAAGTTGGTGTATGCTGCCTGTGTAAATAATTGCACCTGTGTGGAAAAGGTTTTCGCGAGCTGCACAGTACCTGCTAAATAATGCAAATTCCACAAAGGCCACTTATAGAAAGTTTTAGACCTCACAGAGAAACAAAACACAGCAATATTTCCGGAATCATTTTATCTTCTTATACATTATAGCTGCCTCCTATTGTAAGCTGCTCATTAACGTTACTGCAGCTCATATTCAAGATTCAAGATTTTTTATTTGTCAAAACATGTGAATGATTTGAAATTATATTTCTCTCATCCTTGATTATGGAGCGGGGGGAGGAGGGAGGCCAGGGAGTAAATAATTCCTTTCATATTGTGCCTCATATGGTCTGTAACCATTTCTCTTTACAGTCTTTTTCTCCTGATGACCTTCAAAGAGGAGACTGAAGAGTGCTCACACCGGGAAGCTGATCAAGTTTCCAAGAGCTTTTGCAGATAGAATTTTCATGCTTTAGCTGAGAGGGGGGGGGGAAACCTACTACAGGGAACTGAATTCTCCCAAACGCTAGCCTTGAGGGGGATTGAAAACTCCCCCACATACCTGATGAAGGATGAACAGCCATTCAGTCGTTTTCAAATACATTTGAGATCCCCTTGTCCATCGCTGCTGCATTGATTTCATGATGTCCTTGCTTGTCAAGAGCAAAGCATTACGAAATTTAAGTGAAACTCGAAAAGAAGAATGGAACGGATCTTTTCATCTCTCTCACTTTCTTTTGTGTGCAATGGAGGTCTGCGCGTTCACTGTGGAGCAACACTGCCATCGCCTGGTGGCCTTGGAGATTTGCCGTCACAAACTGAGGCTGTAGCAGAGGGCAACAAACTTGGGAGAAGGAGCAGCCGTATGCAGGTCTGGTATCGTGCCTTCGGAGCGGGGAAACTTCAAATGAAATGGGTCAAGGAGATTTAGATCTGGGCCATTATTGTCAGAGAGAACAATGAGCGCAGACTGTGGAGTAATTGAGAGAAAAGGGTAAGCATTTGTCATGTTGGTTTGAGAGTGGCTTCGGCGCATTCCTAATAGGGTTTCACACAAATTACAAAGAGGATATTTGCTTTATTACAGCGGGCGCCATATTTGCACTGGCCAAGAATAATTCATTTTTGTCAGAGCCTGATGAAGACGTCCTCGGTGCAGTCTCCACTGCACATCAGCTGCGCTCATGCAGCCTATGCATTTTAATTATTACATGAACTGGAGCAGTATTCATTTGGAGAGCAAGGTTTATTTTAGATTTTAGTCTTTTAATTAAAATTTTAATTGAAAAAATATACAGTATTTGTCCACTTAGGGAGAAAAATTAGATTGGACAAAGCTTTGGCCAGTAAGATATTATACCAGCAACCGTTGAGTGAGTGAACTCTAGCCTATCGCTGTGCCCTGCTGCCAAAACACGTCAATTAGACATTAATTTTTCATCAAAAAGTTCAAGAAAATGTGGTTGGAGTTTCCTACGACCCCTGAAATAAGCAACAGCTGAAATGTTTCCGTACTTCCTCGTGGCTGCCTGATGCCTATGGGATATTACTGTGCTCCATTGAGGTTTCCATTTATTTGTGCTGCTATAAACACATATTACAGTGTTATCCACAGCGCTTCAGGCAGAATCCACACATTATTCTATGCATCTATAATGGTTCTTTCCCCCATAGTGTGGAGGTTGATCCCACTATACTAAAACCACTCTCTTGTGACACAAACAACTCAGCATGAGCCTTCTCCAAATCCCTGCTATTCAGAGAGTGCAGTTGTAAAGGTGCGTACAGACCAAACGCTGAAACACCACCAACTTCCATGTTAACCCTATGTAGACGTGCTTCGACGCGCTTCGAAATGTCAGCAAAGCCGTCCGCGTGTATGAAGCGTTGCAAATGCGAGCAGATGAGGATAAACGCGCGTCAAAGCCAGTGAGAACAGCGCGGTACAGAGCAGGGATGCCGCGCCCACTGCTTCATGCACTCAAGTAATCCAATCTACACGTGTGTTCATTTACGCCTTGTTAACCAATCAGGGACTGGGCTCAAATAGTGAGCACAAGCGTCACCTGTTACCTGCAGCAGTGGCGCAAAAAGGGCATACGCAATATATGCCTTGGATAGGGGCGCCGAAAGTGATGTGTCGGTCGCGAACGATCCGGCTCTTTTGAACGAGTCTTTACAGTGAACGATATGAACGGGTTCGCGGAGGTGACGTTTTTTTGTTTTTTATTCCTCTTTGGGGGAGAGGCGTCACTTTAGTTGTGCATGCTTATTTTGCGAAACAAACGTCACTGCTGGAGTGGGGCAGAGAGGAGTGCAGAGGGACTGTCATCTCCACCGCTACTGCTGCAGCCCCACGAGGAGCTCAAAGTGAGCATAAGGCAACACGTTTGAGAGATAAAAGACCTAATGAAATAATAAACACGGTTACAGAGGAGATCGCGTTGAAGCAAAACACCTCTTTCACTTGCGTTGTTTTCTCCCCTCTTGCGCGAGGCAGGGAGAGAGAGGGTGAAGTGGAAAAGTTACGTGAATGAAGCAACAGAAGCTTAATCGGGCCGTGTGATTGTTATTTTGTGATAACAAACTCTATAGAGGGAAATATCGATGTTATATTGTGTGAAATAGTGACATTTTCGTTAAAATAAAGTCAATTCAGAGGGTATTTATTTTCTTTAAAAAAAAAAAAAACTATCAAAGAGCCGTGTGTGTGTGTGTGTGTGGGAGGGGGGGTAGTTGCGCCCCTGACCTGCAGCATGGAGGACAAGTTGATCATCGTGGTTTGCGCTCGGTCTGAGTTGTATGACTCGCCTCCTAATTATGACGCTTGCAAAACTTCACGCGCCAGCAAACAGGCGTTTCTCGCGAGTGTGAAGCGGCAATGTTTGGCGTCCAACTAGAGGCTGAAGGAGCGTGGACGCACGTTCGGTCTGAACGCACCTTAACATACACATACAGAGCCTTATTTTAACTGGGCCACCACATGTTGATCGAATGGTGGTGCAGTGAAGAAGGTCCCAGATTCAACTGTCGCGCCCTTTTTTGTGTAGATGTTGTTCCTGTGGCCTTGTAAGTTTCCTCCTGGTGCTCCCCTGAAAAAGAGATTAAGAATCGCAATGGGACTTTCATGGTTACTAAAGGTTTTGCAATGATTAATCATACGAGGTTTGGGCACCGACCAGCTGCTGATGCTACTATTTCATGCACGATGGCACAGTGGTTAGTGCATGTGCTTCACCGAAAGAAAATCCAGAGTTTGGATAATACAATTACTCAAAATGTGTATTCTAAATACGTAAGAGCGGTACTCGTACGAGTAGCGGTACCCGTTACTCCCCAACACTGCGTAGCTTACCAACACCATGTGTGAAGTGGATGTAAACTGTTCCATAAATAAATTCCTTACTTACTTATTGACAAGGAAGAACTCAATCAGTAAATAATCATGGGGTGGCTAAGAGTGTGGGTGAATAAGTAAAGTGGGAAACTAGACAATATGCCATGTTGTGGTCATGATTTCTTTGTAAAACAGGTGAGGTGAAGTATAAAAGTGACAACATCATAACTTCTAAGAGCAGTTACAAAATGTACATCAGGCATGCAGCTGATGGAGACCAGCACGGGGCGGATGAATTCAACAAACATTTCAACCGGTTTGATTCTCCCCCTACTCCCTCTGCCCCCTCCCTGCTCCCACCTCTTCACACGTCTCAAGCCAAGTGGACACTGACCCCCGACTACCTTCACCTGCCTCCAGCCCCGGGCACCCACGTCTCCAGCCCCCATCATACGGACTTCCTCCAGCACCTGCCCCACCCCCGGTGTTCTGATTTCGACAGAACACCAGCAGTCCACCCCAGTCCCCCACTCACTCCCCCCTCTCAATGACCAGGTGAGGAGAGAGCTGAGGCGACTGAAGCAGAGCAGAGCAGAGCAGTCGCGACAGCGCTTCTGTCAGTCTCCCCCAGGGGAAACTGAAGCTACTAACATAGCTTACCACCACCGAGTATGGAGTGAATGTAAAATGCTCTCATGTAAAGCGCTTTGTGACCATGTCTGTGAAAGGCGCTATATAAATAAAGATCTTCTTCTTCTTCTTCTTCAGAGGAAAGCTACAGGACCAGACGGCATCAGTCCCAGGCTGCTGAGTACCTGTGCAGACCAGCTCTCCGAGGTCCTCAGCCACATCTACAATCTGAGCCTCAGCCTGGAGAAGGTCCCCATCCTGTGGAAGACCTCCTGTGTGATCCGGTTCCTAAAACAGCGCACGCCAGGGAACCGGCCCACTACAGACCAGTCGCCCTGACTTCCCACCTGATGAAGACCATGGGGCGGCTCATCCTCACCCACCTCCGCTCTGTGGTGAGCTCCACCCTGGACCCGCTGCAGTTTGCCTACAGACCCAACATCAGAGTAGAGGACGCTGTCATCTACCTGCTGCAGCGGGCGCTCACCCACCTGGAGCTCGTGAGGAGCGCTGTGAGGGTCATGTTCTTTGACTTCTCCAGCACTTTCAACACCATCAGACCGGTGCTGCTGTGAGGGAAGCTGGAGGACGCAGGAGTGAATGAACATCTCACTGCATGGACCATCCTCACGGACCGACCACAGTACGTGCGGCTGCGCAGCTGTGAGTCTGAGGTGGTCTTCTGCAGCACTGGGGCCCCTCAGGGCACCGTCCTCTCACTGTTTCTCACCATCTACATATCGGACTCCACATACAACACGGACAGCTGTCATCTGCAGAAGTTCTCTGACGACTCCGCCATTGTGGGCTGCATGTCTGAGGGGATCGAACTGGAGTACCGGTCGGTGATCATAGACTTTGTGGACTGGTGTGAGCGCAACCACCTGTGCTTGAACACCAGTAAGATGAAGGAGATGGTGATCGACTTCAGGAGGAAGACACTACCACACACGCCGCTGAGCATTCAGGGGTAGGACCTGGAGGAGGTGGACAGCTTCAAGTACCTGGGAGTTCACCTCAACAATAAACTGGACTGGTCAAACAACACCAACTCCCTGTACAAGAAGGGCCAAAGTCGCCTCCATCTTCTGAGGAGACTGAGGTCCTTGGGAGTGAGCAGGCCTCTGCTCAGGACTTTTTATGACTCTCTGGTAGCCTCTGCTATCCACTATGCTGCCGTGTGCTGGGCCCCGGACAGCACAGAGCGGGACAAGAACAGACTGAACAAGTTGGTCAGGAGGGCCAGCTCAGTCCTGGGCTGCCCCCTGGACTCTGTGGAGGAGGTGAGGGACAGGAGGTTATTAGCCAAGCTCACCTCCATCATGGACAACACCTCCCCACACTACACGGGACTGTAGAGGAGCTGAGCAGCTCTTTCAGTGGTAGACTGAGACACCCTCAGTGCAAGAAGGAGCGCTACCACAGGGCCTTCATCCCCACTGCTGTCAGACAGTACAACAAGACTGTAAAGTAACATGTGCAATAACCCCCCTTTGCAAAATAGGTGCAATAATCTCTGTATCAGCTCCACTTATTGACAACCTGCACTAGGACTGTAAACTTTGCACCTCGATATTCTACTTTTTATAGTCTGTTCTAATTTTTATTCTATTTTTATTTATTCTTATTTCCTTATTGTTATAATTCCGCCCCTTAAGATGTTTGCTTTACTATTGTACATAAGATACCTCTTATTTTACTATTTAACTGTTTGCACATTTCCTCTCTATTTTGCACACCCTGAGTGATCTTATTGAATGCCGAATGTAACAAGTGAATTTCTCCGTTTTGAGATCAATAAAGGATTATCTTAGCTTATCTTAGCTCCACTGAAACCATCTAAGTGCATCAAAACAATGAAACACGTGCTCATCAACAGTGAAGGTACAATAATTTGTGTCTCGACAAAACACTTGCCTCTAAACACCTGTTTAACGTCTTCCTGACTAAGCCTAAAGTGTGATCAAGCTACAGCCTCCGCCAGTTTGCCCAGTGTTTCTCTATGCTGCATTTGTTTTGTGAATAGTTGTGCATTATTTTGCTTACAACTGTGCTTTTTGGCATTTCAACTTGTGATCAACTGCCTCCAATGCTAGTTACTTTTTTTTCTGGAAGGTACCTTTGCTAACTCATGATTCTTAGTGCAAAGGTCCCGTTCTTGAATCGTCTTCTATAAAATGCTCCCAAACACTTTAGCGAATACAATCTTTGGCGCAAGTAGCATCTACCCCACTTACAACATGGGCATACCATCTCCTCGAGCTGTGCTGACCATATACCTTCACCCAGCAGGCACACTGATCTTGAAGGGTCCCATGGGCGAGCCTTGGTTGGGGGGTGGGTCACCATAGTACATAGTGATTATTATCAATGTGATCTCTGTCTCGGGAGAGCTGAGAGGAAATTGGCACTGGGTGGAGAAGAAAGAAGGCTGCCAGGGTCATTTAGCCCTGGTCCCTGTGGCTTCAGGAAAGTGTCCAGAGTGTTTATGTCAAGTGTCAGGCAATGGACACGCTCTGGTCCGATGTAGGGTCATGACCGCATCAACCTTCAGCTGCGCAGCAAGAAAAGACCCAAGACTGTCTATCCACCAACTCCATACGAATCATGCTATAAACAGAGGACATGTTTTAGGAAGTAATTGTGCCCATAAATGCTGAAGTTTAACCACCAATAAAAGGAATCTGGGGATTCCTTGAGGCAGGCAGGAACATAGCAGGGGGTACAGTGATTATAAATTCAGATAAAAAGCAAAACAAAAGATGAAACAGTGATGCTAAACACTGAACCAACTTTTTCCTGCAGATAAGGTTGTGGGCAGAGATAATTTTCTTTACACTTTGATCTGAATACTTTAAAGCAGTACTAAGTAGCTTGCTTACTTTAATAAATCCTTTCCGTAGTCCCTCTGGGGGACTGGGTAATACAAGTGTTAATGGGATGAATGGAGGGTCTTTCATCTCCCCCTGGTGTCTCTGGCCAGAAAACTACAATTGCAACTGTGCCTGCACCGGGTCGGCGCCACCAATACACACTAGAGGAATCACAGAGAAGAAGCTAACAGGCTAACGGGCAACGCTAACTGCGGGCAGAGCCACATAAACAGTATTGACAGCCAAGTTTGAGTGAAAAAAATATCTCCAGTGTGTAATTAGATGTACAATATCCCTCTCTCCCTTTGTCTTTTCTGTCAGCGTAGTTTTTACTCTCATGGACAATTAATGAGTAAAAAAACGCAACATGCTACGACACTTGCAGTGGCGCTTATGGACTCTAGGGGCATGAGTTACTTAGTTCTGCTTTAAAAAGAAAGTTTTAACAATGTTTTCCAGTAAAAGGTGAGGGTTTGAGGGCATTTTTAGCCATAATTTGAACTAAACACATCGTCTAAATAATTGACAACACTCTTGAGATACGGGTACTCAGAGTGTAAATGAAAGCCCCAGTGTGTACGAAACATCTCAAAAGTACCATTGCCCTACAATGCAACATCAGTTGCCTGGCCTGCCAGACACTCCTCCTTTCTGTTCAAAAGAAGAACCGTCTGGGCGGCTGCTCGCAGCCAATCATTTCACGATTTGACCCACATCGGTCCAATCACACACCAAGAGACGGAAGCCGTCACCTGTCACCACCACGCACTCTTCCAAACATTAAAGATGGCGGCCGATACACTGTTTTCTTCGGCTCTTTCGTCTGTTTTAAATCATTTGGAAAATATGAAATCCCTAAAACCGGAGCAAGAAACAGCGTTCGAAGCGTTCCTCGTAAAAAAGGACGTTTTTGGAAAGGCTTTATGCCGCTTGTTACTGCAACGTATCTAGCGTTGCTCTAATTGGTTGATGCCGTCTGTCAATCACGTCCACCGGGAAATTGTTGAGATCACGCTCGCTCCCAGACTATATGTCTTTGAAATATCTATGAAAAGGCATGTCGTTTGGCAGGCCAGGCAACAACATCAGCAGTAGACATTTGATATTGCTTGGTTGTTTCAGATGAATGTGTTTAAAATGAACAAAAATGGACGCTACAGTGGACCCGGATCCATTCACTCACTCCATCTACAGTACAGTATGTAGCCATAGCTGCCTATAGGAGGACTGACAGAAGTTACCCTATCTGCAAAATGTTCCACAAGAAAGAACCTTACCCAATCAAAGTCTCACAATCAGTTAAATCGAAATTAGCATAATCCCGCTCTCTGTCACAATCTGAAAAACTCCAAATTCAAACAGTGAGTAAAAAATCTCGCTGGACTAAATCAATGTTGGGTCGGAGAGGAAGCCGTTGACCCCGTCTTGATGAGCTCATTTCTCCAGGGCAGGTCCTGGACACACTGTATGCAAACAACTCAAATATTTATCCAGCAGACAAACCTGGCAGCAGTGTCAGTAACTCAGAGAGGTCATCCCAAGTCAGGAGAAATCCATAATACAGAATGTAGTTCTCCTATATGGCATCCAGCTTCACCTTCTGCATGAATATCAACAAGCATTTACAAAACTAATTTAATTGAGAATGAAAAAAATAAAAAATAAAATAAAATGACTGTACTAACCTAAATGTTTTACCTAATCAGAAAAGTGTAATTGAGTTGTGATTATTTGCTAAGAAACTAACAATATCATTGGCGATATCAGTGGCAGAAATGAACCTGAATACTTGGAACGAACGCACCGTAATATGAATTGGCGACGTGTCCTCCACTTAGCAAGACTTCCCAGCGAGGTGCCGATAGGAGTAATTATCATTCACTTCTAATTACAGCTTATTTAGATGTTCGACACTGCTCCGAGTGCGCCGCTGTCACTCACGCAGAATGGGATTAGCATGAAAGAACGGGCCACAGCTTCTGTTCGCGAACGCCCAGAGGTGATACAAGGAAACCACTTGAAAGCCTCTTCTAGATATGACTATTTCCGATCGAGTCTGCGCATTAGAAAATGCACAATTTCAATTACAACACAAAAAGGATAGCAGGCAGTAGAGTAGAAAGAAATAGGTTAAGTGCTTTATCTCAAGAAGAAAGGCTGCAAGATATGAGAAATAGTAATAGCTATTTGATAATAACTACCTTGAATATTGCGATATTTTACAAGAACATTTCAACAAAATATAGCCGCAAAGCGGCGATTATCGGCCCTCGCCGAGCGCCCTGCCTAAAGCAAGGGGGCGCTTCGCGCCCTTTTGTCTCCCTCAATCTAAAATTATGGTATTGCTACTGCCTTTATGTTTGTTTTTTACTTTTTTCCCAAGGGTCTTAGTTTTAGGATTTTTGGAATGCGCTAACGCGCACTCCGCGCTTAATTTTGACATTATACAGAGAAAAATTAGTATGAATTTGTATCACACTATATCTGCAAACTGAAGCATATTTTTACATTTTACTTAGGGCTGCGGCCGCGCCGCAGAAAATCCACAAAGGTTATCCAAGTACTTTGTATAACCTTTGGTTCCTCACTTCTCGCTGAATTATGGAGTTTAACATTTTTCCATCAGAATAAAATGGGATGTTCTGGTCATCGCTACGGCAACACCGTGAAAAATATGGCATGGGTGTAATTGATCGGAACGAACAAATAGAATTTTGTGGCAAATTATTTATATTTTCGTAAAACTAAAATTTGTACTCTCCATATAATTCCTATAGGGGGCGCTATCGCGCCCAATTTGAATTTTGCCAAATGAAAGTGTTTAGGACTGAGACTTTAACAACTGATAACAAAATGAGCGAAATCGGGCTTCATATGTGCGAATGGGAGCCATTTTTTGTTTGCGAAAAATCTCAAAATACTTCGCATAAAAACCGTAAAACTTAGAAAAGTAATTTGGATAACTTTTAAAGTTCTACTTCTTAAGATTATTTTCCACACAAAATTAGGTCGTTCCGATAAACGCTCTAGGAGGAGATAGATTTTGTACGAAGTGAAAAATAAAGGCGGATTCCCGCTTCGCGGGCTGTCATCCAAAATGGCCGACACCCAATATGGCGGACGGCGTTGCCGTAATAATATTTTTTGCTCAACTTGTCATGATGCACGTCTGTACCGATTTTTAGGATTCTACGACAAACTTCATTTTTGGCCAAGTCCTATCTCGCAATGTTAAAAAATTAGTTTGCACTTTGGGGGACCACTTTGTACCGTCCAATTACAATGTTCGTTTTCTGATACATGTGCACGTGCACGGAACGTGCACGACGAGAGGAGTGCGTTAGTGCATGTTTGAGAGGAGGCGAGCGCTTCGCGCTCGTTTTGTGCGCTCCGCACACTTTGGGGAGTGCACTCCGCTTCGCTCCGCGCACTCTATACGATTACAAGAGCCCCTTCGCCAGCCCTGATGGCGCTCGGGCCTAAATATGTTCCATTAAATCTATTATTAAAACTGGAAGATTTATAATATAGATATTCTGTCACATGCGAAAACGTAAATTTGGCAGTACCTATTGTGGAGCCCTAACAATTATTTACCGTATGGTTCAGTCACCATCATGGAAGCACGGTCAGAAGGAAAGTTAGAAATGAAGAACATTCTGAGCTACAGCAGTTGCAGACAGCCTGAAGCTCTAAGGCCACTCAATAAAAAGAAAACAAGTATAGTTTGATCCTTGGGTCAGAGAAATATGTCTTTGTGGACAGTGGTGATCTCTGATGCGCATGGAGTAGGTTATAAATTAAATATGAAATCAATTTAATAAGATAGGAGAAAATGTTATGGAGCTTTTCACATGACACAAGTCACCCAAAGTGCCTAACAAGTGACAATTTTCCATCCCTACTCGGTGGTGGTGGTTTATAGCCACAGCTGGAGTAGACTGACCTGCTGCTGCACACATTTGCGCCATGGGACCTATTTAGCAGGCACTCACTCAGGCTATCTGGTATTGCCTCACGCTCTCCCATCCAGGGACTAAAGAGGACCAACCTCCCTTAGATCTGAAAACAAATGGCATTCACACGTTGGTATGGCCAGAAATAATGATCTTATTGCAGTAACCCCAGGTCCACTGACCAACGGAGTAAATACTTCATTATGGGAGTTTGAAAACATAAAGTACATGAAGTAGTTGTAATACACCATCTACTATACTTGCTCCAAGTTCATTTCTGTCATCTTCTGATGGTTCAAATACTGCAGTTTTTAATATTCATGCATTTTGGATACATTTTCATATAATGTAATTTATTTCGTCTCCTGGAACCGCCACCTTAACGTGGTGGAGGGTTTGAGTGCCCCGAATGATGCTGGGAGCTCTGTTGTCGGGGGCTTCGTGCCACTGGTAGGGTCTCCCATGACAAACAGGTCCTAGGACAGGTCACACAAGAGCGGTTCAAAAGCCCCTTATGAGAGACCAACAGGCCCAGTTAGAACCATGAGGCCGTCCTTCTGTGGACCCACCACCTGCAGGAGGAGCCATAGGGGCTGGTGCAATGTGATTTGGGCAGCTCCAACAGCTGCCCCACGACCCGGCAACAGACAAGTGGAAGAAGATGGATGAATGGATGGATGGATGGATAATGTAATTTGACAAAACAATGTGGCACACTCACACAATGGATCCAGTGTATTTCAACGACCTTTCATGTCAGTATTTAGAAGCAGAAAAGCAAATTCTGTAACTTACTCATGAATTGAATTGAGATTATTGCTTCATTGTACTACAAGCACATGCTCTATGAGTCAATAGTGCACTTCTAACAGAAATACAGTCCGATAACAACTTCTGACAGCGTTGCTCCCTTGCTCTTTCAGCCAGAACGACTTGTAGCTTGGCGCTGACTCCTGCTCAAACTTGTGCGCACTCACCAGCTGTTTCCCTGCCGCCTTCCTCTCCCCGAGACCCAACTTTCCATGGAAGCTGTCCAAAACTTCTAAGACCTGTAACCCAGTTCGACAGCCTGTCTGTTACTTATGCAACACAAGAATTCTCCTTAATGCAGCAGGAGTACTCTAAAGCTCCTCACTAAAAAAGGGAAGCGGCGGAGTAAACAAAGCCTGTTGAGTGCCAGGGCCATAATCCCAGGTTCGATCTGAGGATAGCTCGGGGTCTGAATCACTTTTCACTATCTCTAAACTGTTTACTGATGGAGTTCTGTCAGAAACCTGCGTATACATAACAGGCAAATTGTTTTACATAGCAACCACAAGGCGTATTACCGCTATGACTGCCACATGTGAACCTGTTACTGGGGTCATTTATGTTTTAACCTCTTAACCCCGCCTGAACTGAGCACATTTTCTCCAGTTTGGCTTTACCCAAATCTAAAAACTTCTTCGAATAAAAGCATCAAAACAGCAACTTAAATGTGACCGAAACGTGGCGACAACATAAAAAAAAACACAACTAAAAAGTGACAAAAACGCTTCCAAAATGTGACAAAACACGGCGACAACGCGACAAAAACGTCACGAGATGTTTTGTAGGTTTTAGCTTTCAAATGAGGCGTTACACTGGCTTATTAGGCTGTAAACTTCAGTCCAGAAGCTTTTAGATTTGGGTAAAGCTGAACTGGAGAAAGTGTGCTTGGTTAAAGGTGGGGTTAAGAGGTTAATAATCCTTTGTACCAGTGCAGGGTGCTTTTCTGGACACTCAAAGATGCGTAACGTTATTCATTCACTACACACTGGTAAGCGGTTACTGTAGCTACCGCTGCCCTGGGGTAGATTGACGGAAGCGAGGAAGATGACTCACTCTACCATCTGAGCCACTGTCGCCCAAAGTTCTGTCAAGTTAAAAATTCATCAGTTCTGTCAGGAAAATTACTAAAATATGTAGCACAGGCAGAGGCAAGTCATATTTTTATGCTTTTTAATGCCAAATATAATATTTCAATGCCACAAACACAAACATCATATTTCATTTCTTAAAGATTTGCAAACATTTGATCAAACATAGGAAACGTTTGAGCAAAACAATGTGGTAAATTTGAGCCAAAACTGCAACTGAATATGTTTTATTTAGACCATAATGTTAGTGTTTTTGATAAACTTATACATTACAAATTGTTGAGCAATGTCATAATTTTCAAGAAAGTCATAGATTCAATGCCAGTTTAAATCCAGTGAAGACATTTAAGGCCTTCATATTGGCACATATTATTTAACCCTGTAGTATAATGACTGTGATGTTTACATTTTTTTTTTTTTTACAATAAAAAGCATTCAACTGTTTTGCTCAATCTATAGTTTGTGTTACACCATTTAAATTACACAGTTACATTTACAAAACAAAGTGTAAGCCATAAACACCTGATATGTTAAGTGATTTCCGTTTATTTGATATTAATTGTTGAAGCCTTTTCAGGTACAGTGTGCATTCAGTTATTCATGGCAACAAAATCCTGGTCAAATCCTCCTTTTTACAGATGATAAAAGCTCTCTTTTATTTAAAAGACTGGCCTTGGCCATATTGTTATAGCCTGGCCTTTGCCATCCATAAACTCCGGTCAATTATAATTAGGGATGGGTATCATTAAGGATTTATCGATACTACTACTCTTATCGATACTCCTTATCGATCCGGTACTTTAACGGTACTCTTATCGGTACTTTAAAGGGGAAAACAAGTTAGATAGAGGCTACTGTATAAGCAGGCATTAATCCTTGGCCTATATTTATTTTTTATTATTTTTTCCAATTTGCGCGTACAGTTAAAATAGGCTACTTCACTTACTTTTTTTTTTTTAATCATTATTATTATCTAGTAAATCAAGGCTGTTGGTTAGATTTGGCAGTAGCTCTGAGGACTGAGTCCAAATGAAAACTAAATAATGAACTAGACTCGAGTCACTTCCTGTCATCTGCCTCTCAGCTTGTGTCCAGTGGGTCGACACATATTTACTTCAATGGTCGACACCGCCTCGCGCTGACGTGTACGTGCACACGCGTGCACACGCTGCTGTGTGCGCAGTTTGTGGAAAAACGGACTCCACCCGAAACTGTTTAGTTCGAGTATTTGTGAAAGAAGAAAAGTAAATGGTCACATTTTATATAGCGCCTTTCTACCTGCTTTAGGCACCAGTCACCCATTCACACGCTCATTCATACACCAGTGTACGCAGACACTGGAGGCGAGGTGGGTGAAGTGTCTTGCCCAAGGACACAACGACAGTGGGCGGGGCTCGTCTGTCTGTTCAATACGAAGTCGTTATGTGTCGCTTTTTAGCGCGGGTTAGCGGCAGCAGCTCGGGGGGTTTCTGAGTAGATTAAGCACGTTTTGAATGTCTAACAGCGTGTCTTTCCCGCGCGCACCTGTCTCGCTGCACACGGCTGCAGAGGGAAGGCAGGGCAGTGGCAGAGCGTGGGGAAGGGCCGACACCGTGCGCTCTCGTGCGGGTAGCGGGGATGAATAGATCCGATGCAACGAACGCATCCATGAGAGCGGAGAGAGACTTTTTTTAGTTATTATTTGAGCGCGTGTGATTAGCGCAGCAATGCAGCGGCCCCGTTAAGAAGACCATTAAGGCTGGAGCTTATCGGTCCGGGTGGACCGGCACACGTGGCCCCGGGGCCGTTATGATACCGGGGTTCGATACCCATCCCTAATTATAATTTCCCTACATGTACGTCTGGGTCTGATCTCAGTGGCCGGGTTTCATCGGTTGAATTTCAACCTACCATTCAGCAAGCGGGGGAGGCGGGTGTTATAGGTGACGTCAAGCATTTGCGCCGCATTTGCTGGTTGTAGTTTGGCAATGGCGGCGGATACGAAACTAAAGGAAGCTCTTTAATGCGTTCTGGCTCGGCTCCCAAATATCAGAAATTAAAATTGAAGCCTTGGAATGCGCAAGAGTTATGATAGCTTGCTTCACTCACTCGGGCGCATTACATACGTCACGACCAAACGCTAGAGAAAATCAGATCCAATCGTTTCAAAGGAGTTCACCCCTCCCACCTGATAACGGAGCTCAATTGTGAAGATCCAGACCCTTGTACGAAACGAAATGAGTAGTACGAGTGTATATTGTTATTCTATGCGTCTTTATTTTAGTGTCTGGTCACATGCTGGCAGTGCAACTTTTAAAATGTTATGATATTAAAAACAAAAAAACAAGTTATACAAAGTTATGAATTCAATTCAAACAATACATTACTAAGCATTTTGTGTGATCAATAAAATATGTATAAATCAGTGCATTATTAAATTATTGTTTTAACACAGTCTCAGTGCTGTTCATTCATCCCCGTTTTTTGTCCACATGCCCTGAGGTAAATTTTTTCAAGTATATTTTAAAAACTTACCACTGAACACTAAAACTGAACTTTTGCGATAACGGCAACACAAGCTCAACACTTCTTCTGTTAAAGTCGAAGCAACTTATGACTGCACACTCGCTTTGAGCTCTTGCAGAATTTCAATGCCGCTGCTCCAGGCCACGACGCTTGGTTTTAGGGGAGAGCCGGGCTGCTTTTCGAGTCGAGCCAGATGTTTCTCTAAAGAGTAGCCTTTCCTTGGCATCACTACGTCTTGCTCTCTCAAACAGGCAGTGGGGCAAAGGTCATTCCCTCCGTCCCCTACGTAAAACACCCGCTTGTACTCTACGCCTCCGTCTGATTGTTCGGACAAATAAAGCGCCAGCACCTCTTTCTTGCACATATTTACTGGGCATTTGGCGCAGTTGTGCGCGTGGTGGCGGCGTACCTCCATGTAGCCCTGGTCGTTTATCGTAGCCGGGTTTGTGAACACTTTGTCTACCGCCGAATCGAGTCCAGACGCTCGAAGGATCCACTCGATGAACAGGCTGTTGGAGTCAGAGACCACAAGGCAGTCGATGGAGGTCTTATGCTCCGATATGTGAGTCAGCAAGTCCTTCATTCCGTCTGTGAAAGGGATGGTCTCCATTACGCTGCAGATCTGGTCTGGAGTCACGTTCTGCTCTCCTGGATAAAGATTAAAGGTCTGTTAGGATCGTGCACAAAACTGATTTTATCATTAAGGGCGGCATAGCATTCACAGGGTTTCTACAGGTGGCAGCAAGTCAAATTTAATGCCACAAATGCAAAAAATCTTCAAAAAAGATATGTGAACATTCAATCAAACAGGGGAATCTGGGGACATTTTGATATTCAAAATCAATTGGGACACAACAAGAAACCTTTGAGCAAAATATTGTGTAAAATTTCAGTCAGAACTGCAGCTGAATTAGTTTTAGACAATAGTTTGTTTGTTTTTTCTTCAAAATGTACACAGTAAAAATAGTTGAGAAATGTCATTGAGTGGGTTCTGCCTTTAAGGAAATTTCTTCTTGGAAATTTAGATATGATGCCAGTTTGACTCCACTGTAAAGCTTTTTAGTGATTATTATGGCCTTCATTTTTCATTTATTCATTTAATGACTTTTAACGCTATAAAACCCCTGCGGAAAATCTAATTCATAAAAACCATAGCATTGACATTTTGCATTTTCTTTAACATATTAAAAAATACATTAAAAAAACATTGCATCCAGAGGAAATCTCCACAGTCGCAGACACAGGGAGAACAAAATACCTCCCTGTCCGGGAATCCAACCCAGGACCTTCTTGCGAGAGCGCTAACTAGAAAGCTTTTTACAAAGCAGTCCTGGTCCCAGTGGAATCCTTATGTACTGTACATGATGTTTCTGGATGTAATTTACGTATGCATGTTAGGTGCATGGACCTGTGGCACTTGTTTTAGTGGTTTAGGGTAATGTAAGCAGAAACCTATGCATACATGAGCACATGCCAACTCCACACACAAGACTCTACCGATGCGAATCAAACTTTCTTGCTGTCAGAGTGCTAGATAAACCCCTATGCCACCATGCAAGAGTGAACAAAATTCCTGGTATTTAATAACATCTATACATGTTCAGAAAACAGCATAAAGTTGTACAGGTGCTCGTCATATAATTAGAATATCATGAAAAAGTGTATTTCTGTAATTCAACTTAAAATGTGAAACTAATACAGGTGAAACTCGGAAAATTAGAATATAATGAAAAAGTTCATTTATTTTTGTATTACAACTTAAAATGTGAAACTGATATAGACTCATGGCATACAAAGTGACATATGTCAAGCCTTTATTTGTTTTAATTTTGAAAATTATGACTTACAACTTGTAAAAACCCCAAAATCAAAATTTCAGAAAATTTGAATATTACATGAAATAAAAAAATAAAAAAATATTTTAAACAGAGAAATGTGGGCCCTCTGAAAACTCTAATCATGCATATGTACTTAGTACTTAGTTTGGGCCCCTTTTGCTTGAATTACTGCCTTAATGCGGTTGCGTGGCATGGATGCCATCAGCCTGTGGCACTGCTGAGGTGTTATGGAAGGCCAGGATGCTTCAATAGCTGCCGTAAGCTCCTCTGTATTGTTCGGTCTCATGTCTCTCATCTTTCTTTTGGCTTTTGGTTCAGGTCAGGTAATTTTGCTGGCCAATCAAGCACTGTAATCGGATGGTCATTTAACCAGGTTTTGGTACTTTTTACTGTGTGGGCAGGTGCCAAGTCCTGCTGGAAAATGTAGTCAGCGTCTTCATAAAGCTTGTCTGCTGAAGGAAGCATGAAGTGCTCTAAAATCTCCTGGTAGACGGTTGCGTTGACTCTGTACTTAATAAAGCACAGTGGACCAGCACCAGCAAGGCAAGGCAAGTTTATTTGTAGAGCGCAATTCAAAGTGCTTCACAGTTGCAGAAAATTACAAGAAACAGATAAAATCAATCAATAAAAAATCAACATAAAATTAATCAACAGTAAAAGGCAAGAGTGCAGATAAAATACTTTCAGTTTTCATATGCACGGGTAAAAAGAGCTGTTTTCAGCCTGGATTTGAACATTGTCAGAGTTGAGGCCTGTCTCACATCCTCATGAAGACTGTTCCAGATTTTAGCTGCATGAAACTGAAACGCGCCTCACGTGTTTATTATTGACTCTGGGAACCACCAGGAGACCCCTCCCTGAAGTTCTCAGGGCCCGAGATGGTTCATACGGCTCTAACATGTCAGAGATGTACTTTGGTGCTAAACCATGAAAAGACTTGTACACAAGCAGAGCTGTTTTAAATTCTATTCTCTGAGTGACAGGAAGCCAGTGCAGAGACCGGAGCACTGGACTAATATGGTGGTATTTCCTGGTTCTTGTCAGGACTCGAGCAGCAGCGTTCTGGATGTACTGCAGCTCTAACAGCTCGTTTAGAAAGGCCAGTGAGCAGGCTGTTACAGTAGTCTAACCTGCTGGAGACGAATGCATGGATGAGTCTCTCTAAGTCTGGTTTTGACACTATTCCTCTGATCTTAGCAATGTTTTTCAGATGGTAAAAAGATGATGTTATTGTTTTAGCAGAAGACATCTCCCCAAATCATCACAGACTGTGGAAATTTCACACTGGCCTTCAAGCATCTTGGATTGTGTGCTTCTCCCTTCGTCCTCCAGACTCTGGCACCTTGGTTTCCAAATGAGATGCAAAATTTGCTCTCATCAGAAAAGAGAACTTTGGACCACTGAGCAACAGACCAGGTCTTTCGTTCTTAGCCCACACAAGACGCTTCTGACGTTGTTTGTAGTTCAGGAGCGGCTTAACATGAAGAATATGACATCTGAAGCTCACATCCAGGATCCGTCTGCGTGTGGTGGCTCTTGATGCACTGACTCCAGCCTCAGTCCACTCCTTGTGAAGGTCCCCCACACTTTTGAATGGCCTTTTCCTGACAATCCGCTCCAGACTGCGCTCATCCCTGCGGCTTGTGCACCTTTTTCTTCCACACTTTTTCCTTCCACTTAACTTTCTATTAATGTGCTTTGATACATCACTTTGAGAACATCCAACTTCTTTTGCTATTACCTTTGAGCCTTTCCTTCCTTATGGAGGGTGTCAATGATGGTTTTCTGCACAACTGTCAGGTCAGCGGTCTTCCCCATGATTGTGAATTCTACTGAACCACTGAGAGACCATTTAAGGTCTCAGGGACCATTTGAAGGTGTTTTGGATTCATTAGCTGACGACAGGGTGACACTTTGAGCCAACAATATAGTCCCTTTTCACAATATTCTAATTTTCTGAAATTTTGATTTGGGGTTTTACAAGCTGTGAGCCAAAATCATCAACATTAAAACAAACAAAGGTTTGACATATGTCACTTTGCATGCCATAAGTCTATATCATAGTTTCACATTTTAAGTTGAATTACAGAAATAAATGAACTTTTTTTTTTTTCACCTGTATATGATATAGACTCATGACATGCAAAGTGACATATGCCAAGCCTTTATTTGTTATAATTTTGATGATTATGGCTTACTGTCCATTTCCATAATATTCTAATTTTATGAGATTTTTAATCTGGGGTTTTTACAAGCTGAGCCATAATCATGAAAATTATAAGAAATAAAGGCTATTCATATCTCACATGTAATGAGTCTATCATATATTAGTTTCACAGTTTAAGTTGAATAACAGAAGTGAATGCACTTTTTCATGATATTCTAATTATATGACGAGCACCTGTATATCAAGTTGTTTCGAAAGTGTCGCAGAGAAAGTGACATCATGTTGGACAGCTGCCTGCAAGGCTAACACGATGCTCAAAGATAAGCATGGGTTAGATAGCACTGCGTAATGTCAGCAAAATGCATCAAATGCTAAAAGTTTGATCAGTATTAAGATAACAACAACATGATGAGCCAAAATTTAATGTCCCCTTTGGCACAGTAAAGGCAGACATTAGGATATTAATATATAAACTGTACTGGCATCAAGTCGTAGATAGTTTTATTTAGTGCTCAATATAAAACATGGTCTCTCTGAAGCTTTATGGCTATGGGTGACCTCACACTCTGAGACGGAACAACGGTAATCATCTTAATGTATAACTAAGTGATAGACAGTACAAATTTGACAAACTGAGTAAAATGAGAATGCACGTTCTTACCTATATACTTCATCACTGTTCCCATATATTCTGTCCAATGTCCTTTTCTATAGGAGTTCTCCACAGAGTCAGGAAGCATCCCGTGGGGTAAACATCTAGTAAATACGAAATCTTTAGACGTTATTCACTCAGGTGTTAATTTCTGTGATGAATGACCAATGTCCTTTACCTTATCACCCACATGTCGCTGTTCTCATCCACTAGTGTGTGGTCAAAATCAAACACAATGAGAGTCTTCATCTGTTGCACACACAGAAAACATTTATTACAGCAGCTCTTAAAAACACACAAGGAAGCAAATATCTATATCCCGTATGTGTATGGGATATACAATGCAAGCTTTTAACAATATGAATCTTGATGAACTGTTTAAGATTGTGTGATAGTCAAGAGCATTGTTTAAACAAAACAAAAAAACTATATGAAACATCAAGATGCAAAAATGCTTTTAAAGTAGGTTGAAAATAATATGTTCTATCAGTTTTTGGCATGATGTATTGAAAATGGGTCCTGGAGCTAGAGCTGTTGAGAACTACTACTTTATAGCAATATGGTTTCACTGACTTTGCATCCTTACGTTATCTAAAGTGAAACTACCGTCTATGAAATTCACCCAGCAGCAGCAACAGCTGAACAGCCACAACTAGCCACACAATTCACAAATGCTTAATTATTCACATAACAAGAATGATTGTTTTAATTAGCCTACATATTCAGTGAGAGGAAACAGTGATCACTGATTTATTTTAGAGCTTAATAACCAAACTCACCGCTGACAGTGTCCAGTGAGCCTTTACAGTCCAATGTTTTTCTTCTTCGTGTGCCTCCTGTTTACGATAATAACTCGCTACACCCACCTGCTGGTTAAAAGATTACTTCTACGATAATCAACCAACAATTTAGACATAGATGGTGCTGGGAAATAGCGATCAGAATGCCAATAGCCTTGCGTTTTTGTATTGCTTAAAGATATCTTATTTAGTTCCATGCAACAGAAAAAAAGATGCATTGCAGTGACATAAGTTCCATGTTCCACCGCGAGATGGCGGTGTAACGGTTTACACAAACTACACGCGAAAAAGAAGAAAAGGCATATTTTCATTTCCTGGTTGCGTTAAGTCAACAATCTGCCACCGTCATAATTGTTTTTCTTCTTTAACCTTTTTTTATAGGGACAGATCAAATCGCGAACATGTTTAACAGCTTGGGTTCGTGGTTGGGGTTTGAAAACCCGACTCCAACAAAGACGGCGGACGCGAAAGAAAATGAGAATGAGAGTGAAGAAGAGAAAGAAAAGGTGGTAGAAGCGCAGAACGAGGTAAACAAACAGCAACCTGCCGAGGATGGAGAGGGACAGACCGAAGAAGACAGTTCCGATCACACAAAGGGACTGGGAGGTGAGAGAGTCGATTTATTCCGGGGCCTGACAGCATGTGTATGAGTCATTATATAACTCAGTAACCGGATTATGAGGTGAAAACTGATACTGATTGTGGTGATGACATGCTGTTCCTCATAGTCATTTTCCACGTGTAAAATTTGCAGTGACACTACTTTTGAGCTTTTGTTTCCCCTTGCTTCAACATATAATGACCCTCTTTGTGAAACGTTAACAGGCTGTAGGTTTCCCCCTTTATCAAAATGCCATCAAATGCAAAGGTTGTTGCACATTTACACTCTGTACACACTGTCTTCGATCAGTGTGCGCAGTGTCCTACATTTGAAAAGAAGTTTCATTTATAATAGAAAAAAAAATCTATAACTTGAATATTATACACAATTTGTTTTCATCAAATTGTGTCTGAATTTGTGTGTGAATTAATCAAATGGCATGTTGTGGATATGGATATTGTATCACCTAATATTGTAATAAAACAATAAGAGCAATAATTTTGGAATGTATCCTTGCAGACCTAATGGTATTTGTTGTGATGTTTTCACATGCTCAAAGTCAAGTCTAGACAAATGTGTAGTGATATAATGAGGCCCATGGATGATTACGATATAGTGTTCATTTGTGTAACGGAAGAAATAATAGTGTATGCACAACGACACAACCAATGCTCTCTCTCCCTCCTCTCTTGTAGGCTTTATCTTCAGTTTTGCCTCCACTGCTACCAAGAAGATTTCAGATTCAATGGTGGAAACGGCTAACACTATCAAGAAAAGTGTAGAGGAGGGTAAAATTATTGACAAGGTAACCCGTTTTACAACATTTTAAACAGTCCTTATATGAATATTACATCAAGATGACATTCGTTTGTGACATTTGTGTTGCGTTAAGACATTCCTTGGAGACTTCCAGAAGGAGCAAGAAAGTTTGTCCAGGAAAATAAGGCAAGCGATCAGGTAAAGCCAGAGTGTCTTTTTGATACCACGTCAGACAAAACAAGAACGTGCTTATTTTAAATAGCCTCTGAAAGTCTCTGAGGCTGAATATAGGCTTTTGGAGTTGTTATAACTTTAGATCTATTTTTACTGTGACTGTCACTAGAGCTACACGCTTACATTCTTCAAACTGCACCAGAGATATTATGTATAATACTGTACCTTCACCTTCCAAATATTGTACATTTTATTGTATAACATACATATCAATCAATCAAAGTTTATTTGTGTAGCACACACGACGGCACCGGGATGATCAAAGTCCTTCGCAGGAAGATGAAACAATTTAAAAACACAATATTAAGTTAGTTTAGTTTGTTTTTTTTGCTGCTCAAATAAACTAAACAAAGATAACGGACAACAGATGTTATCACGGGAAAAGGGGTGAATTTGCACACTCAAATGGAGTAGGTTGAAGTTCACAGAACGTATGTAAAACCTACCCCTGACTTATCAAACATGAAGCTGCAGTTTGTGACACACATTTTCACTTTACAAAAGTTGTTTACAGTAAACTCTTGATCGGCACCAGGTGCAAGCATCTATTGGTACTCGTTTATGATCGTACAAAGTATACATTTGAAAAGGTGAAAGGAATACAAACACATTTACCAGGCATTTCCTCGGTCCTTTGATAGGTCCATAATAACACCCATTTAGTCTGTGCATAGTCAAAACAGTAAGCCGCTGAAAATTACTAATACTCATTTAACACTGTCAGGTAACCATGTTGTGCGTACTGTGTGTCCAGAAGCAGCAGTTCTCCCTGGGTGGGCTACAATGAAGAGGAGACCATCCAGCAGCAGATTCTGGCACTGTCAGCTGTAAGTGTAGCTGGCAGCAAAATGACTTCTATAATAATACTATCAATTGATTGATACGTACTTTATGGTTTAACAGGACAAAAGGAACTTCCTCCGTGACCCTCCGGCTGGAGTACAGTTCCACTTCGACATGGATCAGATGTATCCGCTAGCTGCCGTCATGTTAGAAGAAGACCAGCTTCTGAACCGCATGCGCTTTGACCTTGTGCCCAAAAGGTGAGTAAATGCATCGCAAAAATTTATCCTCAGCTACCACTTCTTTATAATGCACATTTATGGAATGGTTTCCACAGTGTTAAAGAGGATGTCTTCTGGAGAAATTACTTCTACCGCGTGTCTTTGATTAAGCAATCCGCTCAGCTCACCGCTCTGGCAGCTCAACAGCAGCAGCAACATCAGGAAGGAGAGGAGCGGAGGGCCAGTGTCTCACCTGAGGATGTTATTCTAACAGGTGAGCAGCAAATCACCACGCGCATTTACATGTAGACAAGCTGTTGCTGTTTATGTTAGTTATGTAACATTTTGTGGTGCTTTAGAATAGCCTGACTAACCGCTTTTACTTACCATATACTTGAAGCTGTCTACTCCCTGAAGTATATAATGTCACTTAAGTCGATATTTTTCAAAAGACTGTTTATGTTTCAACTTGCAGACAATGTCAGACCGAAAACACCACCCGTTTCCATCAGCGACATGAAAAAGGTGAATTATACTGTATATTCGATTGGATTACAAGTGCTGCTGTAGATGACGGAAGATTCATAGATACCATTTTTTGTAGTAAGTAGATAATGATTTTAAAAACTTTCTTCTAGCCACAACATGAAGATGAGGAGATCTCAACAAGCCCCGGAGTGTCTGAATTTGTTAGTGACGCTTTTGACTCCGCTGCCATTAATAGTGAGGACTTGAGGAAAGGGATGGAGCAACTCGTGCTTGACAAGAAGGATGACACGCCTTCACCTGATGGTGGCAAATTTTTCTCAATTCACTTTATTCGGCCTACCTGACACCTTTCTGAATGACTCTCTCTGTTTACGTGTGCAGACGACTCGGCAGACTGGGAGAAGGAGCTGCAGCAGGAGCTTCAGGAATACGAGGTTGTAACCGAGTCGGACAACAAGGACGACCAGTGGGACCAGGAGATTGAGCAGATGCTTCAGGAGGACTAGATAGTACAGTAGATGCCATACACTGTGACCAACATGTAATTATTGAATGAAGTGACCAGAAATGCACACAAGGGGGTGCTGTCCTGCAGACTATTAGAGCTCTTGATGTTTTTGTACCTCAGCCTATTGTCTGTTAAGGTGATGGCTAGAGAAGATGTTTCTGCTGGACTTATTGGTTATTTCAGGGGTATCAATGAAGTGCTTGTTCATTCCTCTAAGTTAATAATAACTTGCCAGCTTGTAGCCCAGCCCAAGCACATGTCTGACAAAGTGAATTTGGTAAGGAAACAGCATTTACACTGTATATATATATTTTCCATGAAAGCATCCACTACATCAATCAAACATTGAGATAAACTTGTGTTTTTATTTTTTGTTTTCTTTTCTCTTGTTTCAATCCCAGAATTTCATCTTAAAACCATGGGTCTTGGGGATTTTGGTCTGTTTGTACCGAACAGATAATACATTTGGATGACCGACGTGTTCTCATGTGCATTGCTTTCTTTTCTTACATTGCGGGGAGAGGCCACGAGATGGCGCATCAGCACAACTTTCCTTTTAATTACCTAAGGATGCCATAATTCCTGATCTGCTTTTCCTCCTGGTGGCCTGTACAGCAAAGTCTATCTATAGTACTGTAGTTTATTGTAAAATTAAATGTATGTAAATATACAAGATTCTAACTTTCAACTGATCAAGTGTATTTTAAATTTTTTTTTTATGCACCATATTTTCCTGTATTCTGTCTGTTACTTTGTGTCTGAATCTGGGACACTGTAACCATTCTTTCTTTCTTCTGTTGATCATATTTATATCACAATAAACTATGCTTATATAATTCTACTAATGTGGCATTATTGCCTGTTCCCAGTGCCTTGCTTTGTAACACCAAATATTATGGAGCAAAAACTTAATGTCTCAATGATATGTAAACCTAATTTTCATGAACAAAGCCTCTACTATGCAGTCACACGGTTCCCGGCTATTGTCGCATGTGTTTGATATGGACAATATCTAAGTGGTTATGATTGGGGCCAGGAGTTGGAAAATGATAAAGTTTAGAAACGGGGAAACAATTAAGGCTAAGGTTAGGAAAATGGTTTAGGTTACATTTATTTAGCAATATATAATGACATGACAGTTTAAAATCAAGTTTGTCTGATAACTAATCACTTGTTTTATTAAAAACAAAAAAACATGTTGATCTGACAAAAAAAGTAGTGAACCCTTGGTTACTGGATGACTTTTTACTCATTATCGTAAGGGGGTGTCAAAATAGCAAAGAGTTTGTGCCGTCAGATGGTTCTATTGACACTGCCTTTCATAAACCCTCAAGTTTAGACAAAAAATGTGCATAGATCACTCCAACCAGCAATTAGTTTATTGAAACATAAATGCACAGTAGCTGAGTTCAAGTTCTATTCCTACCACTTTTTTCCTTCATAAATTGCCTTACCATTGGTGAAAAACTATAATTAATACCATCAGCATTATCCCATCAAACAAAACAATAAAAAATCAAATTAGAACACTAGAACACGTTAATATTGTGTACTGTGATAGCCTATTGTAATTTATTTGGCTGTCTAAAATTAGACTGAAACTAAAGTCAAAGTTGTTTATGAGACTAAAATGACTAACATGTCCAGAATCAGATATTTGGTTGACTAAAATATGACTACATAAAATTATCATCTAAACTTCCAATGACAGTTTGAAACTTTTTATTTATATGGTTTGAAAGAGCCTCATATCATTTAAATCCACTGCCAATGTCATGGCAACGTGTAAACAGGAGGCAACGTCACTCTCTCTCGGCACAGCTGCATTTTTTTGCTTTTTTTCTGCGAACTGCATTTGTGATTTCTGTGTTTCAAATTGTTTTACTGGATACTTTTGTACGTCTTTGCCGTGTTTTTGTGGGGATCAGTGGATTTTTTTTTACTGCAAAGAGTCCATAATGAAGAAAGCAGCTTTTTAAAAGTAAACTGCTAGCTTGCTACTAGCAAATTTCTTCTTCTGAGACAGACCTGCAGTGCAGTGGAGGCGTCACAAGAGGCACTACAGGAAACAAATGAGGAGGTATCCGGGCGAGACTCACAGCTACGCCACACACGCCTTCTATTGTTCTGGCTAATGGACGTTCACTGGAGAATAAAACAGATTAACCGCTAAACTCTTCTCAGAAGATGATGAAAGACGGTTGTGGAGTGGAGGGAGCTGCGCAGGAGGAAGAAGAAGGAGGTGCTGACCAATGCAGAACACCACGCTCTGAAACAGAACAAACCCAGGACGCGGTGCACCATTTCAGAGGAGCACTGAAGGCAGCCAGCCAGGTTTCCTCCAGGTGCTACGGTTTCCCTGATCTACATGGTGGTCAGGTTTACCGCGGCTCAGTGGCTGCGCGGCTCAGTGGCTGCGGTTCAGGATTAACACCTGACCTGAACACTATTTCGCTGTAAGCTTGTGCAATGACAAATAAAGCACTTACTTACTTGCTTACAAAGGAGCAGGTCTGTGCTTTGTTCATGAGAAGAAACATGAAGCAGAGGACCTTCAGTAAATAGGCCTATGTTTTTGATGAATATTAGAAATGCAAAGTGGAAATTGACCCAATTTACATGCAATTTAAAACAGACTAAAATTGAAAGAGAATCATTTGACTAAATCTTGACTAAAGCTAAATGGCATTTAATAGATCTAATGTGGCTCGTTGAACAATGCGTTGCATCCGGACCAACCATTCGTGGATACCGGGCATTTGCTCCTGCTTGCAACGCCAAATTGTGCAGTGCACCACCTAGTACATCCAATTGGGTAAAGGCAGGGTAGCTTTTACCAAACCTCACAACACAAATAAATGCAAAACAGACAGTGGCGTATACAGTTTGAGTTCCATTTCAAATTAGTAGGTGTTCGTAGGGGAAACAGCATCGTGTATTAGCCTGTGAAGTGGTTTCTTGTTTAGCTCAGACCTCCATTTGTGCGCCGTGGCCTTTGATACGGAGTTTACATGCACGCCCTGTCGTCTGTCACTTCTGAGCGCAGACTGCGGAGGTGGGCCCGAGGAAAGTCAATCGAGAGCGGTGACTCAGTGAGCGTGGAATGGTGAAAAGGGGGAGGGCCTGAGTATTTTTTTCGACTCCCCCTCTTCAGGTCGAAAGTCTGTAATCAGGTTGTAAATGAGACATACACATAACTCGGCCAGACAGTCAGACAGACACGTCCCGACTTGCTTTTTTTATGTTTTAGCATTAGTGAAACAGATGTTTGCAATGTGCAGTCTAAACCTGTTCACGCCGTAGTAAGTGAACTGTAAAATGATTGCCCAATTTGCGTGTCACCAATCAATAGGCCAAAGCAGTCAATAATGTTAATAGCTTGTATCCATGGCTTTAGCCATTTGCATTATGGATAAGCCTATTGTAAAGGCCTATTCAGATTGTTGTATTGAATTCTCTCTTTTCTTTGTTTTGCTCACCTTTATCTTAGCATCACAGCCAGGGTCCGGCAGCTGCGGCTCTGTCTCTTGGTTACCATGACGATAGAGGCAACCCATCAGATTAGGAGGACCCATGTGTATGTGGGGTTATTGCCTTTGTGTTCAATGCTGATTTAACAATGTATTAATAATTCATTAGGGGGATTTATAGACTTCGATGGAGAGTGTGCCTATGGCTGCACCTTAGATATTCACAAACAACAGTATACACTTGTTTAGGTTAAGATTTTTAAACATTATCGATGTTTAGCCTTCAAATTCAAATGATGACCTTATTAATAGCCTACTATTTTATCGATGAGATTGAGACACATTTCAATGTGCGTCCTTGGAACATCTTCCAATGCAAATCCATTTGATCTTTAATTGCTATTAGGTTGCACTTTACAGAACAATAATAGCCTGGCAATTGGATAAAAATAACATGGCAACTGGGATAATGTCTTTTCTAAGATGACCCATGCTCTGCTGCGACAACACAACCTGTGCTCGGTTGTTTGTCTGCTATTGTTCTGTCTGTTTGAGTTTTATTTTATTCAATATTTATTTGCATTCATTACTTATTTTGCTGCTGTTTCCATATTAAAACCAAAGGAATACAATGTTTCATGGTAATTGATGGTGGCCTTTGTATTAAGTATACGTTATTGCTTTTAAATAGATTAAAGGTTAGCATTATGGTCAATCGTGTTAACCTGCAATAAAGTAGAATGACTTTTTCCATGCGTAATTACCATGTAACTACCACCCATGTTATTACTGTGCTGTAAAGTAAAGTGCTATTAGCTCTCATTCTTTACACGTGTCACTAGTTTCCAATATTTTACACATTGTCCAGTCACCCTGCAGAGGCGGATTAGACAAACAATAGGGTTCAGTCAATAGGAGGTTTAGGACAGGGAAAGGGGGATGGGAATGAAGGTGAAAGTCTGTGCACACAGGCTGACAGGAGACTAGTTGGTGACCTTCAGGTGCCTTGTCATAGCGCTCTATAACAACCATGCCTAACAACATTGCACGAAAAGTCCCTTGGCCAACTGAATTTTGATAGCAATCTGCCGGCCGTTTTTCAAAACAGGAACCTTTGGGTACAATTTTACAGGAAACAAGCTTCAGCGATTTAAGACTGACGTTAAACCAATCAGCAAGTTATCAAAATCAATGAGACATAGCCAAAATGTTAGCCTAGTAAGCAACTATACAATTGTAATTCTTTGTAGAATAGAAAATCATCATTAGCCTTTGTACTGATGAATATAGAGGAAACGATTACTGTGAAGAAAATTGATACAATGTAGCAATGGAAACTTCTATAAGTCAGTTTGTAAATCTATGTCTTTATATCTTTGACCAAATACAGAAAGAAAGGATGAATGGTTGTTGTTGACTTGTTTGACAGGTGCAGGGCTGATTTAAAACGCTTTAAAACTGTTGTTTTGGGAAGAAAGCTCCCGTTAGGCTTTATGACTTACTCAGATAAGACGACAGCCTGTCATCTGAACTTGGGAGACGGCTTATTTGTTCTTTTTAATTCAGTTTGGAGATGATAGGGAGCGATAAACAAATTGTTCTGTTGTTAAAAATGCTGATAGTTTATAGGATGACACAGAATGGTGTTTGTGGGATGGGAAGTTCGTTAAGACAATTCTTCAAGAATTGGAGATTTGTTTCATGTTAAATTACTTTGTAGTTGTTGCCAGATGTTGCAATAACTTGTAAGTATAGGCAAACATTGAAACAGACAATGACTGTGGCTGAGGAGGTATGGACCCACCTACTGGGAACTTGGTGGATCATTCCCAAGTGCATACTGCATACAGTAGCTGTATCCTTGTTGATGACATTTGTGCTGTCTGGCAGTGAGTCAGCCAGCTCCAGGGCAGCTGTGGCAACAAAAGTATTTTACCTACTTTGAGTCCAGCGAATGAATAATGCAATATTAAAGAAAGGAAACAGTTAGAATGCTACATGGGAACATATTGCGTAACTTTATTCTGTGCAGAATATACTCTGCACAGTAATACAAATGAAAGGAAATGCAGGTACAGAAATAGATGAATGTTGTTTTGTTTATACCACTGACCACAAGCAAGTGCAACTGACACATGGAAAAAGTGTTAGTTATAACACCTTTATGATTGTAGGTGTATTATGTGTTTTGTGTCTTAGGGACCAGGTCTGCGAATTGGCTGTTAGCTATAAGGCCTATGAACATGGCATTGGTTATTTTGTAGCAATGCTTCTTGTTCTGACCCTATCAAATAAACATATAAATAAATAACACTTTCAAAGCCCCCACAAAACTGGTAAATATAAACCAAACAAACAAACATCAGCGTTCATGAAACCTGACTGATGAACTTTCCAACTAAAGTCCAAATGCCCTTTCAAAAAGTTGCATTTGTAAACTGATATGGCTGTGCTACTTTTCTGAACAATGCACTTCATTGTATTATCAACCTGGATGAAGGCAATGTTTCCCCTAATAGCAACTGTTTACATAGCTGACAGAAGACTCATAAACCCATCCCTTTGAGTGAGTAGATTATATTCTTCAGAAAAGTTACCAGGTTAAGCGCACAGTGCTTTTGGTTTTATGCTTGAGGCAGACCACAATTACGTGTTGTCATAAGATCCTAATATTTTGACTTCCCGTCTGTCTAACACAGCTTGATCTATATCTCACGGCAGAAGCACATGAGATGACCACAAAGTCATTAAAGTCTACGTTTTCGTTTAAACTACCATGGAGAAGATTTTGATGAATGACTAATATGATACAATAAATTAATAATGTCAGACTGAGCAAGTGCATTTCAGCACGAATGACATGTCTGACGCTGCATAAACACAGTCTGCTCTCCGCCACCTCGCCCCGTTGCTTTGTGCCATGTTTGTGCCCTTAATCAGTGATGTATTAGTACTCGACATTATTGTTCTGCATCAGCTGAAGTTGATAAGCCTTTCGCAAACAGTGTTTCACAACTTTCTTTTTTGTCGACGTTAAACACAAATCTGTGGTTACATTTCAACTTTTCAAAATCATTGCTTTGCTCTGACGAGTGTTCAGACTTCCACCTTTGGGCTGCACAGTTAATTGCATTAAATCTGAAATGCAATTTGAAAGGGTGCAATTACCAAAGAACAAATACAGCAATTAAAGTCCTCCGCAAACAACACAATATTCTCTAATGTAAACGTCTCTTGGCATGTGCTGAGATCTATATATTATGTTGATTCAAAAACTGAAAAGTGCATGTGACACATTAGACTAAATTCCAGTAGACATTTTTTCTAATGTTCTGCCTTGTCCCTACATGCTTTTTGTCACACATGAGCAGCCTGGGTATGCAAGCACCTGCCGGCCAATGCCCACACAGTCCAACTGAAAACGTATCCACCGCAAGTCAAGTCAGACCCCCCTCTGTAGAACGTAGACTGTTAAGCAGTGTTTCTTCAAGTCATTAACCCCCTGTAGGCCTACATGGAAAAAACGTTAGCCTATGTAAATACTTGTACAATGAGAGTTAAATATGAACTTGGTCAATGATGTTTGTGAAGCATTATTGGACTGCATCAAAGGCAGTTTAACATACGTAGACATAGGTTGATGACGTACATATACTGTCTAAAAAATATTATTACTAATTATTATTATTATTATTATTTTATTATATTATTATTATTATTTTATTATTATTATTATTATTATTATTATTATTTTAATTATTATTACAAGGTCCCAAATAGATTAAATTAGGCATTTCGTCTAAATAGACCATTAATTTACATATTCAGATTTCAAAACCTCTCAAATGTTTAGTTTGACCATTGACAGTAGATTGAGTTTGACTCGTTTTGTACTTTAGGCTTGACAGTAAATTCCTTTCATATAAATGAACAATAATCAGGTCTTAGATAGGCTTGAGATTATTAAGCACGACAGGACGTGCATTCACCCTTCAAAATAAAATAGTATTGTATTGCGCCGGCTAGACTGAATTAATAAATGACAGATGAGTGCTATTTGGTCTTCCCTACAACCTGATTTATTTTATTTTTAGTTATACTAATGCACCTAATAGACAATATGCGCAATAACAAACTACAAGAAATATGAAGAGTTAGGATAACCGGAAGTGGCTGTTGTTGTCATGGCTACCTTGACAGCAGCGTGACTTTTCGGGCGATCGTTTCAGGAGGGACTCAGTTGGTCGGATGGTTCGCTGAAACCTGCCAGCCGTTCTCCTCTTCGTTTGCTGAAATACTTATATTCCTTTTTGACACATAATTATTGAGATGAAAAGAAAACTGCGGTCGGTGTACTTTCTGTGTACTTTTTGCCACCACGGGTCGTTTTTTGGTGATCTCGCCTTCCCCATCAGTTCGCGAGATTGTTGGTACCTAACATTCCTGTTTTGGCGCAGGTTTTTTGGGGGGGAGGGGGAAGGAGAAATATACCTGGAAAGTCAAGTGTGTAAGCTACAGACGGAAAGGTAGGACTTCAATATCATTAAACTTTTTGAGAAGCTACTTTGTATTTACGGAGCAACGGATCATTATTGGATCTTCAATGCTTGCGGCACACACCTGCTCCATTATTATGGTCAGTCTAAATGTTAATGCTATTACAGATACAATTTTAGGACACACGTCTTTCAGAGTTTATGTGCTTTAGCTTTAAGTTGTAAATGTGATGTTTGCCTATATTTGAACTTGCCTATATTATCAGGCTCTTACTTTTCTAACATGCATAGTCACTATACAAATGTTTCCTGTCCTGAAATCATAATTGGCCTATTTTGATCATTTTGAGTCTTGCTTTTCACACTTTAGTGAAAGGGATGTTTTGGTGTCAGAGCATAATCAGGCCAACACTTGAAAGCTTTGCCTTTTTCACAAGTATGGCAATGTGGTTTCCTGATGCATCTAGGTGTGTAAATCAAATGAGCTCACTCTACTTTCTCATACCTTGATGTTCAAAACTAAAATTGCACAGAAGTCTGTTTTGTTGTTGTTTTTTAAGAGCATGGCTTTATGTGTCATGGTTGTGATCCCTTAGACAAATCTTTTGAACGGCCTCTGCCTGTATCTTTCATAATGAGGAATAGAAAGCCCCCGGTGACAATGTAAGCCCCCTGACCCTCACGTATGCAGGGCTGATCTCGCACCAATAACATACTGGCTTTTGTCTGCACATGTGTGCCTGTTGTTTTATTGATTTATTCACAACCCCTGAGGAAATATCTACAGCATTCCACCTGCACCTCCAATATCCCTTGCAGAGGAGGCGAAAACACAGATAAAGAAAGCTTGGAAACATCACTATGGTGCCACGGCAAAGAATGCAAGGTCTCAATGCATGTAGCCTAGGGAACATTCCACTTTTGCTGTCTGGTCTGTACAAATTGTTTCGACTTTCACTTGAGATGTTCTACTCGTCATTCTATGGCATATGCCTTTCTCAGAGTGAGTTTTCGCCATTAGCGGTCATGCCTTAAAGGTATGTGATGTGTGTAATTAGCTCACATGCAGGTCCCCACTGAATTTGACCTTTATAAATCACCCTGTCAGCAGCCATTGCTTGCCAGTTTGTTCTTGTATTGTTACAAGGGAGCATTCAAGATGCTGGCAACCTCGAGCCAAGGAAAGGCTGTTTGGACTAGAATTTGGAGAATTTATGTGAGTTTGTGTTGTCTTCCAATTGAAATAGTACCGTAGTGTTTTAAGCTGGAAACATTAAAGGACTGAGCATTATGTACATTGAGCCATCACAAAAAATGATTCTGTGAGATATTAGAGCAGCTGAATAATTTCTAGACCATGTGTAGTTTTTAGGATTTTTTCTTACTACCATTATTATGAAAGACCAGAAGTTACACGCTGTTTCACTTTATATTTTAGCTTCAACAATCCACTTCCACGATGTTTTGGATGCATATTGGAGAAGCACTAGTCACACACATGCGTCATTGTGGTCACACTGAAACCTGCTTAAAACTTGGACAAAAAATATGCAGTATGGTATGGAGTCTTTGTGAAAGGTGCACAGATTGCTATTCTGCAGGAGATACACTATATTAAATGTAATTTGAATGAGGTAATCAAAATTTCCATTTGAATAGTTATTAGAAAATTACAAACGCTACACAAAACATCCCATCTCCATGGGGTTATATTGTTAGTACAATCACAATTATAAATATTATCCTTGCAAAAGGATAATATCATATGGAATATGGATGTGATCTAATTGAAACGACCGTTCTCTGATACCATCGACATGCCATGATACTGTATCTTCCCTCCAGGTTATCTTACATCTTATTATGTCTTCTGTCGAGAATGTTATCCCACGCCTTTCATTCATATCTTGCAGTTGGATACAGTGTCTGCCAGTGATTTTCAGCCGTAAGCGTCAGTTGTTGTCTGTTTGTCCAGGTCTCTCTTAAACATTAGCTTAACTGTCTCGGATCCGCCACACAGCAACCTTTGACCTCCTTTCACGATGGCTGTCACTTCGACTCTAAAGCCCGACAACAAAGGATTCCTTTTGTTCCCCGAGGTTGTCTTCCAATCCATACGGATTCTTTCCTTGCATATTCTGCGTCTGCGGTATAGGTATAATTGAACCCAAGGACGAAACGGCCCCAAAAGTAATTGCTTCATTCATTTCATGCAAGTTTATAGTATGAGATAAACTTGCAATCATGCAGTACAAGTCACAACCCATTTCTAGAACTGGATAAGAAAGCGTAGCAGAACAACCATGTGTGCCAGGTAAGAAGATAGCAATGAAGTAATGATAAACCCGTTGGGAAATGTCACTTAACAAAGTTCCCATTTACAGTATTTATTGCTGCGTGTACTTTCACTTCACGTCTTTTGTTTTGGCTGCCATGTCATTATTGGCTTGCATCAAGCCAGACCGTACTCATGAGCATGAATAATAAAAGTAACGTGTGACTCATAAGCAGACATGCAAAAATTTACTGGAACACTGGCTGGTAGTGTCATGAGGGCTGTCTATCTCTCACAAACGCTCTTTTTGTAATATGTGTGGGAGGGAAACGAGTCAAGCAACAAGTGGCATTAAACGCTTCTAAAGGTTCACACCAAAAAAAGTACATGAGAGGACTTTCCGAACTATACACGGTTCAGTAATTGGCACTGCATACGTAGGGCTAGTGCTTCCCTTTCTGTCACGCACACCCTCACTCCATCTAGGAAGTGAAAGAAAGGGGGGAAATTCTTGAGCTGCATTGATGCCAGCAGTCATGCAGGCAGGGACAATACAGTTGAGTGGGTGTGGGAATAATGGTGGCAGCATTAGTTTACAACACAAGTCGAATTAGGTGAAGGTGGAAGAACTGTTGATGATAGCTTGTTTAAGAGTAGAAATGGAAATAAAGACTAAAACATAGTGAAAAAATGTAATTTTGTCTAAATGATTTTAACATGTTTTTAGTAGAGTCACAGTGCAGATAATTGAAATAATTTTACTCTCCAACCCTAAACAATAGACCAGATAAGAATTGTTCATTGATCAATCATAATTGTCTGTTTTTATGTTTTAATAATGATTGTACGTTTTTTGTATTGCCCAGTTTTGTTAAAACGAATCGTCCGCAGATTATACAAAGGGGTTTCGTTTGCTTGCTATCCTCTCTGTAGAATCCAAACCGAGCTTTCTCTATCATGTCACTGCTGCCACGAGGCTCTCCCCTCCCTGTTGATCGGTGTGAAGTATCTGTATATCTTCTTCTTCTCTTTCTGTTCCTTCATTTTTTCATCAAACACTGACTTGGCTAGTATCACCACTTTAGCTTTGTCAACAAGTGGGCTCTTCCTGCTGCCTTGTTCCAAATGTTTTTCTGAGACAGGATTGGCCAATAAACCTGTTGATGAACCTTTCATATCCAGTATAACATTCAGAATCAGAACAGTTCATAACTTCTTCTGTTTGGTGGTTTAACTGTTGATTAGCCAACGACGGCGTACGTAGTTGCTCAGTCTTTAGTTGTTTTTATTCATCTCTATGCACTTGGGTAAGTTGCCATGTTTGTTACTGTATGATACAGACGGACCGTGCTGTGCTCTGATTGGTTGATCTGTCAATCCTTCATGCCCCTCGTGGAGATAATGCTGGGTTCCACACAAAATACCAATTTACACCATCTAACCTTTTTTTGCTATTGCCTAATGGTATAGTTTGCCTCATAGACTATTTTATAAAATCTGCATGTAAATTCATAACAAATTGAATGAGTGAGAGCTATAAACAAGTTTGGCTGCAGCTAAAAGTTAAAACTCAACCCCATCGTACACAAGGTTGAAGGTTGTCTCCAAACTTAGCATGTTGTCCAAAAATAACAGTTGGGGGGGGGGGGAGAAGAGGATCTGACAAACTCCCTGCGAATGTGGCTATTTGCTTTCTTAATAGCGGAACCAAGTTGCACAGTGTGACCTTTTGTCACTATAGCATGTCTCTGGGTTGACTACTTAATGTATGCAGACAGATGCAAACACAAAGACATTACTGAGCACTGAGCATCTCTTGTGTTCACACTTGGTCTCTGGCCGGTTGACACTGTTTTACTGTTTCCTCTGCCTGTTTCCGTGCCTGTGGCGGTCAGGGCAGGGCTGTGATCACACATGGATGCTATGTGTGATCTTCTCATGGACAGGATGTGTCAGAGCACTCCGTTTACTTCATGTGTGGACTGTCAATAATGAGATTGAGGTGTTAGAAAGCAAAAGGTGCAAGTTTGCAGCTAATAATTGTCTGAAATGGAACTGCGTAGTTTTGGAAGCGATTATCTAATTATAATTTTTCATTCAGTTCACAGTGCAAAACAAGTCCAGATGCTTTAAGATTTGAGAGAATACAAACAAATTTGCTGCCAGACTAATACAACAACCACATTTCAGAACAATTATGTAGAGCAGTGGTTCCAACTAGGGCCAAGGGGTTAAAAGAAAATGCAACACGATGGAGACAACATATTTTGATGTTTGAAAAGATTATAATTAAACCTAAAAATTCAGTGAAATTGATTCCAACACAAAGTCTTATGAATTAATTGTGTGATAGGTCTGCACTCTGCACCAATAATTACTGCATCGACTTTAAAAGATAAACTATATTTTTGGGCTCAGTATTTTTCGTCTGTACATTTCTTTGCATTTTTGTAATACTTGAACAATTTTACTGAAGAAAATGTCATTGTGTTTCATGGAAATCGCAACTTTTCCTGTGATTTCAGATATGTTCATTGCTCACATTTTGGAACAAGAGATTGCAGTGGCACGAAGTGCAATATTTTCCTGCCTCAATATTTTAAACTTCACATTCTGTATCGTGATCGGCCCATTGTTGTGACACCTAACAAGGTGTAATCAAAGCGTATACCTGTAATCATAGTAATCCCGACAAGACTAAATCCACAACCTGGACTGTTTAGGTTTTGAGAGCTTAAGTTCAATTTGGCAAGCCTGTGCCTGTCCTGGAATACTAGACTGCCACCACAATGCTTCTCCCTCACCACTGAGACCTAGTATATGGGCTTGTGTGATTTCGCAAAGCTGAACCAGTTTACTCATACTATACAATCAGTTCCTTGCCTTTCTAATTTTGAACCACCTGCCAGTAAAAGAATATTACTTCCACAGAGTTTATTCAAACAGAATGTGGTTTTATTTTTTATTTTTATCACTGACTAATTTATCATGTTTCAGGGGATTCTCACTATCACACCCTTGAGTTTTATCTTTTCACACCCAAAAGTGTTGATATTGTATCTCAGTTCCTTTTAAAAGAGAAGTGCCAAAACCGCAGAACTAGTCATGTGTTGGAAATTGAGAAGTCAACTGTGTATATTGCCCCCATTGATTGTACAGTATTTTCTATACTTCTTTTTTTTTACTGCAAGTCATAAATGTTTTATGGAATTTTGCGAATTAAGAAGTGACTAAGAAATGTTTGCCTAATTTTTAACATACGGTGTTGTATTTTTATGAGGATGTAGCAAAGTATACAGTGCCTGCATAGTGTCCTCTGGGTGCTATACGTTTCACCCCGACTGCTAAAAACATCTACAATAGGCCAGGATGAGTGGGAGTTTGTGATAGCCCATGACTACAAACCACAGTGGTGTGTACATGAATTTTCACGTGTGTTGAATGTGCCCTGTCCTGTCCTTATTATTGTTCATTGTTCTAGGCAGTTCTTTTTTTATTTTTTTATAGTTAATATTTGGCTCTATCTGTTTCTGTTTCTGTATCATTATGTTTTGCAGCCAAATTTAGGCGCTTCGGCTGTTTTTTACCATTTCATCAAAAAAGAAAAAAAGATGAAGTGTTGTGTGTAGGGAGACGTGTATTGTGTTTTTTTCATTTTTTGTCCCCTATTGTAATACTGTTTAGTCCTGGTTACTACTTGAACGGAAGACCAACTGGGAAGACCAGGTTGTCTGTTTGCCCTGCTATTCTGTTTTCCTTTGTAATAGTAAAATAAAAGCAATTCTAAAAAAAAAAAAAAATTCATCACTCACTTGCTATGCTATAAAAAAAAAAAAAAAAACTCTTACAGCTGATATGTTCTCAGAGCTGATATCACAGTTTCAGGTTTATGACATATGTGCCTTTTTTATGTATGTAGCGAACCCCATCGGCTTCAGAAAGTTCACGCCACAGTATGATTGTTTAGCGTCTCCTGACGTCACTCACTCAGAGCGTAACTAAGATGTGAATGGGGTTTGCACTGTATTATAGAATCCCAGGAATCCGATCACGTTTCAACTTTTGTTCGCCCTGCCCTGACTCCCACACATCTAGTGCATTTGTTGCCCATGTGTGCCAGTGATGTCTTGAGTGCATTTGGAGTGTCAACTGCCCTAGACTAGACAACAGGGGTCAAAAATAGCGCTCAACGCTCCACACTTTGATGGCGCTGTCCTTGTTTCTTGTGTAACTTTTGTGCGCAGTCTGAGGTTTTGTCAGTTCCTGTCTGCTGTACGTCGATAGGGATAACCGCAACCGTTTCACCTACATTCCTCTTTGTCGCAGATGCTGTAAAGTAGATTTGTTTCTTTCATGCCCTTATCTAAAGCGCCAGTACAATCGTAGGTTCTCGGGGTCAACTGTGAAATGTTTAGATTTGAATGTTTTTTGAAATAAAGACGACTCTTACTACTTTACTCTTACTGATTTTTTTTTCTTTCTGTGCAATAATTATGAAAACTGAAATATAATCTTCATCCAACAATATTTTGGTTTCATTTTGCGTTTTCAACAAGCCCAGTACGGCAAAATGTGCCCTGAGCTCGAGTATATAGCAGTTGAAGGGGGAGAATGTTTCCAGTGATAAGGGCTGTGTGTGTATTCAGACGTTGAACTCGCTTGTATTTGTTGATAAGAGGGCCAGAGATAACAATAGAGGAGTCTCAATAAGAATAGTATCTTAATGAAAACTCTGTGTTAATCTCGGGCTTTCTCTAGATAGACGTTTTAGGCCGTTATAGGAGGTGTCTGGACTTCCCGCGAAATGTTTATTTGGATGTATGGGGTGGGCAGTATCGTCTGCAAGATTATACTGCAAATGTTTTTTTCTTGTGGAAGATATTTATGCTAAATTACAAAATTGAATATGTTGTTAATGATAAGAAACCAACAGTGAGCTGTAAAAACTGCTGGTCAAAGAAAGAAAGAAATACTTGCAAATTTCTTCCATAAAAGGGGTAAACTCAGTAGGGCTGCACGATATTGAAGTAACTTGCGATATGCGATACCACTGTGCAATATCGCAATAACGATATTATAGCGATATCCCACTAAACCATTTCAACTTGATATGTTACATTCTAATTAAACACAAATTAACTAGTTATTCAGCAAATTGTGTCAAAACAAGACTTAGAAAACACTACATAAGCACCACAATGAGACTAAAATTTAACTAAATTAGGAAATGTGTAACTAAAACTTTATCTAGAACTTTTATACCTATATAAATGCAGTGCATCTTTTGGTTTCCAAAAAAATGTGGCGGTCTCAGACAGATGAAGACTTTAGCGATGTTGCGATATATCGTGGCTTCTTGTCATACGGATATTGCATCACCTAATACTGCGATGCGATATACTGTGCAGCCCTAGTACTTACTTAGTGAATTATTTGCACTTCATAGTTAATTGTGTGGCCTGTAGTCTTATGTTACAGTATAGTCGCGCCACCCAAAATTTGACAATTGCCTGATGAATCCTGAAATTAAGATTAACCAAACCTTGCATTGTTTTGGAGTAACCATTTTTTATTTCTGTTATGCTTTGTAATAAGCAGTTGATCAAAGTGTTGCCCACACTACTATTCACTGTAGAATATCATACGCCTTGAAGACACAAATATGCTTTACGTTCATCACTTAAATCCACATTTTGTCTTTTGCAGGTGTCTCCAATGGAGCAAAGACTGACTCGGACGCTCTGGGCTGTCCTCACTGTCGCCATAGTCACCACAGGTATGATTACGTTATGTCAAACTTCATGATTGTTTTTTCTTTTATAAGCTGAATATCGGCACGGCGATGGCGCGTGTGCAACGTCTACTTAACAAAATGATAGTCTGACACTGTGGTGGAAAAAAACCAAACACAAATTGCAGACAGAGCGGGTTTATTAGCCACCAGTGCAGTTTCACTTATTCTTCACGCTGTGAGAGACGAAACTAGACAGGATCCAGAGTCTACTTCAGAGCTGAACCAAAGAAACTGAAACACAATCGCCGAATCGTACACAGTCCTCAAGCCATCATCTGTACTTGGTAGATTCAGTGTTGACCGTTTTTGCCTCTCCATGGCCGGCCATAGTCAATTTGACGACCTAAGCGAAATTAACCATTTACCCCCGCAACCCTTCTCAATAAAAATAATAAAAAAAAAATCATATTACATTATGACTGTGTTTCGAGCTGCTAGCATATTTTTAAGTAAATCTTTGTATCTTCTCCAGTTGGGTGTGTACCAATGGTGGTACTTGAGCTTCTTCAGGAGATACTCAGGGGCATCTGCCATTTTAGACTTTATTCATTTCATTTGATCAATGCGTCTTTAATCATGCATTATGTTATGTCTTGTTCTAGTATAGATAGGGAGATACACATAATTTAGTTTTAGTCCTGACGTGACCTTTATCTACTTTGAAGGTCAAATAAATTGACGTAAAAAGAATTTGAGCTAAGTATTACAAATGTGTGCTTTTCAGTATCTGGCGAAGATGACAGGAACTTGAATTTCTGCGGCGTGTGGCGCCATGGGAAAGGCCCTCTGAGCCTCAACGTGGATCTGACCAAAGGATGTGATCGGATCGTGGTCTCGGCCGACCAGAGCTCCCTGTCTGTGAAGGGACAGATCACTGTTCAGTGCACCAGGCTGGTCACCATCCCACTGGTGCAGATAAAGCCCACAGAGGACCAGACTTCCTTCTGTGTGTTCTGGGAGCCACTGCTGGACCAGTTCAAGTTAAAGGTAAAGAGTGTGGAATTATTATTATTATTATTAGTTTATTTGGTAGGGACAGTGCAAGTTAATGAACAAGCCACACCGGATTGTAGCCTTGGGCTAATTTCCATCCGTTGTCCCCATGCACACTCTCAAACACACTCTCATTCATCCTGGCCTATTGTACATGTTTTTAGTGGTAGGGGAAACCGGAGTACCCGGAGGAAACCTACGCAGACACGGGGAGAACATGCAAACTCCACACAGAAAGGCCCCGGCCTTGGTGGGAATCGAACCCGGACCTTCTAGCTGTGAAGCACGAGCGCTAACCGCTGTACTACCGTGCTTAAATAATGCATTGCACCACGTAAAAAAATCAAGTGACATATGACAAAATCAATGTTTGACATACAGTAGAAAGATCCAAAAATGTGTTTACTGCATGCTTGTATTTATCCCACAGATTGACGGAGAGTTAATTCCCCTGTGCTCGCCTGCTCCTCTCAAGGACCACTGTTGCACTCACATGTCCCAGGCGCCAACAGCATGGAGGCAAACTTTGGCATTGTCAATGGATCTATGCAAAATGATTTGATGAGCCACAAAACGCGGACATCCTATGAATTCAACGGAAGTTTCATCAACTGCCGTGAGTGGACAAATTCATATCATACATACATACACACAATAGGCGATAAAGGAATAATGGTCCCTTCTCTTATATTTGTAGGAGAGACTTTTTGTGACGAGGCCCGTCAGGGATCACGCCGTCGCAGCATGTGAGTAACAATTTATTTTAGATAGGCTGTACCTTTCTTTATCATGGGCAATGAATTGAATTGACCATAGATCTAGACTTTTATGAATGTTGCAAAACTGTACAGCTATTGATAACAATGTCTGCAGTTGTTGTCAGAATGCTAAGTTCCTATAAAAGTTTTTTCTTGCTTTATTCCAAAACTGTTAACATTTTTATTATAATAAATTTCTTTTTACTCAGTACAGAATGTTTTTACAAATAGATGGCAAGATTTCAATATGAGACTGCTATATAATGAAATAAAATAATTAAAAGAGGCCTGAAAATGACTGCACTTTACTGAGCGTGCCTTGATTGCAGAGACCACATTACTGTAAACTGTGTGTAATCACATACTGTAGATGTGAAAAAGATGCTGAACTGCAGACAGGAAGTTATGTTTGCTGCCGTGTTTGGGTTTTGGGTGTGCAAAAAATACCTATGTGTTTAGTGAAGGTTCTGTGAAAGTTGTTACAGTAACTTGACTGTTTAAATCTAGACGAGAGAGAAGGGCAACTATGCTCCAAACCGAAGAGAATCCTTGTGCTGAGAGCACTGTGCTGAAACTGAAGGACAATGTCGAGGGCTACAATGTGACGTTGATGGTAAGATTATAGGAACACACAAGTGAAACAATATAACAGCTCAGTGCTCAGAATGTCACTGAATGCTCTAATAAAACCAAGTGGTAAATGTCAGACCAGAGATTACTGTAGTGAACAGTATTTATTGTAACTAAAGGGTTTTAAAGTAAGGATTGTCAGTGTTTAGATGAGAAAATAGGTGTGAGGTTAACCACATCAAAGACTCCTGGTCCCAGCCTTTTGCTGACAAGTAGAGAATGGCTGTTACAAACCAGCATTTTCTCCTGAAAATAGACACAAGTGCCAATCTGTCTTTCCACTCATTACCTCTGTAGTATTCACAGCAAAGCCGATGGACTGTCACGTTTATTTCACAAGGGGGAACACTACACACTACATTAGAAATACATTTTCCCCTAAATCCACAACAAAAAACACCCCCGTCATGAATAATACATAGCAGTTTTAATTATTTTACTTTTCAAAAACACAATCTGTACATTTTAAACCAATGTCTTATTTTTCCAGCCGTCTCAAGGTGTTAAACCAGAGGTCATCCCTTCTATATACCTACCCTTCGCTCTGACAAAAGCTGTGAACTCTAGCAATGAAGTCGTCTGCACCTACTTCAGAAACAACTCCCTGTTCCAGGTACAGACACCCTCACCTTCTACGTTTTTTGTGATCAAACTTTTAGACTGAATATCATTTTAATACGATCTGCCTTTGTGTTTCAGGAGGCGCAAACTGATGCCAAAATACTCCGTGATGTGGTCAGCATCACCATCGACAACGCGATCATCAAAGATCTGCCCGAGCCGATCAAAATAGGCTTCCACCACGATGTTGTACCTGTAAGCACGAGCGGCGAGATGATTTCACAACAAATTACATACTCGAGGACTCTTAGATCCATGCCTCTGTGGTTTTAATGTAGATGTTTGTGTAATCTGATGGTGTTCCTCTGTGCGACAGCAGCGTATACCACAAAAACAGAAAACACTGTTAACCTCAGCCAGGTATTGCAGAAGCAGGCGATTCTGTGTTTAAACACATGCGGTTACTTTTCAATAACAAAATAGTAACGTCTGAAATGCAAATCAAAAGTGAGGCATGTACTCTTTTATATTTCTGTTGTGTACAATTGTAGTTGCTCTATGTTTGTGTTAACATGTGGTTTTAGGTCATAACAGAAAACCTGGTTGCCTTTTTCATGCGGCGTGCTGTAAAATAAATGTGTCCTCTTTCAGGAAACCCATTCAAGAAAATGTGTTTCATGGGACACCAGAAAAGGTAGCTTAATGCTCATATGTCTCTTTTACTTGATGTCTGTTCAAAATACTGAAACCTTTTGTTTTTTTCCCCCATCTTCCATAGACCCCCTGAAGGTGAACTGGTTGGTGGAAGGCTGCGAGACAAAAGTCAAAGGAGAAACGCAGACTGAATGCCACTGTAATCATCTGACCTACTTCACTGTCCTGGTGGTGAGACATTTAGAATTCACTAATAATAGTTCGTAGGATGCGCTCTTTGTACTTTGAAAAAGGAACTAGAATTACAACTGAACTTAGTGCTGGGACTGTGGAAGTAGGAGAGTGCATTGTCCATTTCCAAGTTGATTTTAGCCATAGAAGTTAGTGTGCTGGGGTTTATTCTGCTTTCTTCGTGGATACAATTAAGTCATGTTTATGAAATATGTTCCAAAAAAAAAAGTCTTACATACCCTACTTTTAAAATGTATAAAGAGTTGTTATTAACCTCTTAACTCCCACCTGAACCCAGCGCATTATCTCCCGTTTTACCCAAATCTAAAAGCTTCTTGAAAATAAGCGCTAAAATTGCGACAAAAACGGGGCAGAAAAGCGGGACAAAACAGTTACAAAAACGCAATAAAGCAGTTTCTAAGCAATGCAACAAACGCATGGTAAAAAAGCTGCAAAAATGCAACAAGAAAACGTGAGAAAAATACAGCAAAAGTGACAACGCAGCCTTTCAAATGAGGCTGTGAACTCTCCAGTCAAGCAGCTTTTAGATTTGGGAAAAGCTGAACATGGAGAAAATGTCCTTGAGCAAGAGGTTAAATAATTCAATATAACGTCAGCTCAAATATGTGGTATTTCAACCCGATGCTTCTTCCTCAACAGCAACTAGAACCTAAACCAGTGCGCCATCTGCTGGCCCTGACGGCTATTACATCCCTGGGCTGCGCTGTTTCTCTGATCAGCTGCATTGCCCTCATCGTTTATCTCTGCAGAAAGAGGTACATAGCCACTTAATTATTATCATTATTTTCTTTTTTCATATTTCTATTCACATGACACCAATTTTCTTCCATTTTGTCCATTAGCCGTCGCCCAAAAGAGCAGTCCATCCCGATTCACCTGGGCCTGGCTGTGTCCCTGGCCCTTTTGAACCTGCTCTTCTTCCTCACCGGGGTTTTGGCCAATGTGTGCGAGAGCGTGTGCGGCTGGGTGGGAGCAGCCCTGCACTACGCCCTGCTCAGCTCCTTCACGTGGATGGGAATCGAGATCTTCCATACTTTCTGGCTTGTCCAAATGGTTTTCAGTCCTACCCCGAAGCCATGGATTTGGAACCTGGCAGGCTTTGGTGAGTTTCTAGAGGCTGGTGTGACACGACATGAACAAAGCACAAATGTGGTGTAGTAACACGAGAAAAAAAAAGCGTAAATATTGTAAGAGGGGAGGGAAAAAAAGTCTAATTGTTTGTTCTTTTTTGTATGTTAAGGTGCACCTGCAGTTCCAGTCATTGTTTTGGCATTTGTACCGGATATTTACGGCCTGAAAGAGATTCACCAAAGCAGCGATCCACATCCATACAAAATGTAAGCAAATCAGTCATGTACAGTGGCTGCATGAATGCCCTTCTATTTATTTCTTAGTCATTAGTGTGATACTGAAAATGTCCAAATATTAATATAGGCTTTTTTTCTTCTTAAAATTTCACACTCAAGCTAATAAAAAGGCTGCACAGTATCTTTCTTAATACGGGGCAATGAGTGGATTTTCTTCCTGGATAGAAAAACTAGAAGACTTAAGAAGACTTGTTGCTCTTGTTGTGTAGGTGTTGGATGCAGAATAACCAAAAGGCTTTGCTGGCACATTACGTCACCAACATGACGCTGCTGGGCATCCTGGTGACCTCGGGGCTGGTGATGCTCTTCCTGGTCTACAGAGAGATCCGCAACAGAGACGAGTGGAGGCAGAACCGCGTGGCCTTCCTCAGTATCTGGGGTCTGAGCTGCCTCTTTGGAACCACCTGGGGTCTCACCTTCCTGGACTTCGGGCCGCTCACCGACGTTGTGCTTTTCGTCTCCTGCATCCTCAACTCCTTACAAGGTGCGACTTGAGTAACATACTGCACTTCCTACGCGGCGCGATGTTTGGGTAGTAGAACCATACAAAGGTTTAGAGTGTTGTAGACTATTCCAATGTATTTATTTTTTGCAGTATTAATTGTGCTAGGGCTGGTCAATCAACCGGAATTTTTAGAGAAATCGCAATATCTACTTTCTCAATAATCGTCCCTGGACTTTATAATCGGTAGGTTTACAGCCATTTCTTTAGCAAAACAGCACCTAGTTTTGGAGTTTGAACGAGACATTTGAGGATTTGTGTGCGTCATATGAAACTGAGCTGAGGTTAGGGTTAGCGTTTGAGCTGAGGTTTGAATCAGCTACATCAATTCATTTTTATTCTCATTTCATTTTCATTCATTTTCATTTATTTATTCATTCCGGGCAGACAATGGCAACAACAAAAACAAAAACATACAGCATACAAATAAAACGATCCATTTCCACCCGAAAGGGAGTGGGAAGAAGATAACTTATTAAATCCCACCCCCAATTCCCCATTCAAAGCTCACCACATTCAACTTCACTGTTGCATTGCTCAAGGATTACTTTACAAATAATATATCGTGGCGGCCTTAACATAGGTAACAAAATTTGCAAATAACTGTATACAAACAATATAAGGAAAATTAAGAAAAATTAACAATACCAACAATGGTAATGGACAATATACCAATAATGGTAAAAAACAAAATAAACCAACGATGGTAGGGAAACATTGAGCACTTATTAACACTATGAGACAACAGCAAGTTAAATTAAAGACCCTCTTCGCTATATTTTGACCAAATGCAATGTTTATACAACAATTTGAATCGATGGACAGTTTGGCATCGCTTGTGTTGTAAGTCCAGTTTGTTCCAGAGTTTCACTCCACATATAGACACACAGAAACGTTTACGAGTGTTTTTTTTATTTGACCTTTATTTAACCAGGAAGTCCACTGAGATTAAGAATCTCTTTTTCAGGGGAGTCCTGGCCCAGAGGGGAACCTATTGTACATGTTTTTAGTGGTAGGGGAAACCGGAGTACCCGGAGGAAACCTACGCAGGCACGGGGAGAACATGCAAACTCCACACAGAAAGGCCCCGTCCAGGTGGGAATCGAACCCGGGACCTTCTTGCTGTGAAGCGAGAGCACTAACCGCTGCGCTACCGTGCCGCCGTTTTGAGCTCTCGGCAATGAAAAATATCCAAAACCTCTCAAGTCATAAGCTCGCACTGGAGTTATAAAAAACGTTGTAGTAATACAAAAATCTAATCAAATTGAAAACCGAGATCGATCAATATGAGAAAAATACAATATTGTGATTCATTTTTTTGCCATATCGTCCAGCTCTAATTTGTGCCTGAGTGAAGTGTTGCAGCCAAATAATGCCTCTGTGTTTGCAGGTTTCTTCCTGATGCTGCGGTTCTACCTGCTGGACTGGATGAGGAAACAGGCAGGTGGCTCAGCCCTGGGCAGCAGCAGCACAGGGTCTACCAGGCAACACATGCTACAAACCCAGGAGAAGAGCTAGAAGGGACAATACTTAAAACAGTTCACAAATAAGAGAAGGTATTTGAAGTGCTTGAAAGAAACTACTTGGTACTCACTGTCATGTAAGAGAAAGCAGTTTTATGGAGATGTGCTGGAATCACTGTAGTCGCATTGTTACTGATGTCTTAATAATTGGACTTCACTTGGATAGTGGAGAAAAGACTCTCTCAGGAACTGTGTGCAGGCCTGGAGCCCGCAAATGTATGTAAGTTTGCTGTATCTGTAAATGTACAAAAATATATATATATATATTTACTGAAAGGTTTGATCATGTGGCTAAGCTTAGATTTGTCAGGGAAACATTCTTAATAAGTAATAGAAGTTTTATACTTTTGATAAGCTTTTTCTACTCTGTCTAGCCAGTATAGTAGCACTTTACAGTTCCAAATGCTGATAGTAAGTTGGGAGATTCAGGCTGTATTATCTAGCAAGTCTTATAAGCAGTAAACCTGTAATATTGTGAAAATTCCAGCTTGTGAGCATGAAAACTGTTTTGTAACTGATGGTTTTGTGTGTTGTAAAAGGAGAAACAACATTTCCTCCCAACACAAGTGAGCGTTAGAGACTGTGATATTTGCACTTTTGGTTGTACTGTTTTGTAAATACATGTTCTTTTTATGCTTCTAGAAGTATGTGTATATAGAGTATTAATAAATGGAGCTATTTTAGTTTTGTTTACATGTTTTCTAAATCCTGGTTACAAGTAGGTTTGACCCTGTTTTTGTGTTCTGTGTAGACCCTCCTTATCTCTGCCTGCTTCCTCTCTAGGGGCTTTACTGTTTACAAACTACTTTTTCATGACTGCGGCTACTACTTACAGTGTTGCGTTCATTTAAATAAGTCTTTAGAATTAAATATTAGCAGACGGAGACATTCCTCACTACAATAAGAAGGCCTTAATCAAGATGCTAATAGAACAAAACGGGCTAATTTGTTACATTGAATGACTCTAATATCACATACTGTATGTGTCTAGACATTTTATCATTATATTGCCTAATGTAATTGGTACACACTGACCCCATGAAGGACGGTAACTCTCAGTGACTACATAATTCTGTATTTTCTGCTTGAGTAGGATGAATAGGAGGATGTGGACTTGCAGACTTTCCACATGACTACATTTAGTATTTGCTTCGTTCACAAGTACTTTCTTTGCCGTGCAGCTGTTTGTTTTAGAGATTGGTTACTTCTTTTGTTAGGAATTAAACTATGTAAATTCGCCTTATTGTCTAAAAATGAAAAGCATAACAATGACAATATTAAATGTGTCATATTGAACAGGGGTTTCCGAGGGGTTTTCAGGCCTCGACGCCCTACATTACCATGCAAACAATTTGTGACCCCCCCCAGTGTAAAAAATTACTCACACTTATAAAATATCAAGCAGCAAAACTTCTCAAATCTGCTTTTTGAATATATTATAGTTTGTTATTGTGCCTAAATTTACAAAATGCAGTGTTGATACGTCATTATGTTTTTCCATTGTATTAGTCTTGGGCAACCCAACTCGGAGCCTTGCGTCAGAGGTCCTGACCTCCACTTTGAGAACCACTGATGTAGAGCATGTTTTTTGACCCATAGCACCAGTTATGGTATTTCATTACCGTTAAGGTCCATCCATCCATCCATCCATTTCTTCCACTTGTCCGTTCCCGGGTCGTGGGGCAGCTGCCGGAGCTGCCCAATCACATTGCACCACCCCCATGGCTCCTTCTGCAGGTGGTGGTCCACGAAGGACGGCCTCACGTTCAAACCGGGCCTGTTGGTCTCTCCTAGGGGCTACCAGTGTAGGCAGACACTGGAGGCAATGTGGGTGAAGTGCCTTGCCAAGGACACAACGACAATGTGCACCGCAGGAGCCGGGATTCGAACCCACGACCTTCCGATCATGAGACGACCCGCTCTATACCGTTAAGGTACACGGTGTTAACTGGCAGTCGATGAGCCAAGAGGCCCATGGCACCTCTGCTCTAATTATGAGACTGTTCGTCACACACCTCCTGTGACGTTTAAGGACAGTCAGTCACATAGACTGAATAGAAGGCTACTTCCATAGCAGCGCCACTACTAACTGTTAAGCACATGTTTAACTGCAAACATTCTTTGGGTGAATCAAACCAGGATTTATTGGAAGCTTCATGCCTGAACCAGTCCACACGTAAAGAAAATGCAGACCTAATTACCCTTTGTAAAAACATGTTTTTTAAAACATACGTATACTCTAATGAGGCATAGTGATTGAGTAGTTTTACTTTTACTTCACAAACTCAAGGTCAGGATTGATTTGACAATTTTTTCTCAGCATTCCCCCATAACCTCAATTATGCACATTGTGCAGCCTGGTAGTCCTGACCTGACGAGTCTCATAGATATAGGACAATTAGGTGCATTTGCTTTGGTATAGGCTAAATACAAACATTTAAAGGACTGTCAGGTCTTTTGTTTGTTTTTGTTTTTTTCTTTTTTTTCTTTGTTTTTTAAGAGCAAGCAAACATTTGAATTTTTTTTAACCGGTAAAAACCTATGTTAGTCCCCTCAGAACGGATTGATCCATTATTTAAAAAAAAGTTCAGCCGCAATATAGACAATTTTGGGTCACTTTCAAGTTTAGAAGAACAATATTATATGAAAGAACTTGCAACACAATTACTCCCCTCATATTTCTGACAGTGATCCACAACAAAAGTTTCAAATTGATATCTTAATTTGAAATATTTTTTTTTCTTTCTTCAGTGTCTCCTGAATTTATAAACCTATTTAATATGGAACGAAAATGACACACATTAAGCTCAGTAAGTTGGAAAGACATAACATAGGAAGGCAAAGATAGGGCTTCAAGGGGTATGACGTGATCACGTGACGTCTCCTCAGCGCTGAAGAGGCAGCACCAGTTGTTCACCGGGCGCAGATGCACACCGTGCGGCTGGCTGCGTCCCAACACCGGCGGCCAGAGGGGAAACGGACACAGGTGAGACCGGGGATGACGACCTCGGGTCAGCGGGACAGGAAACAATTGCAGCAATTTAGCGGATTAACGGATAGACACCTGGATTTAGAACAAAAGCGAAGCTTGTTTATGTCAAAGGGAAGCCGCGGAAAGCCGGCGGCAAGAAGCACGGCAAACGGATGTTGTAATTAAATTTTATATAAAAGTAGCACAATGTGGGTGTTGGCTTTGTAAATATGCTATAATCATATGGGAAATATTGTAAATATATATATTGTATTTTTACTTAACACTTTTTGTGAATCTAATGATGCGATTGGAAGGTCTTCGTTTTACTTTGAAGGAAAGCGGAAGACTTTATGCTTTGGCCGTAGCTTTATTCTAGCCAAAAGACGCTGACACGGGACGCTCTTTAGGCTCATTTATTTATTCCAGTGTCATTCTATATCTTGAAATCAAACATTAAACTAACTTGGCCAAACGTTTTGTGAATTAACTTCAGACTCTTGTGCCGGAACTGAGCCCACATCGTAAACAGGTGAAATAAAAAGTACATTATAAAAACAACAACAGCTGATCTTAGATAGTGAACTACAAGGGCATTCACTTGACAGGCAGAATTTGTTTGTATATAAAACCCTATATATTTATAATGGCCTCCAGCTATTTTTTGCAATACCTGGGCTGGAGGCATTGGAAATTTTATATGTACATCAGTTTAATTGTATTGGTATTACTGCATACATTTCATAAAAAATAAAATAAAAATACAGGCAGTTTTTGAGCTGTAATGACAGTTGCATCTGTGCATGCTACTGTTTTTTAAAGACTGTATCCAGAGGAACAAATTCTCTCTACACTGCAGCAAACAACAGTGTCTAAGTAAATATTGTACTTCATGACAGTGACAAATAGGAAGAAAAATAAAAACTTTTGTGTCAGCATCTGTGGTGACAATTCACAGATGGCTCCCTGAGCTGTTTTAGAGATGACGGATACGTATGTTATCAGATAAATTTGACATGTTATTTGAACAGATGCCAGATCGTTTGACGTGCGCACGAGTCGACAGTGGCCTACTGTCTTTAGCTTGGGTCTCTATAGACACAGCTGAATTGACAGGCCAGGTTTGAACAGTGTGTCAGGTTAACCCTGAAATTATATGCCTTTTGTTGTGGGTGTACACTTGTTGTTTTGCACCAATACTGTCTGCAGACACAGTTTTGTTCTTAAGGTTTTCAAATATTGCTGTTAACTGAGTCGAGGACTTTTCACACTTTCTTCAGAGGTGCTTTGCTGCTTGCTCCTAAGTCAAAGGATATCCTATTACTCAAGAGCGAGAAAAAGACGGACTATTAATTTCATTTTAGTTCCAAACACCATTTCATTTTTGGTAGACTCACAAAATGTTTTATTTGCTAATAAAATCTGCCTGTGTCATAAGAGCAGGCATAAAGAAATGTCATTTGTGGCAGCATGGATAAGCCTACGTGTTTTGACACTTTGAGGTCTTTGTCAGGGGTATAATGAATTGACAAACACCAGGTGTGGTGTTTGTATAATGATGATGTAAATCTATATTTATCAAGGTATTCTACCTTGTGTTTGTTAATTCATTTTGTTTGACAGAGACCTCAGTGTTGATTGTCGAATCATGTTGGCTTATCCATGCTGTGATAAAGGATTTTTAATTTTCCTCTCAGACAGGCGTGCCTCAGTCATTCTTTTGTGACTGCTCTGATGCCAAAGTTGGCAAAGCAATTCTAATGTTTTGGTGATATAATTAAATGTGTCCCGTCCCAGTCAGTTTTCAACAAATAAAGATAATAAAATGACTGATGTTCTTTATAAACCACTTCACATTTTCCTCATCAAATGTTGTCTTATGTAATTGTTCTTATTTTAGTCCCTTAATGCTTTCTTCTACCTATTACTGTTCACTCATAATATCTCCTTTTAAATCCTATCTTCCAGGTAGTTCCAGAGGTGGCTTGACATGTCTAGTGGGGCCATAGATATTACTCGTGTATTAGCCCTGACTCCACTGCAGCACCATGGACAGCTGTGAAGAAGCCAAAGCTATCCACAGTAACAGCTGTGAGCGGGCTCCTCCAGAGGAGAGCATGCAGCTGAAGAAGGAGATCTCACTCATCAACGGAATCAGCCTCATTGTTGGAAACATGATCGGCTCGGGCATCTTCGTGTCACCAAAGGGGGTGTTGATCTACAGCGCCTCCTACGGACTCTCACTGGTCATATGGGCCATCGGTGGGATTTTCTCAGTGTTTGGAGCACTGTGTTATGCAGAACTTGGCACCACTATCACCAAGTCCGGGGCCTCATATGCGTATATACTAGAATCTTTTGGTGGCTTCATAGCGTTTATTAGACTGTGGACATCTTTACTGATCATAGAACCCACCAGCCAGGCGGTCATAGCCATAACGTTTGCAAACTACCTGGTTCAGCCGCTCTTCGCCACATGTGAGCCTCCGTATGTAGCGTCCAGGCTCATAGCTGCAGCATGTATTTGTAAGTATACACTGAGGTGTAGCATTATGACCATCAATGGCTGATATGAATAACAAAGATTATAGTTCCATTCTGGTTCCCTTTTCTGTACCAGGAAAATGATAACTTGGTCAAAAAAACATGCATCATGCATTTGTGCAGCCAATAGTCTAGTTCTGTGGTTCTCCACCTGTTTGTCGCCCATTAGAAAATCCCCATTAGAAAGATCCACTGTTGTTCACGACCCCCACAGCAGCGCACATTCTCGATTCAAACTACAGAGAAAATATGCTTCCATTATGATCTGGCGACCCCCTGAAATCATTTTGCAGCCGTTGTGGGGGTCCCGACCCCAGGTTGACAACCACGGGTCTAGTGTTTAAGGCTGCTGCACATTTGAACACAAAACACTGTTCTGTCCTGTGTGTTGTGGGTTCGAGTTCCAGCCCCGACAGTTGGCTGAATGTCTTTCCCTGCTTGTCGCCCCCTTTCATCCTAAATTTCCCCATCAAATAAAGCCAAAGAGCTAAAACAAAAATCTGATTTGACTATATTCAGTAGGAATATTTATTTAACCTCCTAACCCCCGCCTTAACCGAGCGCATTTTCTTCTGTTCAGTTTTAGAGTAACACCTAATTTGAAAGCTAAGACCTTCAAAACTGATAGCCGCTTTCTTCTGGGTTTTTTGTCACTCTTTAGTCATGTTTTCATCGCTTTGATATTGTTGCTTTTCCAGCACGTTTATGTCACATTTTGGAAGTGTTTTTGTTGTTTTCCTCTTAATCGCTTTTTTGTCCTTTTTTTTTGTCATGTTTTTGTCACTTTTTCATCTAATTTTTGTTTCTCTTTTGCTGCGTTTTCATCACACATTTTTGTCACTTTTTTCAACATTCTTTTGACACTTTTTTGCATTTTTTGATTCGGGTAAAGCTGGACTGGAGAAAATGTGCTTGGTTCAGGTTAAGAGGTTAATGCCATTTTCTTCTTCTTTCTAGTAAGAAATAAGCAACCAGTCAATAGTACTTGAATTAAGTTAAATAATCTAGACCTATAGTGTAACAAACAATTTATTTTATTTTTTGCAAGCTAATATAATTTTGCTGTTAGAGCGTTGTGCTCCTTTCAAGCAGCTAATAATGTTTGTGTATTGGAGAGGGAACAAACAGGCTGATATTTTTTATCCTCGTCGGTTTTGTGGTCATGATGATTTGCCTCGTTGGCCTCTATATGGCTTTATTTATTCAATTATATGTTAAAATTAATACCCACTCTTCTTCCCCTCAGGTTTACTCACATTCATCAACTCGGCCTATGTAAAGTGGGGAACAAGAGTCCAGGATATTTTCACTTTCGCCAAGGTGGCCGCACTTATAGTCATTATAGTTACTGGAATAGTTAAGCTGTGCCAAGGTAAGACGGTTAAATACCATGTTGATCTAAAATTAAAAATGATTAAGGGCTTGTCTTTATTTAGGTAACACAGCAAATCTCGAGTCGTCCTTCAAGGGCTCTTCCACTGATCCCGGGGACATCGCACTCGCACTTTACTCTGCACTTTTCTCCTACTCGGGCTGGGACACGCTCAACTTTGTCACTGAGGAGATTAAAAACCCGGAAAGGTAACTGAGATAATTAGAACTGTTTAATCGGGACAATGTTTTAGTTATGAATAGAAATATTTATTGAAATTCCTGTCTTAACTGTGCGTGTTACCTAATGATAATTTACTTTGCAGTGTAATTCTAGTAATTCTTGAACTTGTCCCGGGGATATCACTACAATTTTTTAGTGTCATTGATATTGAGGGCTTGGAACCAGATGGGCGTAAGTGGTATTTGACAAACTTTACAGGAGAGCCAAAACAAACATTTGACCACATTTCAATCAACTGTATTTATTAACCTTCAACCACATGCATACTTATATGAGTAAGTACTTTTAAGTGAACATGGCATACTAACACGATGAACATATTCTAAAACCTTGCAAAATCTTGAAAATATGGCAAAAACATCAAATACGCCTTTTTGGAACCAAACATTTCCATTTCTTCTAAAGAAAAATAGGGCGTATCTGCTGATCAATTATAGGTCAAAACATTGGTTAAAACACTCATAACTTTTCATTTTATTTAAAACACTGTATACATTTTCATTTCATTATTTCAAACAGTTTAATTCCAATTCTTATTCATGAGTTCACATTAATGTATTTAATTTCAAACAGTTTAACTTCGCACTCGCTCTGTTCTCTTGCACTCACTCTGTTCTCTTCACATTCACTCACACTCGCTCTGTTCTCTTTGCACTCGCTCTGTTCTCTTCGCACTCTCTGTTCTCTTCACATTGACTCACACTCAGTCTGTTCTCTTCGCACTTGCTCTGTTCCCTTTACATAGGCCATACCGCCTTTGCGATGCCCAATCCCGTCAGACCTTGGAAGCTAAGCAGGGTAGGGCCTGGTTAGTACTTGGATGGGAGACCGTTCAGTAACACCAGGAAGCCTAGCGAATGTAGTGAGTGAGTGAGTGGTTGGTGGTGGTGGCTGATGTGCGCAGACTGGTTGCCTCGCTTATCATCACCGAGTATGGAGTGAATGAATAATGCACCAAATTGTAAAGCGACTTTGAGCGTCTGGAAAAGCGCTATATAAGACTAATGCATTATTATTATTATTATTATTATACACTCGCTCTGTTCTCTTCGCACTCGCTCTGTTCTCTTCACACTCGCTCTGTTCTCTTCACACTCGCTCTGTTCTCTTCACATTGACTCACACTCGCTCTGTTCTCTTCACATTCACTCACACTCAGTCTGTTCTCTTCACACTCGCTCTGTTCTCTTCACACTCGCTCTGTTCTCTTCACACTCTCTGTTCTCTTCACATTGACTCACACTCGCTCTGTTCTCTTCACATTCACTCACACTCAGTCTGTTCTCTTCACATTCACTCACACTCAGTCTGTTCTCTTCACACTCGCTCTGTTCCCTTTACATACACTCACACTCGCTCTGTTCTCTTCGCACTCGCTCTGTTCTCTTCACATTGACTCACACTCAGTCTGTTCTCTTCGCACTCGCTCTGTTCTCTTCACATTGACTCACACTCAGTCTGTTCTCTTCACATTCACTCACACTCAGTCTGTTCTCTTCACACTCGCTCTGTTCCCTTTACATACACTCACACTCGCTCTGTTCTCTTCGCACTCGCTCTGTTCTTCACTTGCCACATCGTCTGTTCTCTTCGCACTCGCTCTGTTCTCTTCACATTGACTCACACTCAGTCTGTTCTCTTCACATTCACTCACACTCAGTCTGTTCTCTTCACACTCGCTCTGTTCTCTTCACATTCACTCACACTCAGTCTGTTCTCTTCACACTCGCTCTGTTCTCTTCACATTCACTCACACTCAGTCTGTTCTCTTCACATTCACTCACACTCAGTCTGTTCTCTTCACACTCGCTCTGTTCCTTTACATACACTCGCTCTGTTCTCTTCACATTCACTCACACTCAGTCTGTTCTCTTCACACTCGCTCTGTTCTCTTCACATTCACTCACACTCAGTCTGTTCTCTTCACATTCACTCACACTCAGTCTGTTCTCTTCACACTCGCTCTGTTCCCTTTACATACACTCGCTCTGTTCTCTTCACATTCACTCACACTCGCTCTGTTCTCTTAGCACTCGCTCTGTTCTCTTCACACTCGCTCTGTTCTCTTCACACTCGCTCTGTTCTCTTCACATTCACTCACACTCAGTCTGTTCTCTTAGCACTCGCTCTGTTCTCTTCACATTCACTCACACTCGCTCTGTTCTCTTAGCACTCGCTCTGTTCTCTTCACATTCACTCACACTCGCTCTGTTCTCTTAGCACTCGCTCTGTTCTCTTCACATTCACTCACACTCGCTCTGTTCTCTTAGCACTCGCTCTGTTCTCTTCACATTCACTCACACTCAGTCTGTTCTCTTCGCACTCGCTCTGTTCCCTTTACATACACTCGCTCTGTTCCCTTTACATACACTCGCTCTGTTCTCTTCACATTCACTCACACTCGCTCTGTTCTCTTCACATACACTCGCTCTGTTCTCTTAGCACTCGCTCTGTTCTCTTCACACTCGCTCTGTTCTCTTTGCACTCGCTCTGTTCTCTTCACATTCACTCACACTCGCTCTGTTCTCTTAGCACTCGCTCTGTTCTCTTCACACTCGCTCTGTTCTCTTCACATTCACTCACACTCGCTCTGTTCTCTTAGCACTCGCTCTGTTCTCTTCACACTCGCTCTGTTCTCTTCATACTCGCTCTGTTCTCTTCACATTCACTCACACTCGCTCTGTTCTCTTAGCACTCGCTCTGTTCTCTTCACTCACACTCGCTCTGTTCTCTTAGCACTCGCTCTGTTCTCTTTGCACTCGCTCTGTTCTCTTTGCACTCGCTCTGTTCTCTTTGCACTCGCTCTGTTCTCTTTGCACTCGCTCTGTTCTCTTACATTGACTCACACTCGCTCTGTTCTCTTTGCACTCGCTCTGTTCTCTTTGCACTCGCTCTGTTCTCTTCGCACTCGCTCTGTTCTCTTCACAGGCTACTTTAAATCACTGTTAGCCAGATTAGACCAAGACAAAAGTATTAGCATGCTAGGCTAGGCTAACAAGGCTAGACTGCATGTGTCTTACCTCCAACACTCAAGTGAGGAGCAGCATACAAAAGCATCTCCTCATCTTTCACTTCTTCACAAGATTCATCCGTTTGCTTCATAATATTCATAAAAATGTGTTCTGCCTCAGACAGTTCCATGCGTGTCAACCAATTTCTGTTTGTTCTGGCTCTGAAAAATACTGTAGGCTCTTGTATTGTTCAGAGCCAGAAGGGTGTAAGTGGACTTGTGCCCTTCTGGCTCCAAACAATGTGTAGGCCATGCATGTATTTTTAGAGCCAGAAGGGCGTAACTGGAGATACGCCCCTCTGGCTCCAAACAATACTCAAACGTTTGTGTTAGGTCTTTGTTGTTTTGTTGCTTTATTCAATACAGGTTGATTTCTGATGCGTCTTTTTGGCACAGCTAGATAGAGCTCATCAAGACCTTTTTAATTTAATATATAGAATTCATTTTCGCACCAAATGCCACTTACAAGGCTGGTTCCAAGCCCTCGATATCATGCAAGCACCATACCACCCAACAAGTGCTATAGGTACAACTGTTGATATATAAGCTTTTCCGAGAAGAACTATATATTTTCCCCCTTTTTTGTTCAGTTTGTCTTAACAGTCATATTTCTCAATGAGCCTTTGTAAATGGTTCTGTGACCCACTTTTTTCTCCCGACCCACCATTTGGCCTATATATTGACAGCAGTTTGGAACATATCTTCCTTCAGGGACTGTTGAGGTGCTGCTAACATATGGTTGTTGGTGATATGGTAGCCTAAAACAATATTTCTCAAAATGTCCACTTGCAATAACCTTCTGAGTATCACCGGTTCACACTTAAAGGACTGCACCAGGTGTAAAGTTGGATTGAATAAGGTAAATCAGTACTAAACCTAGTCTACAATACACTCAACAAAAATACTTTCATTTTTTATGGGTAACCTCAAAAACATAAAACTTGTTCTATATAGATCAATTTCTCCCAAATACTGTTCACAGATCTGCCAAAATCTGAGTGAGCATTTCTTTGTCAAGAGAATTGGGAGAAACGGTCTATTGTGTACCGTATTTTCCGGACTATAAGTCGCTCTGGAGCATAAGACGCACCAACCAAAAATTGCCTAATGAAGAAAAAAACAACAGGTGAAATAGGCGTACAGTATGCTAACGTAACACATTGATGGTTAGCTACATGAAGCATAAACAACAAATTAACAGATTAAAAGCAGTTCCCAACCACCCACTCTTCCAAATAAAAACAGACAATAATACTTATGTCCGGAATATACGGTATATAGAAAATGTTTTGATCAGTGTAGGACTTAACTGTGACTAAAGTGTTTTAAAACTCCAAACAGAACTAAAAAACATTAATACAATTGTCTGTAAATCCGTGTTCAAACTGAGGCAGCCCTGAGGCAGCCCACGCAACACCACTAGCCTGAAATATATCACCTGCAATGTCTTGAGCTTGTTCAACCTCTCTCTTCTCCTCTTCTGCGTTTTCTTTGCAGAAACTTACCTCTGTCCATTGCCATTTCCATGCCCATTGTGACCATTATCTACATCCTGACTAACATCGCTTACTATGCTGTTCTGGACATTAATGCAATACTCGCCAGTGACGCAGTGGCAGTGGTGAGTAGGCTTACAACATATGAGCTGACATAAAAAATAAATAAATAAAGCATAGTAACTTGCTCCTGTTTTGCCATTTAGACGTTTGCAGATCACACGCTGGGGGTCATGAGCTGGATCATCCCCATAGCTGTGGCGCTGTCCTGCTACGGGGGCTCAACTCTTCAATTATAGCTGCATCCAGGTAGAACTGACAAATCTTTTTTAAATGTTTGGAGGTCTAGGTCGTAAAGTAAGGTATTTGGTTTGCTATGTCTAGGTTATTCTTCGTGGGCTCTCGTGAAGGACACCTCCCCGACGCCCTGTCCATGATCCACATAGAGAGGTTCACTCCCATCCCTGCTCTTCTCTTTAATGTATGTACCAACACTATTTTCAAGATGCACAGCCTCCCACTCACTTACTATATAATAGATTTGGTACACTCAAATGTGGGTACATTTTCATACACGTATGTTGCCTGGATTGAACTGTTATATTATAGTGTCGCTGCAGTTGGTCAGGTCTGGGTTCAGCAAAACTATGTTCCCAAAGAATCGGACTATCTGAACCTCCTAAATGACCAGGTTATTCCATCAATGTATTTCTGCTTCCCTGATGGCACAGCATATTCCAAGATCTTCCATGATTCATCAGGCTCACATTGTGAAAGGCTTCGCACAGTGGTACACTCTCTTATACTCAATACAAGATCTCAAATGCGTAATCAAGCCAACTACCGTATTTTCCGGACTATAAGTTGCAACTACCTGGGCATGGAGGCGTAACTGCACTGTTTACAAGCCACTCTCGGTATCACGTTGCTCAAGCTCTCATTTGCGAACTCGTCCTAGTGCCATCTAGCTTTTAGCCCTCGATTAGCTTTTCTTGTTTTCTTCATTGCAGTAACCTCGGCTTTTCACTAGTCCCTCACAAGTTTCTCGCTCACTCCAAACCTCCTTTCTGCTGCTTGATTACCGTTATTTAATTCTTCAGTGGTACCGGAGTGGCAGATACTGGTACACAAGCCTAGAACACCCTCTATCTATAGCCAAAGCTGGGCTGGGCTAGTTTGAAAAAGTAAAAGTACACTACAAAAGTAAGTGTGACTGCACATACACTACCAGGAAGTCACTCAAGCTATACTTTCACTCATAGGAAAGGTGAGTGGCACGTCTTAACCAAGGACACATCAACAGTAGGCACAATTGTAGCTGGGATCCAAGTGCCAACCTTATGTGGACAAACGCTATAATCACTGTTGCTATACTGAACTGTATTTCTGTATTAGAACTGTATTTCATGATGATGTCTGCTAAAAACACATTCTAGAAGTCTCTTTGTTTTGTGTGTTCCTCAGTGCATCATGTCTCTCATCTACCTCACTGTGGAGGACGTCTTCCAGCTCATCAACTACTACAGCTTCAGTTACTGGTTCTTCATGGGGCTGTCTATCGCTGGACTGATCTACCTCCGAAAGAAGGAGCCCGACCGACACAGGCCTCTCAAGGTCCATTTTAGACATTTTAAATGTACAGCCGCATCAGATACAGTAGTAATCATGCCACTCTGTAATTCCTATATAATAGGCAGAATTCTTTATGGTTATTGAGTCTACGATTGTTGTATACGGTCAGAACACTTACTATGTCGATATAAAATGTTGGAAATGTTTTATCAAACCTTCAACATTTCTGTTTTCCATGTATATATTTTTTAAGATCATAGTGTACAATTTTCACCTCAAAAATGTATTTCAACTAATGTAGTATTAGACTGCAATGCAATTAAATAATAATAATTCAAAAGAGTCTGTATGCTTTCTGAAGCCACCGATTTGTCCGTTACATTGTATTGATATGTATCTTTCTCTATTTTCCAGCTGACGTTGCTGTACCCGGTGGTGTTCTGCCTTTGCACAGTGTTCCTGGTGGCAGTGCCGCTGTACAGTGACACTCTGAACTCTCTGATTGGCATTGCCATCGCTCTGTCAGGAGTGCCCGTCTATTTCCTTGGAGTGTATCTGCCAGAGTCCAAGAGGCCCCCTGTCATCACCAAGCTGCTGCGTGAGTAGTACACACACACACTTTATTCTAATGTGTGATCAGTTAAAAAGGCATAATCTATGTCAAAAATGACTGCTTCTCTCTCTCTCTCTGTCTGTCTGTCTGTGTATATAATATTATTATTATTTTATTCTGAGGGCCTCTATTGCACATAGAAATACGTCTTTGTTTTGTTTCAACAGACAGACGGAAACCAAACCAAATTATGCAACACTTTAACACGCTGCGTAATTTGGTTTTAGCCCAATTTGACCTAGAAAATATATAGTTAAGCGTGACAAATAGTCCAGAGGGGCTCAACTTGTATTAAATGCAAACCAGTGTATAAATTATTTCCTAATTGTGATTATTTCATATAATCACCACACAAATGAATTATAGTTGAACAAATCTCATCACCTCAGGGGCCAAATCAAAGCCAGTAGATGGCCAAGTGTGGCCTGAGGGCCTGATCCCACCATCATTATAGGTCATGCAAAATACTGCATTTTCAAAGAGATTATATGAAGACTTTAACATGTCACTATCTAGTAATCAGTCTAGCAATGAAAACATAGCAACAGTGACCTGACCTATATTGTGCTGCTGTGATGTTAAATTCACTGTTTATGTGTGTACATTTAAGGTATTTCTCCCTTTTATCATTTCAGGTTCACTGACGCACTTTACACAGCACACCTGCTACTGTGTACTGACAGAGATGGACAAGAGCGACTAGCACTGCCCAGCCGCTTAAACGAGGCTCTACAAGAGAACGGACTTCTGTTTTAATTTATTTTAGTTGTCCCAAAGCATTAAGCTGAAGCATTTAGAGTTCACTTGTTGACAACGGTGCCACAGTTATTGATCACTTCTGCATTTACACTGGAATTCAAACCGCTCTTGGGGAATTTGACAACTGGACACTTTTTTTTTTCCTACACGTGGTTCACACTAATCGCACAATCACATCACTTTGTTTTTGAATTTCATTGATTATTTAACTGATTGTATGTATTTTTTTATTTCAAGTGTAAGATTAGCCTATACATGAGAAATTGCTTTTAACAATCATTTTAAGTAAATAATTTTAGATCTTGATTTTTAAATAGTGGTATGTACATCACATTGACTTTTATGCAGTTTGTCTACAATGAGCTATGAATCTTTTTCTACAAACCACCGGGAATGAATGTTGACAAGTGACTTTGGCAGACTTTCTATGATGGATTGTTTTTATTTTACAGATAAGAATAAATGTGTTTTTGCATTTTGCCAATTACCAGATAAGGCATACCTCATAAACCAACAGCTTATGCAATTATGACGGAAATTTTGTACTATTACAATTTTTTTATTTTTTATTATGGTAAACTGCCACTCTTGAAGAAACATTCTGAATAAACGGAGTCGGACTGACAGAAGAAGCCTAAAGCATGTGATGGGCAAGTGGTTAGCGAGTCCCTTCCCCCATGTGACGCCGCTAGTGCGTAGTTCACAAAAGTAACACCTGAGGGCTATTTCATAAAACTCGCTCAGTAAAGCTAGGCTTAGGCTCCAAATCCTGGTTTATGTTAGGCACAACAATTCAAGCTACGATTACTGGGTTTCACCAAAGGGACACCGAGCTTGGCTAATCTCACTAATTCAAGACAGTTTCAACTAATTAGCACTTGCCGCGTACATAAGCAGACCACACTAATGATCAGGCTCCCAGCTCTGTGCTGCTATGTTAGCTCTATAGGTAGAGCGCAGGGCTCCCATCCACGAGGCTGCCAGATCGATTCTAGCCTTGACTTTTTTTTTTGGACTGGGCACCCACTGGGAAGAACTTAAATCGGCACCTATGAATTTAAACACATTTCTTTTTTCCCCAGGAGTTTAAAGACATGATAGAAAAAAAAAGAAAACTGTTGACACAGGACACAGGTCATGAGGGTGGGTCATGTGCAGTGCTTAATTTTATCCCCCGTTTTTCAGGGTAAAGGATCCGGCAAAGTTTTGATCTGATATAATGGTGTTTAATGAGAGTGTTCTGCAAATGTTTTGGCCTGTTCCCTGAATCCATCACGTCAAACCAAAAGTGTTCTGAAACTACTAATTTACAAATTAAGCACTGGTCCTGTGGGCTAAGGTTCCTTTTATTGGACAAGCTTTTTGATGACACATAATGTAATCAATGTCACACAACTTTGTATTTCACAGAGAGACAATGTTGGTGTATATTTATAATTTATTGCATAAAGCAGCCATTCAAAAAGCCCGGAACATTGTGGCCCCCCTTGTTGATCCGAAATTCTCACGGGGGCCCCCCCAATAGAAAATAATTTATCCTATTGATTGGAATTTTCTTGTTTTACAGCTAAAATTACATAAAAGGCAACGTCTAGCAATGTGGAGTGGAGTTTAAAACTGGTTTCAAGTAATACATTTTAGCGAATAAATGTATTTTTCCTTTTAAAATATATTTTTCAATGTACTTGTTTTCTAGACAAGCTGTCTCCAAAGCCCCCCAGAGGGCCCCGGACCCCACTTTAGGAACCACTGGCATAAAGTAATTGATTTTGTGATGTCATGTTTCTTTTTCACATTTTTTAGGCCAAAATGGCCAGATGATGGCGCCAATACCCTGCTTGTGTCATTTACATTGCCCATTGGTGTTGGATTCCAGTCTACCCCACCCCCACCCCCCGCAGCATTTTCAAAAACGAAAAATGCTGCTTTCTGCACTCGATACATGAGTCAACGCCTCAACACTTTCAGCTCATCAGTGCATATTGTTTTTTCAAAAGATCCATTCAACTGTACTCAAATGCAGTAAAACAAGAAGTGCTTTATTTTGAAGGCTTTTTATACACATTTACATATATACAAAAAAAACAAATTCAAGCATCCAAAGAAACAATCATTACTTAAAACGCATCACAACTTTACATTATGCAAGATCTACCGCACACAACAGCTTTACACTCTGCCATGCACGAACAAAATGCAGACGGCCTAATTTGCAACCACACGCGGCCCAGCACACCTCACCAACTCAAGTTTGAACATCACAAAGCGAATCACACTACTGCGCAACATTTCTCTGAACGCATACAAACACCCATACCAGAATTCACCCAACAATATAAAAGGTCTCAGGCACCCGCCTCCTCAACATCTACAGGATTCAAGAGGAAGGACAAATCAACATGCTTTAGCGACCGCAACAAGCCAATACTATATGATAGAAGCCAAATGTTACTAACAGAATGCCATATTCCCATTCTTGTTATTGGTCCTCCCTCTCATAGATGGTTTGGAGTTTGTGAAAATAACACTTAATTTTTTAATCTGAATCGTATTTGTTTTCATCCTCTTCGTTGTCGTCTTCGTTATGACGGCCAAGCTCATGCAGCACTTCTCTCTGGTACTGCTGCCAGCTCCTGCGGCTGTATGAGTGCTCCTCCTCCCAGTAACCTGAAAGACAGTCATCGCAAATCAGAAGTCGTACTCTACAGACAAGTCGAACAACAATTAATTAAAAGTGCTTTACAGAGCGGTTTGACTTTAAATTAAAATGACATAAAATTATATTTGCACAGCTAAGAAAAGCGTTTTCAGCCTGAATGTGTCCCGACTCTTACTGTGAGATTTGAAGATAAGGCAGGATAGTGCAAATATATTATTACAACAGTAAATGAACGTTATACGAGATTGGAAAAACACTAAAAACATTTTCTTGATTTAACCCACGACAAAAGATGGGTTAAATTTGTGAATTCTGGTCAGGGAAATGAATTACTAAAAAAATAAATAAAAAAACTTGTTTCACCGCCACTTTTGGACACCTTAATGAGGAAATAATTAAACCATTATTTGTGCAAACAGAGGATGTTGAGCTTTGTGCCAATGTTTAGTTTTGTGTGGACAGACCCAGGAATTGCAGAGATATTAACCATAGATCAGCCCAGGGACATCAGTTACCGCCATAGTTATTGTAGCTGCCCACCAATGCAATTTTAATGTTGTGGCATCACCAGAACATAGGGCTGGGCGATATGGACCAAAAGTGATATCTCGATATATTTAGGCTGAATATCGATATACGATATATATCCCGATATTTTTTCCACAAAGTGAGAGCTGTGAAATTAAATACAAGTAGTTTTAATATTTTGATTTCGATTTTATTTACCCCATTTACTGTTAATAACTTTATATTGCATATAACTAAACTATAGCAGAGACAATGAAATAGGACTTAAAGTATTACTTACTTTTTAGACCTTAATAATCATATGAAATATAATTCAAAATAGTCCACATGTAAATGTACATAATTTACAATAAGCTTATACTTATAATTTATTTATTTGCATATAGCCCAAATAATTTCTTGATATTTGCGATTGATTGAAATTGTGTTTTAATAAGTGGTTGTGAGATAAGTTCCTATCTTTATCCCAAACATAAGCCTCCTAAACTAAGCCACAAAGGACTCTTTACTCTTTACAAGCTGCACGGTGAGTCTGTGCAGCTTGTCGTTTGTGGAGAAAGAGACGTGTGAATCCGGAGGTGAGGGAGTTTATGATCAGTGCATCAGAGCGGGTTGATACCTGCGAGGGAATGGATGGATTAGCGCTGCCGCTAACGCGCTGCTAACGGGGGAAAAGCAATAATCCTTCGCGGTGGCAGCATTACAAACGCTGATATTTTCACAGTACATCCACGATCTATCGCAAACCTTAACTAGACTGAGAAGTAAACAAAAGCACATGGTGCAGCGCACACCATATCTCGCCGCTACATTCACTATGGGCCGTGGCCATCAGCTGCATGGGCCACAATCGCGTGCCTCCCTACATATAGCATGGTTTTGTTGCCATCTGATCATTTGTATCCGAACCATCTCCAAATGATTGAGCCACTGGTTTTTCTTTTACCAACCACAGGGCTCTCCTCCGCACGCTTCAGACGTTGTTGCTTTCTCCATGTTTGTTGAAGAGTGTCTGAGGAGGGGCGGGGCTGCGGCTCTGGGAGCAGTGCAGAGAGCTCCGATCAGCGGCTTGTCTGAAGCAAGTATTGCAGCGCAAATTTGACCTATATCGATATATGCGATATGGTCTAATTCCATATCTCTTTTAAAGGATCTGTATCATGCTATTTTAGCCATTCCAAAGTAAAGTATAGGCATATATATGATATATTGTACCTCTATCACTATGGAGTACTCATTTTGAGAGAAATATAAGTATTTTTGGGGGGTATTTCCCTACCCGGAAGATAAGACGCTTCGATTCAGTTAACTCCGCCCCTCTCTCTGCTCATTCCACATTTGCAGTATTATAAATATAAATATCGCTGCAAAAAGTGAAGTTACTTCACATAATGCAGTTATAAGGAGTTGACATGTGCAAAGCAGTTTCATAAATGGCTAACACACATGCTAACACACACGCTAACATGCGTTTTGATTGACTCACCGCTCAGTTTGGACTCCCATGAGATCGCGTTGGTTATAAAAGTTATAAAAGTTAATCCACTTTGATTCTGGCCAAGGTTCACCAAGCATCCATCAGGTTGGTTGATATAGTAGCTAGCTTAATCCCGGAAAGAAATTCCAACTTCTGGCGAGTGCACTCTTCTTTAGGAAGGTTGAATAGCCCTGTTCCTCTCGTAGCCAAACGCGCATCCGTGGCATTATCGGTAAGAAAAAAGAGCAGGCGGTGTCCAGAGTAGGTTAGAAAGAGCTCAGTCTTCAAAAACAACACTTATGCTCGGATCCATGGCTCCTCCAGCCGTGGGTGCGCTTGATTAGCGTCGTGGGACAGCACAGACGCTTCGTGTATAAATAAAAAATCAGGCCGTAAGGCATTACATTACAGACGTAGAGCACTTCCGTTCCGCTGTGACGACACAACTGAACAGCTCAGTCGTTTACCAGGAGAGGGTGGAGCAGCTGCTCAGAGAGCAGGATTCAGGAGGATTACTTAGAACTGCGTGAATGAAGCCAAAAACCGCTCTGGGGGTGTTTTTGATAAGGAAATAGCATAACAACATGGCTAAAAGCTCCAAAAAGTCGATTTTGCATGATATAGGACCTTTAAAAATATATCGATACATCTTAAATATCGATATATCACCCAGCCCTACCAGAACACGACCTATATTGACTTTTGTTGAAACTGCATGAATAAAATGCATAAATAGGTCACCATTGCACAGGACAGCACAAACAAACAAGAGATACGAGGGATGCTTTAACCTCCATAGCGCTCCTCTCTGTCACTATCTTCATCACTCTCTTCATCGGGATAGTCATTCCTCCAGTTGCCTTCTTCATTCTCATCATCTTCGTCTTCATACACCTCTTCTTCATGAACGACAAGATCAGGTACCTGGAAAACAACAGCAATAGTAGTAATACCACCAAAAATTTTTACATTCTCACATCTTCTCTGGACTCCATTTTTTAAATTTTTATTTTACATTGCACTAAATTGTTGGGTACGTGTGAATCTATGTATCTGGGACTGGATGGATTACTTCTATGACTGTAAACATATAGGGAATAAGGAAATGATTAGGGCTGCAACTAACGATTATTTTGTAGTAGATTAATCTATTGATTATTTTTACAATTAATCGATTAGTCGCTTGACTGTGAATGGTGTAGGAAAATTTCATTTTTTCAGTGTTTTTTTTCATCACATGAAGCTAAAGTGGTGCCAATTCTGCTTTCTGATTGGATGAGACACAGACAGATATTAATGAAATTTACAATGTACAACACACTACAGACCCCAACTATAAAAACAAAGGTTTTCATAAAAAATACTACATTTTCAAGTTTAGCTCTATTAGAGTCTGTGTGAACCAAAAAATGATTAATCAATCACTAAAATAGTTGTCGACTATTTCAACAATCGATTAGTTGCCGATTAATCGATTAGTGGTTTCAGCCCTAGAAATGATTATCTAAGTTTTTAAATTATCAATGAGAGTTTCAAACCAGGCTCAGCTGTGACTGAGAAGTTATTGGTGCAGGTATTCAGGACAAAGATTACAGTTAGTCTGCTCTAAAATGATGTGCTCTACAACAGCAGGAATCATCCACTCACTCGGACTTGAGCCTCATTCATCTCATTCATCTGTCTGCCAATCCATCCACACACACCAGTTCTCCCTCGTCAGCATAGGCCCTGACAGACAGGATGTCCTGAATCCAGCCTGGTGTGGCAGTTTCCTGGTAGTACAGATCGTAGACGTAGTCGTCTTCAGGCTCCCGATGTTCTTCACCGAGACCGTCCGCAGAAACGCACATCCGCTCACGGAGCATCTTGGTGTTGTTACATAAGATCACTTCAGGGTCCATCACTGTCTGTTAAACAAGAAAGCAGACAAAACGGAGATTAACAATGACTAAACACTAGCTCACAATTCCAATATTTGTTTTATTCTAATTATGTAAAAATTGAAAACCACAAACCTTTGCAGACTTCCCTTGATCTTGTGAATCTTCGTGTTCTAAATCAACAACCTGTATTTCACCAATCGCCCAACGTTTGTCCTGTTCTTTGACGCTGTCCTCTACATTTTGAGAAATATCTGCGGGTGGGTTTTGCTGCTCAGCTGGGCTTGAAAGTGCCGCGCGGTGGCTGGAGATCAGCCTGTAGCGTTCCTCACGTCTGGTGCTCCACTTGGTGCTGCGGAGATCCCCAATGATGCGCTGAGAGCTGGCAGCAGAGGGGCGAAGAGCATGGGCCACACGGGCCGGGCCAAGGCTTGTCGCACCTGTGTTTGAACTGGAGCATCCTGTCAAACAAGACAACACTAGTTGCAATATTATTAAAGTTTGAAAACATGTGCTTGAGATGAAAATACACCCCTTCTCAAGATGATCGGAAAAACAGAAATTAATAACAAATTCAAAAAATACATTTTAACAATCAGATTACAATTACTGTTGAATTAATTGAATACGTTTCAGTCATAGAATAAAACGAATGACAACACTGATCTGTACGCGTCCTAGTCCCAATTATCAAAAAATATTAACTTAGGTTGATATGCATTTCTTTATTGACATAAATAAATTCATATCAAATAATGAATAAAAACACCGTTTTAGGAGCCAAGATCTACAAATGTTAACGTTCACAACAAGTATAACAAGCTAAGCTAACGATAACTTGACTTCATTCCAGACTGATGTTGGCTAATGCTCATCGCAAGCTACATTGCTAACAACAGTTAGCATATGGTAATCGCGTTTTACCTATTCTGAGGTGGAAATTATAAGGCAAACGTAATAAATTTAAGTGTAAATTGACAGCGAGAACACTGCTAGCTGTGATCATTGTCCGTTTTACAGCAGTGTAATCTCTGTTGACATTAGCCATCATCAACGTTGATGCTAACGCGGCCTCTTACCTGCGTCGCTACAGTCGCCACGAGTTTGAACACGGAGTTTTCTACCTCCTCCTCCTCCTCTCGGGGCTCTGGTACCGTTTCACTGGCGCTTGCAGTAGCCTCCGGACGGATACGCTTGCAGGCCAACAGTAGCGCATCTGCCGGGTCAGTTCCCCGTTTTCTTTTGACACGGAGGATGGTTGTGTTTGATCCATGGTGCGCGCTGTCTGAGTCTGTGTTCTGTGTCTGGCAGAGAGAGGCGTGCAGTGATGGGGATTGGGGAAGGCTGCGAGAGCACTCACTCCGCCTTTATTTCTCAGTACTATTCCACTCCATAATACATTTAGTATCAAAACTCACGCAATGACCAGAACTTCTAAAACATATGATTTTAAAACAAAATATAATGCATTATACCATTAAAAAAAATCATCTTCTCCTTTTTACACCGACATTTGGAGCTGATGATCTGTTAAGAAGGGTTTCAGACGAGAATAAAGCTCGTAAAATAAATCAATAAAATTATATGAATCAATAATTATATCATTCAATAATTTATTAGTAATATTTAATGGAGATGCATGAAGAGCAAATAAAGTAATTGACTTTTGTAATAGCCTATAAGTTCATGAGAGAGAGAGAGAGAGAGAGAGAGAGAGAGAGAGAGAGAGAGAGAGAGAGAGATGTTTTGAAATACTTATCATGAGATAAAATCCACTGCCTGCCCAAAGCATTAGCTGACTACTTGATCAGGTTATTCTTTTTTTCTGTGGCAACTTTTTTGTTGTCAGGCAGTGTGCATGTATATTGTTGTGTAGTATATTGAAGATATCGTCAGACCTGGTTAAGTCAAGGTCAAGGTCAAGTTTATTTCTATAATCAATCAATCAATCAAACTTTATTTATAAAGCGCTTTCATACCGAAGGCATCACAAAGTGCTTTACAGATTACAACATTTAAATCAAGTATCCAGGCAAACATAATGTCCAAATGAGCGTCAGCAGTGGCGACGAGCGGCGCGGGTGTCCCCTGTCCTTAGACTCTCCAGCACGGCAAGGAAAACTCAAAAACCCGGTGGGAGAAACGAGAAACCTCGGGGAGAACCACAGGCTGGAAAGATCCACTCCCATGGACGGACAGGCTATAGAGACCCAGGCCGATGGGATCCCCTCAGCAGAAGGGCCAGGATCGAGACCATCCAGTCCCTGTTGTCAATCCAGTGGGCAGGGTCCTCCGTTCAGCCGGGTTCCTCCGTTCAGCCGGGTTCCTCCATTCGATCTAGACAGACACTCCCAAGGGGGAGTGGGACAGGAGACACCATGTGAATAGTAATGAACAGACTACAGATAAGATAAGTATTGTATCATAATAAGACAAGTTTGCAGTAAGAAGAAGAAGAGGATAGCGCTCAGTGTACCGTACTTCCCACAGCAGTGTTTCTCCTAGGGCAGCTTTACTTCAGGCTGAGGGTTAGTGCTTTACCTAACTGACCTGATCATAAGCTAATTCAAAGAGGTACGTTTTGAGCCTAGTCTTAAATGTAGGGACTGTGTCTGCTTCTTTAACGTGAGCTGGAAGTTTATTCCATAAAACCGGAGCTTGGTAGCTAAAGGCTCTTCCACCTACAGTGATTTTGGAGACCCGAGGAATCACTAGTAGCCCTGAGTTTTGAGAGCGGAGTGCTCTGGTTGGCTGATATGGAACGATAGCGTCTTGGAGATAAAGCGGAGCCATACCTTTTATGGCTTTAAATGTGAGGAGCAGGATTTTAAATTTGATTCTAAATTCTACAGGAAGCCAATGGAGAGACTTTAGCACAGGTGTAATGTGTTCTCTTCTTTTGTACGCATTAACAATCTTGCAGCTGCATTTTGAACTAATTGAAAACTTTTTAGGGAACTTTTAGGACACGCTGCTAGCAGGGAGTTACAGTAGTCCAGCCTTGATGAAACAAAGGCATGGATAAGTTTTTCTGCATCACTCTTAGGTAGGATATTTCGTATTTTAGCAATGTTGCGCAGGTGAAAGAACGCAATTTTACAAGCCTGGTTTATATGTGTTTTAAAAGAGAGGTCTTGGTCAAACAGAACTCCAAGGTTTTTACTGTAGAGCTCGTTGATACGCTAACATTATCCAGGGAGATGATCTGCTGAGATAGAGACTCTCTCAGTTTTTGAGGACCTAATATAATAACCTCGGTTTTATCAGGGTTAAGGAGGAGGTAATTTACAGTCATCCAGGTGTTAATGGCTTTTACGCAGGAACTAAGCGTATCTAATTTATCTGTCTGACCTGGTTTCATTGATAAGTACAGCTGTGTGTCGTCCGCGTAGCAGTGGAAATTTATATTGTGATTTCGGATTATGTTACCTAATGGAAGCATGTATAATATAAATAAAATTGGCCCGAGAACTGAACCCTGTGGCACCCCACAGCACACTTTGGAACACGGTGAGGACTGTTGGTTTACATTAACAAATTGGTGCCTATCAATAAGTAAGATTTAAACCAAGAGAGGGCTGTTCCCCTAATGCCTACGTCAGTTTCTAACCTCTGCAGGAGAATATTGTGGTCGATTGTGTCAAAGGCGGCACTAAGGTCTAACAGAACTAGGATTGAAGCTAATCCGGCGTCAGCTGCTAATAACAGGTCGTTGGTAACTTTGACTAAGGCGGTCTCTGTGCTATGATAAGTTCTGTATCCTGACTGAAATTTTTCAAATAAACTATTGTCCTGTAGGTGGCTGCAAAGCTGCTTAGCCACGACTTTTTCAAGGACTTTAGGACTATAACACATTAACAACAGCCACAGCTGCCCAAAGTGCTTCACATAAAATGGATAATAAACAAAACAAAAATACAGGGCAAAACAAGAACAATGAAACAGAAAAAAACAATGGAGAAAAAGCTCAACTTATTCACTCTTGTTTGTCCAGCCGGGGTCCAGGTAGTGATGGTGAGATGAAGCCCCATGAGGCCTTTGAAGCAGTCACCCAAGTGGGTCGACACATGTACCAACGCTTCAGAGTGGTTCATTTGCTCTACTGCTCCATCAAGTGGAAAAAAATATGTACTTCAACTTAAGTTACCAATACACATGCACAAAATACACGAGATATGACGAGAGAGGGGTCTTTATTGATTTTTATTTAAAAAAAAATAGTAATTTACAGTTACATTTAATCTACAGTGCTTCATGAAGGTTCAAATCGTCATTGTCTACGTAACCAACACACGCACCGAACCGCCTGCTCGACACACGCTTCGACGCCTCGATACGAATGTAACATCACTACGGTCCAGGCCAGTCTGAAGACCAGTTGGCCGCTCTGCAGAGTGAGCATGGGGAACACTGGGGTCGCAGTACCTGACCGGTGGCTAGGACCCGGAAGCCAGAAGCAGAGCGAGCCGACGCAGCCTGGACCCCTGGCAAGAACATGCAGTACCTTGTGAACTACCAACAGTGGACTCTTCCCCCGGATGCCTAACAAACACCAACATGCTCCTATCTGCTATACTGTCTTTTTGTTATAAAACCCCTAAAAACTTCTCAATTCTCATGGTCTCAATCATGGTCCTGGTGATCTCTCGGTACCTGTGGTGGAAGGGCGTTTATAGGGCCGCTGCGTTTTGGACCACTTACAGCCTCTTTATGAACGCTTGGTCCAAACCAGCCTTATCCCAGCCTTACCTCAGCCTTATGTCCATTGCGTCCATTGTTTTACCTTGAGTGTGTGTGTTGTGCTTGTGTGGTGTGTCTCTGGGAAGGTGGGTGGGGAGAGTGTGAGTGCGACAATGTGTTTGTATTTGTGGGAGGAGGTGGGTGTGAGAGAATGTTTTTAAATCTGTAAAGCACTTTGTGTTACATGACATGTATGAAAAGCGCTATATAAATAAAGATTGATTGATTGATTGATTGAACCACAGGGCGTTGCAATAATCTAAGCGAGTGCTAATGAGGGCATGTACTGCTTTTTCAAGTTCATTTGGGGGAATGTAAGATTTGACTTTACTTAAAAGTCGGATCTGGAAAAAAATGATTTGGACAACTGAACTGATTTGCTTGTCTAGTTTAAAGGAGCTGTCTAAAATGACGCCAATATTCCTCACAGATGGACGAACATAAGGAGCTGGTGGGCCAAGCAATATCTGCAGCGTTAAAATTACCAAATAATGCAACCTCAGTTTTCTTTTCATTAAGATTCAAGAATTTTTTTTACATACAACCTTTTATGTCTTGCAGACAATTTGACAGGGTTTGGGATGAGGTTGATTTTAAAGGCAGATAAACTTGGATATTATCTGCAAAGCAATGAAAAGAAAGCTTGTTTAAAAAAAAATCAAACCAAGTGGCAACATATACAAAGAAAAGAGGAGGGGTCCCAGGATAGAGCCCGGTGGAACCCCACTGGAAAGTGGAGCTGAGAGGAGTGAGACCTGAGATGAACAAAGAATGTTCTATCATTCTTCTGATAAAGTTTAATTTTCCATGAGGGAATACTTGGTGTGAAAACTTTGAGGCTATCCAAAAATAGATGATAGATGATTTGTAATATTACTCTCAAGCTAGAGACAATTTGTATTTCATTAGAAAAAAAATAAAAAAACACGCAACACACACACACACACACACACACACACACACACACACACACACACACACACACACACACACACACACACACAAACACACACACACACACACACACACACACACACACACACACACACACACACACACACACACACACACACACACAATGAACAGCAAGTAAGTCAGAGCAATTTGAGTCACAGTGGCCAGTGAATAAAATACCTATAGGGTATATAAATATTTAAAGTAATCATAGACTGGTGTCAATCATTTTTTGTGAAGATTGGTCTCTGACCGAAGAGTTTATCTCAGATTTAGACTTGGACCTCACAGCGAGACACCACAGGAACAGGAGGAATCCTGTAAAAGAGAAAATGCTGTCAAACACTCCAAACAAGAAAATAATGTGTGTCATGACATACTGACCTTGTAGCGCATTGAAAATAGTGAAAACGTAAATTCCTTCAGTGGAGATGTATGTTATGTATGTTAAGCCAGCCAGTGCCCACGGTAACCCCAACACACAGCTGAGGCCCAGCACGGTCACTGAGTCCTTCCACAACCTGCTTAATCGCTCCTTATGCAGCATCTTCCAGCTACCACTGCCCTCCAAGCCATAGTCAGCTCTCCGTAGACGCCACAGCTGACAAACTACCATTCCCAACATGGTGCCGTTGTATAAGATGACCAGACAGGGGTAGGCTACGCTTGTGACGTAGTTCGCTATGAGGCTGTGTGGCATGTGGTTTCTTATCCAGCATCTAGTCAAGGAGAGGGAAAATTAGATTGATTGCAAGTATTGTCCATCATTGTGTGACTTGGTATTATGCGTACATCTGCCCTGGTGAATTCTGGTTGCTGGCACCTGTGATGTTCAGTGTGTACTTCCCATAAATGTCAGCTATTCCACAAACAGCTACAACCAGTGTAGGGAAACCTGTTGAAAATATTATTCTATTACACTGGGCAATACAAACACAGGTTGTATGTCACTATTTTTTTTTTAATACAGTAGTAAAACTAGGGCTTGTTGATAGTTAACATAAATAAATACTTAAAAAATAAATAAATGCACCCTACATGTTCATGAGACAGAAGCTGCGGTAAACCATTATACTATGTATACTAAACTAGTTTCTACACACAATAATATTTTGAAAACATGACAGAAGTGTGCATTTTCTTTTTTTTTTTTACATGATATGTGCAAGTGTCGAATGCTCATCATATATATCCACAGGTTGTCACAGAAGCATTGAGGATGGGTTAAATGCACAGAACACATTTCCCTACAGTAATTAATAAAGTATAACTTCAATATTTCTGTGGTTACTTGCTGCCGTATACATTCATATTTGTGCAAGCACCAAAATTAATACTTTTGAACGACCACTGTAAATTATGAAACAACTTTACAAGCATAATTCTTTCTACCTACCCCATCCAAACAGGCTGATCTTTAGCACATATCTCCTGACATAGATGTTAAAGACCCTGACCAAAAGCAGGTACAGGTGAAATCCTTCCAAGGCCATCCAGCTGAAAGTGGCCAGCAGTGACCAGTGCAGAATGAGCCCCAAGGGTTTGCACAGCGCACCGTCACCGATCTCTGGGTGATACCAAAGCAACAAGCTGCACAGCAGGAAGGCCAGGTGAAGGCACAACATGGCTCCTGCCAGCTGAATGTGAATGCCATGGGCCTTCTCTGGACGCCGCTGACTAGAAGATAATTGTTAGTAATAAAAGTGTCACTCCAAATCCAAATGTAAATAATATTGTGAAATGTAACCACTTCCTCAATTGTTACACATATCTGCTCAGGAAGTGGGTGCACTTTACAAATGTGTCTTTTTATTTTCTTGGATAGCAATAATTTACTTACTGTAGACAAATGTAAAGGATGAAACTGATGAGAGTGAAGAAAACAGAGAACGCTGATCCAAAGTAACTAATGTAGGTGAGGTTCAGAGCATTCTTCTCATCCACTGTTATTGCTGGGTTCTGTTTCAAGAACAAAGATAGAAGAAAGGCCATTCAGTAACACAAATTACCAACATTTTCTATATTGGAGACCTTATTATTTATTGTAATATTGTAATTAGTGGGTTATGTTGCTGTGCGCCACTTAAGATTAATCTAAAAGGGACAGGGGGTTAATGAGAATATTAGAAATGTCATGTTTACCTTTATGCATATGAATTTAAGTTAGAACTTGCATTGCAAATGTCTGTTAGATTCACAAAAACACCACTAAAGGTGGTAAATCTTTATTGCTTTTGAAAATCTTATTTCCCAATATCTGTAAACATTCCACATCACAAATAACATTGAAAAACCAGGTCTAAAACATAACCTTTCCTCTAGTGTAGGTGCAAATGTGTGACATATAGTATACTATAGGCCTACTGTATGTGTTGTTTTGAATAATGCAGCATGCTCGATCAGGCAAATGTTCTGCTTGTATATCTACTGTATGTTTTATCTCGATCTGTCTGTGGGTATACTCACCACAAGCACTGCAAAAAAGCTCAGATGGTTGCAGCTACAGATGAAATCTGTTCCGTTGTAGTCAGTGTTACACCCATCTGCGCTCCAGTTACCTAAACATATATTGCCACCATGTATTAGGAGCCATCCATAATAAGTAATACAGTAGGGCAGGGGTGCCCAAGGTGCGTCCAAATGTGGCCCTCAGGCTTCTTGCTAAATTGGCACACATCGCCAGAGATGTTACGTTTTACTACAGGTTTTCATAACTCTAACAATTTAGTGTGAGAAAGAGATGGTTTTAAGGTCCCAAGCCTAAATCAAGGTGTGGGGCATGGTTTAAAACTCTGCTTTACACAGTTGGTGGAAATTTTCACTGCACTGACCACCGATTTGTGGCCTTATCCCTCCATACACTTCAATATGTGGCCCTCAATTAAAACAGTTTGGACACCCCTGCAGTAGGGATACATAGGTGCTCACCTGCTTCTTCATCGACATCTGAATCTTTCCAAAAAACACAGACGCCCCTCAGCTTCTGAAAGTATTATTATGCAATTATAATGAATTATGTTAGGTTACCTTTACTTGAGTGTTATCACAAAAGTCCACTTAAGTAATTAATTGTTTTTGCCGCTTTACCTGATTCTGAAGTTTGAACAGTAACTTGACAGGCTCAGTTAGGTTTTTAACATGTTGGGTCCCGGCCTTCACAACGAGGACTGATGTGTCCAATATAAAGCTGGGCTTTACAGCAGCTTCTGTTGGTTTTGGACCTTGCTACACAGATTTACAAGCTGGGTTACGTTTAAATATAAAGCCCATCAATGTAACAATTAGTATATTACAATACATCGCTTAAAAACAAAAAAGAAAGATAAAGGAAATACTTGTGGTTTCACACGCAAGAGATTCTGACTCTAACACAGTTTTTATGTCTTTATAATCACTTTCTATGCTGTATGTCACAGAACTATGTGATGGCATACTTTATTTTTCAGATTATGCTTTACATTTGTAAAACAGTTACACTATTTCCTTCCCCTCCCAATTGAGAAACAGCTGTGGAAATTGTTCCCAATGTCACCTGTTGCGTTTGTACACATCAATGGAGCAACAAATTGTGTACATTTACATAAGGCATTTATCCATTCACACTGGAGCTACTCACCTCAAAGAAAGTGCTGTTTATCACTGTGACCACCAAGCGCACATCGGATTCATGCCCTTGGCTCATCTTTAGAGCGGACGATGGGATGTGAACTCTATGGTTGCCTATTGCTACATTAACCTGGAAGTGAAATATAAAAAAATCATTTAATAATATTCATGATTCTTCAACACAATTTGTAAATAATGGGCACGGTGGTAGGAGGAGCAGCTACCTCTTGGTCAGATGTTCTTCTACTATAATGGAAGTTTGGGTCATGGGACCGACCCCTCATAGAACAGCTACTAATACTGTCCTCATAACACCTGCCAAACAAAAAAAAACATAATTTGGAGTCACACTTCAAATATGTACCTTAATCCTAAGATATTTTGAATTAATTACACATACTTACTTAGTCCAGGATGAACCTTGTACCAGACAATCATGCAATACATATTCACAGAATTGTTTTTCTAAAGAAGACAAATGTAACACAGACATCCATTAATAGCTATTTTGATTGTGAGCTTGTGGAGCAATACATTTACAGATAAAGTATTTGTCTAAAGTGTCGTCTCAAGCAAAAACATCCAAAACACTTTGAAATTGTCAGTACTTACGGTTATCTGCTTTGATCAAAGAGCTGAATAAAAGCGTTATAACACTAACTGAAATCCACCTCATGGTTCCTTCTCACAACCACGCTATGACAGATCAGATGATGTGACTGATGAGCACAACGCGCAGTTTCACATCCCCAACAATCACATGGGGGCGGGTTACTTAGACAGGAAATGCGTAACGTCAGGGTTTGTTCCAATTCACAAACTCTTTTATGTTTAGACTCTATTGGAACATTCTTTTGAAACATGCTTTATTTGTCTTTTCACTTATTCAAACATTAAACATTATTTCCCAACACTGTTTTTTCTTTTTTTTAATCAAATATCAAGAGCAAAGCGAAAAGAGGAAGTTTCAAAATGTTTCAGTTTCCATTATGCACAAAAACGGGTCAAAGCCGGCTCATACACTGGAAATGTGTCGTCATAAACACAGTAAAAGGAAACATCAAGGTTTACAGTGAATTTGTCAGCGGCATTTTTTTAAATTATTTTTTTCATTATGTCATTTGATTTTTAATTCAGAGACAAATTTGAGACCTGACATCATGACACAGAGCTTGGAATAGTGTTACATGTACATCACAGCAGACTTACATGGCTCACTACTAGACTACCGGCTGTGACTGTCAGTGACATTTTGAGGCAAGACACTGCAGTTGAATAGGACAAAAAGAGAGAGATATCACTTTGAAACCTTTGATGTATTACTGACAAAATAGACATTAGTCCGTTTATGTCTACACATGACAAATAAAAAAGTTTGTACTCAAGTACATTCAAGCACATCTTAAGCAACAATCCAAAACTAGAGTGAAGCAATGCCAAATGTCATGGGCTTCCCCAAACCTTTAGAGCCAGGCACCACTTAAGAAGAAAAAATATATATAATTACCAGTATTCAGAAAGAATTTATATAAACTGTTGTAGTTTTGTTTGAGTACCGCAAACATTATTGACTGGCTCTAGAAAAGTATGTTGTTGCTGTTGTGTTATCATTTGACATAAATATGACCCCTAGTACTCAAGTTACCCTAGTCAGCCAGTAGGATGTGCTATAAACCAAAATGAGCGGCGTTAATAGCGACAACTATATTTTAATGAAAAAAACAACATATTAAGACCTCTACATTACAACACATTTCTAAGTCTTTTTTTTTTTTTTTTTTTTGCATTATTGGTTTGTGTAGCGTTACATCGGTTTGGGATCAACCTTTATTCTTTATCAGGTTATCATTTTCTGTAATAAAATTTGGTTTAAGAAGGAAAAAGGATCTTGTGAAAGTTGTAGATGAAAACAGGTCATTGGCCTATTCAGTTTTGGTTGTTGACGTCTTTGCAAGAGTTGAAGTCATCTTGTCCTCTCTTTCCCTCTTCCGCTGCTTGTTGGTTGACACGCAAATCCAGAGGAAGATAAAGAACCCTTAGCCCACAAAGGAAGAAAAGTCACAAGTCGTAAGTAATGCAATAATATGTGACCTAATGAATAGGTTGTGTTCACATTCAGCATTCTAAAGAGCCCGTGAGGTAGAGAACTTCATGGTAATATTTCCCAAAGATTAAGATGTATTGATCTTTTATTGTGAAAATGTCTGTAATTACTGAGCCCTCTGACTGCAAATGAAAACTAACTGGAATCATGACATATAAAATTGTCGAGCGTGATCACAACCTACGGCAGAATTACACAAACCTTGCGTGGAGTTGAAAATGCAGAATAGGTAGAGGACGGGATAGTTCTTGAACCCCGATCCGAGGAACGCGAGGCCCCAGGTGGTTCCCATGAGGCAGGTGAGACCCAACACGGTCAGGCCACTCTTGCAGGACTCGCTGAATCGAGCCGGGTCTCCCCATCCAGCACGTTTACCTTTCCTTCCCATGCGTTTCATCTTACAAATGCTCGATGCCACGGCCGTCAGTATGCCCGAGTTAAACAGGAAGATGATGGTGAAGTAGACCAAGTTCACCGAGTAGAAATAAGAATCGTCGGTGATCCAGCAGCTGTAGGAGCGATGGCTTCAGTTAACGCCTAACCGAGCACATTTTCTCCAGTTCAGCTTTACCCAAATCTAAAAGCTAATAGGCCAGTGAAACGGCTCATTTGAAAGCTAAGACTTACAAAACTGATCGTAACTTTTTGTCGCGTTGTCACCGCATTTTTGTCACATTGTTGAAGCGTTTTCGTAGTTTATTGTTGAGGCGCATTGAGTTGCCTTGAGTACGAAATGCGCGGTATAAATAAAGTTGCCTTGCCTATTGTTGCTTTAACAACATTTGTCCGTTGCTTTATTGATGCTTTTTTTGTTGCGTTTTCGTCACGTTTTTATCACTTTTCTGTCACTTTTGTGTAGTGTTTTCGTCAGGTTTTTGTCACTTTTTTTTGGTGTTTTGTCACTTTTTTGTAGTGCTTTTGTCATATTTTTGTCACTTTTTTGTAGTGTTTTCATCAGGTTTTGGTCACTTTTTTGTAGTGTTTTTGTCATGTTTTTATAGTGTTTTTGTCCGTTTTTGTCACTTTTTTGTAGTGTTTTTGTCATGGTTTTTGTCACTTTTTGTCACTTTTTTGTAGTGCTTTTGTCATGTTTTGGTCACTTTTTTGTAGTGTTTTCATCAGGTTTTGGTCACTTTTTTGTAGTGTTTTCATCAGGTTTTGGTCACTTTTTTGTAGTGTTTTCATCAGGTTTTGGTCACTTTTTTGTAGTGTTTTTGTCATGTTTTTATAGTGTTTTTGTCCGTTTTTTGTCACTTTTTGTAGTGTTTTTGTCATGTTTTTATAGTGTTTTTGTCCGTTTTTTGTCACTTTTTTGTAGTGTTTTTGTCATGTTTTTTGTCACTTTTTTGTAGTGTTTTTGTCATGTTTTTATAGTGTTTTTGTCCGTTTTTTGTCACTTTTTTGTAGTGTTTTTGTCATGTTTTTTGTCACTTTTTGTCACTTTTTTTGTAGTGTTTTGTCACTTTTTTGTAGTGTTTTGTCAGGTTTTGGTCACTTTTTTTAAAGTGTTTTTGACATGTTTTTGTCTCCCTGGCTTCTTAACGCACTACAGTATGTAGGGCTTACATATTACATAATCCATTGAACACACACAAAAAGAAAAAGTGTGTGGGGGGTGGGGGGTGAAATAAAATTAAAAATTAAAAAAAAATTGAATGATGGAAATGACAACTGGGAAGTTGCAAGATCACGGATAATATTAATGTGCCTTTTGAACACAGAACTAGTGCCTTTTGGAAGTTCTTAACTGTGAACCTTCTCTGTAAAGAAAGGGGGGGGGGGGGGGGAAATTACAAATAATTACAAAAAATAAAAACATATTTTCACTTGCTTTGTATTAGTCATCGCGTACATGAAATGAGACAGTTGTTGTAGTTGTGCATTGAGTTGCCTTGAGTACGAAATGCGCGGTATAAATAAAGTTGCCTTGCCTTGCCTATTGTTGCTTTAACAACATTTGTCCGTTGCTTTATTGATGCTTTATTGTTGCGTTTTCGTCACGTTTTTATCACTTTTCTGTCGCTTTTTTTTGGTGTTTTTGTCACTTTTTTGTAGTGTTTTTGTCATGTTTTTTGTCACTTTTTGTAGTGTTTTTTGTCACTTTTTTGTAGTGTTTTTGTCACTTTTTTGTAGTTTTTTTGGGTCACGTTTTCATCGCATTTTTGTCACTTTTTTGTTGCATTTTTGTCATGTTTTCATCACGTTTTTGTCACTCTTTTGCTGTTCTTTTGTGGCATGTTTGTTCCTTTTTTCATCACTCGTCGTTAGTCATATTTTCTGTCGCTTTTCCTTTGCGTTATTTGTTATTTTCTGGCCACATTTTTTGTCGATCTTTCGCCGCTTTCACTGCGTTTTCACCCTCGTTTTTGTCGCCATTTTGACACTTTTTTCCACAAGCTTTTAGATTTGGGTACAGCCAAACTGGAGAAAATGTGCTCGGTCCAGGTAGGGGGTTAAGAGATTAATACAAACATCTATTTGGCTGAAAACACTTACATGGCACTTGTCTGGTTGGAATTTGCCATTACTGTCTCTGTCATGCCGTAGAAATCTTTGTCCTTCGCCGCCACTGAGACTGATACAATTACGGCTGGAATACCTGGAACACATTGCATAATAAGAGCTGACTCCATGTTGTATATTTGAACTTGAACTTACCCCATCCAGCGACAGACAGTTTGAGCATGTAGTTTCTGTAGTTGGTGTTGAACACTTTAATGAGCAGGAGATAGAGGTGCACCGCCTCCAAGGCCATCCACGTGAAGGAGCACAGCAGGGAGTAGTGCATGGCAGCAGCCAAAAACACGCAGACCCAGTCGGGCTTCACTCTGGCCCCCCATTCGGTCAGGAGAAAGGTCGTGTTGAGAAGGAACAAGGCGCCGCTCAGAGACACGTGGATGCTGATCGAGTGGTCTGCCTTTTTACTTTTGTGCATGGAAGTAGTGGTACAACGAAACATTCAGAATTAAATAGTCTCATTGAACACGTACGGGGGACACTTACTGAGAGAACAAATACATGACAATGGATAAAGCAGTGAAGAAAGCCGACAGTCCGCAGCCTATATAACTTATGACCGACAATATTTGCCAGTGGATTGGATCAATAGGAATCCTTATCTGCACAAGAAAAGAAAGAAAAGTTGAGGAAAAAAGATAAGATAAAAAGAGGATAAAAGAAGTACAAATCAGTTTACGTTACCAGTAACACCGCAAAGGCTGTCATATGGTTGCAGCTGCAAACAATGTTGTTACTCGAGTTAATTTTAGTTTCACATCCATCTGTTCGCCAGTTAAATTCTGCGACAGAAATACCTTTTTACTCAAATAATCATCATTTTACTCAAGTCAACTGAATCTTTCAAGTTATTTTACCTACCAGTTTCATCAAAGTAATGACAAGCAAAGGTGTAATTCTGTTAAAATACAGAAATGTCTTTAGAACCACTTTTAACAAGAAGAAAAATACATCAAACACATACTGTATATTTAATTGTACCTCGACAAGTGGCTGCACAACATTTCTAAAGACCATTTCCAGAGGAGGGTCTAGAGGTGGAAGCCCCTTCAATAACTCTATTCTAATGACCACAGAGGAGATTTGGACAGGTCCAAACTAGGACCAAGCACAACACGGAACCATTACCAATAAACCTACTTGAATTATTAACCCGGATGTACTAGTCAAATTTTATTCAAATTGTTTTGGATGTCATAGTCTTTTCCATACCAAGAACTGGTCAGGCATCATGTAGCTCACTGTCCCAAAACCATGTCCTTTTCTGCGATGGTTTGCAAAGCATTAGTAGGAAACCAGACCTCAGGAATATGGGAGCTGTTCTGAGGCAACAACTAACGAAGAAAAACAGAAGACAGTCTTTACAAAATGTTCTTTCACAGGCATAGTTTTGTATTTCGCATATTAATACCTAATATATGCACAATAAAAGTGTCATTCTTTACAGGAAAAACACATTACAATTACATAACTTGATAACAAATTGCTTTACTGACTCCTTTAAGAATTGTATTTTCTCTAGTGTTGCCTCTTGGTTAATCTTTAAACTTACAAATTGAATTAAAATTTAGATTTTGTTTCTTGCTTTGCTTCCCGTACCTGTGCTGCAGAGATATTCATTCTGGGGTCTTCGATATCAAGGTCCTCTTTAGTGACTTTAATCACATTAATGCACAAGTCTTTTAGATCATAGCTTTTGAAGTTTGGTGTTGAGGTATTCACGATGTGGTGAAGCATTCCCTTCTCTGTACTGGAAAGCAAAGTTCACAAAAATACAGTCACGTTTTTTTGAGCACACATAATACAAGTTATTACTTCTTTCTGTTCCTGTAGATTCCAGATACTGATTTTAAATTCTATTGGCTTGTTTGCTTTTCTAATAAAATAAACATAATCGACTTCATTATGTAACACATGACTGCACGATATAGTGTACCAAACGTATAATATTCACTTGAACACAATCTATTCATATAAGAAACATATTGATTTTTTTTTTTAATTTACCTGCTACTTTTACCACTAAGATAAAGAAACATGAAACTTAAGGCTTTAATAAGTTTCCACCATATTAATTGATGTACTTCACTGACCGTATATAGGACTTCCTCAATTCCTGATATTGGCTATCCGGAGTGAAAAGCCTTGGGCAAGAATTCCGTATGTAGAAAAGCTTCTTCAGCCCCTTCATGTCCACACTCAAAGACTTCATCAGGTCTGTTACACTCGTATTCAAACATGGGAACAGGGCGCACTTGGTATCTGGGAACAAAGCCGATGTATTGTTAGAATCGTATACATGATGACTGTTATGAATGACTTACCATGATCTGCTATGTTTATTTCCATCCAGTCAACAGCATTGGATATGATTCCCTCTAGGCAGCCATGCGAACCGTTAAACCATGATGTGACATTCTGAGCAAACTGGCAGAGCAGGACGCAGTCAGTGCCATAGTAGGTAGAACAAGTCACGAGACTTTCAATTTTGTCGGTTATTGTTGCATTTGTGAGGGATATGTCAGTGCCATAATTTGTGAAGTTGAAACACACTGTAATGAAAGGAAGAGACATAAACCGTTACTACAAAGTCTACAACATGAAGCAGTGAACAAGAATGTTTTAGTACCTTCGTCAGCCCAAGAGTGAGGAACCAACATACACAGCAGAAACACAAGCATGATCCTTCATTTACAGTTGCAGTCTGACGAATGACATGATTAAAAACAGAACATCAAATACTCATTTCACAATTGTGCAGATTCAACATGTAAACACTGACTTCAAAACAATAATTACCCTGAAGGGATGAAGCCGCTGTCCACCTCAAATGCCAAAATGTTGAACGGACGAAAATGCGCTTCCCAAATTTAAATAGTCAATTCCAGCTGATGATTAAGTAATATAGTTAAACTTTGACTAAACCATGAGCTAAAGGAAAGTCTCCACGTATAAGAGTTTAGAAGTAAATACACAGTATATGCTGACACCTTTACAAAGGGATGCTGCCTCTGAAATGGTTTGCTGAAGCGACCCCAACTCAGTGTGTTAATAAAGCCAGTTGAGTGTAGTCATTTGCAATGTTTGCCCAATGTAAATACTTGAACGCTTATCATGGCTTGCTGTGAGCCATGAGGGAAACAGGGTTGCATCCTTATTGGCCTCATTGTTTGGCCATCCTTTTTTTATTCATTTATGTGTGAATGAATCAATGGTATTCGCACTTGTCTCTCCATGGCAACACGCAAATATGCTCACAATTGCATCACAAAAGAGACTTCATACAAAAAATAAATCTGTACATATTTTTAAGACGGGGCGACAGTGGCGCAGATGGTAGAGCGGGTCGTCTCATGATCGGAAGGTCGTGGGTTCGAATCCCGCCTCCTGACCGTGCACATTGTCGTTGTGTCCTTGGGCAAGGCACTTCACCCACATTGCCTCCAGTGTCTGCCAACACTGGTAGCCCCCTAGGAGAGACCAACAGGCCCGGTTTGAACCGTGAGGCTGTCCTTCCGTGGACCCACCACCTACAGAAGGAGCCATGGGGGGCTGGTGCTATGTGATTTGGGCAGCTCCGGCGGCTGCCCCCACGACCCGGCAACGGATAAGTGGAAGAAAATGGATGGATGGATGGATATTTTTAAGACATTTTGGCGCGATTGATGTCATGGTTTTCAGTGCCCACGGAAACACGTGAGCTTTGCGTTTCGGGGCCGCTTCTTGTCATCTCTTTTCCCTTCTTTATAGCCTTTTTTTCCCCCCTTCTTTATCACAACTCTCAAGAACCAGAGGAAAAAGAACAGGCCTGGAAAACAGATGCAAATGTGTCAGCAGCGTTATTCAAATAATGCGAACAGCAGGGGCATTGATAGTATGAAGCGGACCTGGGGGGGGGGGGGGCACTGTCAACATACCTTGTAGAGGATTCAGGATGGAGAAGGCGTAGAGTCCGATAGTGGTGAGTTGGCCGAATGAAAAAAGATTAGACCCCAGGTGGTACCGAGCAAAGTGACGACTCCCAGCAGGGTGCAGATGTCCTTCTTGGCTCTGTTACAGTCATTTGGCCCAAACTAAACAAACAAACAAACAAACATAACTCTATTGTTTTTCCCATTAAAAGTGTGTTTTTGTTTCTTACCATTGACAGAATTTTTCGGACAGCCACCATCAACATGATGAAGTTGAAGAGAAACATCAGACTGAACAGCCCCAGTATAGTCACTTGTTTGACCAGGTCCTGGCGAATGTAGCAGCTGAAGAATAAGTTGAAATACGGCCATAAATTGTTATGTACTTTCCTAAAACAAAATCCTGTGACACACAAAATGGTACGTACATTTCAGTAGAGTTAGACTGGCTCATAGACACGGTGCCGTAAAAATCTCTGCTGATGCTGACGACAATTCTCACGACCACCACAGGGACACCTATGAATCAAGGATTTTCACAATGTTAAAGCCCCTATACCTGATTCCTTTTAAATTATTATTACAAATAATGAAAGAGGAAACCACTAAATTAAAGATGCATTATGCAACTTTTTAATGCGAAAGAAAAAGCTCCAGGAATAACTGTTTTGTAGGTTTTCCGGTGAGAGGGTCCGTCAGCAGTGAAAACCTTCCAAACAATCCTGATCCTGGAGCGTCCCAGAGACCACTGTGATGGAAAGTAAAGGCGCCATGCTGACCACTCGTACAGCCGCTGGGTCACTACAAGGTCAAGTACCTCAAATATCAACTCTTTTTTTGCATAATGCACCTTTAAAATGTGGTTCAAACTCATTCCCATCTTTTCTAACTTATTTGTAGCATCCCCAATTCTCCTAAGGGACAACTTTATTGGCACATTTCACGACTTACAGGGTCACTTTCACAGAAATGCTAGAAAACTGGCCTGCAAGTTCATAAAATTGACACAAATGCTTTATAATTAAATGCAGTGTTTTCCTTACAAATTTTGTTCCATTACTAGAAAAAAGAATCAGGTATAGTGCCTGTAATTAGTAACAGCAACCTATCATGATATCACAATATGAGCAATCTCACAATGTTTTAATAAACTTACTTTACTGCATTGAGTAAATGCTTTTTGCATTTGAACTTACTGTTCAAATGCAAAAAGAAATTGCAAACACAGATATTTTTGTTTCTTATTGGTGAAAAAGACCTCAGTTAAACACAGCCACTCACCCCATCCCACCAGGCTGACTTTGAGAAGGTATTTGTTGACATGGATGTTGAAAACCTTAACCAAGAGGAGATAGAGATGAAATCCTTCCACGGCCATCCAGCTGAACGAGGCCAGCAGGGAAAAGTGCAGCGCGACAGCCAAGTAGAAGCACAGCCAGGGCGAAGGCCAAGAGAAGCGCCAGATTCCGACGGCTGTGTTCGGAAGGAAGTGCATGTTGAGGAAGAGGAGTGCAATGGCAAGATTGACGTGGATCTTCATGGAGACGTCTGACCTGACATCTCTGGGATGCAGGGAAGATACAGTAAAGTCGGGTCGGGTTATTAGATGTGTGATATTCATTTAAGTAAAAATAATGAACTACCTTCTCACGGTGAAAAGAATCACTACAATGAGGAGCGCGCAAAAAGAAATGCTGCAGCCAATGAACGTCATGTATGTCAGAATGTCCACGTCTGTTTGTGAGAGTTGAGTGGGAACATTATTGGAAACCTGAAAGCAGCAGACAATAATTACACTGTGATTGAAACAGTACTTTGTGTGTACATGTCTCAACAATATGCCTACCATTAGCACTCCGAAAAAGGTGAGGCGGTTACAGGAGCAGACACAATGATCTTGTCCAGGCTTCCACAGGGTCAAACAGCCGTCAGTGTCTAATGCTGATCAAATGGACACGTCAATAAAAGTTTGTACAAAAAATACTCTTTTTGGAGGTGTTTTATACTTACTTTGAGTTGAGTAATTCAGAAACACACACTGGGGTCTGTGGGAATCCTGTGGCACATGAAATATCAGTATTACAGGAGAAATACATTTGGTTCATCCATAATGTGAACTGGATTTACCGATAGGCTGGTTGTGACGTTCATGCTGATGTTGATAAATTCTTGCAGCCCTGAAACGCTTTCTCCTCAACACTTAAGCCGACCAGCCTGTTATTGTACAGATAGTCTGAGGAGTTCACCAACACACTCTGAAATGTAACATTGAGACAATAAAAGTATAGCCATGAACTACATACAGATTCAGTTTAATATGTATAAATTACTCACTGCAGCTTTCTGAGGCAACGTCACCATGTTAAACGCTAAGCTGTGGGTTCTGTCCACAGGCAGTTCTTTGGGCAGCTGAACAGTGATAGTAAAGTTTGCATGGAACTCTGTCCAAACCTAAATTTGGTAACAATTGAGTTCACCTGTAACATTGCTGTGTAATGTAGGAATTTCTTGACGACTTCTTACCTGACTCTCACTGGCATAAAGGGTTAACCCGTCAAACTGGGTGCGACGGGATTTCTTTATTTTGTAAAGCAGACTAACAAACTTGCCAACAGCAAAGTTTTGTGTATCATTAACCTGTGACGTTACTACTGCTGTCTCTAAATCCTGCAATTCACTGCAAAACAGGACAACGGTTTGATAATGCTGGCTTGTTAGATAAAAAAAATGAAATAATAAATCATTTGTATTAGTCATGTTGGACAATTACAAAATATAACAAGTACCAAAAAAAATCAAATAAAAGAGTCTACCTTATGTCGCCTCTGTCCAAAGAGTTGCTAACATTTTTCATTACGTCCTTAATCTGTTCACGGGTGCATTTGTTTCCTGGAATGGTATAAACGGATGGAATAAATAAATAAATAAATAATAAATATGCCTGTGTTTACATTGTCATCTACCAACATAAACTTAAAAAGAACATACCTGGACCGCACTTAAATGGAGGTTTGGCATTCACACTCAAAATCCAGAACAACAGTAATCCCAACATGCTTTTTCAAGACAAAATATAGTAGAAGAGAAAACAGCAAGCAAAATAATTATGTTTTCCACACAAAAAAAAGCCTATTTTATCTTAGAAGTCACAAAAGTTGAGCTGATTGCCATATATCCTTTGGGATTTCCAAAGTGAGCCAAAGGAAAACGAATGTGACTGAGAACACCTGCTGTGTGAATATGAAATATACAAAATGCATGCAAATAGTAAAATTAAAAACAGCATTGGCATAGAGACACAGACAGGTTACTTGTACGTGACAGGACCAAACAACAGGGGGCAGTAGCTGATCATAGAATCGAAACACCCACAATTATGGCAGTGGTATGTGAGGATTGTAACTTGTTTAATAGAGACAGACACCTGCAGATCATTTATGTGTCCTTGGTGTGTGACTTATCAAGACTTTATCATATTTTTCAGCGTGACAAAGAGGACAAAGAATCACTTCATTTTACCTTTTTTTTTCAAGAATAAGCATGATGTGTTCAGCTTCAGTGGCCCATCTCCAGATGAAGCCGGGGGTGAAACACCACTGGTTGTGGTGATGTATTTTGGCCTGTGGGGTCTGATGCCATCAGGGAAAAAACAGCAGCAACTCACCTGGACAAAGCGCTCTGTTCAGCAAAATGACGAATTTCCAGCAGCAGGTGCTGATACATGTTCAGGAATGGGAAAATCCTCATATACCTCTGAAAAGTGTCTTTCAGATTTACTAATTGAGTTGATGTGTTTTACCTCCGTGCAACTGTATGATATATAATCAGATAACATAACTCACATCCCCTAACCAAGTCAGTGCCACAAACCTTATCTTTTCTTTCAAACTTACTTCAATTAAATGTGTGTTAATGATGACGTTAAAATGTATAAACCCATGTTCATGCTCATCTACATTTAAAATCACTATTTGTACTGTAACATCAACCTTCCCAGGGACTACAGGTGGAAATTTGCATTTTTGCTATAACCAGGTACAATGCATCTTTCCTTTTGGTCAATGTTAAATTGCGCACTGTCCCTGTTTAAATAAAAAACATACCATACCATAACAATTGTACTGTATCAGACATTGAAACCACTGAACATCTGTTTTATTAATGCATGTACACAAATACATTCTGTTACAACATTGGATGATATCATTTTTGGGGTTATATGCTAACTATGCTTTGAATAATTTATGAAGCCTTTCATAATATTTATTCATTCTTGTGTAAAGATTGTAGCAAATCTGAACAAGCTCCTGAATCACGCTTTGCTCACACGCTACAGAACAAGAAGACCATGTCAGTGAGATTAGTTGATAGACAACGGTCGACACCATAATCATTCTGAACATAATGGGAAGTACAGATAATATACAAACACATAGACACAAACAACTGACTCACTGATAGGCCGTCACCCTCTCTGCATAGAGAAGTGCAAGACTAGGATAAAAGACAACTGTCGACAGGGGTCTGGACTTCACTTCTTCTCTTTCTCTGAAGTCACCAGCTGGTTATACTGCTTTGTAACTAGGAACAATGGCAATAAAAGGCTTTTCTTTGAGACGACTTCCATCTCCAGTGTATGCGTTGGCCATATCCAAATAACTGTTCTCGCGTGATACAAAAGAACCGAGTCCTTACAATTGGTGCCAAACCCGGGATATCTTTGCGAGAATATCCATCCATCCATCCATTTTCTTCCGCTTTATCCGGGGCCGGGTCGCGGAGGCAGCAGTCTCAGCAGAGATGCCCAGACTTCCCGATCCGCGCACACCTCCTCCAGCTGTTCTGGGGGGACCCCGAGGCGACACCAGGCCAGCTCGGAGACATAGTCCCACCAGCGTGTCCTGGGCCTTCCACGAGACCTCCTCCCAATAGGACATGCCTGGAGCACCTCCCGAGGGAGGCGACCAGGAGGCATCCGGAACAGATGCCCTAGCCACCTCAGCTGGCTCCTTTCGACGTGAAGGAGCAGCGACTCTACCCGAGCTCCTCCCGGGTAACTGAGCTCCTCACCCGATCTCGGAGGGTGCGCCCAGCCACCCTGCGAAGGAAACTCATTTCGGCCGCTTGTATTCGCGATCTTGTCCTTTCGGTCATTACCCAAATCTCATGACCATAGGTGAGGGTGGGAACGTAGATCGATCGGTAAATCGAGAGCTTTGCCCCTGACTCAGCTCCCTCTTCACCACAACAGTCCGATACAGCGACCGCATCACTGCTGTCGCCGCACCGATCCGTCTATCGATCTCACGCTCTATCCGTCCCTCACTCGTGAACAAGACCCCGAGATACTTTAACTCCTCCACTTGAGGTAAGGACTCCCCACCGACCTGAAGCGGGGAACCACCTTTTTCCGGCGGAGAACCATGGCCTCAGATTTGGAGGTGCTGATCCTCATCCCGGCCGCTTCACACTCGGCTGCAACCACCCCAGTGCGCGCTGAAGGTCCTGATTTGATGAAGCCAACAAAACAACATCATCTGCAAACAGCAGAGATGAGATCCTGAGGTTCCCAAACCGAACACCCTCCGGCCCCTGGCTGCGCCTAGAAATTCTGTCCATAAAGGTAATGAACAGAACCGGTGACATAGGGCAGCCCTGGCGGAGACCAACACGCACCGGAAACAAGTCTGACTTACTGCCGGCAATGCGAACCAAGCTCCTGCTACGGTCATACAGGGAACGGACAGCCCTTAGCAGAGGGCCCCGGACCCCATACTCCCGGAGCACCCCACAGGGCACCACGAGGGACACGGTCGAACGCTTTCTCCAGATCCACAAAGCACATGTGGACTGGTTGGGCGAACCCTCGAGCACCCGATGAAGGGTATAGAGCTGGTCCAGTGTGCCACGACCGGGACGAAAACCGCATTGTTCCTCCTGAATCCGAGGTACGACTATCGGCCGGATCCTCCACTCCAGCACCCTGGAGTAGACCTTACCGGAAGTGTGATCCCTCTGTAATTGGAGCACACCCTCCGATCCCCCTTCTTAAAGAGAGGGACCACCACCCCGGTCTGCCAATCCAGAGGCACTGTCCCCAACCGCCACGCGATGTTGCAGAGACGTGTCAGCCAAGACAGCCCTACAACATCCAGAGACTTAAGGTACTCGGGACGAATCTCATCCACCCCCGGGGCCTTGCCACCGAGGAGCTTTCTAACCACCTCGGTGACTTCAGCCTGGGTGATGGACAAACCCCCCTCCGAGTCCCCAGCCTCTGCCTCCTCATCGGAAGACGTGACAGTGGGATTGAGGAGATCCTCGAAGTAGGCAAGGCAAGGCAAGGCAAGTTTATTTGTAGAGCACAATTCATACACAGGCAATTCAAAGTGCTTCACAGTTGCAGAAAGAGAAATTACAAGAAAACAGATAAAATCAATCAATAAACATCACATAAGTTAATCAATGACAGTAAAGTCAAGAGTGCAGATAAAATACTTTCAGTTTTCATATGCACGGGTAAAAAGAGCTGTTTTCAGCCTGGATTTGAACATTGTCAGAGTTGAGGCCTGTCTCACATCCTCATGAAGACTGTTCCAGGTTTAGCTGCATGAAACTGAAACGCAGCCTCACCGTGTTTATTATTGACTCTGGGAACCACCAGGAGACCCCTCCCTGAAGTTCTCAGGGCCCGAGATGGTTCATACGGCTCTAACATGTCAGAGATGTACTTTGGTGCTAAACCATGAAAGACTTGTACACAAGCAGAGCTGTTTTAAATTCTATTCTCTGAGTAACAGGAAGCCAGTGCAGAGACCGGAGCACTGGACTAATGTGGTCGTATTTCCTTGTTCTTGTCAGGACTCGAGCAGCAGCGTTCTGGATGTTCTGCAGCTGTCTAACAGCTCGTTTAGAAAGGCCAGTGAGCAGGCCGTTACAGTAGTCTAACCTGCTGGAGACAAATGCATGGATGAGTCTCTCTAAGTCTGGTTTTGACACTATTTCTCTGATCTTAGCAATGTTTTTCAGATGGTAAAAGCTGATGATGTTATTGCTTTGATGTGGCTGTTTAAGTTCAGGTCTGAGTCCATGATTACTCCTAGATTTCTAACCTGATTTTTTGGTTTCAGAGCGAGAGACTCAAGGTGACTGATAACACTTTGTCTTTGTGTCTGTGGGCCAAAGACAATGATCTCAGTTTTGTCTGAATTTAGTTGGAGAAAGTTGTTTTGCATCCACAACTGATCTGTTCGATGCAGTGACAGAGAGTATCTACAGGCCCATGTTCACCTGCCGTCAGTGACACGTAGATCTGAGATCCTTCCACCGCCCGACCACATCCCCAGTCGAGGTCAGCAGCTCCCGCCCGCACTGTAAACAGTGTTGGTGAAGCACTGCTTCCCCCTCCTGAGGCGCCGGATGGTTTCCCAGAATATCTTCGAGGCCGACCGATAGTCCTCCTCCATGGCTTCTCCGAACTCCTCCCAGACCCGAGTTTTTGCCTCTGTGACCGCACGAGCTGCAGCACGCTTGGCCTGCCGGTACCTCTCAGCTGCCTCCGGAGACCCACAAGCCAACAAGGCCAGGTAGGACTCCTTCTTCAGCTTGACGGCATCCCTTACTTCCGGGCGCCACCACCGGGTTCGGGATTGCCGCCGCGACAGGCACCAGAGACCTTACGGCCACAACTGCGAGCAGCCGCATCGACAATGGAGGAGGAGAACATGGTCCACTCGGACTCCATGTCTCCAACCTCCCTCGGAATCTGGGTGAAGCTCTTCTGGAGGTGGGAGTTGAAGACCCTACTGACAGAGGGATCCACCAAACGTTCCCAACAGACCCTCACAACACGTTTGAGCCTGCCAGGTCTGACCGGCTTCCTCCCTGCCAGCGGATCCAGCTCACTACCAGGTGGTGATCGGTTGACAGCGCAGCCCCTCTCTTCACCCGAGTGTCCGAGACACGCGGCCGGAGAGAATAATAATATTTTTTTTCTTTCCTCATCAGCGCTTCGAACGAGACGACATGGCGATCTCCTAATTGGACAGGCCAACCAGTAGCAGACGTGGGAGCCGCAGCCTGAGGACGGGACCACTCAAAGGGGAAGAGGCCTCAGAATAAGGTAAGCAGAAAACCTTTTCTAAATTTCTGCCACGCTCTTGCGTGTTATTTCCCTATATTTGAGTGGCCTCGCTCTCAAGGTTTGGTACTTCCCTATGTTTAAATAGTTGACATACACTGATCAAAGGCAAGAGAAAGTGGAAAAAAAAAGTTGTTTGCCGTTCCTTCTTACAAGGATTCTTTTAGATAAGTTAAATCCGCAGGGGTCAGAGAGTACCACTATATAACTTGCGGCGGCTAGTGAGAGGACCCGGTCAGGGGTCCAAGAAGTCGTGAACGTTGAGAGAGGCCTGAGTTTTTTAATAAAATAAATAAAGATAACAATAAAAAAAATTAAATTAAATACAGTAATTAAAAAATAAAAAGAATTAAATAAAAAGAAAAACATTATAATAAGTAAAAGATAAATAAAACTGAAGTGTTACAAAATGGATAAGAGAGAAATAGGGCAAGGTGCAGCCAAATGATGAAATATTGGAACAAGTTTGCCCAAATGGTGGCTGCTTTAGCCACAATGGCAAAGCAAACATTAAAAAAATATATTTTGAAAATAACGTATACAGAGTAACTAAAACTGAGCATACTTAAGCACAACTACTGCTTGTGAGGGGACCTTTTAACACTGTGGAGAAAGAATTAGGGGAATAAATAGGTGAAGAATATGGCAAATAAACAAATGTAACCAAGAAAATTCAAAGAGCAGAGTGACGACAGAGGGGTCTGGAGACACCTTTCAATGTTATGCGGGGACAATATTAGTAAAACAGGGGGCGAGGATCACATGTAGAATAAAGTTACAGGGAAAATGATAAGATTATAGTTATGACTAATCAGGGACCACAGGATGGTTTAGAATTAAGAGGGGGTATGTAGATAAACAAGGGGTGCCCACTATAGAACTAATATGACCTTAAACAGAGCCATTAGTGAAAATCTGAAATATATACATATATATAAAGGAAGCAAAATAAAATGGATAGATAATATAATAAACAATAACATGCATACTAACAGAAATAGATCAAATGCACAGTTAAATAAGATATATATATATATATATATATATATATATATATATATATATATTGTAATTAGAGATATATTACTTGTTATATGTTATAATTATAGTTTTATTGCAGTGGAGCAGCAGTCTAATAAAAAAAGTGGGAATAAAAGTTATTTGTATTTAAAATTTAGAGTTAATAATAGAAGGATAGTCCCATAGAAGTTGAGTTAAGTTACACATTAATCCTCGTAGGAAAAATTGTAGAATAGAATTTCAAGTCACTGATTTCTTATTGAGGTAGCGTCCATTTAAATTTTACTTTTAAATCACATTGTAGCAACATGCAGTGTTCCCTTAACATTATTTAACAAGTAGAACAGAATAAATAGAGTACGAAATTGGTGAGATATGGTGCGTGTGTGTGACCAGGTGGTGTAAGTGTCTGGATTTGTAGAGTGGCAGGGAGTCTATGGTACGTCGGTCAGGGGGAGTGCATTGCAGAGCGGGGGAGCAGAGCGACTGAATGCTCTGTGCCTCATGGTGACAGAGAGGGAGAGAGTGGAGGAGGAGCAGAGTGTGTGAGCACTAGGTCAGATATGTACAGAGGGGACAGGTTTGAAGTGCTTTGAATGAAAGGAGTATTTTGGAGTTGATTCTTTGTTGTGTGTGAAGTCAGTGAAATTGTTGTAGGACGGGAATGATGTGGTGAGAGTTAGGGGCCCGTGTGATGATGTGTGTGCTGTATGGTATTGGAGGATTTGCAGTTTCTGTAGGGTCTTGAAGGCCAAAGAGAAGTGAGTTGCAGTAAATAAATATGATTGTTAAGTGTAGGCAAAGAACTTAAATGCCGATTTGGCTCGTCTTGTTTTAGGCAAAACACAGGCCTATTAGATGTGTTCTATTTGATTATAATGTATGTAAAAGTCACTGTTAGTAATTGAAAATGTATTATGCAGGAATTCCAGAAATAAATTGTTGCAATATTATCTACAGCCTAGATACTTGCCCCGGCAGTGCACAAGCACATTTGGTCTTAACTTCGAGTTTAGGATAAAATACATGCCATATTGGCCAGGAAAATGAAATGGACTACTGATCAAAAGATAACATAGAGATACTGTAGACTAAAATGCAGTGTTGCCAACATGTGAATATTGTAATGAAGAACCATTAAATGAAAAAAAAAAAAAAAAAAAACTTAGAAGACGTTACTCTCTATCCATTATCCAACTATATTCTGTGAATTTCCAGAACGATAAATTACTAAGTCAATTTGAAAAGAAATTCAGCATTATTGCGGTTCCAGAACATGAGTTAGAGATGATAAGAGTGAGGTGCAGATGGAGGGACATGATTAAGAAGTGAAGAATCTGAAAGGCAACGGTTTATAAGATTACTGTAATGTGAAAATAATACCATAGAATAAAATTACAACATAAAATTATATAGGTGAGTGCAAGTGTACTTGTTAGTGAATAAAACAACCAATTGATCTGAGAGGACAAAAATAAGAGGCAAATTATATGCAGCGATTATAACATCAATTTTAAAAGTTGAATGAATGGAAACAATTGACAGCTTAACCTAAATGAACAGCATGGGCCTAATACCTCTGATAACAAGACCAACCAGAAACACGTGGCAATGTGCTGCTGTAATAGACATATGTTTACAAATATAAATGAAAAATGTTAGAGCAGGATTTCAAAGGACAGATATTTGTGAGTATAACTTTTTTTTTAGATATAGTCCTAAACAGCGGCGGCGCCAGACATTTGTCCCAGGGGGTGCTGAGGTCTTTCTTGGGGGTGCTCACAAAACATGACATTTTTGGGGTGATTAGACAACATAACACACATTATAAACGCGCGTGCACCCGCAAATGCGCAATTTTCTGTTCACAACTGCGTCTGAGCGAACGGAACAGCAGTGTTTGGGCTGCAAAGGCGTCGTGAGCGGTAAAGGGTCTGTGTGGAGGAGGAGGACGCTCTGGACCTGCCTTTAACTCCAGCGCGCACTGAGGAGCCTCCGTGAGACGGTTTTATGTCGACCCCGGGAAGACGTGAGGCCAGAGGAGTAGGTCCTCGTAATCTCGTAATCGTCGTAATCTCCCCTCACACTCTGCATCCTAGAGCCGCTTCTACCTCAAACGCTGTTACACAGTTAATGTTAAGTTGAGCTGATTATCAGACAGAGGCCCACGACTTGAGAGAAGGCAACGCGCTCATGACTTAGGTGAACTTTTCCCCGCGGTTGTGCGTAATTTCCTCGTCCAGACTTTGTCTCGCTGCTGGAGGACTCGCTCTGTTCTTGTGCTTTAGGTTCAGCCGCGCTCACGTCGCTGTATCAAAGTGCACAATAATAACCTCTGATTTGTGTTCAGAGCCAGAGGAGCTGTGTCTGACTTTATAACATCAGTCTAACTTCAGCTCATTGATCAAATTTAGTGAACGACTGTAATAATGACCCTGGAGTCAGACTCAGCCCGACTCCTGCTGTCGCCGAGCGTGCGCTCTGACGCACGGCCGCATTAACATCACATTGGGCCTCGGACAAAGCCCCGTCCTTTAGTTGGAATTAAACCTGTCCTACTCACTCCTTTTCATGTTAAACGTCCGAGGGATGTTTCTAGAGATAACTAGTGTTCCATTGATTTAGTGGCAAAAATCTTTGGGGGTGCTTTGGCAATCTCAGAGGGTGCTTGAGCTAATGAAATATGAACAAAGATGAATATGATGGTTTTGCATTTTGAATATTGTACATACTGTGCAGAAGATGCAAAAAATAACTGTAAATATTTGCGTATCGGACATGAACCTTGAAATATTCCAAGAACTGACTGATAATTGTAAATATCATCGGACAAAGACAAACTGATGGACCTGACGTGTACTACCTGAGGGCACTGAGGGGCAGATCATTAGATTGATCTCATGATCCCTTGCATTAAAATTGTAAATATAAAATATAGTAATAAGGAGGGGGACACTTGAAACGGACCTCCTGAACATTAAGTGGGGGAAAAAGCCGTTCTAGAGACTGGGATGTGGAATGCGGACAGGCCTGATCACCCTGGGCGCAGATCACCATTCTTATTGTCTGACCTATTTAGAAAGGGGTTCTATAAGAAAAACTTGGGCAAAGATAATGCTAATTGGAAAAAAAAAAAAAAAGAAAAGAAAAAAAAAAAAAGAAAAAATTACAATAAGTAATAAAAATGAATAATTGTGCAACAGAGGGTATGTGCACAAACTAAACTTAATGGCTAACTGCACATAGTGCTATTTGGAATGAGATTCACGCTGTTGAGGCCCATGGATTAACAGCCCATAAGGCTCTCACAGGTAAAAAATACCATGTCCTCGGACTGTAGGACCAAGCGCCAAAACAATGTTGTTGAAAGGCAACACCAATAAATAACTGAATACATAAGAATACTAAACTCTGCTGTGAGGTTTAATCCCAAAATGCACAGGAAACGCTTGTCGAGGAACCCAAGGACTGGGTCTGGAGTAAATAAAGGAAGGAGGCCGGGTGATGAGAAGACAGAACAGCCCAAGGTGGGACAAACTTAAAAGACATTGGACCGTTGCAAGTGGTAAGAGCCTCTTGGTTGTGTTTTTGTATTTTAATTTTTAGTGCTTATTTAATACCCCCCTTTAGGTCAAAGGGGGTTTTAAGCTCTACTTCAGAAGCCGATATGCCTGAAGTATACAAGGATTGAATATGTTTTGGCCTTTGTGGCGGGTTCTTGCTTAGCAGTTTTCAGTAACATTATTTTTAGTCTTGATTAAAACATGAGAAGCAAGTGAACTGTATTCTGTCTTAGGCTAGTTAAGATAACAAATAATAAGGCTTTGACTCAAATTTCTGTTAAGGGGATTGACCATAAGAGAAATACATTTTTCGATTCTAATAAGAATTGACAAAAAATGTTTGAATTGAATTGAATTAAAAAAAAGGCCATAGACAGACATTAATGAAAGTATGGGAGATGAACCTCAAAATTACCAGGTGAGCCATTGGAATAACAAAGTTACTGTAGACATGGGGGTGAGGGAGAGTAGGGTAACTTCCCCGGTTGTTCCCATGATTCTGTTACAGGTGTTGGTGAGATGGAGATGGAGATCGTGAGGCTGGAACCTGGGACGTGATAGTTTAGGGTCTACTGTAAGTAGGGTTGGGCACCGAGAACTGGTTCCTATTTGGAACCGGTTCCTAAGTCCGGTTCCGGAACCGTTAAGAAGACGTTTGTATTTTGATTCTTTTTTCGATTCCTAAATGCCGGCGATGCGGCCCGCACAGCGGCGTCGGAAGCGTTTGGAAGGTGGGGGGACACATTTAAAAATGCTCAGCAGCTCGTGGACATATAGGGCAGATAACACAACACCTGTGGAGCCGCTGTTCTCCTGTCCAGCCCTGGCTTTATGACGCTTTGTGAAAACTCAGTGAATTAAGCGTTCTTATGAGATGGCGCGCTCCTGTTTGCATCCACATTTATTCAGATTCAGCCACACAAGTTAACTCCTGCCATCGCAAAGAAACATCTCAACGCTTGTATCTTCACATTTTCCACAAACGCAGATAGTCCAGACAGCGAGGACAAGCGTAATGACCGGTTGAACACTCGTGCTAGCCCGGTGCAGTTTCCCCAACTCACGCTACATCAGTTTCATCACTCGCTTTACAAACACATCCAAAACTGATGTTCCTTACCTTAAAGTTACTGGTCAGGCCCTTTGTACCGATGAAGACAGGGAAACACGCTGCCCACTGCCGAGGACCACGAAAAGTCCTGCTCCTCCATGTGATAATCCGTGAAAAACTCCCAAGACATGATGCACGAGTGTCCTTGTGCTTTGGTTTGGTCAAATCTGTCAGTCCGTCCAAAGATAAGCCTCCAGTATTCTCACTTTAGCCGTTTTTCAGCGGTTTACAGAGCCATGTTTACATTTCAGCCGCTCTGAGGTGATGGAGGCGGAGCCGCATAAACACAGCTACGCAAAGCGGAGCGTATGCGCCGTGGGGCAACGCGATACTGGCACGGATAATGCCAACAAATATTGTTTTCATGCAAAATAAGGCGCGGGTCATATTTTATTGTTTGCCCTCGGGCCACCTATTGAAAAGATCCTGTGTGTGTGTGTTCCTTGTTTTTTAATTTCATTTGTTGGCAGGAAAAGAACTTAAGAAATAAAATTTGAAGTCACCTGGCAAATAAAAATCGCTTGTGAAAGGCTTTTTCAAATTAAAAATTATCTTTTTTTTTCTCTCCTGCACCTCAAAGAATCGGAATCGAGAATCGTTTAGAACAGGAATCGATAGTGAGAATCGGAATCGGAACCGGAATCGTTCAATGCAAACGATGCCCAACCCTAACTGTAAGGATTGTAGCAAATCTGAACAAGCTCCTGAATCACGCTTTGCTCACACGCTACAGAACAAGAAGACCATGTCAGTGAGATTAGCTGATAGACAACGGTCGACACCATAATCATTGTGAACATAACGGGAAGTACAGATAATATACAAACACATACACACAAACAACTGACTCACTGATAGACCGTCACCCTCTCTGTGTAGAGAAGTGCAAGACTAGGATAAAGACAACTGTCGACAGGGGTCTGGACTTCACTTCTTCTCTTTCTCTGAAGTCACCAGCTGGTTATACTGCTTTGTAACTAGGAACAATGGCAATAAAAGCCTTTTCTTTGAGACGACTTCCATCTCCAGTGTATGTGTTGGCCATATCCAAATATCTGTTCTATTTCATCCCTCCTGACCGCCAGAGGCGGTGCTGAAAGCACTGAATGTTCCCTTCGCGCATGCGTAGTTCGAGTAAGAATACCAACAACGTCACAAACCTGTGACCCTCGGATGGCCAATCAGAGGCTATATAGCCCGATGACTTCCGAGGCTCTGTTCCTTTTTTCTTCTCGCGCGCAGTTGGTACTGCAGGTGTGTCTACTGCTTTGGATTTAAGCTTATTTGTACACACTACTACTATTTTTCCATTCGTACTACGTGCGTTGCCGGTAGCCTTGCGACTGCTGTCGGAGGAGCGGGGTCTCCGCCCTCCAAGGGCTGCGACGCTATTCATCTCAGGTACGTGTATTGTTTTGTTTCACCCCCCTCTCTCTCGCTTTTGCTGGGTAGACTGCGTGGCCGCTCTCTTCCCCCAGCTTATGGCGGTTGGTAGATAGGCTTTGCATGTCTGTTTAGCCTGGTTTCTATGTAGCATTCGTCCTCCCCCGTCTGAATGCTGTTTTCGCCACGGCCCTACCTATTTCACCGTGGTCGTTTTTTTGTTAATCTTGGTGAGTACCTTGGGGTTTTTTGGTGACTTTGTTTTGTTGCCTCTGCTGGTGTAGACCGCGTGCGCGCCTCTTCCCCCAACCTATGGTGTGATTTTTTTGTGTGAGTCTGTGATACTCATAGTGCCTGTATAAGGTATCGTTGTATTGTTTATTTTTTCTTTTGGCCGGGTAGGCTGCGTGCCTTCCCCCGGTTCGTGGCCTAGCGCGTGTTCTTGTCCTTCCTCACACTTCCTCAGACTGCGCTTTTGTCGTTTTTCCTTCTGTAGTCGTAGCTATGGATGGTGCTCACTGTTGTGTCGCCTGTGGTGCCTCACTCCAGGTTGATGATGGCCATGATCTCTGTCCTGCCTGTCTCGGGCCCGATCATCTGAGGGAGGGGCTGTCTGATGACCGTGCATGAATTGCAGTTTCATGTCTAGGGCAATGAGAATGGCCCGGTTGGCTCAGATTACCCCTGGCGGTGGCTCACCCCTAGATGGGCGGGCTGCACCTGCCCCTGCTAGGCACTCAAAGCGTAAAGGTGCGTCCGCAGCGGCGGCGGCTCCCCCTAAGAAGAGGGCTGCGCAGGACAGGGCGCTCTCCTCGCAGGTCGAGCGGCTGTCGGCTGAACTGGCTGAGATGAGATCCATGTTTCAAGCTCGCCAGTTGGACACCGTGTCAGAGGACACTCGGTCTACTCGGACCTTGCCCGTCCTTTCCCTGAACATGACATCCCCTGAGGATGACGTCCTTTCACTAGCTGCTTCTGCATCTCGTTTCTCTGAGGACTTTGCGGATGCTGCGTCGCAGGGTTCTGAGGCGGGCTCTCATAGTTCTGACCAGGGCTCGTTGGCTGAGGCTGAGTATATTCGATGCAGTCTATCCTGCGGTTGGCTCTACAAAGCCTCCAGGTGGAGATGCCGCAGCAAGCTGCGGAGGCCCCAGGTAGTGCCTTTTTTAGGCGGGGGCGGCCGCCTTCTACCTTTACCGTCCCGCCCTCTGAAGAGTATCTGAGGGAGTTACATGTATGTGGAGGGAACCTACTGCCTTTGCTCGCCTCTCGGCTGATGGTAGAGCGTTGGCGGCTATGCAGGGTGCTAGTCAGGCTGGGCTGGAGCGCATGCCTGCGGTTGAGCCGGCCATTGCTTCCCTGATTGTCTCTCCCGAGGAAGCACTGCGCCCAACTGTTCGATGCCCACGACCCAATGTCGTGTCACGGACGATCTGCTGACGAGGACTTACAATGCTGGCGCCCGTGCTGGTCGCCTTGGGAACTCCTTGGCTCATTTGCTGTTTGCCCTTTCTGCGTCATTGCCAGAGGGCAGCTCTCCTGCGGCCTCGGTTGGTTTAGCGATGCTGCGCTGCAAGCATTCGCTCTTTTGACGCGGGAACTTGCCGAATGATGTCTCTCTTGTGCCAGGCTCGTCGGCAGGTATGGCTGGCGCAGTCACCCCTGACGGAGGCGTGCCGTAGAACTCTTCGGGGTGTTCCTGTGGAACCTGGTGTGCTTTTTGGTCCGGCTGCACTGGAGGCGCTTGAGAGGACCATTCGGGCTCGGGAGACCCGCCAGCAGTTGTCTGGCCTTAATAGGGCCATGCCACCTCCCAGGTCCAGGGGACCGCCGCCCCTAGGACTCGGTTTTTGCCTCGGTTTTCTCCTGTTAGCGAGGGTTCTCGCCAGCAGGTGACCCAGCAGAGGCCGGACAGGGATTTTCGTGGACCTGCCCATGCGCCAGCGGGGCAGGCACAGCCGTTTGATCGTCCCCGTCGCACCCCCAGGTTCCCACGGGGCCAGGGGGCTAGGAGATGAGGGTCTTTGGCCGGCAGTCGGATATTTCACCAGCGAGCAGCTCAGTTGCTGGGCTACTCATGGCTTGGATCCATGGGTGGTTGCGACCTTGACCCACGGGTACAGGCTGCATTCCGACGCCGGCCTCCTCTTTCAAGTCGGGTCGCAATGACCATCATCAGCGACCCGGCAAAAGCTTTAGCGCTAGATCAGGAGTTGGCTGCCCTCCTGGCCAAAGGTGCCATCGAGGAAGTGAGTCCTCTGCGGCAGCCCAGGGGTTATTATTCTCATTACTTCCTCGTTCCGAAAAAAACAGGCGGATTTCGCCCTATCTTGGATCTGCGGGGACTGAACCGGTTTTTGAAGGTGCTTCCGTTCCATATGTTAACCACTGCAGAGGTTGTACAGTCAGTCCGCGAGGGGGAATGGTTCACTTCCATAGACCTCAAGGACACCTATTTTCATGTACCCATCTCACCTCAGCACAGGCGGTTCCTCCGGTTTGCATATCGGGGGCGACGTTGGCAGTTCAGAGTGCTCCCCTTCGGGCTCTCTCTCTCTCTCCAAGAGTGTTCACACGCTTTGTGACGGCAGCGCTGGCACCCCTGCAGTCCCAGGGGGTGAAGGTTTTGCCGTACATAGACGACTGGCTGGTTTGCGGCCCCTCTCGTGCGCTGGTGGCTCGACACACGACCCTTGTTCTTTCGCACGTTGCCGGCTGGGAATCACCGTCAATCTGGAGAAGAGTTGTCTGATACCCTCACAGACTGCGACGTTCATTGGTATGACCCTGGATGCGTCCACCATGTTGCTCGCCCCTCGCTTCCGCAGGTCCGCAATATCCTCCTCCTACTCCGTCGGTTCAGATTAGGGAGGTTGTTGCCTTATGTCACGTTCTGAGACTGCTGGGCATGCTGACTTCAGTGTCCCATATTGTCCCTCTCGGTCTTCTCAATCTGCGTCGTTTCAGCGATGGTTGAACAGTTTCCGTTTAGACCCCAAACTACACAGGCGTCGGAGGCTTCGCGTGTCGTGGAGGTGCCTGTGTGCCCTTGTCCCATGGCGGAACGAGGCCTACATGCTCAGCGGGGTGCCCATGGGCGTTGTCGTGTCCCGCAGGGAGGTGGTTACGACAGATGCCTGCCCTACGGGCTGGGGGCCGTGTGGCAGCACAGGGCGGCCCACGGTCTGTGGTCTTTAGGGGAGCGCAACGACCATATCAATGTGCTCGAGCTTCGTGCGGTGCACCTGGGTCTACGGTGCTTTCTGCCTCATCTGAGGGGGAAGCATGTGCTTGTCCGATCAGACAACACAACCGCCGTGTACCATGTCAATCATCAGGAGGCACCAGGTCAGCGGAGCTTCTGGCGGCTTCGCGGACCTCCTACATGAGCTGCCTCTCGTCTGGCCAGCCTGCGGGCGGTGTACCTACCGGGGAGAGGAACCGGTCTGCGGATTTCCTCTCGCGTCAGGGATGTCCTCCGGGGAGTGGCGCCTCCACCCGGAGGTGGTACGGTCAATATGGGGCCTGTATGGCGAAGCAGGGGTGGACCTTTTTGCCAGTCGGGACACAGCACATTGTCCTCTGTGGTTTTCCCTGAGGGAGCCGGGCTCCCTCGGCCAGGATGCCTTTGCTCACCCCTGGCTCGAACTCTTCTGTACGCCTTCCGCCGATACCTCTGATTATGCCACCTTCAGAGGGTCCTCCAAGAGGGTCACCTGGTGTTGTTGGTGGCCCCGTTTTGGCCAGCGCGGACATGGTTTCCGCTGCTGCACAGTCTTTGCCACGGCCAGCCGTGGTGCCTTCCGGACCGGGTGGATCTTCTCTCTCAGTTGGGCGGGAGGATCTGGTATCCCGACCCCCATCGGCTGCGGCTGTGGGTGTGGCCCCTGGGGATTCCGAGGGGTCTCTGACGGATATGTCGGTCCTGTCAGGCGGACCATCCTGAACGCCAGAGCGCCGTCTACGCGGCGGATGTATTCCAACAGATGGACGCTGTTCTCTCGTTGGTGTACTGCTCATGGGGCGCACGGAGATTGCATCCGCCGGCGGCTCCACGGACGCCGCCGTGGGACCTTCCGTTTGTGCTGTCGGCTTTGGGTCTCCCTCCTTTTGAGCCGTTGGTGCGGGCTGACTTGCGGTGGGTATCTCTGAAGACGGCATTTTTACTGGCCGTTGCCTCAGCGAAGCGGGTTGGTGACTTACATGCCCTGTCTGTTAGTGCGAGTGCCTGAGGTGGGCTCCTGACGGCTCAGGGGTTACGTTATGGCCTAACCCTGCCTTTCTCCCTAAGGTATGTCTCGTTTTCACTGCAATCAGCCTGTGCGGCTCGTGCGGTTTGTGCCTTCACCCGCAGGGGAGGGTGCAGGTTCGGAGTTGTTATGCCCTGTTAGGGCATTGAGGGCATATATTGATGCCACAGCGGGTGTACGTAAGTCGGACCAGCTTTTTGTATGTTTTGGGAGTGCTAAGCTGGGTTGTGCTCTCTCAAGCAGCGCCTGTCCCACTGGATTGTGGATGTGATTTCCCATGCTTACAGGCTGGGAACCGTCCCCTGCTGTCTCCTGTTAGGTGCCACTCTACCAGGGGTGTGGCGACATCATGGGCTGCCTTGCGGGGGATGCCTTTGGATGCCATCTGTGATGCTGCTTCGTGGTCGTCTTCCACTACCTTCACCAGGTTCTATAGAGTGAATGTGGCGGCTTCTCACTCTCTGGATGCTGTACTTCTTCGGGGATCCTCTGAGTCCGCTCCGTGAGGTGTGTGGGCGGGTTTCCTCGTGACTTGGCTGGTATTCGTCATTCAGTGCTTTCAGCACCGCCTCTGGCGGTCAGGAGGGATGAAATAGAACGAGAGTTACGTATGTAACTACGGTTCTATGAATCCCGGATGACCGCCAGAGATTCTTGTCACTCAGAATCCTTGCGTTCGCGCGAGAAGGTTTTTTAGGAACAGAGCCTGGAAGTCATCGGGCTATATAGCCTCTGATTGGCCATCCGAGGGTCACAGGTTTGGGACGTTGTTGGTATTCTTACTCGAACTACGCATGCGCGAAGGGAACATTCAGTGCTTTCAGCACCGCCTCTGGCGGTCATCCGGGATTCATAGAACCGTAGTTACATACGTAACTCTCGTTCTCGCGTGATACAAAAGAACCGAGTCCTTACACTTGCAAATGGAGAAAAGTCAAGCCTATTTTTTACAGTGTTTAAGAGACAACTTGAAGGAAAACTATCTCATATCTGAGGGAAACTGCTTAGTTTAAGTGTGTGTGAATGGGTATGTTTATTTTTGTTTTATTTATTTATATTGCTTTAGTGTCTGGTGCCTTGTCATTTTAATTTGTTGATATTTGCCAATTTGTTTGTAAATTGTTGTTAAATAATAATAATAATAATAACAATAAATAAATAAATATGTTCGGAGTCTGGCCTCTAAAGGAAAAAAAGAAACACTGATGATTTTATGAGATTGTCTGACACATGTTGTCAACCTCATCTCTTGAAGAATGCCTGGTTACAGTGCTTTTAGAAAAGACAGACTTATGGGAAGGCGGATGTGTTCTTTTACCTAAAATGTCATCAACTAGAACTGCCAACGGAGATTCGACTGGAGTGTGTCGATGTAAACATTACACTTTCTACAAGCATGTCTTACTGTTATTTCTATAATATCGAAACCACTAATAAGGCAAATCAGATTTCTCATGATCTATTTCAAAAAGCTTCTTAAGTCATGTTCGATCACAAAAAATAAATAATTATAGTCGGCGACTTCAACAATAAACTGGGACAAAAAGAAGACAGAAAAAAAAAAAATTAAAATGATAGACATACTGCAGCTAAACCCTTTATAGAAAAACCTACCAAGAATGACCAGTCACTCCAAACTTAAAATTTGATCTATGTGTTATTAAACAAACCCAAAAGAATTCACCCATACTCACAGATGTTTAAAACTGGGAATATCTGATCATAATGCAAATTTCTTTCGCTAGAAAACTTTCTAAACATTGATTACATAATTCATTTACCAATAAATTCATACAAACGATCAATAAACAATTAATGTAATTCCAAAAAACATTTTTAAATGATCCTGTTGGAATGCAATTTTTTCTTCAGAAGACTTACGATTTAGTTACTAGGGATTTTTTCAGCAAAATTACTGGCCTAATGGCAAAGATTTTCCAGAAGGGGGAGACCAAAGAAAATTAAAAAACAATCTTCCATGGTTGACCTTGTGAGTGCTTCAGCTAATGAAAAAAAAGAGATAATCTTCTTAAAGTTTCCATTTAAAATAGTGTTTTGACTGTTGATAAAACAAAATTTATACATCAGTGAGAAGAAACAAAGTCACCAAGACAGTTTGTTGGGCTTTAGGGCAACATTATTCTGTAAACATTGAGAATGCAAAGGGAATAGCAAAGAAAAAAAATCTCAACAGTATTAAACAAACTTACTGGAAAACAGAACAAAAAAGATAAAAAGAGATAGAAATAAGCATCAATGGAGAACTGGTGAAAGACACAAATGTTAATTGCTTCAGAATTCAGTTTAATTTCTTTATAAAACTCAGATCAGAAGATTTCTCAGTCTGTGTCGATTCCTCCTGACTATCCAACAAGTGATGCACAACCTATCTTTAATATAGATGAGATAACAGAAAGAGAAGTAGGCCGACAGTTTATCCGTTCACTGAACAGCTCCGAAGCTAAGGATGACTTTGATCTTGATGTCAGTTTATTATAAGAGCAATTAAAGGACACACTGATACCACCATTACACACATGGTGGTCGCCAGACACATGGAAAGTGGGTGTGGTTAGGTCCAATTTTCAAAACTGGGACAAAACGGAACAATCATTAACTACAGACCATTATAACATCATTACCAGTTGTCTCAAAAATGAAAAAAAAAAAAAAATCAAAGAAGGATGTGCTTCATTAGACCCTACAAGATCTCCTGGCTGCATACTGATTACAACGTGTCAAGATCCTCTGCACAGGTGTTAGCTTGTAAATAATAACTGTTACATATTTATCCTGATAATGTCCTCTGTTTGAACTGTCATGACATGCTACTTTCACGAAATCTCTATTCTTTACTGCAAGTCACAGGACAAACATTCAGATGTTATCAATGTATAAATTGTAATGAACACATACTTTGTGATGTAAGTATGTTAGGGTCAACTTTCAAAGAAAATGTATATGTTTATAATTCTTGTTTGGCATTATATACCTTGCCAGTGACAACACATTTTTATTCATTTTTTGTGTGAATTAAATTTAGGATATTTTTTGCCAAAACTATATTCCTATCTGTGGCTTCATAGCACAACGCGCAAACACAAAATATGTGAATTTATTGCATCCAAATCTTTGTCTGAAGAAGAGACTTCATTACAACTTAAAATACAAACTGCTATTTATTTATTTGTTTGTTAGTTACAAATATTGATTGTGACAAAAACAGGCAAACTGAAAACTGTCTCGATAAAAAGTGACTTTCCAGTGTCATACTAAAGAAGTAGATGCAATTAAAACAAAATGTCAACCACTATAACTACACCAGGGTTTCTACCAGGCAATCAGCAAGTCAAAAAGCTTTTTCATGCCTTTTTTGATGCCATTGCCAACTATTGATATTTTCAATGCCACAAATACAAAAACGAAAATCTGCACTTTTTTTGATTTTTGTTTTACTTCTTTGTGTCATAAGTTTCTAATAACATTAACATTTAGCATGTCAGAATTAACACAATATATATGGTTTTTTTTTACACCAGTGAAATGAAAAATAAAAAACTTAAATAATAGAAAAATATATATGAATAATGAAAAAAATTATGATACACACACACGCCCGCACGCACGCACGCACGCACACACACAGCACAACACACACACACACACACACACCACACACACACCACACATATTACAAGCGGAAAAAATAAACTACATATATTACAAACATTTAAAAAATAAAAATACCAGATACCTACATACGTATATAAACCATACATATTTAAAGTATAGCTACAAATGATGTAGTGTGACACCTGTGCCACAACGGAAACAACAGACAAAACCCATCAAAACTTTATACCACACCCACCCACATATACATTACAGGCAAGCGTGCTACGGGCAACACAGGTACACACCACAGCACACGCACAAAAGGAAGAAGTATGTATCATTTATTAGTGATGAGTCTAATGCTTTGTGTTGCATAAAAAAAAACAGGTTTGCGTGGGCAGCTGTCCAAGAGTCTGTAACCTTCCAGTCTTCCCGTTTACCTCACTATGTGATTCGACCAATGTTATAGCCCTAAAATTAGGTGGTGAGTTTAAAAAGACCAGAGTTCGCGACGTCCAGAGGTATTTACCATCCATCCATCCAATCCATTTTTCTTCCGCTTTATGCCGGGTCCGGGTCGCGGAGGCAGCAGTCTCAGGCCAGAGATGCCCGACTTCCCGATCCACGCACACCTCCTCCAGACTGTTCTGGGGGACCCCGAGGCGACACCAGGCAGCTCGGGAGACATAGTCCCACCAGCGTGTCCTGGGCCTTTCCACGAGGCCTCCTGCCCAATAGGACATTGCCATGGAACAACCTCCCGAGGGAGGCCGACCAGAAGGATATATTACGCCCCTGATATTCAAACCCATTCCTGCTTACCCTAATCAGCTGAATGTGTATATTGTATTTGTGATGAAGCCCTATGTTAGTATGAGTGCGTTAGAAAGTGAGGTTTGTGTGGGCAGCTGTTGAGAGGTACGTGGCCTCTCACAGGCTACCAACGACCACTTACCCTTGTACTAAGAATTACATACTTTTTCCCCCCTTTTATACGTTACTATAAGCATGCCCGTACATTGCCCACACACACACAACAACACAACACACACAACACAAACACACACACAACATACACACACACACACACAGCACACCACACACACAGACACACACACACACACACCACACACACACACACCATTTACACCACAATTCGCCATAGCCGCCGGCAGCACCGTCCACACACACCCACATCTCCCTCATCTTTTTTTCATTATTTATTTTTATTTTTTATTTCCTTTCCACCCCTCCCCCTTCCCTTCTTCCCTCTCTCCTTTCCTTTTTCTCCCCTTTCTTTCTTTCCTATCCCCTCTTTTTCCTTCCTCTTTATTTTTTCTCTCCCCTTTTCCTTCCCTTCTCTTTCCTTTATTTCTTTATCTCTTCCCTTTCTTTTTGGCAGGAATAAGATAACGTTTTTAACCTATTATGTGCATAATCACCACAACAAACAAACATGCCTACACCATTATAATACGTAGAGGGGTACCAAAACTCCACATTAAACCCAAAGGTTAACGTGTTAGAACACATACATACATACAAAATGTATATACATACCATATAAGTACCCTTCACCCTGCCATGCATATAATGTCTTTCATGCCAACTGCAACGAAGGTATCTACTGTACGTACAACATACCCCCCCCCAAAAAAAAAACATTAAAAAATTTAAATAAATACGACAAAGCACAGAAAAAAATACGAAAACTACTTTTTTTTTAAAAATCCAATCTAGCTTTTTTCGCCCCCCCCTCTAATTTATCTTTTATTCAATCATGCTTATTCTAATATGCAGAGAGTATGACTATATAATGTTTTGAAGATTTCAATGTTTCTTGAATGATGTACATTGCTTTCTACCATCTCCAATATATTTTTAAGAGTCCTATTTTCCAGGATTGCAAAGTCGGCTGCTGTCAACCATTTTCTTTCCATATTTTGGTAAATTGTTAATAGTGGCTTATTCTCATGATATTGAAAACAATGGGATATCTAAACTTTCTGAATCTTTATCCAAATAATGTTCTAGACCCAATAGTTTTTTGAATCTCCAAATGTCCTCTTTATGCGCAGTAGATGTATTTTATCGCAGTTTTACTTTTTCCCAGAATGGTAAAACAATTGGGACAAGGTAAATAACATATGGGTAAGATTTGCCCTTTGTTCTCCACAATCTTCTCAACATTTTGTTCTCCCCTGTGGGTAGATATTTTCCACTCTGTACTGGGCTATAAAAAACCTTCACACCACACTTTCAAGGCCAAATTCTCCGCCAAAATATTTAGTGAGTTACTTTTTAAAGTTATCCTTTTACACATTTATCCCAAGTCTTCTTGTTCTATCTTTAATATTCATTTCTTCCTCCCATTAGAACTTAGCCTTATTTTCTAACTAATCAATATTCTTTGTTAATTAATTCATATATTTCACAAATTGTTCCTTTATTTATTAACAAAATATTTTATTAAATTCTATTCTTGTGTTTCATTTTAAATAGCTTCTTATTTGCAACATATTTAAAAAATGCTTCTGTCAATTTTAAAATTAGATGCAATCATTTCAAATGAGTCTATTAGTTGTTGTTTGTTAACATCTTGAGTGTATGGTTATCAACCCTTTATCTAGCCCAAATCTCAAGGATTGTTTATCCAATTGTATTCCCAATGAGATCTGGATCGTGTCTCATTTCTCTAAGCATAACCCAATCCATTATCAACTTTGGGCTTGCTCTACAAATGGTTTTATCCAGGCTTGTTTAATGTACTTAAAGGGGGGTATTATGTAATCGCCTTTTTTTCAAGCTTATATAATCATGCTTATTTATCGTATTCCCATCACTTTAAAAACACATCTGCCTGGAGTGTTGCCTTGCGCTCATTCACATATTTTGGAGTAATCAGTAAAACTTTAGACGGCAGCCATTTAATAGCGTGTAGCTTCCTTCAGTCCTCCTAAGGAACGCCCCCACCTCCTGGAGACGCCTCTGACCTTTTGTCACCAGCCAAGCCACCAACCATCTGCTCCTCAGCTCAGCAGAGCCCCTCCCCACACAGTTGTTGTTGTTTAAATGCCACAGCAGTGTGCTGAACGGGGGGCGTGTCGGAAAAGCTTCTTAAGAGAGACAGAGGCCTGTTTCAAGCGTTCAGCTACAGCCATTTGAGAGAGCAATTTTATTCAAGGCAGTTATTTTAATTTACTGCATTATACAGACCACACAGAAGCTGTACGTCATCATTGTATAGTATCGCTATAGACGTTAGCTATGTGCCCTTATTAAGGACACAAAGGTTCTGTCCCTGATATTTTTTTCCATTGAGATTTTCACAGAAAGGCGAAGTGTTTCTTAAGGATATTACTCTACCAACGCACTTTCGATATTAATCCACTTTGCTTTCTTCTTTTATGATATTCGATCCATTTTATAATTATAAGTATTTGAGTTGCATAGAAGTAATTCTGTAAATTTGGTTAAACCCTAATCCACCTCCTCTTGGTTTTAACAGGAGTTTAATATTGATTCTATGTTTTCTGTTGTTCCAAACTAAAGTCTGCAATCATCCTGTTCCAACGAAGTAAAAAATGGAGTCTGACAATGATTTGGTTGCTTGATGCGCCACATATTCTTTAGACATCTTTGGCGCGATTCCATGTCATAGATCTCTTCTCTT